>OX387623.1:2500000-3750000 GCA_947568825.1 Sphinx pinastri
CAAACGAGCATACAGTTCACCTGATGGTAAGTGATCACCGCCGCCCATGAACATCTGCAATACAACAATATGTTTGTTTAAACCGTTTGCTTTATTGAAATTAATAGTGATTTTATTGAATAACGCAGCATTTATTTTAAGCTTCAGAAAAGCCAAACCCTTTTAGTGTAATACGAAGCGATTAAAACCAATTTTGGTGTAATCATAATAATTTTTAACCAAGTGTGCTAACGATAAGTTTTATTAACCCTTCAAATAAGATGAATGAGGACTACATGTCAGAGGCATTTTCTTCCACTCAACGTAAGGTGTCAAAAATAAATTGATGTATGTCTATGCACTAAAAATCTTTTTTTGAAGGTTAATTATATACTAAAACCTTTCCTGAAAAATGTACATTTGAATAATGAAAACTCCATCGAAATCGGATGAGTAGTTTTTGAGAAAATCGCGGACATACAAACTTATATAAATACGGGTCGAATACAGATCCTCCTTTTTTGAAATCGGTTAAAAATCTGAAAGAAATGAATACGAAAATCGTATTACATTTAAGCATTCATTCTAGATACCATTAAAATGTGATGTACTTGTAATTTACTAGCAAGTTATTTATTTTATATAAAAGAAATAAATTAAAGAAAATTATTTTATGTTACTCTAGTTCAAGTATGGAGCAATAAATAAATAACTGATCTGCCAGAGATTAATTAAACTTTATTAGGAGTTGACGTCAATTGACTCAATCGCTTTCCTTTCCTTATAGACGTCTAGGGGCTTAACGTCATGAACCGTCACGTTGCTGCTGTATCAGAGGGAAATCCCGTTAACTATTACACACAGGTATTAATTTAATTTGTCCCCTGGTTTCCTGTATACAAATACGCGTATAAGCGCGTTCATCCCTGAAGCAGGATTTTTTTAATGCTTTAGCCAGTTTTCTCAGGGCTTTTTAGATTTGGAAGTCAAAAAATCTTTGGGTTTTTCCGTTACCAATATTTATTCTACGATCATAAATATTTCTCCTGTTTCCTTATAACCCATCTAAAAGTAGAAAGATAAAATTACTGTCAAAGATTTTTAGTTTCTTCTTAAAGGTCGTTGAAAATAATTTTCTGGTATTATCGGTTGTGAAACGACCTGCTTACTAGTTTTATCTTTAAAACTAGCAATCATTTACATTATTCATATTAAAGAGTTGTTTGTTTTGAATCTGTGTCACCGAATTTCAGTTTAATCGTCTGTATTTATCTTGTTTTATCAAATATCTTCTTAAATAAGAAAAACCAAGATATATTGAAATGGGGCCATTTCGAGACCCTAATTTACTAAATAAAAAAGGAATCACGGAAATGGGCTCACAATTTTCAGAGAAATCAGTGTAGGTACATAAAAAATACAAATACATGAATTGAGAACCTCGTCCTTTTTAGGAAATCGGTTAAAGATGGATTAGTTCTAAGAGTGAAATATCACTGGAGGTTATCTGTTTCACCGATATTTACCTATTGTTTAGCGGTTTCGGTAGCTGTTGTTATGTAGCTAGATAACCTTGAATGGCCTGATACTTTTCTGTTTAATCTTATTAGGATATATTGTAATGTTTCTTTATTTCTTGTGTTGTTAGAAGTATATAGGTTTTGATAAATCATTATTCCTATAACAATTAAAATCTAGCCCCGAAACTGAAGTCAGATTACATAAAATAAAAATGTTCGGTTGTTGAAGTAGCGTTGTTAATAGTTCAGTATAATATCACAGTAAATAAGTTTATGTATATGATTGCTAGAAAAATGTTATTCACGAAAGCTATCTGAATTTTGGCCATAATCAAAAAGTCAAGCAAAATTACTGTCATCAAAAACATTAAACAGTATAGTTATAGACCGGACATCAGGACCGAATTTTTCGTCCAAAAGTTATTACAATATTTTGGAAGAAAATATGCCAATTTACGCATTACGACCATTTCAAAATATGTTCTAATGAATTTTACATAGGTATTTTGTTATTTTACGGTAGATTTAGTTACTAACAAACAGGCTCAAAATTTTTGTATGACAATTTTCACAATGTCCACTCTATATAATCTTAGAACTCTTTGACTGTCATACTTATAAAAATATTACAATATTTAATTCGGTTTTCCATGCACGATTCAACCAAGTTAATAATGTTCCTTACATTAACATCACAATGTGCGTAATATCCGAAGAACGGTTTGACAATCCTATTAGCACTTGCAAAGGTTAGTTTACTTGCGACGTTCAAAAAATCTAAATGACTCAAATGATAAACATGTTTGTGCTAAATCTTTGTAATTTTCGAACAAAGAGGTTGAATAAACTGTACTCAACCTAGTTAAACAAAAGACTTAAATACGTTTTCATCATCTACGTGTTTCTAATACGTATAAAACTGAACTGCTGAGCAATCACAGTCAAGTATGATAACTTCTTCTGGACTAAAGTTGTTATCGAATGATAAAATAGAATATTTATCAGTTAGTTAAACGCTATGTATGTGGGAATGGAACGTTTATGTGATGCATGGAATGGAACGTAAAGTGCGTGAGGGAGATGAAAGAGAGAAGAGAGCCATAAAAAAATAAAAAAGAGAGAAGAGTGAATGACAGACGATATGAGTTAACGATGAAAATAAGACGTAGACAGAATACAGAATAAAAGAAACAATTTATTTGGCAACGACGTTTATTTTACTTCGAAACAATCCCACAAACATACACATAGCGTTTAACTAACTGATAAACATTAGATTTTCCAATTGATTAAGATTCTTGCTATTAGCATAATACTCAACTCTAACATAAAATGTTGACTGCATAGGTGTAAGTATATTTTTTTACTTCTGCTAGAAAATATGCAGTGTAATTATATTATTAAGAGATTCAGCATCCAAAGTTACGGCATAACGCAGATCAGTGCCTTGTAATTCTAAGATCTCGTCAGTGTTAATATTGCTAGCGATCTTGTTCTCTTGATTACGCTGTCAAAAAAAAGCACACAGTATTGGATACATACGCAATAGCTAATTATTTGTGTATTGTATCTATTTATAAAAAAGCAATTTGGTCCGTCAGAATACAAGATTCGTGATCTGTCATTACTACTTTTTCCAACAACTATCTATAGTCTATCATTGGCTATCAGCTTAAAACTCTATTTGAAATCACCTAAATTGACGTGCTATCTGCTTGTTACTTGAACGAGTAAATCTAATTTCTGTAACCTTTGAAATATCAGGTTTTCCAGGTGGTAAATTGTTTTCGGCATTTTTCGCGTTGAAACTAAGAAATTTTGTTTTTGATTTTTAGTAGCCCAAAAATATCTGGGAGACTTGCGAAGGCTCACAAACTTAAACTCTGTTTTAAATGAATGGAAAAACTGTTAATAACATTCTTATATCAATATTTAAGCGGTTGCATTGGTCGTCACAACTCACAAGTCAATCGTAATTCTGGTTGCGTCAACGAGGCTATATGGTCGCTGGCGTCAACCAATCAATGTTCCGGTTTTATTGTGTTAACTGTCATGCATTTTATTTAACACTGAACACAAACACCGTGAAAGTCAGAATGGAAAGCTACTGGTAGTCATATCACTTTGTATAAAGTGCAATGTAATGCAACCAGCCTTGTATTATATACCTACTGCCTACTGCTGACCTCGGGCCTGCTCTTTTACTGAGAGGGGTCCGGCCTTAGTCCACGACGCTGGCCTAGTGCGGGTTGGCAGACTTTACATACCCTCGAAATTCTTATAGCGAATTCTCAAGTATGTAGGTTTCCTCACGTTGTTTTCCTTCTCCGTTAAAGGGAACGATAATTGATAAACGATACACACGTAATTTCGAAAAGACAGAGGTTTGGGTTTCGAACCTGCGGACATTGTCTCAGCAGACCGATTCATTCCAAATTAAGTCATCGTTCACTTTATAAAGTACTAGCTTTTGCTCGTGGTTTTACACGTACGAAAGAGATTATCCTGGATAACAGTCCCGCTATAAATTTTCGATTAAAACCCTAAAACCTTCCCAGGGTCTTGAACTATCTCCATACCAAATTTCATTGAAATCCTTTCGGTAGTTTTTGAGTTTATCGTGTACAAACTTTGCCACTCCTTTTTAGCCCCTTAGGGATTGAATTTCATAAAATTCAGACTTAGTGAGCACCTACGTCCTAAAAGGAACCCCCATGCAAAATTTGAGACTCCTAGCACTTGAAGTTTCTGAGATTTCGTGATGAGTGAGTGAGTGAGTGAGTGAGTGATCTTTCACTTTTATATATAATATTATAAAGTAGTTCAAGCCATAGTATTTTTTTATGGTATTTAAAACAATTTAGGAAACAATACGTGCCTATAGTATAGAGTTTCTTAATTCAACTGAATTACAATTCGAAAAGAAGCAAATCACTTATACCCGTGGTAAACTTCAGCAGTGTTTATAAAATGTAAAAGCATCATTCAGGACTTAGAATTACAATATCTATTACTACACATCGCTCGTCACCTCAAGGTATCAGAATTCACATCTCACCATGTCAATACACTGACTACGATGACACCAATGATCTACCAGTGAAATGAATTTACTTCTAACCAACATCTACTCAAAATGTCACATTTTTAATATAAGTATCCAATAACAAATCGTAACTGGCATAAACACGAGCATTTGAATCAGTCTTCAGGAAGTTTTTAGTTTACTATGTATTTCTTCGACTTTCAAACATAGATGTTCAAAAATTGTTTTGACTGGTCATAGAACTACAATCGTGCATTGTTATGCTTATCCAGCTTATCCAGATATTTTGACATTTCTACCTGTTTACAAGTACTGGGATAAGAGGCTTGTTAAGTGGAATGTGAACTTGTGGAATAATGTTAATCTGAATATAAACAAGCAGTGATTACACTGAAAGTCAAAGCACGTTTGATGGCCGACCTTAAGGCCGGGTTTTCCCTGTAATAGACGATGATACCTTACATTATGCGTTTAGAGTCATAAATCAGTTTACCCGGAACCCTTATAGTCACACGTGTGATACAACGGTATTTTTCCTTATTCTTTGGGACCATTACAAAATCCTAAGTACATTTTATTTGAATTTAAAATTCAATTTGCAAAGTATGTTTAACATTAAGTTAAAAAACGAAAGCCGTTTGTGACGAACGAAACATTTCACAAAAGGCACAGCTTATACTAAATCGGGCAAAGCCGCAACTAACACCTAGTTACAAAAAAAATGTTTTTATTAATATTATATATGGAATCCCATAAAAACCACATGTAAATATAGCACTGTCTACCCCTCAATCATAATCATCATTAATTGATAAGACATTCAACGCGTAACATTAGGGGCATTTCACGTGAAGCGGACAACGAAAAAAATGTCAGGTTCCGGATTTTGTTCATAATTGGGTCAATTGGACTCCTATGGGACCTGAATTAATGTACGTAATTTTTTTTACTTTTTGTAGCCTAGTTACGAATTAATGCGACTTCAAAGATTTGTAAAAATTTGAGGAACGAATTTTTCGATAGCTATTAATTTAGTTAACCAAATGTTTTAAACAATAAGTAAACAATGTTTATTAGAGAATATTCATTGTTATTTTTTGAAATTGATTAAAATTATAATATTGAATTTTTTTCGTGTAGTAAACCGGAAGTAAATGTTATAAATCAGTTTTTTTCCAACTTCGCATTTTTTTATATATTTTTTTACCTAAAAACATACCTTGTAGTGTATAAATATCATGTAAAAAAATGTAGAATGGTATCTCGATTCGTTTAGAAGATAGATGAACTAAAGCGCTAAGGTGCCGCAAGGCACATGTACTGGGCGATTCCTTAGTTTGACTCGCTTCGTAGGATTTATATCGTAACTAATGAAAGTTGGTTAGATAACCATATTTAAACGCTAACAAGTCATAACATGAGCTGTAAAATATCATAATAAATAATTCTTACCATTTCTTATCTGGATGTTATGATTGTTGTACAGTAATTACAATTACAAACTATGGAAGCCAGTAACATTATCCTAAAATGTCGGTTTTTGTAGGTTTTTTTAAATTTCTCTAAAATTACTATAACTCTATGATAGGTAAGGCTCTAACACACACACATACTCACGCCTTTTATCCCCGAAGGGGTTGGTAAAGGCGCAACTAGTGCACCCTCTTTTCAACGTGCTTATTCCGTCCCATGATGTGATAGGGGGCGAGCCTATCGCCACATCGGGCACAAATTCCAGACTCCGGGCTGATACCGACTAGAAAAACCCAATATCACTTTGCCCGACCCGAGAATCGAACCCGAAACCTCAGCATTGCAGTCGTACCGTAATACAGCTACGCCACCGAGGCAGTCAATATATATTATGTAATTTTAACTATTTTACAGCTCATGGTATGACTTGTTAGCGTTTAAATATGGTTATCTAACCAACTTTCATTAGTTACGATATAAATCCTACGAAGCCAGTTAAACTAAGGAACCGCCCAGTACATGCGCCTTGCGGAACCTTAGCGCTTTAGTTCATCTATCTTCTAAACGAATCGAGATACCATTCTACATTTTTATACATGATATTTCTATACCACAAGGTATGTTTCTAGGCAAAAATAAAAAATATAAAAAAATGCGAAGTTGGAAAAAAACTGATTTATAACATTTACTTCCGGTTTACTACACGAAAAAAAAATACAATATTAAAATTTTAATCAATTTCTAAAAAAACAATTAATATTCTCCAATAAAACTGTTTACTTATTGTTTAATACATTTGGTTAACTAAATTAATAGCTATCGAAAAATTCGTTCCTCAAATTTTTACTAATCTTTGAAGTCGCATTAATTCGTAACTAGGCTACAAAAAATAAAAATATTGACGTACATTAATTCAGGTCCCATAGAAGTCCAATTGACCCAATTATGAACAAAATCCGGAACCTGACATTTTTTCGTTGTCCGCTTCACGTGAAATGCCCCATTAGTCACATTAGGTCATTGATTAATAAAAAAATATTAGGTCCTAACCATTGTTACATAATATGAAATTGGCGTTTTGTATGTTAAATATAATTAATTAATCAAAGTATCCACCATTGTTATCTATGCACTTTTGCCATCTCATAGGCATTTCATTGATCCCTGCCACATCGGAGTTGAATTGTTTTTCCTTGTAAAAAGTTATCCAAATTACAAAAAAAATGGTAATCTGTTGGAGCAAGGTCCGGGGAGTGACGGTGGATGTCGCAAACATTCTAATTGCAGCTCCTCTAGTTTAGGGGCCGTCTGTTGTGCAGTGTATGTTGTTTCAAGCTTTTTTACTTTCCTTCCTTGTTTTAACACTCACACCGAAGCCTGCAGCTAGCTCTGAAGTGGTTTGCGATGGATCCGCTTCCACAAAAGCCTTTAATTCCTCATTATCCACTTTGGTCTCCGGCCGTCCACGGGGCTTGTTCTGAAGATCGAAATTTCCAGAACAAAAACGTTGGAACCAACAACGTACCGTGTTTTCTTTTGCGACACCAGCACCAGACACGTCGTTAATCCTTCGAGCTGTTTCTGCAGCACTGGTGCCACGGTAGAACTCATACTCGTAAATATAGCGATATTTCATGCTTTCCATTATGCGATATGAAAGACACCAAAGAAAAACCTAATAAATTTCGAAACTCAAATGTACCAGTCAAATGCATTTATAAATTTTAATTTAAAAATATTAACCAAACGGGAGATATTTCAGATCAAAGTGGCTAGTACGACAAAACGTCAATTTCATATGTAAGGACCTAATAGTAATTCAAGACGCTGTATACTTTTTGTGAAATTTTTAGACGAGTGCATACAGAGTTCACAAAATATTTCCTCATAGTTTTGTCTCATTCGCCAAGTGGAAAAATACAGAGGCTACAAAACAGTGATATCCTGGTTTTTTTCCAAGATCGAGCTAACGATTATTTATTTATATTCATTCTAGTTGAATGACGAGACGAGCATGCCGCTCGGCCTATGATATGCCATACGACCACCCATAAACAGTAGCAAAACCACACAGAACTTTGAATTATAATGTACTGCGTGGTACTGCACTGCGCTCGTTACCCTGAGACATATGTTAAGTATCATGCCCAGTAATTACGCTGGCTACAATGCCCTTCAAACCGGAACACAACAGTGTATGGACTGCTGCTTGGTGATAGAAACAGGTATTGCGGTGGTACCTAGTGATTATGTGAGGTTTTTGGTAACACGTTTAGATTAGGAGTGTTTTTTACATAGAGTATCACCCTGAAGGTGTATCACACCTGATGTTAAATGATTTCTATCACCCGATTATGACAAATTGAAAATGTCCAGTAATCTCACTGTGGTAAGGTGTGATTAAGAAGGAATGCAATACTTTGGAAAAACAATGCTATTAAAATGACAGCATTACTCAAGATCAAACGTGTGCAACTTCTGTATGTCGCCCATTACACAGTATCATAATATCTGATTCACGAATGTACTAAAAGGAATAAGAAGTAGTAAAGGGGGATTTTTGTCTCTAATTGTCTTTTATATTATAATGTTTGCCAAAATGTAGATGTTTTATTCATCGCTGCTTGTCCCTTAAAGTGTATCTTACGAGTGTATTATAATAATCTTACTGCGAAAGTTTGTGAAAATGATTGGATGTTTGTATGTCTGTTAGAAGTAAACGCAGGAAAAAAGCAGGATTTGTATGGAATGAGGCACACGGGTAGATCATGTCCTCGATTATCACTTACTTTTTATCCCGATAGTTTGCTCCCAGGGGAAATAATGGATATTTTTTATTTGATTATTTTCTTTAGTTATTGTTCTGAGATTCTTTTATGCAATATGACACGTATCACCAAAAAATGAATTAAAACAAGAGCAACTCATGACACTTCCATGTTCCCGCCAAAACTTCTCGAAACAGATATTACGCACGGAGTGTTGCTATTTGGCGAAATGTCGAAAAATTAAGTAATCGATTATAATTGATAGTCGCACAATGTTTAAACGTATAAAAAATACGTATGTAGTATTAACCATTTTTGTAAACAAATCGATATCGAGCATCGATTCTTTATTTATTAGCTTATTTGAATTTATTTAATGAACGCACTAGTTTTATACTTCACGATAGGTACATCGGAAGTCGGTCAGCAGTAATTCATAATTTAAATATTATTTCTTTATTATATAGTTCCCACAATGTAATTACTATATTAAAATAAATAGAACGATTTAACACAATCGTTCTTGTATTTAGCTATTTTGTCCGCGGTATTTTAAAATAAAAAGAATTGTAAGCCAGAATCTGGCATTGTTCCTTTAATTAAACTTTTCTCCTTATTTGAATGAAACATTAATCAAAATGAAGGCCCGGTATGTTTGTTAATTTTTGACGGAGTAAAGCTGTTCCACCTCCATAAACCACGGACAAATGTGCTTTGGTTTGCGCCCTTGTCACTAAATATTATTTCCGGGAACGTGGATATATTTCGCACCTTTAGGACGAAAACGACACAATTCAAAAAAATCGATAATTGAGTTATCGTCATAAAATTACTTAAAACGAAATTTTCAATACAACAATAGTTCAAACACCGCCATATTCAAGCGGGAAAAGGACAAAACTATTATATCAGTTCCTTTTTTATTATATTTTCATAAAAAAGGGACCTGTTTTAAGTCATTTTATGACGATAACCCAATTTTTTATTTCTTTGAATTGCGTCGTTTTCGTCCTAAAGGTGCGATTTGTTTGCAACCAGCACGAATTCACAGAAGTGGCAAACAAGTGTATTGAGCCTTATTACTAAATAACAACTTTGTCTATACAACACCGCTTTAGTAAAGCTGTAATGGTGTTGTATATACTATATTATGTAAAAATAAAAACACATTATTATAATTTCGTTATATCAACTTGGCGTAGTTGTATTACGATACGACTGCAGTGCTGAGGTCTCGGGTTCGATCCTCGGGTCGGGCAAAGTGATGTCGGGTTTTTCTACTCAGTTATAGCCCGGAGTATGAAATTTGTGCCCGATATGGCGATAGGCTCGCCTCGTATCCTATTATTGGAAATTGGTGAAAAATGGGTGCACTAGCTGCGCCTCTGCCTACGCCTTCTGGGATAAAAGTCGTGAGTGTATGTATCTCTGATAGGCTGTCCTGAGACTTGAACCTAGATACCCAATGAGGTGATTATTATAAAGCTGAGCGTCGTTCGCAATCGCAACATCTGCATTTATATCAAAACTTATCTTTACAACATTAAAGTTGTTTTATTTTTGACTAGCATTGCGCGCGGCTCCGCCCGCGTGAAAAAGTTTTCCGGGATAAAAAGGAGTAATGTAGCTTCCTAGCAGTGAAAGAATTTTCAAAATCGGTCTAGTAGTTCCTGAGATTAGCGTGTTCAAACAAACAAACAAACTCTTCAGCTTTATAATATTAGTATGGATTTGTCAAGCCTATAATAGTTTGAAAATTTAATTCCATCAACATTGTTTGTTCCTTAGACTAATAAATTCTTCACCTAGAAATTAATGATACCCAATAACCGGCGCTAAACCAATTATTACTTAAGTGCTTACTATTAAATAGATAAGGGTAAAATATGTATATACTTTAAAAGTTATAAATAACTAGCTGACCCGGCAAACGTTGTTTTGCCATATAAGATCTTTTTAGATATTATTTTAGTAGAAAAAAATGAATAATTGATCAGTTACCGACCGGGGTTAAAAGTTATTAGCCCGTCGCCCGCGTATATATAGCTATAAGCTAATCTATACTTAATAGCTTTTGCCCGCGGCTCCGCCCGCGTGAATGAGTTTTCCCGGTATAAAAGTCCCGCTTAAAATGTAGCTTATATGACACGTTCGTAGATTTACCATAGCAGCGCCATCTATTGATTACTTACTCAACCCAGTCGAAAGGTATCGACATCTGTTAGAATCATTCATAGCTGCGCCATCTATTGATTACTTACTCAACCCAGTCGAAAGGTATCGACAGGTTTTGGCGGGAACTTGGTAGTGTCATGAGGTGCTCTTGTTTTAATTCATTATTTTGGTGATACTTAGTGTTATATTGCATAATTGGTGGTATATTATCCAATATAGTTCTATTAAAGGGCTCAAATGAAGTGAATTGAAATAACTGTGCTAGTCAAGTGTTTGTTTTGTTGCCGCCAAAACTCCTCGATAAAGTCTTGGTAAGGTAGCCACTGCTTTACTTCGACATAGTACTACTACTACTGAGGATAACAAAGAAACAATATTATATAGTATGTAACTTCTAAAAACTTTGACACTGGCAGATGCGCAAACCGCGCATTGCCAAAGAGAAAAAAAAAAAAAAAAAAAAAAAGGTATCGACATCTGTTAGAATCAGTTGGAGTTAAGATAATTGTGACTGTCAAATAATAACAGACAAATAATTAGCAATAAATTAAAATTGCGACTATAATTTGAGATTTAAACTATCCTATCTCTCAAGTTGGATCGAACTGCACATGGTGTGCGAATTTTATTATAATCGGTTAAGTGGTTTAGGAGTCCATTGAGCACAAACATTGTGACACGAGATTTATATATATTAAGATTGAAATGTGAAGATTAAAGATGTAAATTTAAATAAGATGATTTTGAGATGTATTTTTTTTTTTTTGGCTCCTGATCTTTTTTTACGGTCACGGTAGAGTGAACCTGATGTTAATCGGAATCATAGGCATTTATAGAAGGGGTGGGGGTCCGTACCCACCCTAGAATTGCCTGGTGCCCACCCACAGGATTTTCAGCATCCTACTACTACTAACTACAAATTTGTAAGCCGACCAAAATTATCAAAACTTCAAGTACACAAGTCATTTAATTTTCTGAATCTAGGATACTGACAACCCTGGAAAATTACTCTAGCTACGCCCATGCTTGAAGTAGGGTCCAGATAGAGTGCCCCCCCTGCCGAGAGATGGTTGGCGGTTTTAATTTGAAATAATACTGGTGGTAGGTCTCTCATATGTAAGAGTTCGCCTGGGTGGGTACCACCGCAAAATCTATTTCTACCGCCATGCAGCAGTGTACATGCACTATTGTGTTTCGGTTTGAAGGACATTATAGCCAGTGTCCTGTAGTTACAACTACAGGACATAATGATACTTAACATCTTATGTCTCAGGATGACGAGCGCAGTGGGATGCCACACAGTACTTTGTAACTCAAGGTGCTGGATGGTGTTGCTACTGTTTATAGGTGGTCGTATCGCTTACCATCAGGTGAACGGCATGCTCGTCTCGTCATTCTATGCAATAAAAACAAAATAAAAAAAAGTAATACCACAGAATACTGAATAGCACTACGTAGTAATAATAACAGTCATAATAATAAAAACATGTAGCAATAATCAAATACATTTGTTAAATTCATGCCAATGCAGTTACTACGAAGTTATGTAAACTGGAACATCCTATTTTCGAACTTTACTTAACGACTATAGGAATTTGGCAAGAGCTCGGAATAATAATTACCTAGTTATGATACTGCAGAACATAACAGCAGTACTCTAGAGTCCCTCTTGAATGCACGAAATGAAACAAAAAAGTGCCCTAAACTTTTAGGATTACGGGCCCATTATCTATGCAAGGTAAGCGATAGTCTGGTAATTTAAGTTTACATGATACACCATACCAGCCCTGTATTATATACCTACTACCCACTGCTGAGCACGGACCTCCTCTACTACTGAGAGGGTTAAGGCCTTAGTCCACCACGCTGGCCTAGGGCGGTATTAATAAATCAATCTCAAGTTTGACTTACATCTCAAGTAGACATAATGTATGAATAGTTCCGTACATTATGTCTACTTGAGATGTAACTCAAACTTAAGATTGATTTATTAATACCGCCCCTAGTGCGGGTTGACAGACTTCACATAATACAATTCTCAGGCATGTAGGTTTCATTACAATGTTTTCCTTCACCGTTAAACCTAAATATAATATCAGTACACACATAACTTCGAAAAGTCAAAAGTGTGTGCCTTGGGTTTTGAATATGCAAACCTTAGTCTCTGCAGCCCGTTGTATTCTCAACTAGGCTATCGCGTACTTCACGTCATCAGTTGGCTTACCTTCTACTAAACGTGACTATAATACACACACTGTGTGTGTGCACACGCACGCCTTTTATCGCCGAAGGGGTAGGCAGAGGCGCAACTAGTGCACCCACTTTTCGCCGTGCGTATTCCGTCCCACGATGTGGTAGGGGGTGAGCCTATCGCCATATCGGGCACAAATTCCAGACTCCGGGCTAATACTGAATTTAAAACCCAATATCACTTTGCCCCACCCGGGTATCGAACCCAAGACCTCAGCATTACAGTCATACCGTAATACAATTACGCCACCGAGGCAGTCTGCACCGTGACTATAATTTCAGAATAAATAGTAAATTAATATTGTGTAGTATGTGCAGCTGAGTCACTAAAAGTTTAAAAAACATTAGCAAAGATTACAAGAAACAATAACAAAACATTAGTATAAGAAACATTATATAAATTGAAAACATAAGACGCTAATAATCTACATGGTGAGATCACATCTCAGTTAGCAAGAAACGTGACAAGTGGCTGTTGAATGCAAATTACAGGCATTTAAAATTGTATGTTGTGATCTAGGAATTAATTGTTTACTGATAGTCTTCATGGTTCAGTTGCGTCAGCTGGGAGGCTCTGGTTCGATCCTTATTTGGGAATTTTCTGAAAATATTTGTTTTGTAGTGCATTTTTGTAATATTTGAAGTCGATAAAGGTCGCAGGAACACGCTGGATGCAGGCCGCTTTTGACATGTCCGTCTGGAAATCTTAAGGGGAGGCCTATGTTCAGCAGTGGAAGTCGTGTGGCTGATGATGATGATAAAAAATATATGTTTTAAGTAATTTCTAAAAATAAAACATAGGATTATACTTAACCACGTAAAAGTCAGTTCGCTGTAAAGTTCATATGACTTCGAAGCTGACCTATTTGTAAGGACGGGACTTAGGTAAATGAAAGAGAGATGTGCACTTGTATACTGTACGTTTAATATTGGTCTTCGATACAAAGAGACACTTTATAAATACTATCTTAATCACTACGTCACACGCCCTACCGAAATGGAAAAAAAAAAGATTAGAAACTTTTTTTTTTTTTCTATATATTTATAGAATTATATAGGTAATTTAAACATAATATCATAAAAGATTACATGGAATATTACTATGCTAGGTTTCTCTTATATATAATATCAATGTTTTCTAATATATTAAAACTATTGATCTATGTTTACTTATCAAACTACATTGATTTCACCTACAAAATATAAACAGTGTTATCAGGTTACAAACATAACATACATTTGATACAGTACAATCATGATCAGTAGCGTCAGTTTTATAAATCGATACAGTTATCATTCATTATAGGGCCTTGTTCTGTTCTTGTGTACCGTTTTTTCCTTGCCATTTACTAAAATAACAACATTCGGAGACAAATCTCTGACAACTGAAAATGGACCTAAATACAACGGTTCAAGTTTGTTACAATTTTCATTTTTTACTAATATTAAATCTCCAGATTTATAAATTATTGGATTAATGCTACTATCATATTTAGTTTTTCTTAAGATTTTTGAGTTTAAAAGATTATTTCGTGCTTCGAGCTGTGACTTTTGTATACGGTATTTTAATTCTAAATGGTAATTGTCAAAATTATAAATAGGGTCTATAGTTGTTGTAAGGTTGCTAGGTATATTACACAGTTTGCCAAATACTAATTCAAATGGTGTAAATTTTGTGCTTGAGTGTACTGAAGTGTTATATGCGAAACACCAATAAGGAATCCATGAACTCCATTCCTGAGTTTGACTGTTAACTTGCATTCTTAAGTAAAAAGTTAAATGTTTATGACTATTTTCTAATGAACCTAAAGTTTGGTGATGAAAAGCTGTGGACTGTAGATGAGTTATATTTAAAATTTTACATACCTCTTGCATCGTGGAGTTAATAAATTCTGTTCCTCTGTCAGTTACTATTTGTCTAGGAATGCCATACCTAAGTATAAAATTACTTACCAATGTCGAAGCCACGGTGCGCGCATCTTTCGCAGTTATTGGATATGCCTCTACATATTTGGTAAGGTCGCACTGGAGCGTTAAAATGTAGCTGTAATTATTGTCTTGTGTTAAAGGACCTACTAAATCTAAATATACCTTATCAAAAGCTGTATTTCCGCAATCTGTTAATACCATGGGTTCCTTTATAGTCTTTAAATATTTGTAACGTTGACATTTAGTACATTTTTTTATAAAATCATTAATATCGCGCTCTAATCCCGTCCAAAAATATTTTTTTCGAATATTATTCATCATTCGTCTTGTTCCCGCATGTCCACTAGTGGGTAAAATATGATAATCGTTTAAAATAACTTTTTTTGTATCGTCGTCTAATATCTTTTTAACGCCTTTTATAACGCATAAGCGGGGTCCGGACCACTTAGGCAATTTATTGATAAACTGAGCTAGCTCTTTAATTATTTCAAAATTATTCTCATTTTTTATTACATATAACGTTTCTATTTTTAAATCAGTACAAAATGATTCCATTTCCCTCACAGAGACAGCTCGTGTACGCTGTGATTGGGTAAACAGTTTCACAAATATTGTATGATCTGACGACGAATACCCATAATCTCCACGTTCTAATGTTACACAATTTTTTATCTTTTTCCATTCTTTCTCATTCACAAATACTAACTCCGTGTAATCCTTCGGTAGTTTTAACATTTCGACAACTCTTGGGTGATCAGACCAATTGTTTTTAGGAATGTTAGTTACCGGAGAATCACAAGGTTTTTTGATGAAATTTTTCCTCTGCGCCCTAGTAAGCACAGATAAAATATGTTCATTCGTTTCCTTTAATTCTTCACTACTTATTTCAATGCGTGACAATGCATCTGCAGCTACATTATCGCGCCCTTTCACATAGCTCACCGTAAAATCGTATTCTTCGAGTAACAACCGAAATTTTAACAACCTACTGGAAGGGTCTGTTAAATTATACAAAAATACTAAAGGTCTATGATCTGTTTCTATAACGAACTTTCTTCCATAGAGATATGGTCGAAAATATTTGACTGACCAAACTATCGCTAATAATTCTTTTTCAATAGTTGGATATCTACGTTCTGCCTTGTTTAGGCTACGGCTAGCATAAGCAATGGGCCTACGGTCAGCGTTATATAACACAGATCCTATAGCGTATCCCGACGCATCTGTTTGTAAAATAAATGTATTATTTTCATCAAATAACGGATATTGTAGTACTGGAGGATTTATAAGCGATTCTTTAAGAATAGAAAATGATTTTTGACATTCTTTTTCCCAATTAAAAATTGCGTTCTTTCGACACAAGCTATTTAATGGTATGCAAATTTCAGCAAAATTTGGGATAAATTTCCTATAATAATTAGAAAAAGCTACGAAACGTTTCAATTCTTCAACATTTTTTGGAACCGGGTAGTTATTCATAGCTTTAATTTTTTCTGGATCTGGTTTAATACCGTTCGCTGACACCACATGACCCAAGTATAAAATTTCTTTTCTAAGAAAATCACACTTTTCCGGATTCAATTTTAAATTTACTTTTCTTAAACGTTGCATAATATCTAATAAATTTTTATTATGTATGTCTAAATTTCTTCCGAAACAAATCAGATTATCTAAATACACAAAACATTTATCATAGTTAAGTCCAGACATTGCTACAGTCATTAAACGCGAAAAAGAACTTGGGCTCGTCTTCAAACCCATCGGCATACGTGTCATTGGATATTGACCAGATGGTGTTGTGAATGCAGTATACTTCCTACTTTCCGAATTTAATTTTGACTGATAGTAAGCTTGTGTTAAATCTAGCTGAGAAAAATATATTGCACCAGAAAGCGAATCTAATATATCGGTTATATTTGGAAGAGGAAATTTGTCATCCATTATGCGATCATTTAACTTACGAAAATCAATAACTAAACGCCAACTTTTAGTCCTGTCCTCTAATTTTTTGGGTACCAATAACACTGGGCTAGACCATTCACTATTCGCTGGTTCAATAATATCATTAGCCAGCATTTTTTGAACTTGATTTTCAATTTCTTTACGCTGCGAAAATGGTAACCGATATTGTTTAATATAAACTGAATCCGAATTGGGCTTTAACTGAATATTCTGTTCATATAGATTACATACACCTAATTTATCTCCTGGTAAGAAGAATACATCGGCAAATTTTGCGCAAATGTTTTGTATACTTATGCTTTCTTCTTTGTTTAAGTGATGCAATTTTATCAATGACAATAATTTACGAACTCTTTCCCCATCTAAATTTTGCTTCTCAAATGAACAAACATTATAATAAGATAAACTGTCAAAATCAGGTTTAAAATAACTAAGTTCAACCTCTGTTTCACGAGTGTTTAATATTTGGATAAATATCTTTCCCTGTTTTGGTGAAGAGATGCTTCCAGCTATAAATACTCCCTCGCATAACTCCTTCGGAAATATAACACAAGTCTCATTCAAATAACAATCAACCTGAAAAAACTTTTCACACCTTGGAGGTACCGTAATAAATGCTTTCTTTCCTAATTTTCCAAGTCCTAAAGGTAACGTTATTGAATTTTCTAAGTTATTTAATGTCATAGTGTTATTTTCATAATTCAAAATGCAGTTATATTTTATCAAAAACTCTTGACCAATTATACCGTCCTGAATACAAGGTAGATTTTTTAAAACGTAAAACTTATGTTTGAATTCTTTTCCACATAAGGAGAATGGTATGTAAACATAGCCTTCAGTACTCGATTTACCACCAATACCATTAATGGTAATGCGTTCCTGATGAATCGGAATATTCCAGTCGCATACTGTGTCGTATTTCAGCACCGACATTGAGGCGCCTGTATCAACTACCAATCTATATTTGTTACCAAAAGTTGTCAATTCTATAAAATTATTATACTCACAAGCTAAAATAAAATTACGATCGAAAAAACTGTAAATTTGGATTTCCATTATTTTCTGAGGTACGATTACCTTGGGTATCGTTTTCGTCTAGATTTAATGGGAAACATAGCGCTCTCTGACTCCTATTACGAGTAAAGTTATCACGATTTGCTACCTGCCCGTAACTACGTCCACGACCACGTCCTCGCCAAGTGTTTACAGAACCCCTTTTATAACCCCTGAAAAAAGAGCTAGAGGGTGCTTGAAATTGTGGTGAAGGTCTGAAATCACGATTTTGTAAATGAAAATTGTTTATAGGTCTACCTTTGTTTTTGACTCTAAAAGACTGATGGTACTTACCCCGCTGTTGACCAGTAAAAATGGTCTCCGATAAACTGCTGGTACCAATATGTGCTCGTTCTTCATCTTTGGCGGCTCTTATAACGTCTTTTAGTTCCGAATAATTCCTGGCAGCTAAAATGGTGCTTAATCGACCATTTCTCAAGCCTTCAGTAAAACGTTGGATAGCTAATTTTTCGTTAACGGGTCTAAACATTTTATATGCGGATTCATTTCCGTCGGCTTGAGAAATAGTTAATTCATTAAATAAGTCCTCAAGTTTCTTACCAAATTCCTCGATGCTCTGCGCCCCTTGACGCGACTTTATCATCTCCAACTGCAGAGCTGTAGCTGACTGTTTAGTCAACAGGTTATTTTTCATATCGGCAATAAGATCTGTGGAAGTTTTATAGTTAGATGCCAAGCGTAATTTGGCATGTCGTGTTAAGCGAGTTTGAAGTATAAAAGAAATCAATAAAGGCTCGTGTTCTTTTTTTATATTGTTACTGTAAAATTCAATAGCGCTTATCAATTTTTGTGTAATTTCTTCATCTCCTGTCATCTCGGGAAGAAGAAAAGTAGCAGTTTTCATATCAAACTCAGTCATGGTGTCTATATTATGGTCAACTAATAAACAAAATTTTGTAATCTTTTGATAATACGACTCTATATCATCACAAACAACTTTTAAATGATTTATCTCCTCTTGTTTAATATATCCTCTATGAATATCATCATTTAATTTAGTGCGATACACAATATACTTATCATACAGATCTTTTGCTTCTAAATATTTTTGTTCTAATATCTCTTTTGTTCTCTTAGTTTTACTTAATTTTACTAAATTTATTTTGATAATTTTAATTTTTCCATGTATATCTAATATAAGCGACATTTAAAATAAAACAAAACATATAGAAAATATAAAAATAATATAGAATAAAAAAATAAACCTTTGATCATTTTATTTCACTTTTCACACACGCACTTGTTGCACACTATTCACCGCTATACACTAGCCAAGTATTTCTTGCTTCATTATTAAACTTCATCCGACTCCTTGTTATTCGTGCCACGTCTGTGGCCAGAACGCCTGAAAGCGCTCCTGGCTATCTCCTGCTGCATCCACCTCGCGTGACAGCGTTTGTAGAGCTTGTATAAGGCGAACTCTGCTCCTAGCATCAAGGCTATCAGTATCACACCCAGTATAATATTTGTTACAGACTGGTTGTAGTGCAGGTGTTCCACATCAGCGGCATTTACACCACCCGCTGCGTTTTGGGCTATCACGATTTCTTCTCTACTCTGTGTTTTGCCCATTTTTGAAGATGTGTAAACTTTTGCCAACACCCGAGTAATAAAACTGTAGGATCTCGAATGCCATTGTTAAACACAAACACAATGTACTAAGCCCGCAATTTGAAACCGCACCTCAAATGGCAGGGTCGCCATGTAAGGACGGGACTTAGGTAAATGAAAGAGAGATGTGCACTTGTATACTGTACGTTTAATATTGGTCTTCGATACAAAGAGACACTTTATAAATACTATCTTAATCACTACGTCACATATTGAAAATTTATAAGCTGACTACTTTTCCCTTCTGGGCTGTTTTTGTTTTAAATAAATTATATCAGAGTTATTTTTTCTATTCCTTATTATTCAAAATATAAATAACGTCTCTTTATTCCTCTTTCTTGTTTCTTTTGAAGACGCTACCCTAATCTCTATTCTTATCATAATCAACATCATCTTCATCGGCCACATGAAGTCCACTGCTGAACATAGGCCTCCCTCTATTCTTATAACTCGTGATAATAATGTAAAGTAATAATTTTGCTATCACACCAATATTACATCTTATTGTATGCTATAAACATTAGCGACCTAAAAGGTTTTGTTATTATTGCATTTCTGTCGGAATAAACGTGATTTACCCTCGTCCCTTGTCAACTTTTTTATATATTAGGCAATGGCGGCTCTTCCATACAGCCGAGACGTTCGGTTACTTTATGTAATTTTATAAAAAGAAATGGTAATTTTAATACATAAATAACTTAGTGACAGAGTATCATGACGGGGCAAATAGTGTGCTAGAAACGAGAGTTCATGATTTGATTCCCGCCATAAATGTACGACAACCAAAGAACATAAGATTACGTCGAACTATCTTTTGACCTAACCAACTACTATTAATAATATTGTAAAAGTAACATGTTTTGAAAATAACACCAACCTAAATCTACAAGTCACTTTTGAAAGTTTAATTTTGTTGGGTGGTTACCTAACAGTTTAGTAAGCGACTACAGCAACATCATACTATAATCGTAAGAATTCGCCATAGTGGTACGTTTCGGCGAGTTCCTTTAATGAGGTGAGAAACCTACTTTACGATGTATAATATTACTACATATAAATGAGCTGATCTGTTCCGGGAACCTGAGCATTAACACGCTTCGATGATCGATATATTGGTTTCGAAGTAATTAAAAATATTTAACGGTAATGTATTTCCTTATTTCTGTATCTGCGTACTGAACGAGTTCTTTTTTTTCTGTAATGTTGAAAGCTTAGAGTGTTAAAGATTGCCACGGTGTCGTAGTTGTATTGCATGCTCGATACAACTACCACTCTGAGGTCTCGGGTTCGAATCTCAAAGTCGAATCGAAAAGTGGGTGCACTAGTTGCGCCTCCGCCTACCCCTGTGGGGACAAAGGGCATAAGTATATGTCAGTTATTGTGTCTTACTATAGCAAATGGTTTTAAAAAAGCATTTCATATTTCAAGCTTATCCCTCTTCATTTTCTAAGGATAGCTGTCAAACTTAATTACGTGAACCAAACTGCATTTAAGAATAGAACTTCTATAAAGAGAAGTATATGACAGAAATTCATGCCTATATTGTTATAGCCGTCAATACTTATGGATTAAATCAGCAGCATTTCCGGACAGATACGACCTGACGACCTTCAAAAAAAGAGCGTATTCCCACCTAAAAGGCCGGCAACGTATCTCTGTGCCCCCTGGTATTGCAGATGTTCATGGGCGGCGGTGATCACTTACCATCAGGTGAACCGTATGCTCGTTTGCCCCCTATATCATCAAAAAAAAAAGATAGGATAGCATGTTTGAGACCAAAATGACTTGAGATGAAGTCCTTGAACTTTTGATTAAGATACTTGCTTGTATCGTAGTAGGATGTAGCAATGAGTGCATGAAACTGTCTTTTATCTGATGGAGTGGTCACAAGTAAAGATTTTAAATAGGTATATCTTAAAACGTGTTTTTATTTAAAAACCATTTCTGTTTCTTAATAAACAGTAACATAGCATAAACAATAGCAAAATCACCAGAATTATTAATTACAAATTAAAGGTATCTCATGGCGCTCATTTTATTACGAGCTTAGATTTTAAGTCTTATAATCTCCAGTAGTTTTAAATTCAATCTTAAATCGGTACAGTTAGGCCTAGCCGAAAAATACACATAAATAAAATAAATAAATCCCTCCTAACTGAATTTCGGCCACGGCGGCCAATCTCAACTTATATCAGCCACCTGGATGAAATTCGTGCGTACCTACGCACTATAATACTTCCTGGTATTATAGTGCACAAGTGTATGTATGCGCAATACACAGGTGCACTCTCTATTTTTTCACTCACATAGTTCGGCGAGTCGGTAATTCGTGTAAAATACTTTTTTCAGGATAAAAGTATCCTATAATATACAAAATATATCTGGAGTAAACAAAAAAATTGTCGGTACATCCTCTTCTTTGAGAATTTCCTTTTTCTCGACTGTGTCTTGTAAGACAACTCTAAATCCTGATTGAAGCAAAAAATAAGACGGAATAACATAAAAAATTACAACGTTCCGATGCCATTACAAATATAAGAAAAATTACAAGGTACGGACAAACAACTGCCTCTTCGTTTGAGAATTTTCTCAGCACCTCATTTATGAAGTCTAATAAATATAGTTTCCAACATTTTTGTAATAGTCGCTCATGAAACACTCTATGGCGTAGGAGGTATAAAAAGTTGAAATACTGTGACGCCACACGTTTATTGGTGTTGAAATAAATGTTTTGGAATGTATTTGGGAAGGTCTGTCCCAAAAAAAAAACGGACAAGTGCGAGTTGAAGTCGCGGAACGAGGTTTCCGGAACTTGTAGGTAAGGTATCTAAGTATATAAGTTGAATAGTTCGCCAAAATTAATTAATAATTTAATCAAATGTAAAAAGTTTGTAAATTAGCTGTTTTTGCTATTGAAGTACATACTTACGAATTATTATTTTTTTTACTTTACATGTGCTGTAAGACCATGCTTCTTGCCAAATTTCATGATTCTAGGTCAACGGGAAGTACCTATAGGTTTTGATTCCCTTGCGAAATCGCAAAATATGCAACATAAACGGTCATATCTTTTGATCGCGTTGACTTACAAGTTTGATTTTTTTCACAGCTGAAGGGGACCGTAGGCCCCGAGTATTTGACAAAAATTTGAACTTGGAATCCCTACGCGTTCCAGAGAAAAAGGGTCTTGACAGACAGACAGGAGGACAGACAGACCGACAGACAGAAAGCCAGACGGACAGACAGACAGACGGACAACAGAGTGATCCTATAAGGGTTCCTTTTTCCTTTTGAGGTGCGGAACCCTAAAAGCAAAATAAATACAACATACAAATTGAAAAGTGTCGCAACTACCTTTCGAAATGGTGTGGCAATGGTTTAGCACACTTGTTTATTGTGATCGGAAACCTTTGAGGTTTTAAACAAAACTACATTACCTTATTCATTTCAGTGATGGTATAAATAATAAGTCCAAATAAATATATTTCAATATAAGCAATTAAAGTTGACCGCAGCAATTAAAGTTAGACGACCGCAAATCAAAAATTCGATAAGTTATGTACAATAATATAGATCATCATATGAATTTAAATCCCTTTTTGTCTAATGATATTTTTGTGACAGAAAACTTCGATATTTTACTTATTATGTACTTAACACCACTGAAATGTGATCCCTCATATTAATCAAATCAGAAATAAAAATGATTCAAATAAGTCTGATCTTTTATGAAGAAGTAATAAGTGCATCGTTCTTAAACAGGTTTTACCAATTAATAATGTTTTTTAACCTCATATGAGTGTTATTGGTTAAAGTTTATTTTTTTATTTATTGTGATTAAGCCGAACTTTAGATACTTATATGCATGCCGTGTTCACACCAAGAAGGTTGCTCACTTTTGTAAATGAACATAATACACTAGTTTTGATTTTGTGAACCCTATACTGTGTACAACTAGTTCCTAATAAAAAATAAAAAAAGTTGCAGATATCTCGTGAAATCCATTTAAGTAGGTATCACTGAATTGTCGAGATCTGTCATCAAGCAGCGTCGGTGGGTACATTTCAATGAACAAAGTATCTTCAATCTTGTTTAAATTACTTTTGAGACTAAAATCGAATGCCTTTGGTTCACGATTGTATCTCACTGTACTGCTATATGATTCAAAGTTATAACTATAACTTAACTAATTTAATAGTATGATATCACTTTAAAAATAGTATTTAGTTGAGTACATTATTGTAAAGATCGAACCAAGGACGCTAGTAGTTTAAGGATTGTAGGAAAACTGGACTTATTCTTGGGAATTAATTAAAATAAAACAAATAGTTGTAATAATATATTTGATTAAACTATGTAATAAACGGACGTATATGTATGTAAACAAAGGTCAATATTGTGCAAATTAATACGTAGCTTGCATGATCCATTATTTTACTTTCTTAAACATACTATTATGATAAAACATACAATAAATTTACCTGTATATGGCGATGCTCCACCGACCTACTGAACCGCGTTATTACCCTCGTTGTTTAAGAAAAGTTGGAGGAGTTTTTCGACCAGTTATAGATTAATTCAAAAAACTTTTCACATAATATCACGTGCCAAAAGA
The DNA here is from genome assembly GCA_947568825.1 of Sphinx pinastri. Lineage (NCBI taxonomy): Eukaryota > Metazoa > Arthropoda > Insecta > Lepidoptera > Sphingidae > Sphinx > Sphinx pinastri. Next base: position 2,524,403 of record OX387623.1, read on the forward strand.
AAAGCCTTTCGATAGTCCACCAAAACTACGAAAGACTTTTGCCTCGATCCAAAATAATTACTTGCACACCACCTTCATACTGCAATAGGAAGTCAAAGTAGTAAAAGTTCTGTAATGCTTGCACATGAATTGTTTATTGCATCCTATATATACTACTAGCTTTTGCCCGCGGCTCCGCCCGCGTGAATGAGTTTTCCCGGTATAAAAGTCCCGCTTAAAATGTAGCTTATATGACACGTTCGTAGATTTACCATAGCAGCGCCATCTATTGATTACTTACTCAACCCAGTCGAAAGGTATCGACATCTGTTAGAATCATTCATAGCAGCGCCATCTATTGATTACTTACTCAACCCAGTCGAAAGGTATCGACATCTGTTAGAATCATTTGGAGTTAAGATAATTGTGACTTTCAAATAATAACAGACAAATAATTAGCAATAAATTAAAATTGCGACTATAATTTGAGATTTAAACTATCCTATCTCTCAAGTTGGATCGAACTGCACATGGTGTGCGAATTTTATTATAATCGGTTAAGTGGTTTAGGAGTCCATTGAGGACAAACATTGTGACACGAGATTTATATATATTAAGATATAAATGACAGGGCGTTGGCCTCAAAATGGGGCATACCAGATCCTGTCGCGGCCTAGTCAGCAGCTTTGTTTCACAATTGAAAGCTGGAGGCTGTATGAAAGTATATCATATTACATTTACTTACAGCTTATTTTCCATAATTTTCGTCAGAGTGCTCCACAGTGTGCACAGCTTTCATTTGTCCGTTATCTATTCTAAAGGACACTTCTCACCTTTATACCTAACTAATGGTTCTGATTTCGGAGACATTATCGATTTTTGTCGACTACTAATTTAGGCTACTTTCGACCCTATTTCTAACTTTGAACCTATTGCATTTGCTGCTTTACAATTTGATGTCTTATGTTGGTTAAATTCTCTAAGGTCTTATGACATACTTGAACATTCAATCATTCAAATTATAAATGTAACATTTTGTTTTTTACGTTATGATATACGAATATGAATAGAATGCGGTAAGTAGACCCTGTCAACTTAAAGTATTATAGAAACATAAAAAAGTAGGTGCGTAAAGAACAATAATAAAAGAAAAGCTAAAATACCAACACAACTACTAATTAAGGTAGTCGGTTAGTTGTTATAATTGTGATCAAAACAGTATTATTAAAAACCGACTACTGATAACAAATTTAAAATAAGCCTAAATGACTAAGTTGTGATTTTACATCATTTTATCAATTATCAATAATAGTCCCATCCTAGCCGATTTCGGCCACCGCGGCCAATCTCAAAACAGATCAGCCTAATTTTAAATTTACTTAATTACTAAATTTATTTCTTTAACCATAACCTGTTGTCTTGTTAACTTTATTGATCGATCTAGAATATTCTAAACGTGTCAGAAAAGTCTACAAAGTTTAATGTATTGTTGAAACTGTGAAGTGAACAAATGAGCCCTGATTAGTCCATATGCCTTACAAGTAGCGAACAAACTTCCGATGAATTGACATTTCCTTACACTACACTTTTCTCCGCAGCGTCGAAGCTTGAAGTGTCATTGCGTTTCATCTCTGCCATTTCATTGAAAAATGCATCTACCGTAACCTGTTACAGTTGTTTCTCTTTTTTTAATTTCTAATTACAAAATATTTCTCTATTACAGTGCAAATAAAAAAAATATTTTGTTTACGGAACATTAAAATTGGCTTGAATGTACAGTCAGCCACATAAGTAGTCGAACAAATTCAAAACTTCAAATCGCCTCTGTATTTTTGTGTACTTACCAATTTTCGTTTTCTATTCACAAAAATAAAATAAAAGGGAATTACTTTACTTTACTCAAAGAAAAAAAATGATTTAATGGAATTGAACGCGTGGAAGCGATTTGAATTTATGAATTTGTTAAGCACTTATGTGGCTGACTGTACTTTCGAACGCTGTATCTCAAGTATTTCTATTACCACGGAAGTTTTCCGTCAATGTATAAGAATAATATGCAAATTTTCGATATCGCAGAATGAACGCTACTTCAATTTGCATATGGCTTCACTTTCTGTATCTATCCTTCGTACACGGTCATTCAAATTGATAAATAGTTCTTATAACGACAATATACATCACACAATTCGTATTTTTATTGGATTTTGAGCAGGAAATCTATGAAAAGGAATAGGTCATAAGAAAATAATATGTTTCGTGTTTTGTAATTCGTAGTACCAGGGAACCAAAAGTTATTAGTAGTCCGTGAATGTATTGCGAGCATCGCACATGATGAAAATCCTATTTTAATAGGTTCTTCTCAAGTCAGTGGGCGAATAGTAAGTTTTTTTTTTTATTGCATCAAATGGCGAGACGAGCATGCCGTTCACCTGATGGTAAGCGATACGACCACCCATAAACAGTAGCAACACCATACAGCACCTTGACTTACAAAGTACTGTGTGGCATTCCCCTGCGCTCGTCATCCTGAGACATAAGCTGTTAAGTCTCATTATGTCCAGTAGTTATACTGGCTACAATGTCCTTCAAACCGAAACACAACAGTGCATGCACACTGCTGCTTGGCGTAAGTCATGAGAACACAATTCTGGAGATCATCAGGGAATGGAACACCTCTACGATTGGTTTCACCGGCAAGGATTACTTCCTTAGAGATGCCAAATTAGACCAGCTTGGCGATCTGGCTTACTCGAGGCGATTGATCCCCACGAGTACGAGTTCTTTATATTTGATCTGCGTTATGATTTCTGGTTTACGCGAATGTTCGACTTTAAAATTAAACTGCTTACCGGATGGTGTCGCGATAAACTTGTTCAATGTTTACTGCCTACGTTTTGAAGACTGCCTTCATGGTCATGGGACGGTCGGAGTATTTGAAATGTCAGGAGTAAAAAAAAAAAATTGCGAACAAATCCGTTACGTAGTTTTATTTCAATAAAACTTACGTTGTCCATGAGGATCCGTACAGTAATATCACTTTACCATAAACATAAGCGTCAAAACAAGTAAAAAAAAACTTTTTCCTTTTACTTAAAACTTGTACTTTGAATCGTATCATAATTCACAACTCGAGAAAATACGAATGAAAAACGCACAACACGTAAAAAAGATACTAGACGGTTTTTAAGAGACAAATTGGTACCAAATAATGATTTCTTATATTTACGCGAATGTTCGACATTGATATAAAACTACTTCATTGGATCCTTAGAGTAGTTTTATCTAAATTGGTATCAGCTTGGTCGACTCCATATATGGCATTGACAAATCAGCTATAGCGTTGCTCTACCAAACTGAAAACATATCTCTGGTACTGACATCATCAGGAATAAAGAGTTTATTAAAAAATGAAGATAAAAGCCCGAACCAACGATCAAAATTATTAAAAAATGTACCATTTCATTGTGCATAGTAAAGTTTAATATCTTGTCAAACAAAATATAATCTTTTTTAAGGGCAACGCTTTTTGTAAGGCTTAAGATTCAGCCGTAGGCAAAAGTACTCAAAGCATGGTCGGATAATATATTTGCATGCATAGTCATTTAAAAATATGTAACTTTATATTTTGGGATCCTTTTGTAATCAAAAAGGCATTCTCGAAACCCGTTTTAGGCATATATTTTGTATCTACTTCTATTGAAAAGCTTTTGTCTAAATGGTAAATATAATTAGAAGTTACATCGAAGCAGAGACGACATTAGTCGTCTTTATTTCTAGTAACAAATAAGTTTAAAATCTTAATGAATAAAATAATACTGATTTAGCGTTTGGGACAGCAATTCTTTTATTACCAAAGTAGGCACGTAGCAATGGAATAGCCTAATATAATACAGGAGAAACTTTATATTTTAATAAATCACTAGCTAACTTGTATGGAATACTGACAAGAATTCAGGAGATGAAGTTATTAACGCATACTCACGCCTTTTATCCCCGAAGGGGTAGGCAGAGGCGCAACTAGTGCACCCACTTTTCGCCAAGCGTATTCCGTCCCATGATGTGATAGGGGGCGAGCCTATCGCCATACCGGGCACAAATTCCAGACTCCGGGCTGATACTGAATAGAAAAATCCAATATCACTTTGCCTGACCCGGGGATCGAACCCGAGACCTCAGCCTTGCAGTCGTACCGTAATACAACTACGCCACCGAGGCAGCCGATGAAGTTATTAACTCCCGACTATTTTTGAGTTTTTTACCATTTCACATAAAATTTTATAATTAAGTTAATATATAAGTTAATTAATTTCACGAAAGTAGGTTTTGGAAAGTGTCGATTGAAAAACAAGTTAGTTTATGTTGAAGTAATTATCGGCGGTCATGCGAGTGATACATCCGATTATGGCGCTCCAGGTTCGCTTTCCGTGCCATGCAATTGATCACCTTGGCACATTTCGCTGTTTTTCTGTTGCCTGATCGAGTTTGAGATTCTTGAATTGTGGACTGAAAATATGAGACGAATATTAATCATGGCTGGGAAGGTTTTTATCTTTGTAAGCTGTTATCACATGTTCTAGTACTATTTCAGTTTTATAGTAATTTGGGTAATATTTAAATACAACTAGTTTGACATGTTAAGCGATTACTTCGCTCTCTACAGCATTAGTATCTTTTACATGTTCGATGTCCTGTTTTTATTTCACTTCTCAAATAAAACTTCAAAGTATCATGATCGTCTTTAGAATACTGGTGAACAATTATACAAACGTAATACCAATGAGAAGTCAACGAACGAATCGTATTGATCTGATAACTTTTATTGAGTATTATGTGATTTTTGCGATCAGGAAATTGTACGAAGATTACCTAATTGTACGATTAATTCACGCCAGTTCGTGCGAACAAAAGCAATTAGGTCGAGGCCACAATGTGACACAACAATTTTAATACAATGATAAAATATTTCGTTCCAGTTACTCGTACAAAAAATGCAGTAAGAAAACTATACTGTTATAAAAACATAAAACTTTTTAATAAAAAATAGCACCGACTTCAAAAACCACTATAAGGAAAAAAATAACTTGTGCTTGGCTTATGGGTTATAAGGAAATTTTAATAATACCAATATTATATACACTGCCATTCGTGTGATTATATTAATAATAATTATTTGGAGTCGGTGCCTGATTTTTTGTAATATTTGGCACTCGACTAGTATTTTTTATTTCATTCTTCTGTTAAGTAACTAGTTCATATTACAATTTAATGTGTGTATTATAAGGATATTTTTATATATATATTTGCGTATACAGCTCTTGTATGACGCGTTGGTTTACACTTACACGATTTTTTTATGACCGGCACCGATTCCAAATAATTATTATTAATATAATTACACGAATGGCAGTGTATATAATATTGGTATTATTAAAATTTATTAATATTTATTAATAGCTTAAATATAATTCAAATTATATTTAAGCTTCAGAAGGAAAATTTTGTTAGTATGTAACACGGAATTTTACAGAAATGGTGCTATACAAATTCTCACGGTTTGTATCTACGTAATTCTAGTCATTCTACGTATTTAAAAATAAAATATTTTTTGATAATAGTGTTTCATTTATTCATACCGCATATCGCCAGTATGAGCGGAGCGGTCACAAGGCTGGTCTTATGAGTCTGAACGTAAACCTATAGGATCGTCGGTGTAGTGTCGCGCTAGGACAACAGCTCAGGTCTATATTATAATATAAATAAAAGACCCATCATTTGGGTATAGCAGCCTGATGGCCACTGTTGAGCGGTTAATCTGATTTCTAGAAAATCTACGCAGTTCCATTAGATTTTGGTTTGGGGTATACATTCCCCGAGTCTCTAGTAGATACTGAAATCAGGTGGAAATTTGAATGCTCCCTTATGTAGCAATGATTAGTGATTTATTAATTAAATCAGGAATTAAACATCCTTTCCTTCAGTAGAATCACAAACTTGCATGGACGTTTTGCGTCACATACATATTACGGTAATATACGTACCTATTAAAAGCATCCTGCTCGTCATCTAAATATATTCGTTCTCAAGACTAAACAGCTTATATTTATCATACTTTGAGGTCCATTAGAAGCCTATATTTAGATATTATAGCGAGATACTAACCACATTCTATCGAATTTGTCAAAAAGCGCCTACTCATTTTATGATAGCAATATGACAAAAGTGCCAAATATTACAAAAAATCAGGCACTGACTCCAAAGATTTATTCATTGTACATTAACATAATCACACGAATGGCAGTGCATATAATATTGGTATCACTAAAATTTCTTTATAACCCATAAGCAAAGCACAAGTTATTTTTTTCCTTATAGTGGGATTTGAAGTCGGTGCTATTTTTTGTTAAAAAGATTTTTATTATAGCAATATGGCAAATCTACGTTTCCGCAATTTCTGACTTTTTTATAAATAAATGGTTTCATATACCTATTTATCTCTTACCATCTAGTGGAAGTCCCTGTTATTCGTATAACTATTATCTTAATATATATAAATCTCGTGTCACAATGTTTGTCCTCAATGGACTCCTAAACCACTTAACCGATTATAATAAAATTCGCACACCATGTGCAGTTCGATCCAACTTAAGAGATAGGATAGTTTAAATCTCAAATTATAGTCGCAATTTTAATTTATTGCTAATTATTTGTCTGTTATTATTTGACAGTCACAATTATCTTAACTCCAAATGATTCTAACAGATGTCGATACCTTTCGACTGGGTTGAGTAAGTAATCAATAGATGGCGCTGCTATGGTAAATCTACGAACGTGTCATATAAGCTACATTTTAAGCGGGACTTTTATACCGGGAAAACTCATTCACGCGGGCGGAGCCGCGGGCAAAAGCTAGTATTATTATATATTATTTAATTCAATAAAAATAGCTCCAATTTATGCATTGCTAATCGTATTTCTTAAGGCCACTTCGAAGTCGTCGAATGAAATTACTTGTATGATTCAGGTCTATTCAGTCTGTTCCATAAAATGATGAACTCTATACCGAGATATATTGAAATGGGACTACTTCGAGACCATTATTTACTAAATAAAAAAGGAATCAAGGAAATACGCTCCCAATTTTCAGAGAAATCAGTGTACATACATAAAAAAAATACAAACACACGAATTGATAACCTCCTCCTTTTGGAAGTCGGTTAAAAATATAATGCATTAAAGATTTTTACAAATATGAGTCAAGAATTATGACATAATGCAATGTGAGAAAATAATTCAATTCCTACATAAGTTCTTTGAAAAGATATCCATTTATTTCTAAGGGACAATTTATAAAATATAATTTATTTATTGTTTATTTCCGCAGTTCTATATGTGCATTGCTAAGATTGTTAGCGACAGTCAAGGTTTCTTATAGCATATAACTGCAATTATTATTATTATTTTTATTCGGGCACGACAAAGTGACTGCACCTCGCCTGATGGTAAGCGCGATGCCGTCCAGATAGAGTATCGAATGGCAGTAGATGGTTATCTAATGCCATTCGACACAATCATGCCGGCCTACTAAGCTGCTTTTTCACGCTACGGCGGAAGGACCCAGGATTATAGCAAGGACACGTGTGCCGGCAAACTATTCCAAAGGCTGATGCTGCGACAAAGAAAAGATTTAGCGAACCTATTGGTTCGGGCCGAGATGGTTTTAACCATCAAGCTGTGGCTTCGCATGCCAGCACGCGTGGTTCTGCTGAGGAAAGGAGAGGAAGGGATCAGATTAAACAATTCCTCAGAGCATTCGCCATGATACAGACGGTAGAACACGCTTAGAGAAGCGACATCCCTCCGCAACTGTAGCGACTCTAAGTTGCTCGATATTGACTCGCAATTGACGATACTGGACATAACACTGTATGTTATCAATTATTCTTGATTAAGCAAGGTCGTAGTTTGTGTACAGATTATTCACAAATTCTATCCGTCCCTATTTTATACATACATACATGGCATTACGCCTTATTCCCTTTTCAGGAGTGGACAGGTGTATCACATTTCGCCAGCCATGTTAGGTCCCATTTAATAGGGGCCGTCCTTATTACGCTGTTACTATGTCTACTTCGTAAGTCCAGTTTTTAAAGAGCTCTATTTATGACTGTAAAAGGTGCGTGCCTCGTGTTGCGTGCATTCGAACAGGGATGGAGGTAAATTGTTGGGGACTGGAGGAATTATAAGAAAAAGGGTACGCCATTCCCCAGCAGTGGGACATATCTGAGACTTAAAAAAGTAGGTACTGTATGCAAAAAAATGTAAGTAATTAAATATTAGTAACATTTACAATTTTCTATGATGTATATCTTAACGAAAAAAAGAGTTATGGACTACGGAACCTTCGGTGCCAGAGTCTGACTTACCCTTGGCTATTTTTCGTGCAATTATATTACATTGTGAAAGTTGGGGCAACATAAAAAAGCTGAGAGGACGTTGAACCGACCCACGTCAATCACTCTTGAGTAATTGTTGATCAGTTAATTTTATCTTATTTGTTTTAAAACTTCACGAAGCCACGAGAAAAAGCTACCCGCATAGCCGAAGTTACCCATTATTTATTTACCGAACTTTGCGGAAAAGGTAAATTTATTTCGAGAAAATTTTCCATAAAAATTCAAGAGTGATATGTACCGTAGCATGAAGAAATAAACTGCGTGTTTTTATATAACGTGATGCAATAACTGGTACTGATGGGTGCAAAATTGTGTTTTTTAAGACCTTTATAAATAAAACGTCCTTACATTAATATGAGATACACAAGATGCACAGATACACATATTTATTTTTGTGTACTTTTATATTTTAAGAAGAACGAGTAAGGTTATCGACGTAATCGCTTTAAAACAATGTAAGGATTGGCCATTACGTTTTTTTAATACTGCACGCATGTCGATTTCTCATCCTTCAACTCATATATTCAATGGCAAACTTAATTATGTTTTACCATAGTCTTAATTAGTAGTACATGTTTTAAAAACTAAGCAGCTTTGATCCGAAAACGACGATGTTTGCTCCGAAAATTTTAAAAAAGTAGTTGTAATATGTATTTTACTACATAAATTACACTAATCAGCCTTTTAAAATAATATAAACACAATTCGTATATAAATAGCATCTTGCATGCTTGCATCTGTATTTTGCCACTATATTTATGACTTTCGCCTTAACTACTGTGATTTTAAATCTTACAATATTTAGTACTAAAAAAATAATGTAATATGTCCCTATAATTGTATTTAAGCTATAAAACAAGCAACAAAACATCTATGAGTTCCCCAACAATGAGTTATTTGATCCGCCATACCTGGCTTTATAACCGATAGTTTATCCATTTAGAACATTTGACGCATTGCAGGTGACCACACGGTTTACAAATGGGCCCATTAATGGTCACAGATTATAAGTCGTTAAAATAATTAAAACATTACGCATGAATAGTTCCATAATCGGTTTCTGAATTTCCACCGATTAATGAGATATTTTTCATTGTAAATGGGGCGAAATACTGAGACTCACTTTTGTTTTATTACATAGAATTGCTGTTGGTAGAGTACACCTTAGAACCGCCCGAATAGAGACCACCACACACAAGTTAAAAACCTGCCATAGTGACCCACGTTAGTGTCGCGTTCCGGGATCTGCCTATGTATATTCCGTTCAAACAGGGTAGTTGACTACATTTTTTTTTACCACATTTATCAAAAATGAATGAATGACTGCAGCCCACTCACCATCAGATACAATGGAGTCACTTTACTCTGCCAGTGTAAAAAAACTCCTATACACGTGCAAGTAACCTGGTGGTAACGCTTCTGACTGAAAAAAAATATGAGGATTATTATTATTTTGAAAAAAATATACATTTAACAGAAAGTGTCGCTCAGGGAGTTTCTTGCGCCATTTCTTGATCACAACGATAACACGTTCCGAAGCGATGGTAGATTCATGACGATTCAAAAAAAGCTTGTACAAGACTATTTGAATAAAGATATTTTTCAGTTTGACTTATAAGAAAAGGAATCGGGGACTATCTCATGCCTCTGGAAAGTACTGATAGTATTAAGTTCACGACTGTATCCTTAATGAGTCAGATAGAGGTGCAACAAGTATACATACTACTTGATAAATTTCTTCTCCTCAAGATATAGTCTCCATAGCCACGTTATATGACAGTGTATTGTGTACTTTCAATTCCGCAAATGACCTGTTTTTCGAGTCAAACGTGCGCGCGCATTTGATAGGATATTCACTTACAATATAAACAGGCAAACTTATACGGCCTTATTCATAAAGACTAACGAACGAACTTTGAATTGAGTTTGAAGGAAGAAGACAAAACGTTCTATAACTAAAATAGGTTTATTAACTTAACTGTTTATGAATAAGGTCGTATAAGCGTACCTATCAGTTTTTAGCGATTAACTTCGAGACCTATTATAAAACCGATTCTAAAAATTTGTAAATGTAGATACTATTCCCGAAGTATACTTTGTTTTGATTACGTTTAATCCATGAAGATTAACGAGAATGAGGGCCTATTTCATCGTTTGCTGATAAATGCTACTCGTCACATAGATGTATAAACCGAATAAATACAAAAGTTACACTCCAATCTATGCCCTCAAATTAATGAAATAAAACGAGTACTGCCTACATTAGCTGTTTAATACGATAACTGTCAAATAAAATTTACTTGATACCAGTTTGGCACTAATAGTTGGTACATATAACAAATATATTATTTATCATGTTACATTATAGTATATATAGTCACGGTGGACCGTAATTGGTATATAAGTTGTATTCAAGATAAATAGGGACCTGGTTGCATAATAATTGCCAACAACTTGGAAACATATTGAATGCCTTGACACAATGGTATTCAACGATAAAACCTTATAAAGGAGAACGTAGGGTCTACAGTATTTTGTGAGATAAATCTTTGGTAAACGTTACTCAATTTGCAGTAGCTATGTATGAAGTCGAAATGTTAGTAATACCCCCTCCTGATTCTTCCCGGAATATATAATACACATACATATTACGCACTCACGTTTTTTATCATAGGGGTAGGCAGAAGCGCAACTAGTGCACCCACTTTTCGCCGTGCGTATTCCGTCCCATGATGTGATAGGGGGTGAGCCTATAGCCATATCGGGCACATATTTCAGACCCCGGACTGATACTAAGTAGAAAAACCCAATATCACTTTGCCCGACCCGGGGATCGAACCCGAGACCTCAGCATTGCAGTTGTACGGCGTACCGTAATAAAACTACGCCACTGAGGAATATGTAACATTTCCCTAATTGTTCTTGTCTGCCAATTAACAGTATTACAAAAACTTTATTTTTTTTAAATATATACTTAATAATATTTAGACTTGAGAAACACACAAAAATAAAAATTACGGTTACTTCCAACAAAGTAAGTTATTTTACGACATTTAAGTCCTTAAACAACAATTTATATCGCACGCCCAGTTGATTTCACGGCCGTTTAATTGCAGACAACACGAGTGCGTGTATCGAGGTAACCAACAAATGGCACCTTTAGGATGTAAACGACACAATACAAAAAAAACGAAAATTGAGTTATCGTCATAAAATTACTTAAAACGAAATTTTCAATACAACAATAGTTCAAACACCACCATATTCAAGCGGGAAAAGGACAAAACTATTATATCGGTGGCTTTTTAATTATATTATCATAAAAAAGGTACCAGTTTTAAGCCATTTTATGACGATAACCCAACTTTTGATTTCTTTGAATTGCGTCGTTTTCGTCCTAAATGTGCGAAATTGTGATGCGACACGATTGATAATGATACTTCCTTATTTGTAGAATAAACGCCTTAATTAATATATCTCTTTGGCCGAGAACCGTAAGGTTTGATACCTAGAGATCGTAGCCAAGATTATTTTCTACAACCATTAAAAATAAATCCCTCCTAGCCGAATTTCGGCCACGGCGGCCAATCTCAACGGAGATCAGCCAGGTAAGCAGGAGATATTATAGTGCACAAGTGTGTGCGCATTAAACAGGTGTACTCTCTATTCCTTCACTCTCATAGACCGGTAAGACGGCAATCTGACATGACTGGAGAGCGATCAGGCGCAGGACCAACAGCTTTACGTGCTTTCCGAGGCACAGGGGTATCACACCGCCAACTTCCTGTCACCGAGCTGTGTGACTGAGTAATTTCTAAAATGAAATAAATCAGACTATGTTTTTTGGCCCGAAAAAATCAAACTTATAAGTAAACGCGATCAAAAGATATGACCGATTAAGTATGTCGCATATTTTGCGATTTCGCAAATGAATCAAAACCTATAAGGTACTCCCCGTTGAGTCATCAAATTTGGCAAGCAGCCTTCTCGATCTTGATATTACAGCACATGAAAAGGAAAAAATCTGAAAACTGTAAATATGTACTTTAATAATTTTTGAATTATGATTAATGAATTTGGCGAACTATTAAACGTATATACTTAGACTAGCATTGCGCGCGGCTGCGCCAGCGTGGAAAAGTTTTCCAGGATAAAAATTATCCTATAGCACTCAGGAGTAATGTAGCTTCCTATTAGTGAATGAATTTTCAAAATCGGTCCAGAAGTTCCTGAGATTAGCGCGTTCAAACAAACAAACTCTTTAGCTTTATATAATAGTACAGATAAACTTAGATACCTTACCTATCAGTTTGCGCTGAACCCTCTGTACGCGAATCCAACTCGCACATGTCCGGTTTTTTAAGTGCTTATTGCATGTATACCTAAACAGTTGATAAAGCTGTGAACTCATTTTATACGCTATGATACATTGAACTCATTTATATACATAACTTTTGTAGTCACAATCAACAAAGTCTTTATTTCAAGTAAGTTAGAATTTTCCAGAAAGGTCGATGTAATGCGTACGCAAATAAAGTAATTGCTTGTGTAATTGTGTTTACGGGTACATTGCTATAAAATTATAATGGAAATGTATTCGCGTGGGATTATTGATTTATTAACTAAGAACTAGGTTGCTCGCGCTTCGCCCCGTGAAGAGTCTTTACAGCTACTAAAGTTCCTAAAACACTGAACGACTCCAGTGCACTCTATTTAAAAAATCTATAAAATGCCATTATTGTCCATAACCGGGATAAAAAGTACCGTATGTGTTAATCCAGGACATGATCTACCCGTGTGCCAAATTTCATCCAAATCCATATTGTTGTTTCTCCGTTTACTTCTAAACAAACATCTAAAGATCCAAACATTTTCACAAACTTTCGCATTTATAATATAGTAAGCTTTGATTAATTGTATACCTAGATAGAGTGACGCGCGGCAATGAAACTAAAACAAACAGGCCAACTTTTCTTAAGCTAGTATACGTGACAGCTGTGTCATACGCTATCGTTGCATCATTCTGCGTATTCTTGGTTTCGCGCGTAATTACACCAGTTATAACATGGTTTCTATTAAAAAGGGGAGAAAATTATATCCATGAAAAACAACAAAAATTAATTCACTCGAACTCATTTAGTGGGGAACAGTTCGCCTCTATTTTTTTCGACGAGTTTGAAACGTTCAGTGTCTAGGTATATAATTAATCAAAGATAGTAAGTAAGTTAGATAAGATAAGATGTTTTGTGTTTGTGATCCTTTAAATTTTTATTCAAAATTTTATTGCTTAATTAATATTTCCCTTTTAAGTATATACTATGATTATTTTATCCTTCTTATTCTATAGGGAACGTGCACGTCGTAATCACTGCCATCTAGTGGCGCAATCGATACTTTGCACTGGCACTTGACGACTCATTTTCAGCCCATCGATACTTGGCATTGACGTACAATATTCTTTAAAAGGATGAAAAATAACATTTAATTTGTTGATAATGTATCGCTGTGTATCTCGATGCTCCAAAACATAAAAATAAATAAATCAAACGGTGTAAAATTATATAATGTTCCCAAGAATAGTACCTAAGTGCTTACATTCCATGGTTATGTGAAAATCGACAAAAATAATAAAAGCTGTATAAAACATACATAATTATGAGTTCCAAAAGCATTAAGAAAATTTCGTCGATTTTGTGCTGCCCCCTATAGTTCGTGCACGCTCCCTATAGGAAGAGCTATGTAATATATCTTATGAGAAAAAAATATTACAATATTGAAAATCACGCTGCCCTACATTCCAGTCTTCGAAATCGACTTCATCAACTTGTATTGAACATTATTTAGAACATCGTAAAAATCTGTTATGAAATTCCGTCTCTAATTCTCTCTCTGTTTTGAAGTGTAGTCTTCAATAACAATATTAGCTGGTATTTATGAAAGTAGCGGTGATATTTCTTTTTCTCGCAGTTCATCGGCGTTTTTCTGACCATACCTCATGCACAAACTGATAAATAAATTTGCGTATAAACAAAAAATAAATATATAATTGTTGGTCAAATAAAAAAAGATAATTAGGACAGTTTTAAATCAAATCGACGCTTGAAAGGCAATAATATCTAAGCGACAAAAATACCTAAAATGAGTTATATACATATTTGGAATTGCCAGATTTTTCTGCGTCGATTGATCCGGGTTTCGTAGCTCTAGGACAACTTTTTTGGCGGTTAGATACTAGATGATTCCGGTAAATTTCACTTTTTTTTTCTCACTTACCGCCAAAATATTTACGACTTTTTGGATTTACAGTAGTTGGTACGTTTAAGGAAATTGATTTTGAACTTAGTGTGTTTTACATGAAATCATGATATTACTGTTTTGCATTAATACATGTTTACTTGAAATAAAAAAACTCCTCGCTCTTTAATTAGTTGTTTATTGCCTACACAAAAAATTATAACTTTGGCATAGATATAATTTTACCTGGATCCATACTCTCCATATTTATGTGCTTAGATATTTTCAGCTTAATAAAATATTTTGTTAATAGTACATTTATACAATTTTACCTAAAATAAAATAAATAATTATTAGTCGGTTAGATAATTTTACCTGAATAATATAAGTTCTATCTTTTATACTTAGATATTTTTACTTGACAACCTTTAACTTCAGTCATGTCGCATAGATAATTTTACCGGGTATGTTCTGGTGGTTATACTTATTGTTAAGAGATATTTACCTGTTCATAATAAAGTAAATACACCCGCTTGCGAACCACCTAGTGTTTTGAAAGTGTCATTTGTATATGCGCGCGATCGTGTACAGCGCGTATTGGTTGTCGCTAAGAGAGGACAGCCGTCCGACGTTTTTATGATTTTGCCTCAATTTTACGTAGATATGGTGAGTTTTTTTTACAAATAAATAGACTTTTATAATTTTGATAACATTTATTTTTGTAATAAATATATTTATTTTGCATTATTGTGTATTACAATATGTTAATAATAATTTAATTCCAATTTTACCTATTCTCTCCGTATACTTTTTTGCCGGTTGAGGCTAATCCTGACCTACCCTTTTTGGAGATAATTTATTTGATAAATGCACGCTCTCGTTGGGTGCCCTCTTCCAGCCGTACCATCCACATTAGCTGGAAAGCTTACGAAAGGTATTTAACCTTTCGTGACTTGTCTTGAATCGATCCTCTCCACGTGCCCAGACCTCTTTCTATCACAACCACTTTTATCTCGCTCTCATTAATTTTCACTCCCTTCTCTTTAAAGACATCATTCACATAATTTTTCGTGCCTTGCAGCTCTCCCGTCGATGTTCTCGTACAGAGACTTCAAAGTCCTTACCAGGTGACTCTCAATCCGATATATTAAAGACAATGTTAACAACAGTTCATTCCTCAGCATACGATCATAAGCCTTTTCCAAGTTTACGAAGGTATAAAAGACCTTTTTGGACTTAGCCAAATGTTCTTTCGCTATGCACCTTATGTAAAAGACTTGATGTGTGTAACCCATTCCTCTTCTAAAACCTGCTTGGACATTCCACACTTTTTTGTCAGTTTCATTAATCACTCTCTTAATGAGGACCTTGGCATACAATTTACTGGCAGCACAGGGAAGGCTTATTCTGCGGTAGTTTTTATATTCTTGCTGTAAATGTTTTTTTCTTGAAAATGGATATAATAATGGTTTTGCACCACATAATATTAAAAAGTAGCCATAACAATTTTGTTTCTACGCCTTTGCCGTATCTCAGCATTTTAACGGTTACACCCAGCAGCCTTGCCTAACCTCATACTTTTCATCGCATTCACTATTCCATTTTCCGTAATCACATTATTAGCCTCGTTTTGAGAGTAAGCCAGGTCTATAGCCTCTTAACCACCTGCTATATCCCCATCGCCTCATTTAAAAAGTCTTTTGAAGTAGGACTTCCAAGCAATACTTCCCTTTTATCTCTAAACACCCTTCCATGTTTATTTCTGATGACTCCTATCTTTGAAGGCCCCGACTCTCCCCTGATCAACCATATTTGTTTCCAGAATAGTGAAAGGTTCGCTTTGGATTCACGAGAAGGTTTGTGGTCTAGTTCCTTTTTCTTTCTTTTGCTCAACTGTTTCCTGAACTCTCTTTAATTTTGGTGAAAAACCTTTGTGGAAGACGTATGTCAAGATCGTAGAATGTGGTGCTCAATAGTCTTTTTCTACCCCTATGGGTTAAGGGCGTGGGTGTGTACGTATGTATGTGCTTTCAGCAAAAATAAATTTAGAGAGAAAATTACGAGTTTCCAACCAATGAATAAATTATAATATTATTGCTTTCGAGTTATGCTTACACAGAAATATTTAAGCAAGCAGTTGTAAATGTTCAGATAAGGCAATTTTGTATGTCCTTCCGCTCATCGTATATTTGAGGAAACTCCCTCCAAAGAAATACGTGTTGGCTATTAACAAATTCTATATCATTATGCTATATTTTGCATGTAAGTATGTTTATCTAACAATAAAATGTTGATTATTATTAAAATTGACTGATTATTAAATAGTTCAATGTTTGTAGGAATAACAAGATTTACAATATTATGCACGTATTTATGTTTCTCCACGATCGTGTGACCCAATAATTTAGCTATAGATATTTTTACTTGATTTTATTAATATGTGTAGATATCCTTATATGATTTTTACCAACTGCGCATTTTCAAATATTTGTATTTCATTAAATTTACTTGTTACGGTATTCATAAGATGATCCATTTAGATGATTTTACCTGTTTGTAAATTTAGGTAATTTTTTACTAAGCGACGTTAACTTTTTAATTTATAATCTTCAGGGCTGTTAATTTAACTCAAAAAACGTCAAAAATTAAGAGGTTCCTAAAACAGTTACAATTATTTTTATGCAGCAAATGATTAATTAGTTATGATTTTTTTTGTCAAAATCAAAACTTTAAAACGCTCTACTGAAAAATTTGCTAAATGTCGCTTAGATATTATTGCCTTTCAAGCGTCGAAATGTTTGAATCAATAATCACAGCAAAAATATCTTGTCTTATGAAAACAAACGAATGAAACTACAACGTTGTAATATGCTGTATACGTTAACTATTTATTGTTTTGGTACAAAGTTATGTGCCCAAGAATAAAAAATTAACTCTTTGTTACAGACCAACGGCCGCCATGGGACACGACGAGAAAAAGGGGACTATTGTCCTGGACAATTTCAATTCTACGTGAGTAAAATTCTGATTTAGGTATTGATTAACAATTCGGAATGCATTCCATTCAGGAGTCGATTTTTTATTCCAAATCGATTAAAAGAAAAAGAAGTATTCATAGTTACAAACATTGCTTAAAATAATGTACCTAGGTATTTAAAAAGCAGGCATGTACTTACTTTCAAAAACCTGAAAGCAATTAAGCGCACTTATTAAGTTTATCGTGTAAAGCATCAATTAGCGCAACAATTTTCTTGAAGCCAGTCACGTCTACTAATGTGGGCAAGAATAAACTCACCATTGTATTCACCCAGAGCAACTTTTTTATCTCTTTTAAGAATCGCACGTGCGATACGAAATAATTGCTCCATATAATTGAGGCTTTATTCGATAACTTAGGTAGGTGGTAGGATTTTTTTTGTTGGTATTTAGCGACCACCGTATACAAGGTATGACACCACATCATAGTGGCCCACGTAAGTTTGTCGCTTTTTGGAATCAGCCTGTGTATATCCGGTTCAAACAGGCCGGCATAATTGTGTCGACTGACGCGGGATAATCATCTGACCTCACTCCGTTTACCACGTTATACCATATATTCTATGTATAAAAAAATGTGTGTGTACTTATGTACATGCGTTAGAAGTTATACTTCTTTGGCGTAACAAGATAAAAAACTTTTTGAAAAAAATATTTTTCGCCTTATTCTACGTTCAAAATTCAAAACTAAAATGTTGACTATAGCTAACTTCAGGGTGTCGGTTTTTCGTGACGGTGTGCTAGCGCATCGTAAAAATTTACTCTCATCATTTTTCCCTAACGCGCCAAAAGAAGTATAACTTCAAAAATAAATAGTATAAATAATTTTGTTTCTTATCACACATCGTTGCGATTTTCTAGAATCAACTGACCCTAAACATTTTAAATATGGTTATAACTTATAATTCTATCAAGTGGTTAAACATTAGGATGTTTAGTGAAATGCTGTTTTTCTCTTTATATTGTTTATATTAATATTCTAAACCTGCCTGCCGTACCCAATTTTAACAGTTATTCCACGTCTGAATGTTACGAACAAAAGTTTCACGTAAATTTCGATGCAAGGGGATTTATTATTGTGTGGCGATAAGTTTCGGAGTTACAAATATTACTTTATAAGTTCAGTTTTGTGCACCTACTATGTTTTCGTCTCCGCACCGCCTCAGGTTGACTGGTAGAGAATGCCTTCGGCATTAAGTCCGCCTTTACATAACTATGTATAAAGTGCAAAATAAATAAATAAAAGCCAGCAGTGTTAACAGCAGTTTATATTGAACATACAACTGAAAATATTAATCGATAAAGAGCAAAAACTGATTTCATTATAGAAAAGAAAAAATAACATAAAAGATTTCTGATACGAAAGGCTGCGTAGGTTCTACCGCTACGGTATATTTCTGGTGCAAAACCCATGTGAGCATTTTTCTATTCTGCTAAGCATGATATATGGTTGAAGGCAGTGCAATTTGACTGAAAACAAATGGACTGTTTAGTGAAATTAATGTCTTAGCATTAAGCATTTGATCTATTTGACTCGTCTTTTCTTCATATATTTTTATACGTGGATGTTAAAGTAACGCCACCTGATGGTAAGAAGAGAGAGGTTGAAATAGAGTGTCAACTGACGAGTTTATCTCTTGTCAGTCGACGCAATTATGCCTCTTTGAACCAGATGTACACAGGCTGATCCTGGAACGCGACACACTTCCTTTTTTTTTTGTATTGAATGACTCAACTGCCTGCTGTCTGCCAACCCGCACTAGGCCAACGTGGTGGACTAAGGCCTAAACCCTCTCAGTTGTAGAGGAGGCCCGTGCTCAGTAGTGGGCAGTATATGATACAGGACTGGTATGGTATGGTATTGAAGGACAAGATGAGCGTGCCGTTCGCCTGATGCTAAGCGATACGACCACCCATGAACACTAGCAGCACCATCCAGCACCTTGCGTAAGAAAGTACTGTGTGGCGTGTAGCGTTCCACTGCGCTCGTCACCCTGAGACATAAGATGTAACGTTTCATTATGTCCAGTAGTTACGTGAGCCTCTATGGTGGGCTTTAGCACCTAATGGACGGTGGTCGCTATCTGGATGGAAAAAAAAATAGCCTACCAACAGCTCTCTCTCCATCTCTTGAATTACTCCTGTTTAAAACAGTTACTTTTTATCACCAAGCGGGCGATCGCCTCTCATCTTTACATCTTTACATATAAAATTTTTTTGGAGTGTCTGTTTGTAATATTGAAATAACCGTTTTTACTACATGTTGAATATATATACGGTACATACACCAAAATAACATTTTTTACAATTTTTGTCTGTCTGTCTGTCTGTTTGTTCCGGCTAATCTCTGAAATGGCTGGACCGATTTTGACGGGACTTTTATTGGCAGGTAGCTGATGTAATAAGGAGTAACTTAGGCTACTTTTTATCCCGGGAAAATATAAAGCGGGACTTTTATCCCGGGAAAACTCATTCACGCGGGCGGAGCCGCGGGCAACAGCTAGTTATTGTATAAAACACTTAAGCCTGCGAATAAGGCTAACATATTTGTAATGAGATTAATGTATGAAGTATGACATCGTATAATCATGTCGATCTCGAGGATCTACAAGTGGTTTTTCCTTGTTAAGCCCTTATGCTAGAATGATGATGCAAATAAACAACTTGACACAGTTCTGCTTCACGTAAATACTCGTTGGTACAGGGTCGAAATGACAATAACAAACTCTTAAATAATAAATATACTGCTTTTTGATATTTCGAAAAACGAAGAAATATGTAAACATTCATCTTAAGTATATAAGGATGACCAGATAGATGGTGGCAAACTCACAAGAGAAAAACAACGTTTGATGCAAATCTACCTTTTTTCTTTAAACAGCAATGTGTCATTTACATTTCTTCTGGATAAAGATTACCAACGAATCCAGATTTTGTCTAGCATTTTCGCTTTTGCTAGCAAATTCACTAACCACAAGAATCATCATTGTTGTTGCCTCGTTTTGGTGAGAACGGTACCAACCTAGTCAAATGCATCCAATAATTATGACCAAATTATCTAGCAACAGCTGCATTCTCAGACTGAATCGAATAAAAATATTTTTTAAAGTGTTCAATATAAAAATAAATTAATTAATAAAAAAAAAGCCTTATATTGCTTGCATTATTACAAAGTGTTCAATATAGTAGGTATCAAATAGTTTTTTTTTTATTTCCAGTGCAAATTTAGCGTCGAACCCCGGATTTCAATCAACGCTGAGTCTAGGCTCAAAGGAAGTAATCAATGAAAAGGCTTACAACCCTTTTGAAAACAGAAAAGTGGCGCATCCAAATTCGTAAGTAAATTTCCTGCTTCATTTAATTATAAATATCTTTTTCTGAGTGTAATTACCTCATATACATTGTGATAAAAGTAATCGAATAATTAAGTATGAAAACCGATATTCTAGGCGAACTTTTGAAGACGTTTATTTTGATTTTGGTAAAGAAATATTTTTTGTTTGTTAAAAGAAGCAAATTTTAACACTTGGTCCCACAGATTTATTGCTTGTTAATCTTGAATAAGTACTTCATTAATTGCAGGAGTATAGGCTCATTAGTCCATCTGCTAAAGTCTTCGCTCGGTTCTGGGATCCTGGCGATGCCTGCAGCTTTCAAGAATGCCGGTCTTGTTGCCGGAGCCATAGGGACGATTGTCGTAGGATTTATTTGCACACATTGCGTATATGTTTTGGTAAGTAAAGAATATAGTTTTTAAGTGTAAGATATTAAGTCGTATTAATAACGAAATAAGAGTTAATTTTTGTTTCTTCTATTACAAAAACTCTGTATTCTGTCGACAAATGAAAATGATTTATAAAAAAAATATTAATAAAATTCTGCACTACTTTGAATTAAGTCAATGATTGTCTCATATCTATTGTAATAAATTACATGCAATAACCTATAGCGTCCGTAACGATATCTTGTAGGGGAATTCATAAAACATGAACCTCAGACACCAATCGAATACAACTTGTTGGAACCTCCTATAGAATACCGATAATATTCCATTATATCAATAGCCATTGATCAATATTCATTATCCATTATACCAGAACCTCAGAGTCCACAGTCTTCGCATTAACTGCTAATATAATAATATGTTTTTGTAAGTAGAATTATGTTTATTGTTTGCGTACGTATGTTCCCCTTCCCAAAGATTAAAAGCTAATGAGCCGACTGATCCTATTCGGGGTCTGTAAATCGACAGCTGTAGTCTTTATAGATTGCTCTGCCTGGCGTCCGAAATTTATCTTATTTATCCTAAAACCCATTCTCTAACATTTAGTTTTTTTATTACTATTGGCTTTGTTCATTTTTATTACTTTAATGCATGCTAGCATTGTTCAATTTGAACAGCATCGTAGCCAGTATGATTATTGGGAATTATAACCTATATCTGTGTCAGTAACGCACTGTAGATGCAATAATTTGTAATTCAATTTTCTGAGAAACTTTGCTATTACTTATCATCAGGCGTAGCGCTTAAAATCTAGTAAAGTATTTACAATATACGTCTTTCGGTTTTAAAACATATGTTTTATAATATTTAGATGTAATTTATTCGTTCATTGAACAATGATTAATATAATTAATTTTGAAAATTTACGAATGTATTTTGTCTATATGAATACTCCCAGAGAATAATGTAAACTTCTTTAATAAAAAGTAATCTCAAACAACAATAATGTAAGTATAATTTCGAAGCCATTTATACTCGAAAACAATGAAATAAATGAAAGAAAATATGATACCTCAACGCCATTACAATAAGAAGAAAAACAATATTCTTTTCACGTCGAATATTATGAACACACTTTTTGAAATTACAAAATACCAGTCGACTGAAGGTAAAAACGTAAAAGAAACTCGATGATTTTTTTCTAATTTTTCCTTGAAAATTCTTAATTCTTCATTATTTATGACTGCCTCGGTGGCGTAGTTGTATTACAGTACGACTGCAATGTCTCGGGTTCGATCCCCGGGTCGGGCAAAGTGATATAAGTGATATTGAGTTTTTCTAATTAGTATCAGCCCGAAGTCTGGAATTTATGCCCTGTTACATCACATAAAAGGCGTCGATATGTATGTGTGTGTATTCTGTATTACATGGTTTTCCCGTTCAGGTGAAAACGTCTCAGGAAGTTTGCGTCGAGGCCAAAAAACCGTCAATGGGTTTCGCTGAAACTTGCGGCGCTGCATTCCAGTTCGGTCCTAAGAAATTACGACCGTGGGCTAACTTTGCCAGGTAAGTTTTGATTGTTGGCTTGGTCGGCCAAAACTATTCGGCTTGATCTAGGATTTGGAATATTTGAATGGTTTTGCTAGTTGTTAATCATTATATTATTACTCAGACTTTACGTACTGTCCAACTGCTGGTTCTGTTATATTACATCATACTGTAATTTGTACCAATGTTAGTCACGGTCTCCTCTACTACTGAAAAGTTGGTGAACTAACGCTGACCTAGTGTAGGTTGTCAGATTTCATATCTATAGATTTATTGACTCCCAATTTATTTTTCATAACCAAGAAAAATACGACGATACTGTAATAAAAAAATATGACATAAAAGAATAAATTTGAGTAACATTTTAAGTAACACTCAAGCTCGACGTAGTTTCCCGGCCCATTTAAAATTACATCAGTAATTACATTATCAAAATTGAAACATAATTCCACAAGCGATCAAAGGAAACCTCCAGCCTCTCAAATCTAATGTTGGTTTAGGCTGGACTCTGTGGGATAATCATTATCACTAATATTTGCTCTGTTTTAATTTCTAGAACGTTCGTGGATTACGCCATGACAGCTACTTACTTGGCAGCACTTTGCGTATACATTGTTTTCATTGCTGAAAATTTTAAAGAGGTAAGTGATTCGTCCCGCCGTCTGGCCAGAGGGCGTCCCACGCTACGTTTGCCAAGACGTGGACTCCACTCCAGAACACGCTTACTCCAGCGGTTATCTGTTCCGCGACATATGTGGCACAAGAGGGCCGGCAGCGACTGAATACATAAAGCAGCAGACCGGGCTCTGTGGCGTATCTTGGGAGAGGCCTATGTCCAGCAGTGGACTGCAACGGGCTGATGATGATGAAGTGATTCGTTGAAATATCTTTTTAGTATTAGCTGGATAGGTATGTAGGCTTTATGTCTTGTGATGAAGAGCTTACTTTGGTGCCATATAGGAATAATCACACCTATGTACCTCACGAGATACTCTTTAAACACCTTATCACACACCAATGTTGGGTCGGCGAAATACTCTTTCAAACATGTTGCATAATGTGTCTTAGTTATAAGAGCCTCCTTCGTTATTTCGTTCAGAAAAATCCAGGCTCCGGCATTTCATGTTAGAAGAATGTGTCTTAAGAGACCATTTAAAATATCGCGTTTATTTAATTTATTTTCTTAAATATAAAGACTCCTAAAACTCTGCAAAGACGCCAACGATATTTATTAGTTTTTATCTTGAATATCAACAGCGCTATTTACGCCTCTCATCTTGTTTTTTAGAGTTTTGCCTTATTGAATTATTTTGACGAGCATTCTTACGCCCCTAAATCTTTTTTGTTGGAAAATTCATAAAATCTTCTTGAAGTTGATTATTGGATCATAAAATACGACATTTTGAGCACCAAGGTTTATGTGCGACCAAATATATCGATGGGTCCTATGTATAAGGGCCAAAATGCAAAATCACAACTTTACAGGAGAGGCTCACAAAGTTTAAATATGGTATAATTTTAAGACGGATAAACCAAAGTTTATGAAACTTTGCATCCTTACTATAATAGCTATCCTCCTTATTTACATTATAGTGTTTTATTTTTATATATTTTAGTTTTTTTTTAATTGCACGTTGGCCCTTATGCGTTAGTTTCTTCTACATTTATTTTACTTTAAAAACACTCTAAAAAGGCCCATGTGGCAATTGGCCGCTATAAGCGTAGTACGCCAATTAAAAGAAACGTATATATGTTTAAATGATCGCTCATAAAATTGATTTAAGTTAAATTAAGTTAAGAACTCTTTAGAAAGCTCCGTGTTCATATATTCATTGTTTTCATAACTTAAGTCGTCATTCCGGTTACTACTATTTATACTTCCTATTGCCAAATTCACTAAATTTCGACTTCTACTAAACGTAGCATTATAATTGGACGACATATTTCACTTATTCATCTAACAAAGAACGTAATAACACAATTACAAATTTTGACGTCTAACCAGCTGATTGGCCGAAAATACGAAAAAACGCGCGGGAAATCCCCGCGTATAAATCTCATAGTACCATTTGGCCTTTACACATTTAAATTTATGCTACTTTTTTATTGCAGTATAAAGATACTGCAATAAAAAATGGTGTTTCCATGCCGAAATTATTTATTTTTATTAGCTCACATGATTAACTATACCTATAAGATGCGTTTACCACAAAAAAGTTAAAATGGCCAAATTGTTAGTTTGGCCGTTATACATAGGACCCATCGATATCTACTTATAATTCTAAAGTATGACTAACTGCGTATTAAATGTCCCTAGTTGTTTGGCTTTAAATGCGGTCACATCTAAATTCTAATAGCAGTTTGGGCTTACGAGTTGTATGTAATTTCATAATAATTCCATGTATGGACTACTGGAACTAACAGTTTATAAGGTTTACGAAGCAATTATTGGCTGATGTCAGTTTAATTGTTACATGGAAACAAGTTGAAAGCATTGGCGCGATCCCTTAAAATGATAGACAGTATAATATTGTGATTGAGACAAACTGCTCCATTAATTTAGCACCGCATTGGGAACAATTTGAAATTGGAATTGTTTAGTAATCATACAAGAAGATCCTCTAACGTCACGTTGATGTTTGAACTTCTTAAAATATTCATTTATTTAAATAATCGACATCGGCTATAAAAAAAGAAGTTGAATCTATTTTCCATCTTAGTATTAAAAAAACGAGTTCATCACATCAAAATTTATAATACCTTATTTACATTTTTAAAGGACAGATTTCTAATAATACATTTAGGTACACATCATTTTGTAACCTAGGTGCTTTTCAAGTTACTAACCTGATTGTAACCATTCCATTTCACATCAGGTATTGGACGTCTACATGCCAGGATACCAGCTACCTGTCGAGGCTTACTGCGCCCTGACTCTGGTCCCATTGGTCTTAATCTGTCAGATACGGAATCTGAAATACCTGGTGCCTTTCTCTGCCATTGCCAACGTGTTGCTGGTCATCTGCTTCGGTATCACCATGTACTATATCTTCAATGATCTACCGAACCCTAAGGAGAGGGAGATGGTTGCCAGTGTGACACAGTGGCCTCTATTCATCAGGTAAGTTTTTAAAAGTAGTTTTTTAGCACTGCATTGCAGAATATAGAGCTTTATCGTCATATTAGGTTTATTCTCGCTTGAAAATCGTAAAACCTGGAAAGCATCTGTAACACATTAAATCATCTTCTATAATATGCAAATTTATAAGCAGCTGAAATTGATTAGACCAATGAAACGTCCTTATTTCAAGGCGGACATCACAAGCGGCAAGTATAGTCGGAAATTCATTTAACTGACAGTTTTGAGTTGATAGTTCGAAACTCATCTGCTAAGTTAGTTAACAAAGGACCTTAGTAGCTCCTTTGTCAGACTTTCTCATGTTCGCATTCTAGTTTACTGTATTTTTATGAACACAAGTAAATTTAAATTGACAATTAGTATGCGATAGTTGCTGTGCATTCGTGCGGTGATGATGTAAAATGACCTTGGAGACAGAGTCGTAAAAAGTTGGATCTAGATGGATTTACTACTTTTTATGTGTGTTTTTAGTGTTATTCTTGATTGGACATGTGCCATAATCAGGTATAAATAATAAATACTCAATGTAAACTACAAATAGTAAATTTATAAAACTTTTGTTTCGACGATTATGAAATTAAATAGATATCAAATTTAAAGTAAATTACAAATAGTACTTAAGATTTCTTTATTTTTCTTGAGATAAATAAAAAGAAGAAAATGTGTAGGGTAAATATAAAAGATGAATTACCCGTAATGATTGTGATTTAGGGCTCATACACATAAACACGACACGACGTCGCGCCGTCCCACGACGCGACGCCGCTTCGCGACGCAACGCCGTGTCGTGTTTGTGTGTATGAGCCCTAACGCGTTGCTGTCTTCGCAGACCTTGATATAGATCCTAGTCTGGCTAATTACTACTCATTAGCTACCTAAGCGATAGAGCGAGGTATTCTAATATAGGTACTGCGATAAGTCTTTATCTCGATTTTAATAAATACCCAAATTGATATTTTGGAATAATAGTATAGTTGAAATCATTATGGTGTCGATTTATGGAAATGCTTTTAAAATTAAAATACATTTTGTGCATTAACAGACTTACTCATAAACTTGTTTTAGCGTTAAGAGTTGCTTAATTAAATAACTGTCAAAATTAAACATGACCGTGGCCTAGTTTAAACCTACTTAAAAGGTAAGATGGCGGGTTTTGAATTACAGTTGATCGAGTAAATACTGCCAAAAGCATTGATATGTAAAAAAAAACAAAAGTTAAGCATTGATTAAGAACAGACTAGTTAAAACACAACTAAGTATAGCTTAGCGATTTTTTATTAGTATGACTGATAATACAGAATGCATATTTTAGAT
This sequence comes from Sphinx pinastri, assembly GCA_947568825.1. NCBI lineage: Eukaryota > Metazoa > Arthropoda > Insecta > Lepidoptera > Sphingidae > Sphinx > Sphinx pinastri. The sequence goes on from OX387623.1 coordinate 2,551,830, forward strand.
TGCATCTACTTTATAATGTTAAGATAAAAATGTTAATTGCTTCCATATATTAAATTCAATGATAATCAGTTAGAAAGTTTTGCAATATATTTAATTATTACTTGAAAATTTTCGCCCCTACTCTTTGTTACAATGCGTTTGCCATAACTTCGTGCTACTGGAGAACGGAATTTTTGAAAATATTAGGCCATTATATATTTTTGTACGAATTCAACGTCCATTGCACAATTACTTTTGATTTATACAAAATGTTTGTCTGGTAGCCAAATGATTTTTTCACTTTCGGTTATTTGGTGAATCATTATTGTGTTTTCAGTCGTTTGTAAGTATCCATCCTTATATTATCATATATTTGTAAAGTACACTTATACAAGTTATTTATAGTCGTATCTCGGCTCAACTCCTATCACATTATGGGACGGAACACACATGGCGAATGTGTATGCCTTGATTGCACCTCTGCCTACCCTTTAGGGGTAAAAGCGTGATTTGTATGTGTAATTTTTGGAAAATTTTACAGCACGGTAATCTTCGCAATGGAAGGCATCGGCGTGGTGATGCCGGTAGAAAACGATATGGCCAAGCCGCAGCAGTTCCTCGGCTGTCCAGGAGTCCTCAACATTGCCATGACCATCGTCATATCCTTGTACGGCATCGTTGGGTTCTTCGGATACATGAAATACGGAGACGACGTTCGTGGCAGCGTTACTCTAAATTTACCAGCTGATGATTAGTAAGTTCTCGGATTTTCATCTTAATGCCTTTAGAATTTAGGGTCAGATTTCTGGAAAGACGGGAATGCATTCACTATCCTAGCGGTCTGGGTTTACATTAGTGACATACACATGCTATCAGATGACCTAACTGCTAGTTAATACTGTGTAAACAGGTTATCATCATAATAATATAATCTTCATACATCAAGTCTAGTATTTTTTCCCTATTTGTAGTTTTGGTCTTTACCCAACTATTAACTCATTAGAGTGCTGTAAATCAACAAAACTGTAGTTACAGGAGGATCACTTTATTCTCCATCATGGGGCCTTGATAATCAACTATCTAACACCTACTCGTTGAGACCATCCTTATGAGCCCAACCACGCAATATCTGCTATGAGTTGCTAAGGATTTGGGTATCCCGCAGAATACTTGATGCTGCAGCATCAGCTCATGTTTATAAATATTGCCGAAGTCACAGTTCACCAAATTTAAAATCAATCGACCTTTTAAGTTGGAAATGAGCTGAAAATCTTCAAACGCCTGAACAGATCTTCATATTATAGCTAAGAACCATCTCGATCACACCAGCTTTCAAAAAATAAACCGCGTCAAAATTGGTCCATTCGTTTGAGAGCTACGGTGCCACATACAGATACACAGACACACACCCTAAACTTATAACACCCATCTTTTTCTATCGGGGATTAACAAGTACAATTCGAACTGCTTTGAGGTTGCTAAAACTTGAATTTCAATTGGACCTACTTGCGCAAACAGGAACCAACCCACACCAAAATATTTTCTTCTAGTTGATGTTTAAACTATAATATTTTTGTTTTACAACTAGTTGGTTAATATAAAATGTTTGGCATTTTATAAAATACAACTATGGGATTTGGACAATTAACTCTATATGAAAATCAATAAATCAGCTATCAATTGTGACAAATTGTATGGGTTTGAGGGTTGGTTCCCGTTTGCGTAAGTTGGTCCAATTGTAACTGTAATCATGTCAAATTTAAAGCTCACCCTCTTAGACTCGAAACCGGCCATTTTTCTATTATTTATCATTGTTTTCCAGTCTGTCTCAAACCGCGAAAATCTTGATGGCCCTGGCCATCCTTTTCACGTACAGCCTGCAGTTCTACGTTCCCATGGAGATGATCTGGCGTCAACTCCACAACAAAATCTCGGTGCGATATCACAATATATCGCAGATCAGCATCAGAACGGGCGCTGTTGTTGGTTCAGGTATTGACGACTTTTTTGTTGGGCTTTATTATGACTGTTAAAACACTATACGTTGTCTGGTTTTTGTGGAATATTGGCACTCACCCATATAGCCTACTGTTTGTATGCGGTTGGTGTAAACAAACATGTTACTAATTCAGGGAATCTTAAGCGGATCGTATCGAACTTAGTAGTCTGTAAATTTTGTACTCCTGTGGTTTGAGAATAAAATCGCTTTCTAAGGGCTCATACACATAAACACGACAAGGCGTCGTCCTACGACGCGACGCCATTTCACGACGCGACGCAGTATCGGGGAATCTACGACGACAGTTAATCTCGAAAATGGACCGCAATAGACGCCGTGTCGTGTTTATGTGTATGAGCCCTAAGGTCCTGTAGACACAACGGTTTTAACAACTTGTCAATATAAATAACATAATGAAACTAAATAATTAAATGAATATTATTTAGATTCAAGTAATATTAGTAAGATTCATAATTGGTAGGTACTGTGCCTAATATTAAAAAGTAGATTCTCTTTAAAGTAACACAATATATATTTACTCGCAAGCCAAATTATTACCCATAATAGAGTAAATGTCCTACTACAGTGTAACTAAAGGACATAGTGAGACTTAACACCATATGTCTCAGGATGACGAGCGCAGTGGAATGCCACACAGTACTTTGTAACTCAAGGTGCTGGATGGTGTTGCTACTGTTTATGGGTGGTCGTATCGCTTACCACCAGGCGAACGGCATGCTCGTTTCGTCATTCAAAGCAATAAAAAAAAATGTCCATGTGAGGACTTGTCTTTACTTCAATATACTTACATGGACGCCCTGAAGTCTAGTCGAATATAGGGCGCGAAGGAAGCGCACCTAACAACGTGCATCGTAATCTCATTAGGCAACATAGTGAGCATAGTTCCTAAGTGTAAATTAAAATATATTCTGTTAAATATAAACAGCTATTAGGTACCGTAAATAATATTGTATATTTTTTAATGAACTTTAGATCATACCTTTCACCAGAATTGCATAATCCATAATTTCTTTCTGTATTTTATGTTATAGAAAAATATAATATATAGATGAATTATATTATTTCAGTTAACTTTTATTCCGATGACGTCAATTGGCTTCGCTCAAATTAAATATTAAAATTAATGGACGCTGTCGATTTCAAATAGCTTCATTAAGTAGTTAGTTAGTTAAGTAAGTTAATTCAATTGGGACATATTTTTTACCGAGTTTAAATGCTAACATAAACAAAACATTTTAGATTTGTATCTATATATAGTTTAGGAATCTCTATTCCGTGTGTCATTTTATGAAAATTTCTCTATTATTAGGATTATTAATTTAAACGCGAATAAAGAGAATTGGTAATGACACTGTTACTTTTTTCTCTTCCAGTTGCTATCGCAGCCGCATTCCCAGATTTGGAACTATTCATCAACTTAAGTGGGGCCATCTTCCTCTCAAGTCTCGGTCTCCTGACTCCAGCCGTCATTGACACCATCCACAAATGGGACAGAGGTCTTGGTCGCTTCAATTGGATCCTGTGGAAGAATATATTCATCGCTCTCATCTCTCTTACAGCTTTATTCTCAGGCTCTTTCACTTCCATTAAGAGCATGCTTGACAAATTTGGGAAGGATACACATTTGGAATTGGCTTTGAATAGTACAAGTATGTTTAATGATACGATGGCCGTTTGAGGGTTAAATTCAGGAATCATGACATGAAAGCAGCTGAATTTAGTAAGAACTTTTGTAAAGGCAAGCATTTTTGAAGTAATGTAACCCCTTTGATTATTTATATACCTAGATAGAGTGACGCGCTGCAATGAAACGAAAACAAACAGGCCAACTTTTCTTAAGCTAGTATGCGTGACAGCTGTTTCATACGCTATCGCTGCATCATTTTGCGTATCCTTGTGTGCGCGCATAATGATACCAGTTATTACATGGTTTCTATTAAAACGGGGAGATAATTATATCCATGAAAAAAACAACAAAAAATAATTCACTCGAACTCATTTAGCGGGTAACAGTCGGCCTCTATTTTTTTCGACGCGTTTGAAACGTTCAGTGTTTATCTAGGTATATAATTAATCAATGTGTAACCCTTAGTAAGAAGAAAAATAATAATTGACATATTTTGCCATTTATATGTTGATCTCGATTTTTTATTTTATTTTTGAGTGAACAATGTAATGGGTCATGGGACCACTTTCATAGCCTTCAAGTAGCTACCTAATTACATAAAATTGTGACAGAATTCAAACTATACTCTTATGTTTCCTAAATTTACATTACCCAAAAACATGAGCTACAAATGTACCTTTTCAAATAACTGACATCAATTGAAGGATCATAGGAAAAATGACCAAATTCTGAGCTCATTCTTTAGATGGTTTGTGTGAAATTTTATATATTTTTCATTGTTTAACGTTTAAGAATTTACGGTTGTTAAGTCTTTCCGACTATAAACTCGGCAATTTGGTTGTGATTAAATGTACGATAATTGACAAGTTTGAGTGATATGCTTTCACCGAGGTGAAAAAACCTAGGGCTAAGCCTTTCCAATGTTTTCAAACTCAACTTATAGAAAATTCATTCGCGGTGAAGTTTATACATTTCGGATCATCATGGAGTTACAAAGTCCAGGTCAAACTGATTAGAACTTTGGGAAATAAACAAATTCTTATTAGTTTATGTTTTTGTATGTAAAATTTATTAATTTCTTTTATATATCTTATATTTATTTATTTTTGAGGATTTTGTAAGTTGCTTTAATGTTATTCCATAGATCTAGATCATAAAGTTTTATTTTGAGTATTCTTATTGACCCCTTAGTGGAAATAACTGAACATAATCGTAAATGTCATTTGATTATTCCAGTTTGATTTAGAAATAAATTAAGATTATCAAAATCTTTAATGATTTTAACAGAATCGTTATTAAAACGGTACTCCTTATATAACATGAATACCGTTAATTTCAAAGCCATTTATAGAAACTTGTTTCGTGTTTATTAAGTTTCTTGGTTGTGCGTTAGACATTGTATTCTATATTTATACTTATACGCAATTCCATTTTTATATCATTCTCTTCTTCGATTTCATTTTTCAATTCTTGAACTGAATCCATAAATTTTATTTCTACGTCTTAAACATTCGAAACACAGCTTTTAAAAGCGATTTCGTCGGCGTGCCAATCTTCCGGCTATAAAAGGCCCCTGTGTTTGTCCTAGATACAAAAAATGTTCAATTAGATAACCAAAATCCAATCATTTAAACATATTATCAATTCATTTTTGTTATATTAGCTGCGAGTTTATCAATGCGAAGTACAAAATAGCTTCGATTTATTACTTTTTGTGTGGATATTTATGAAACATTCACCACCTTATCTATGGAAATACAATTTAAAAAAAATTACATTTCTCCTATTGGTGTCATGTCATATACCTTGCTGTACTTTATCGACATCTTACCTAAGTTGATTTTGATTTTTGATTTTGTCATTTTATTTTTAAACTATTCAATGAGTAATGAATATGACACACAGCAGTCCGCCCCGTGACCACGAAGTGCTGCAAAGCCTTCGAAACGTCGGGAGAAAATAAAATAAAAAACCGCGATAAAATCCGTTATAATAGTTTAATTTCAATGTTTATGACATTTGATTATAATAATACCTGCAAACTCATATTTCTTCGATGGGTTTTTACAAAACAGTTATTTTTAAAATACAATAGCCGGGATGTTCACTGGACTGATGACGAGTGCCATGCTTGCTCATAAACACTAGAAATACATCATGATATCCAGAACTTTGAATGACAATACAGTACGATACAATGCACTGGTTACGTCTCATTGTGACGGCATGGATAGACGTATTGGGTTTTCAAACGGGTAAGCTGCGTCAATGTGTTTTATGTGAATCTCCAATTGAGTGTATTTTAGTTAAATGTAAATGTATGTATGTTTAAATGTACGTTAAATAAATTTATTCTGTCGCATTTATAATTCTTTCTCGCTTTAAAACATTTCTGTATACTTTTCATGTATTTTAGTACTTACTCGACTTATATTAAGCTTAGATTTAACGATACCACTACATTTATATGTATAAATAATAAATGCCATAAAATCTTTCGTCTTCATGGAATAGTTAAGATTATTATTTGTTGTAAAATATTTAATAAGACAAAAAATATTTAACAGAATGACTAATTTAGTTTATAAGGTAAATCGCTTGTTCTTGCAATAGTTGATGGGATTAACATCATGGGAAACGTGGTAAAACGTGTGACGTTGCCATATGATGTGCAAGATGACGTGATATGTGAATCAGAGATCCTACATGTCGTACTTGCGGACAAAATGCTGCGCAGGAGTTGCGTCATGGCTGCTAATGAATACGTTTTTTCCTTAAGCCTCATTAAGACGGATCAATAATTGTTAGCAATTAACGTACGCAATTATTGGTTACAATAATCGTCTTCTCAAAATCTGTCAAAAAAAACCGTATACGTCAACGCGAGCAAGAAATGCCTCGCTATTGCGGATTTTCAGGTGGGATTCAATAATTGCGTGTGATAATTGCTAGCAATCATTAATCCGTCTAAACTAGATTTTAAGAGAGGTAGCATTCCAGATCATACTTTTTAGAGGTACATACTATAAAATGAGAAAAAAAATTACAAGCAATTTATGTACTTAAACCATGTTTTTTTTTATTTGCAACATATAATTTTGCCTCTCTGAAGCATGAATGACATCGTAAAGCTATTGTCAGCGTATAAAGTATGTCGGAAGGGATAAAAGGCAGGTATTATCTTTTATCCCATTATTTGAAATTTTTAATATTGTTAATAGGCTTAACTTTGGATTAATTACAAATATAGATTGGAAAATTATATAAATATTTTAAATTAATTGTTATACTAAATAAGTAAGTTCAGAAGTCACACAAATGTCATAAAAGTATTAAAATCCGAAACCAATAGTGAAATAACTTGGAAAATAATTACATTGTATCGGTGTAAAATCACATTATAGCGTATCATTTCACAGACAAATAATTTTAAGGAAACTGTCTAGGTATTTGTCTTGTTAACATAAAATTCAAAGTTTGTTGGCCTTAGTTAAACCTACTTCATATGAATCAAATTTTAATATCCGTACAGTCTGCGTCAATAATAGCTGAACTTATTCAAAATGCATAGGGTCATTCGGCCTAAAAGTACGCACTTTTTTTTCTATCGTCTACACAGTCAAAAATATAGTGTCTTGAAAAACGTTTTAACACTCTATGTAAAGTAAATTTATTCTACTTTCATTATTTAATGAGTTTTTGTACATTGCTTCATTCCTTTTTTTGCAATACATGTTTAAGTGCATCGGGAGAAATTCGTACTATTGACCCGTTATGTGGGTAAAACTACGCAGAGTGTTTAATGAGAATATTTTTTTTCTGTATAAGATCTAAAAATCTTTACAAGTAATATTCGACTTAATTGCAGCTTAAAGAAGAAAAAACCGTGCGGTCATTATAATGAAGTTATAACAGGGTGCGTACTATTAACCTCGTACTCTTACCTAAACAGGGAATATTTTAAACAATCACACGTTAGTTGCGACGCATTTATTTTCTAGGACAGAATAATAACTAAAATAAATACTATAATAATCATGTAAACTTAACATAGTTAACGGACTTTTGTAAACTGATGCAACGTCTAGCTATACACTTTTTTCCCAGCACAAAATATTGGTAACTAATCAACAAAATCACGTTGATCACCGTTTTTCGCTAAACAAGTAAGGCTTGGTAAAATAGCTTATGGCTCTGACATCGTCCCTGATGCGCCCCTGATTTAGCCGAACAAGTGTCTGAGCCCCCTCAATAGGTTCCGAGATATTGACCATGCGGACTTTTACCCACTGCGTGCTGTTGCCCCGAATGACCCTACATAAATTTGCGTGTTCAAGACATTTATCGTTTCAACTATACTTACCGCTTATATTGATTTCTGTTGCTGACTGTATACTGGATCAATATATGAACAATATTATCAGTGTTTACTTAAGATAATTTTCGAATACGTACCATTAAGTACAATGTTGTAAGTCCAACAAATTAGTTTTAAGATGACAGGATTAAATGTGATACGTAATAATAATTATAAGTATAAGTAATAAATTAAATATAAGTATAACTGTCTATTTATTACATCAATCACCTTGAATTCAAATTCGAATCATTTATTAAGTAATTAGTCCCCTAAAGGCACTTTTACACGTCATTCTTAACAAACTTTTTTTATCATCTAAGAGATTCTGCCAGTGCTTCAGAAAAGCCCATTGACCTGAAAAGAAGCACCAAGAAACTCAGCGTAAGTCTTTTATTGTTATATTTTCTAGGCAGCTACCGATAATTTCTAATGACTCGTTGATATATTTTATAAAATAATAATAAGACTACCTCGGTGGCGTAGTTGTATTACGGTACGACTGCAATCCTGAGGTCTTGGGTTCGATACCCGGGTCGGGCATAGTGATATTGGATTTTTCTAGAATTCAGTATCCGCCCGGAGTGGAGAATTTGTGCCCGATATGGCGATAGGCCCACGCCCTTTATCATGCGACGGAGTACGCACGGCGAAAAGTGGGTGCACTAAGTTGCGCCTCTGCCTACCCCTTCGGGAATAAAAAGGCATGAGTGAGTGTGTGTATAAATATTTTATATGACTTTTTTTGTTCAACGTTTTTTGACGTTTTAAAATGAATTAAAATTTATTTTCAATTACATTAAAAACCTTTTCATCGGGCAAATCCGCGAGCAACACATAGTTTTGTATAAATGTAGAGTGCGAAAGTTGGTGAAGATATTTTTAAATATTAGTAAACGTGGAAATTGCTGAACGGATTTGCATGAAATTTGACACATTAACAGACCATGCCCTAGATCAGGGGTCGGCAAGTAATTCCTAACGAGGTCCGGATCCTGTTGAAAATTTGCATGCCAAAAAAAAAACCTCATAATACTAAATGAACAGTAGAGCTAGTTATATAAAAATGTAATTTAAATTGAATAGAGGTATGTAGTTGTATTTAAAAATATTCGGCGGTCCAAGGATCTACCTTCCGCGGTCCTAATCCGAACAGCGGTCCGCCTGTTGCCGGCCGCTGCCCTAGATTAACATAGGCTATATCTCATCCTGGAAAAGTATACACGAGACTTATTCCGGGAACCGCGGGCGAAATCTAGGCAATAATAAAAATATATTGTGATGCAATTAATTTTGACCCGTATTTCATGCTAAAAATTACGTGAAACGACACTCAAGAAATTGCGAAGGTTTGCTCTATATTCTTAAGGCCGTATGCATTTTGTTTTCGTTGAATATTGACCTTAACCTCATTATTACCAAATAGTTCTTCGACCTACAAATTAACAGCACACGCTATATGGCAATAAATAGACTTTTGTATGTAAAATTGACATTTAAAGTATTGTGGAACTCAGCCATAAAAGATAATAATTTATTATAATTCAGAATATTGATTATTTTTACATCTACCTTCCTTACAAAACGATTTAACGTCTTTGGCTAACAAATATAAAAAATACAAATATCCCAGAATCCGGGCTGATACTCAATAGAAAAACCCAATATCACTTTGCCCGACCCGGGGATCGAACCCGAGACCTCAGCATTGCAGTCATACCGTAATACAACTATGGCGTAGTTGAGGCTAGGCTGTTACAAACATACATATTACGATAACAGTATTAGTAGAATAATGTATGTTGGCTTAGTAATGAGCAAAGAGTAAAGGTTCTTGGTATATGATTAAGGTATTACAAGTAATCCCAAATAAAAAAAGAACGGGTTGCACTCCGGGAGTGTCGGCAGAAGTGAAAACTTGAACGTTAACGTTGTGCATTTTTGAATATTTTGGAATGGTTAGGGAATAATTTCGCATGAATTGCTTTATTTATCAGTATTAAATACGTCGACGTTATTTTGAAATTCATTTATATGTAGAACCCCGTGAAACAGAAAGAAAAACATGATTCAAAATTCAACTTGATATTAACTTACAGATTACGCAACCTATTTACACCTGTCATGTTTAAAATTAATGTCTCTTGTCAATTATCATTCTTGTAACTCGTATACAGAGAAACAGTCCCTGTCTACCTCGTACCCCATTATATTAGGGTTTTGTTAAGGGCGCATTTACAAATTTCCGTAGTTTTGAGGTACCATTTATTGAATCAGGAGTTACGCTTATGAGGAGATCTTGGTATATAAATAAAGATTAAACATTCCTCTTTGCTTATAGCATATAGAAATTGTATGCTTCCGTACAACATTATCACGTAAATACGTTTATTCTGGAGCAATAATCGCTGAAAATGACGAAAAATAGGGTCGGAATCGGAACCATTATACCTTAAACTAATGAATATTTTAATATAAACCCGAAATAATATGATGGCTTATATAGTCTTCTCGCTTTATGACTAATTATTTTCAAGTCAAATTAATTACTTTTCCAGTAAAGAGAAAAAATATAACCTGAATTGAATTTCTTCATACATTTTCCAATTTCGGGCTGTCATTCCGCGCTGAGACGCGGCCGAGGAAGCACGGGTGTACAACTTTTTTTCAAAAAATAAATACGTAATAAATTGATCGCGATGTCATTATACTACGAATAAAATAGTTGATACTATTTCAAATTATTAGTTTTCAAAAAGCAAGTATGAAAATTTAATATTACAATAAGTCAATACAAATTTGATTTAATTAATGAAACATTCATTTATTTTAATGCGAATATTTAAATTTCATTATTAAAATGGCATAGTATTTTTATATTTACAAAATCGACAAGTTTTGCAGTATATGGTATTTACTATTTATCTATTTATAATTTTTGGTATCGGTGATTATTTATTTTTAAATTTTACTAGGTTAAGTTCGCGTTTTTGCCCGCGTTCAAAGCCTTTCCCGGTACAAAAATATCTAAACACTCAATACTACAGTACTACAGTACTACAGTTCAGCCACAACTACTCACTAGGCATGGCTGCTTCGGTGAGTAGCTGTGTCGTATCGTAGGTACCGAGGTGTCGGCTGTGTGTGCCATTGTGACAGTTGCCCGCTGGATACGGCATAATATACGTTTGAGTTTTGCCCAGCCTGGAATGAGGAGCGCAGCGCTCTCAAAGCAGTCGTCAAAGGCGGCCTCTCGTTGCCGGCCGTGGTCGCTCCCATGGTCGGCAGTCAGGAGGTCTGGCGTGTGTTGGCTCACTTCTGCGAGATAGTCCTCTCGTAGAAGGAGAGTGCTGAGAGAGTTCTGGAACGCGAGGATTCCTCCCGCCGTCAGAGGAGACGTAGGAGACGCCGGGTGGACGACTGACCGGCGTCTCCCACCCTGTGGATTGAAGGTGTTTGGAGAATTCCACCACGGTATCCCCTGCCTGTCGTAAAAGGCAACTAACAGTGGCCACCCGGGCGTCGCGGGCGGGTGCCGTCTCTAGCTTTGTCTTTTTAGCACATTGTTGCGACCCCCCTGATGGACAGCAGTGTGGCAGGTAGGCCTCACGCTGCCGTTGACGCCGAGAGCGCCGAGATGCACGGGGGCTCCTGAGCCTATATCTCACTGGCTTTACATGGATGATCTCAAGTTGTTTGCATCAAAACAAACAGAATTGATTGAGTCGTTAAAAATTACTGAAAGATGTAGGAAATAACTCAACATGGAGTTTTGTGTAGATAAATGTGCGGCTATCCATATGAAGCGAGTAGAGGTCGTGGTCTCTGGTGACATACAAGTCTTAGAGACTGTAAGACTTAGATCCCTTTCTGAGACGGAAACTTACAAATATCTGGGTATGCCTGAGGCACTGGGGATTATGAGTGCCGACGTAAAACAATCGCTGAATGACCGTTTCTTCGGCCGCCTGGCAAAAGTATTTAACAGTTTTTTGTCAGGTGGTAACAAGATTTGTGCTTTCAACGGTTTGGTTATGCCTGTACTCATGTACTCTTTTGGTATACTCAGAAAGAAAGACTCAGACTGAATTGGACGCCCTGGATCGAAAGTTCCGGACCCTACTCACTGCATATCGTATGCATCACCCACGGTGGTCAGTGATGAGGTTGTACATCCCGCGAAGATGCGGGGCTGAGGCTTACTTAATGGACTTGCATAACCGCGAGGTATGCAATCTCAGGAATTATTTCCTCCACAGCGAAGTAGGCATGTATAAGATTTTAGTCATGGTGGATAAGGGATTTATCCCACTTTCCTTGGCGAATGAGAACTGGCGAAAACCTATGGCGATGGGCATTAGGGAACGCGATGTGATATGGAAGATCTAAAAACTATACGGTCGGTTCTATCGGGGCCTTGTCGTTTCTGCTCATGGGTTCATACCAGAGTCTCGACCAACACCTGCTGAAGCTCTCAATTGGTAGTTGGGTCAAGAGCCAGATGCAGAAAGTAGTACTTCTGGACACCGCAATGTCAATGTGAATCGCCAAGCAGCAGTGTGCATGCACTGTAGTATTTCGGTTTGAAGGACATTGTAACCAGTCTAACTACTGGACATAATGAGAGTTAACATCTTATGTATCAGGATGACGAGCGCAGTGAAATGCCACACAGTATTTTGTAACTCAACGTGCTGGATGGTGTTGCTACTGTTTATGGGTGGTCGTATCGCATACCACACGCATTGTGAGGAGATTCCTCACTTTGTATCCCTGACTATCGGTAGCTTGGGTCTTGAGCCTCGCCATCGGAGGGTGATACACTTTTTTATATTTTTATATGTATAACCTAATTATTATTTTTTATATATAAAAATGGTGGTAGGTCTCTCATTATGTAAGAGGCCGTCAGGGTGGGTACCACCGCAATGTCTATTTCTACCGCCAAGCAACAGTGTGCATGCACTGTTGTGTTTCGGTTTGAAGGACATTGTAGCCAGTATAACTACTGGACATAATGAGACTTAACATCTTATGTCTCAGGATGACGAGCGCTGTGGAATTCAACACAGTACTTTGTAAGTCAAGGTGCTGGATGGTGTTGCTACTGTTTATGGGTGGTCGTATCGCTTACCATCAGGCGAACGGCATGCTCGTCTCGTCATTCAATGCAATAAAAAAAATGTCTATTACATGATGAAATTATAATAATTATTATTATTAAACATAATTGTAAACATTCGACAATTCCAAAAAAATAAATATGGATGAGTAAAATAATAACTTCAAGTATTAAGATTAGCTCGTTCAAATGGAAAATCTAGTTTAAATCGGTTTCGATGTGTGCGCGTGTAGCAAAGCGCGTTCTTGTCATTCAAATATCTAAAATCGAAGATGTCAAAAATGTAATAGCGTCCTTAATAGACGCAACTCAGTTTCACTTTGAAATGCGATATCACCTCAGACGCTATCAAATTAAGATCAGCATCTTAAGATAATCGATATTTAATAAACCCATAATACCATCAGCTCAAATCACATTCCAAGAACACATAAATAAAATGTCACAACTCAAAATACGCCATTTGACCGCTCTTGGTCTTTCCAGGTAATTCAAAATTTCGGTCTTCCTAGTGTTAAGTGACTTAGGGCAGTATTAATAAATTAATCTCAAGTTTGAGTTACATCTCAAGTAGACATAATGTATTGAACTATTCATAGGAAGACCTATTCATACATCATGTCGACTTACACACTAGGAAGACCTATTCATACATTATGTCTACTTGAGACGTAACTCAAACTTGAGATCGATTTATTAATACCGCCCAATGTGGCGGATTTTGATAGCTGAGTTTTGTTTATGTAATAGGACGAGTTAGCTGAAAACAAAGCTCATAAGCTTGGTTTATTAAATAGTTAAATACATTAAATGTCTACTTAAGATTTAACTCACAGGTGAGATTCATTTATGAGTGCGGCTCTAGGTAGGTATGGCCCACTGTACTCAACATCAATTTAAATAATAACGAAGTTACACACAAAATCCGTTTAGTTTCATTAAGGGTAAGGCTTTAAACTTTGATTAATTATATACCTAGATAGAGTGACGCGCTGCAATGAAACTATAACAAACTGGCCAACTTTTCTTAAGCTAGTATGCGTGACAGCTGTGTCATACTCTATCGCTGCATCATTCTGCGTATCTTTGTGTGCGCGCATAATGATACCAGTTATTACATAGTTTCTACTGTAACGGGCAGAAAATTATATCCATGAAAAACAACAAAAAAATAATTCACTCGAACTCATTTAGTGGGGAGCAATTCGCCTCTATTTTTTTCGACGCGTTTAAAACGTTCAGTGTCTATCTAGGTATATAATTAATCAAAGCCTTTAAACATGTACAAAGAGTGTCGTGAGACTACCGTAATACCCTCAGATTAAGAATGATAAATTACCTCACCACACCACAAACACCGCATAATATTACGCAATTAAAACCATAATACAACAAAATTACAAATTCTGACCGATCTTAATAAAGATTAAGTAATCAGACATTATGTAATGAGTTTCCTCTGTTTTCCTCAAACGGCGCGTATACATGACATCCTAATTAAGATCGTATCGCACGACACACGTGTGTCGAATTCTTTCAAATAGAATACTATTTGAAATCTGTATTAACAGATTCCAACACGTTAGTTAATATAAATTAATACTTTAAATACGTCTATGAATTAATATAAGTACATTTTAAAATGGAATAAAGCTTTTAACATATTCTTTTGTCGCAATACATAGGTACCTACAAATACATATTATCCAGGGATGTAAACAAAAAACACCTTCTATCGAGTCGTGAAGTTTATTATGCGCAAGCGCACGGAAATCGACTGTGAGCCCTTGACCCCCCACTATGACCCTTAAGGCGCTGGAAAATTATAGTTTTGTGCCCATTGACATAATACTACAATATCAATTTTTATTCTCCAGAAATACCCATCTCTCTACCTACCATTACTACGCTTCTTTCACAAAAAATACCTGTACTTGCACCAAAGATGGGAACTACAAATTATACTAAATGCAATAGAAATAATTTTGTAATATGTAAGAAGCTATTTATATTTTGTTTTTCTTCCCCGATTGCCTTACTCATGTAGTCTTCGCTGATTTCCCTAGAGCAAGCCTTAATTAAAGCCTAAAGCTATCATCAAATGGAAATTTTAAAACTTTCACAAAGGATTCTATCCTTCAGAAATAATATAATCAGGACTACAGTATTTTATATGTAAATACGAGATGAGATGAGGAATATAACATTTCCTTTTTGTTGAGGAACAAGCATTAGTTAATCCTCCAAATTAATTTGCATTGCTAATATGGGAGGAAGGATTTTTAACTGACTTCAAAAAAGGAGGAGGTTCTCAGTTAGTCGTAATTTTTACGTGTGTTAACATTATGGCTGCCTCGGTGGCGTAGTTGTATTACGGTACAACTGCAATGCTGAGGTCTCGGGTTCGATCCCCGGGTCTGGCAAAGTGATTTTGGGTTTTAATACTCAGTATCAGTCCGGACTCTGGAATTTGTGCCCGATATGGCGATATGCTTGCGATGGCGATATGTGATAGGGGTATCACATCATGGGACGGAATACGCACCGTAAAAAGTGGGTGCACTAGTTGCACCTCAGCCTACCCTTTGGAGGATAACGGAGTGAGTGTGTGTGTTTGTGCGTGTGTTAACGTTATTTTTATTGTGTATTACATTTACCTTTTGTAAAACTTTGGGATACAAGAGACTGATTCAAAGTGGTTATCGATTAGATTAAATAAACAGGCCACAATAAATTCATTGACCTACTTAAATGTATAGAAATAGACATTGCGTTGGTATAGATAGGTACTCAGACGGCCCATCGCATACGAAAGACCTTCCACCAGTAAATCAGACATTTTATAATGACTTCTTACATTTACGCGAATGTTAGACATTGAAATAAAACTATTTTGCGGATTTTTTCGCGGTTTTTTAATTAATATTTTCTCCCGACGTTTCGAAGGATTTGCAGCAATTCGTGGTCACGGGGCGGACTGGGGTGTTGGTGGTCCGAAAAGTTAATGTTACAATATCTACCTTAATTTTTTAATTATACATTTTTTTTAAAATGAAGGTAGATATTGGAGAAAATATTCATTAAAAAACTGCGATACAATCCGCAAAATAGTTTTATTTCAATGTCAGATATTTAATTATCTCTCGTCAATCAACACTCATCTGGACGACACTCTGCTATGACTAATGGAATCCAGTGGAATTATTTTACCCTGTCCATATAAAAAAGGCAATCCAAAACATATTTCCTAACCTCAACACAGAACCAGCGGCCTACAAAATGTGAATGTTCAAAACCCCAAATGTTTGCGATAGACAAACATTCGACTGTTACGTGAACAAATCGTAACATTTACATAATGCGAAAGTGTGATGCATCATTTATTTTTATTACTTGCAATTATGCTAATATTATAAACACATTTGCATCAAGTTTCCGGATGCAGTATTTTCCTTTTCTTTTGATTTGTAGATAGAGTATCAATTACATTAGTAGCGACATTAATCAGAACGTTGAATAATAGAACTTCGTATTGGCTTTATGGGGAATACCCCATAAAGTCAATATGAAGTTTTTTTAAAATAAATAAATGAAATGATAACTCTTTTACTGATTTCTTTAACGACGAACTATAATTCCTACTTTAAAATAATTATAAGTAATTCGGAATAAGCTAATATTGGCTAATATAATATTAAACATAATTATATCAAATTGAAGTGTTTTTTTTTTTTTTTTTTTTTTTTTTTTTTTTTTTTATTGCATTTAATGACGAGACGAGCATGCCGTTCGCCTGATGGTAAGCGATACGACCACCCATAAACAGTAGCAACACCATCCAGCACCTTGACTAACAAAGTACTGTGTGGCATTCCACTGCGCTCGTCACCCTGAGACATAAGATGTTAAGTCTCATTATGTCCAGTAGTTATACTGGCTACAATGTCCTTCAAACCGAAACACAACAGTGCATGCACACTGTTGCTTGGCGGTAGAAATAGACATTGCGGTGGTACCCACCCAGACGGCCTCTTACATAATGAGAGACCTACCACCAGTGACTTAGTAATATATTTAATAACAGTATTTATTATATAAATAATTATAGATTAATTTAACATATTTCTAGACTAGTAGATTTAAAAAATATAACAATAAAATAACTAGTACAAACAATATTTTTTATTCAAGCAAATTTGTTTTGATTTACTGGTGGTAGGTCTCCCATATGTATGAGTCCGTCTGGGTGGGTACCACCGCAATGTCTATTTCTACCGCCAAGCAGCAGTGTGCATGCACTGTTGTGTTTCGGTTTGAAGGACATTGTAGCCAGTGTAACTACAGGACATAGGGAGACTTAACATCTTATGTCTCGGATGAATGCCACACAGTACTTTTTGTAACTCAAGGTGCTGGATGGTGTTGCTACTGTTTATGGGTGGTCGTATCGCTTACCATCAGGCGAACGGCATGCTTGTCTCGTCATTAAATGCCATAAAAAAAAATTAAAAAATATGACACTCACTTGTGCCAGTTAATGATACATATTTTTTTTAAACAAGCCTGGAATTGTACCTGATGGTAAGCGGAGAAGGGAGCGAAGGGAGCGGAAGCGGATAGAGTGTCGACTAATGAACGTTGATTATCCCTCGTCAGTCGAGACAATTATGCCGGCCTGTTTGAACACGGGCTGATCCCGGATGATTTATCCTACCACCATCAAAGTTCAAAATAGAAAAAAATATAGGTTCTCTCTAATATTAATTTAGTTCTGTTTTTCTAGGTTTATAATTAGATCAAAGTTCTTACGCCTAAAGCGGCTTCTGGAAAGGGCTAATACCAAAATATACAAGTTCTAAAATAAATGTTAATAAATTCCGACGAGGAAAGCCAAAAATAGGGGGGCATTTCGGGGTCTGGATAGGTTCGGCCCCTATCACATCATGGGACGGAATATGCATGGCGGATAGTTGATGCACCAGTTGCGCCTCTGCCTACCCCTTCGGGGATAAAAGGCGTGAGTGTGTATGTATGCAATTTAATTTAGATCTTTTCTGGCTTAAGTACATCTAAGTCCAAGCAGACGTTATGGGCTAGTAAATAATAGTTAATATACTTCAGAATTGGAATAACAAGTGTTTCATGGCACTGCCCTACACTCGACATCCTGAAATGTAAAGTGATAAGTTTTTTTATTAACATAAATGATAACAGAATAGACTACCATCATGCCTTTGTTAGATGAGTGTTTTGTAATAACACGTTTCAATTCAATGTTGCACACTCTTATACGGTCAATATAGTTGATGATTGCATGCAATGGACTATAGTATAGTCAGGCAGCTATAAAGACGATATTGTAATAGATTGTATCGCATAAAATAAATTGAATTACTCTATTGTATGAAAATGTATTTAGAATTTATTTGGATTTCGCAAACTTTGTGATACAATTTTACAAAGTCAATGCATCATTGAGTTTATTAAATAATAAAAATATTAAATAAATTTTTATTTAGCTAAGACGTTCTTATTAAGAACTAGCGGCCCTGAAGGACGTTGTCCTGCCCTAAAAAGGAAATAAAATCCTAGAACCCGTATACAGCGCCACCTACCGGATCCAATTGTTAATCGAAACCATTTGTTTTGAGTAATTTTACCATCGTATTAATATTGACAAATATTGACATTAATATTTATACGATACTAATGTCACTCGTTTGCCTTCCCGAAACTTAAATCTTAAACTTTATGTTATTGTGTTAAAGTTCAAATTGACTTTTAAGTATTATTACGAATCGATTGTATGAGGGTATAGAAAAGTGTTGTTTTTAAACTTTTTCAGGCAATTTTTAAAATTTTTGTCTCCTTAAGAACCATCCTCGTACATCAAGGAATATTCTAAAAAAAGAATTAGCGAAATCGGTTCAGCTGCTCTCGAGATTTGCGCTTAGCAACACATTCAGCGATTCATTTTTATATTATAGATAATTAAAGTGTTCTATGGAGTTTTCATCCAAGAAGTTTTCAAGGAATCATCTTGTAATTTCATAACTTACTACTTATTAAAATGTTGGTGTAATAACATTTTAAAACCCCTTTAAAACTGAAATAATGTAACAACAAAGTAAATACAATCAAATGGAAACTACATCATTATGACAACGTATAGGCAGACATGAATTCCAAAAATCTCGTTCACACGCCTATTGTATAAATTTGAATAAAGGGCTGGTAAACAAAATCAGATAAAACTATTTCAAGATAATAAAAATGAGAAAGAAAACGCACTTTATGAAGATAATAAAAAGGTTAAAAATATAATAGCAGTGGATGGTAAACAAGCACGCAAGGTTAGCGATGAAGGCTATCGAAAGGGAATCAAATGAATGCACGTAGTATTGCAAGTCTATTGTTAAACCCTTCTACGACTAGAACTTAATAAACACTAGTTTCACAACAATGGGTTTATTTACAATCCGGAATGTGATAAACAATTGTTATTTTGTCATAGTAACCCTTATTTTAATCGAAAAATCAAATAGGATAGTGGTTGAAGTCTCCAATAAGACATGTTTAGGGCCTTGATAAGGGTATATTTGTGTTTTCTAAAGGTTTTTTGTAGCAGCGTGGGTGAATGGCAATATGCTGCCATCGACGGCGAGGATAACCTAGGGATGACTGCGTTGATTAACTAAGCACATGCTGGAGGAGCCCGTGGTCTACTGCGCCGAAAACGGCCACCACGGGGTTTTGGGATTGTGGAATACGAATAGTGTGATTCGATCTTTACTCTGAACCTTATAGAGGATATTCACAGACGGTATAGATCACATAAGACCACACGAAATCTCCTTGTTTGTTTGCTGACCTGTGCCAAAAAGAAAATGGAAGTTGATAAATCGTTAACAACCTACGCTGAAAAATAATATACAGAAATGATTAAAACAAAACTAAGATTTTTTTTTTATGACATTGAATGACGAGACGAGCATGCTGTTCGCCTGATGGTAAGCGATACGACCACCCATAAACAGTAGCAACACCATCCAGCACCTTGAGTTACAAGTACTGTGTGGCATTCCACTGCGCTCGTCATCCTGAGACATAAGATGTTAAGTCTCATTATGTCCAGTAGTTACACTGGCTACAATGTCCTTCAAACCGACACAGAACAGTGCATGCACTGCATGATATTGCGGTGGTACCCACCCAGACGGACTTTTATATATGAGAGACCTACCACCAGTAAATATACTAAAGTTCACAGAGATAACATTCGAAACATAAGTCTCGTAGAGTTGTTTGATGTTTCGACATGAACATTTGTAAACTTTTATAGAATGAGATAAAATCCAACCCGTTTCGATCTAGGGTAGTGATAGGACAGTTACATCATCAGTTTAACAAAAAAAGACTGACAATAATAAGATGAAGGCCGGAGATCCGGTTCAGTAGTACAACTTCTAAGAAAGGTAGCTAAATGATAAGAGATTTGAATATAGTTTTCCTCAGTTTTTGCTATCGTTTTTGCCTCCCTATTTAAAGTCGAGATCAACATCAGTTATACTTTTGAATTATTTTTGTAACAAATAGAGCAACCGAGTATATTCATCTCTTGATGGTGAATGTACATGGTAACCCACATTGTAATAATTTCAAGGGAATTATCGATGCGTAATCAACTTTTGAGGCGTTAAGTCCTAATTAAATTCATTAACCGCACGCAATGCAGCTGCAAATGTATTACTCCATGTTAGTTTACCATAAACCACCAATAAATATTTCACCAGCTTAAGTTGACACTCATGCTACAAAGAAATATATTCATTGCCAAATTAAATTCAATGTGCATGCACGCTGTTTCCCTATTTGAGAGTGGCCGTTACCCAGCGTGGAATTCGTCTAGGTAAATAAAATGCTTAATATTAAATATATAGTGATAAAAGACGCGAGACTAGATCAGGAAGCGGAGCATTCTTTAGTCGGCAAACATCCTGATAAAGGTCAAAGAGATTGAACACATAAGCCAGCCTTTGTCCCAACTATAGCATGATCAAAGATAAATGTTTTGATAACCCTAAACCCAATTTTAGTATTTCGTTTACTGGTGGGATATCAAGAGAAAAATAAGTACTTTTACGTTTCTATATAAAAGTGGATTAATACGCATTATCGCACGATCAAGATCATTATATTTCGCTGAAAAATCGCAAGATCCTAGGTTTGATCCTGAAGTCATGAAAGTCAATGAAATTTTATCAAATTATAAAACTTACATGATCTGGAGTGGTGCTCACAAATAACATTTTGCAATCAGAAATCACAAGTGACTTACACGTGAATTTTAGTAAAAGTTATAAATAGCTTGATACCTTTGCCCACGGTTATGAGATATGAAAAACGTCAGCATTAATAATTTGTGCCCGGTCTTTGCTTACTTTTCGGCGCCGTAGTCGTTAAATTGTGCTAAATGAAATTATATAAGTAATTTTGTTATTTATTTTAATGTGTGTGTTTATCCTGTACTAAATTTTACTATCCTCATCAAATATCTCCAAAAACAAAAACTGTTTTGAGATAATTTATTATTAAACTTTTTTGTGAGAGGATTTTCATGTCTCCAACTTATTAGGGTTGTCAAAATTTTATATTCGTATGAAAATAAACTTAAAGTTCGTTGTTACTCGAAACGGTTATTAAAAAGCGATATTATTTTTACTAAAAGGTAAGTTTAAATACAATACATTATTGAAATTTTTCTACAAATAGTCTGTATGAAACTAGCTGCGTTCGACATCTTGAGACAAAATATATTAAAGTAATAGACTTTGAACGTAATCTAACTTCTAAGATTAGATAGATATCTGCAAAGTATCGATGTATTTTAATTTATTTTTGACCCATTTTCATTTCATTTTCACCCATTTAATTTTGCAAAAGAATGTATGCAAATAATAAAAGTAAAGTACCGTAAAACTTGATTTTAAAGGAAGACTGTGTTACCTACAATATTATCTTTTTTAATGGGAAAAATTACCATCAAGCGACCGATCCTTCATCTCTTAACCAATGTAAAAATCCCTTATAATTGAATTGTTACCTAGTAAAAACCCTACTAATTAAGATATTTTTTATTATTTACGTCATTTTATGTGATCTTGCTTAAGTTTAAACGAGCGTTATCATTATTGAATCTCTGAAGAATTTATGGCACCTTTATCTTAACTAAATAAAAATCATCTCAGTGTGTTGTGCTACGACATGTTAAAATATTCTTTGCAAAAAACATATTACCATAATATTTTTTAAAGTTATTACCTTATTCGATTTAATAGAATTCCTTTCATAGCCGCGCTATAGAATGTAAAATATTTTATAGCAGCAATTTTGGCTCCGAGTAATAAAGTTAAACGAAATAATGCTTGGTCAAGTAACTCAAGTGCCTGATCAATAATAAGGTACGCGTATCCTAAATACCCGCACTCAAGATGACCAGTTCAACCACCCTCTAAATTTTAAGCATATAGTCCCGACAATAGCTCCGACACCGCTCGTAGCTTCAAAGAGGACAAGTAAAATTGCCAACAAACTTGTTCCCCAAGCATTTTTATTTACGCATCAGCAAATCGAAGAGAAAATCAAATATAACAGTAAAAGCTTTGCAATAAAATATTGTATACCGACTCGTAATAGGAGAGCGTGATGGACTAAGGCCCAAACCCTCTCAGTATTAGAAGAGTTCCATACTAGAGCAGTTGTAATAGTGTTAATAATAATGTAAGTAACTGGATGAGTACTTAGAAAAAAACTCTATATTCCTCGTACGCCTACAGTTTAATTGCAGTTACGTCACAGCATGAGTCTTTACATTATTTTACTTTTTTATGGTATGAAAATCGCAAATTTTCAAGGCTACGAATTTAAAAAAAATACAGAACGCGAAATCTCTCAAAACACTGTTACTGCCATTTTATTCATGACGTGTGATATGCTAGAATTAGTGTTTGTCACACAATAGACCTTGAGAATTTATATTTAAATGTTCCTGAAAAAATTAAAATTATTTTAACAAGCAATCAGGAATTTCTACATTACTGACCGTTCAATTTAAACTTTTCCTTTTTGAATTAGAGGAAGGCCAAATCGGTCATGGGTAAACAGAAGTTTTTAATCTGTGATTGGATTTTAACGGCGGCTGAATGAGGAATATGTCACTTCATAGTGAAGTTAGTTCAATACGATTTTCTTCTAGAATGAAATACAGAATATGAACGGATACAAGATGTATGTTTGCACCCAATGACAAGAAAATAAACATCAAAGAAAATATTAAATGTAAATATTTTTTTATTAACTAAACATTAAATAAATATGATGCAAATGAAATTAATTTGTCATTTGGTTGCATCGTTCTCATAACAAAATAATTTAAACAAATGCCCAAATCTCTACACTCTGTGCGGCAGAATCAGATACAACTATTTCTTAATTAAGAACATGGTTAAAACTGGAATTGAAGAGGAAGTGAATCTATAAGAATAAATAAAATTAATTTATAAAATTCTTTTCTACTAATATTTGGTCAAAAACTGATTTACACACAGAGTCCTCTATCTGGAACGAACCACTGTAAAACCCTCACGTGAATTAAGAACGTGAGGAAATTTTCAGATGTATAAATAAATGTTTTTAATTTGCAAACGAAATGTAAAACCTCGAGTATCAAGGCTCGATATCTCAAGCAAACAATGCTCGCTCGAGATTCGTAGCTCAATGTACCCGGCGTTGTAAGCGTGTGCGCACGCGCATCAAATCAGTATAGTTTCGCGCGGAATATGAACTTGATTTAAAAAAATAAGTGAATAGTGTTGTGATTTAATTGGATTTTAAAAAGTAAGTCATTTATTATACAAGTACAATACATTTTTAAAATCACAATTTAAAGAAATTAAAGTGTTTAACATTTAAATTGACGTAATTTAATATGCATATTTTATTTCATGTATCCAAGTCAATAATATTTTAATCAAATATTTAAATCGAACTAAAGGAAGTGAATTGAATATTTAGTTCACAAAAACAACAATTTTATGCCTACCAATAACAATTCCCAATTAATATACATATAGCTATGTAGCTAAATATAAAGACATTAATACTTTACTACCAACTAGCGTAAAACCGCAATGCAAACGACCAACGATAGTTTCATCGCAAATATATTTAAAATTCGAGCTTCTAGATCAACTTTCCGAAATCGCAACAGCCATAAATTTCAACTGTATATTTCGGACGAAATCAATACATAAATTAAAATATAGTTTCATAAAATAAAGAGGCAAAAACAGCCGTTCTTTAACAGAATAGATTCTAGGATTTAGATACGGCTGATATCTCTGTGCATAAATTTCGCGCTCAACACAGTCATTGTCATTTCGTTCTCGAGGTTAAATATGTAACAGTACTGTATTAAATGTAATTAAGTTTTAGAAATAGTATTTTAAAAAAACATACTAGTTGATGCTAGACGCTTCATCTGCATGATAACCTTTTTCCGGAATAAAAAATATCCAATGAAATGGTCTATCTGAGTGCCAAATGTCATCCAAAACCCTTCAGTAATTTCTACCTTTATTTCTAACAAACATTCACACTCTACAAACTTTTTCATTTATTATTTATTAGTAAGAAGTAACAAAATTTAAATGACCGTTACAGTTATTAGAATTTATACAGATACAAATAATTCTAAAAAAATGATTGTATAATTGCTAGGCACTTGAATTAACTTTATATAAAAACTAGGTCTTGCTCGGGGCGTTGCCTGTGTGGAAATCCGTTCTGGCTACATAGGTCCCTCAAACAAAACTGTAGCGATTCAAAGCACCACCTGTACGACACCAGAGCCATCTATTTAAAAAAAACTGATATTGAATTCTATTATTTCCCATGGGGGCAAATTAGCGGTATAAAAAGCTTACGTGTTAATACCTTTGATAAACTATAAACCTAGATAGAGTGACGCGCTGCAATGAAACTAAAACAAACAGGCCAACTTTTCTTAAGCTAGTATGCGTGACACCTGTGTCATACGCTACCGCTGCATCATTCTGCGTATACTTGTATGCGCGCATAATGATACCACTTATTACATGGTTTCTATTAAAACGGGGAGATAATTATATCCATGAAAAACAACAAAAAATAATTCACTCGAACTCATTTAGTGGGCACTCTATTTTTTTCGACGCGTTTGAAACGTTCAGTGTCTATCTAGGTATATAATTAATCAAAGGATAAACCGAATCCATTCAGCTGTTTCTGAGTTTACTGCTAACAAAGATCAACATATAAATAACCAAACATTTTAACAACATTTAGCATTTATAATATTAGTAAGATCTGGTGGTAGGTCTCTCATATGTAAGAGTCCGTCTGGGTGGATACCACCGCGACGTCTATTTGTACCGGCAAGCAGCAGTGCGCATGCACTGTTGTGTTTCGGTTTGAAGGACATTGTAGCCAGTGTAACTACTGGACATAATGAGACTTAACATCTTGTCTCAGGATGACGAGCGCAGTGGAATACCACACAATTCTTTGTAACTCAAGGTGCGGGGTGGTGTTGCTACTGTTTATGGGTGGTCGTATCGCTTACCATCAGGCGAACGGCATGCTCGACTCATCATTCAATGCAAAAAAAAAAAAAACTTTAATACTCTTTCAATATTCAGGTAAATAATTCTTACTTCGACGATACGATTTTATTTGTTGTTTGTCTCACACTGGCAACATAAAAATATTTTTTAATGTAGTTGTTACCGTAATACCGAAATTACCATTTTTGTGTATAAAAATATGTAAATGCTTTCTTATATACTCATCCACGAAGAAAATATGTATTTTTCATAATTTATTAAGACCTACATTACTCCGTGAAGTATTATAATGAATGTGATTGCTTCTTTCCATTTTCCACTTTAGGTAAAAACGATAAAATTAAATAAATAAAATAATGTGTTAATAGCGCAGTACAGTGTGCGCTCGACACCTTATTGACGTTGCTATGGCAACTGAACGTTTCATAGTGTACTGTGTAGTGATTCATTACAGTAATATGGTAGAGTCTGTGCGACGCCTTATACATCCTTCAATGAATTAGTGTCATCTTTCACTGAATTAAGTGTTAAAGGAATGTGTAATAAAACAATTTATCCTTCCCCTTCTTTAGTAACGTCACTTCACTATTGTGAAGTGACGTGACTCTCCTTTCTTTACATAGTAATAAATATATTATCAATCCTAAATTTAATTAATTGTATATCTCCCACAAATCAAGCTCAACGTCTTTAACCACGACGCTTCCCTCGAGATTAAAGCTTCGAAATTCTTTTGAATAACAAATAGGAATCCTTGCGATATTTTATTTTCCTAAAAATGAAATAACTATGTACTCATTTCTCTTTTGAAGTCAGTCTTGCCTCCATATTCGTAGTTTAGGAGCCAGGGGATTTCAACTTAGTATGTAGACATTTTAAGTGATTTTGTGACACTTTGAGTACATGTTCAAATATATTATACTATTCCATGTTTCAATACATTTTCTTAATTCCACAACTTTGTAAGCTTATAAATAGTATAACCAGGGTAAGGCCTAATTTCACTATGCTCTGTAAGTTACTTTAACAGCCTGTTAACTGTCTTAACGGACTGTTAAGGTTTTTGAGTATCCCACCATGCTGTAACAGCTGATTATCTTCCTTAACTAGTCGTTCTTTCATAAGACGCGCGATACTTTAACATTCGCGTTAATTTTAATGCCCGATTGACTAACACCCGTCGAATAAGAAATTGGTGAAATTGGACCTAAATAGATCAAAGGCCAGTTTCACCAGTTCCTGATAAAGTTCCAGATAACTATCTGGCATATAACGGTATCTAACAAATAAATCTGACAGATTACTAGTGATTTTTTCTGCCAGATATTTCTATTCAAGACCTGTGAAACCGAAAGTTGTAGTTTATATGGCGGATAAGTTCCGAATGGGCTATCATGCACTTTATCAGCATGTGGTAAAATGGGCCCTTAGTGTGTTACTTGTGACCTTTTCGCCGTTTCGGGTACAAAAAAATGACATTGGCTTACATACTTAACTACGAGATAGCAGTTAACGTGTTTCCGTTTGAACCAGTTTTTATCATTTAAATTTCATTAATATAAACACAGTTAAAGAAGTTTCCGTTAAATTATCATAACTATTGGAGGGGTAACGTAATATCGTCATAGCTTCAATACACGTAAAACTGCGTTGTGAAGTAACAGATTGTGGATACGTTTTAATAGTAAAAAAGGTTTGAAGAGATTCCAAAAACTTTTAAACCTTCATGACCTTCTTTTCCTTTAAAGCTGACATAGCATCTAATGGTATTTTGTGTATTGGGGGTGGCGATCACAAATCAGGTAACCTCGAATGTTTATCTTCTTCTTCTTCTTCAGCCTTTAGAAGTGTGGACTTCTTGCTGAACATAGACCTCCCCCAAAGATTTCGAGACCAACCTGTCAGAAGCGGCCTGTATCCAGCGGGTTCCTGCGACCTTTACAAGTTTATTATAAGGTTGTTTATCATCCCATGCTATTCTATTTAGAGAAATTTATTCACAAAAAAGACTTCAGATACTGGCGTAAACGAAATCATTTTTTTTACCTTTCGTCCATTCCGTGAGATTTCGGATCGTTCAGTACGTTTGCAATGCAATGCAATGCAATCAGCGCTGTATTATATACTGCCCACTGCTGAGCACGGGCCTCCTCTACTACTGAGAGGGGTTAGGCCTTAGTCCACCACGCTGGCCTAGTGCGGGTTGGCAGACTTCACATACTCTCGAAATTCTTATGGAGAATTCTCAGGTATGTAGGTTTCCTCACGATGTTTTCCTTCACCGTTAAAGCGAACGATAATTGATAAACAATACACACGTTACTTCGAAAAGTCAGAGGTGTGTGCCTTGGGTTTTGAACCTGCGGACATGGTCTCTGCAGACCGTTCCATTCCCAACTAGGCTATCGTCCACTTAACTCGGTACGTTTAATGGTCATCAATTGGGTACTTTTTGATTCGAATTTTATTATTTTTGGATCTTCAAATATCACATTTCAGATTTTCCTTTTAGTTTATATCTAAAATTTCAATACACTAAATCAATAACACCTAATTCTACTTTTATGTTTATGCACTTGTATATTTTTACAAAAATTAGCACCTTGTTACCTTTGAGGTTTTCGCGGAAGGTTCATAATAAATACTAATAATATGAGAATCAGAATGTTTGAAAAACTGTGTGTTCTTAGTGAAATCTACATAAACACTTTCTATACTGTAGAAGTACATTTTCTCGTATCTGAGCGCAACTGTGACTCCACTGAACCAGAAGTTAGCGGCTAAATATGTCGCTCTAAAACAATAGGTGCATCATTTTTATACTGACCAGATTTCTGACGATTTTTTGAGAGTTTAGATCCAGTTGAATACCTTCATAGCGCTAGACGAGAAGGCTTTTAATGCTGGACTCCTCAGTTTTCCCATTCAAATAACATTCACGTGACCTCGCGGATTCTTCGTGGATTTTTGTGAAATTTTGTGTGCATATCGGGTAGGTCTGAGAATCGGTCAACATCTATTTTTCATACACCTTAAATTTTAAGGGTGGTCCACCCCTTAATTTTAGTTTCATTTTGTAGACAAACATTATTGATTTTATTTTTTTATGATACAGCATTCAAACCTTTCTACGATCAACCCCTATTTTTTTAATAACTTTTAACCCCGGTCGGTAACTGATGGCAAAACAACGTTTGCGGGGTCAGCTAGTCTTATATATAAAATTCTCGTGTCAAAATGTTCGTTCCCGTACTCCTCCGAAACGGCTGAACCGATTTTGGTGAAATTTTACATTCACACTTGGTAGGTCTGAGAATAGGTTATTATCTATTTTTCATCCCCCTAAGTGATAAGGGTTGTTCACCCTTAACATTTTTTTTTTAATTTTTGGACAAATTTTTGTTTTTATTTTTATATGATACAGCATTAAAAAATACATACAACCCTAAATTTTCAACCCTCTACGATCAACCCCTATTTTTAATAGCCATTTTAGTAATTTAATAATTTTTCGATTTCGATGAAATTTGGCACACGGGTAGATTATGTCCTGGATTAACCGGGAAAATATAAAGCGGGACTTTTATACCGGAAAAACTCATTCACGCGGGTGGAGCCGCGGGCAACAGCTAGTATTATTATAGATTTCTAATATGACCGTCAACTTCAATGATTACTTTAGCATGAAAAACAAACTGAGGTATAGTTTGACATAACTCTAAAATCAATAAAGTTTCTCAGCAGTGGGAGATATAAGTATCATGTTAAACTAAATGTTTCATTGCACACAAGACCTTAGTTATTAGATCAAGGCGACATCAAGGTGATGCGGATAATTGATCCATTGAAGCACGTAGCTACGCAGTGCATATCTCACGCTTTGAAGTTTTGGATGGTCTTTATGAGATGCATACGCTCACATCCCTTTCCGATGATGTGGGCATAGACGCAATTAAAGCATTTATTGTTTGCCCAGGTATAGGTAATATAATAGTAGGAGATATAAAAAAATCCGAGAAACTAATTTGTTGTTGAAACTTAAAACATATTATATAAATGTATAATGGGTCGAGCAAGTTTTTCAACCGATGGAATGATTGCCCTTCAAATGGAGCACAAGTTTTTTCATACTACTACAAAAATAGAGAAATAAGCACCTATATTGACCGCTTCACGCGTTCGAAAAACCTATGTATTATATTATTTAGAATTTTTTAATCAATTTCTAGACACACAGTATATTATATAATTAATATAGCAAAACGATAATTAAATTGATCTTCTTCTTCGTTTCCTTCATGACTGAAGGTCGTGCCCGCTTTGGTAAGCCTTGGTGGTGGCGCTGACAAGCTGCTTCCACTCCACCCTGTCTTGTGCCTGTCGCAGAGCATCCGTGACTGGGATCCCCATGACCTCTCTGATGGTATCAGACCATCGGGTAGGTGCTCGGCCTCTAGACTATTATTAGACTATTATTAAATTGATAAGACATTAATATCTTATAATGATCAAAAGATCTCCTTACGCATAGTAAGGAAAAAGCCCAGGCGAATGACCTTCAGAATAAAGTTTTCACAATACCATTACCCGGTATCATCGTTAAGCTGGCTGAACCCACAAGGATAAGCAAGGTCACGATTGTGGCCTCAGATTACCGGCTTATTTGGTACTAGCACTTGCCCGCGGCTCCGCCCGTGTTAAAAAGTTTTCCGGGATAAAAGTCCCGCTTTATATTTACCCGGGATGAAAAGTAGCCTATGTGTTAATCCAAGACATGATCTACCCGTGTGCCAAATGTCATCTAAATTCGTTCAGTAGTTTGTGCGTGAAAGAGTAACAAACATCCATACATCCATACTTACAAACTTTCGCGTTTATAATATTAGTAGGAAGTAGGATAGTATGGACTAGATTCAATTTATTTTTCTCTATTTATTTGATGATCGGACCTTTTATTTTTGGGACAGCTTTTATACTATATTCATTAAATTTTGCTTTTTTCGCACGAAGGTTCTTTTCACCAGGTGAAAAAAAACTATTTTTATACTAAACATCCAAATATTTTTATAAAAAGAGAGACAAAATGAACGTGCGGCTAGTTCTATTTTACTTGTTATATTGGCCCTCCAATCCGCTGGCGCTTTCATCATTACAGATATATAGAAAAAATAAAAATAAAATAAAAATTTACACGTCGAATTGAGAACCTCCTTTTTTTTAAGTTGGTTAAAAGAGATGTATTGGCCGCACATATGCTTTTTTCCCGCCTAAAAATTGGTTACATTTGTAAAGACATTGCTTGGTCTATTCTCTTTGTTTATTTAACATAGAGCCTTTCATTTCGCATTTAACATAACGTACATTGCGTTACAAAGGCTCACAATACAATATCAATAATGTGTATAATTGTGACACTTATTCAGAACTACATTAGGAAATACATAACATAGTTTTTTCTGCAAGACATAGAGTAGTCGATGTTTATAATATGCGTTATGCAATGTCAATTTAAATGTCAAGGAACTTAGAAATATATAGCTTATTTGCATACTGGTGTGAGTCACGTGACTTACGTATGCTACAATCGAAATGCGAATCCTCTCACGCGTGTGAGTTTTGGAACGTACCCTGTCACGTTGGTCCAAATAAATTAACAGCCTACTAAAGTGGAATATAATAGTAACCTTGTCCTAAAACCCACAGAGACATTTTGTAGAGTTTCTTTAATACGGTCCTGTCAGCCAGGGTAATTGCATAACTTGTTTAGCAGACCGACCTGAAGTTAGTTTTCTTGGTGGTTTGAGTTTAGTCAGTAGATGGTAATCTTACAAATCCCCTCTGATTGCCATGGACGTTTATGGTCAGTGGTGCTCACTTACCATGAAAGTCCTTATTTACTTGCCCGCGACGCTATAAAAAAATTATGCATAGCAGAATGATATAATGTAAACAACCAGAAATTTGGCTTCTTTAGACGGTCTTTGTTTATTTTGAAACGACTATGTAGCTTCACTGCACGTTGTGTTAAGTGAAGTGAAACCTAATTGTCTCAGGTCTAATTTTACGACATGCTGATAAAGTCCCTGATATCCTATTCGAAACTTATCCGCCATATAAACATAGCTTTTGGTTTCACAGGTCTCGAATAGACATATCAGGCAGAAAAAGTCACTAGTCAAAGTCAGATTTATTTATTAGATTTTTTTTTTTTTTTTTTTTATTGCTTTGAATGACGAGACGAGCATGCCGTTCGCCTGA
Source organism: Sphinx pinastri (assembly GCA_947568825.1). Classification (NCBI taxonomy): domain Eukaryota; kingdom Metazoa; phylum Arthropoda; class Insecta; order Lepidoptera; family Sphingidae; genus Sphinx; species Sphinx pinastri. Next base: position 2,583,855 of record OX387623.1, read on the forward strand.
TGGTAAGCGATACGACCACCCATAAACAGTAGCAACACCATCCAGCACCTTGAGTTACAAATCACTGTGTGGCATTCCACTGCGCTCGTCATCCTGAGACATAAGATGTTAAGTCTCATTATGTCCAGTAGTTATACTGGCTACAATATCCTTCAAACCGAAACACAACAGTGCATGCACACTGTTGCTTGGCGGTAGAAATAGACATTGCGGTGGTACCCACCCAGACGGCCTCTTACATAATGAGAGACCTACCACCAGTGATAGCGTTCTATGTCAGATAGTTATCTGGAACTTTATCAGTGACCGGTGAAACTGGCCCTTAGCAATACAAGTTAATTAGCCGTATTGCACTAATAATTTAATTGGCAAAGACACCGCTGTTAATAAATGATTAAATGTTTATTCGTAAAATCTAATACTAGAACTATACCTCCAATACTAATTAAAACATAAGCGTATGATTATTCAACATAATAATAATTGCTGGCCTCCTTGAGCAGTAGACTGAAAATATCATTCATCTAGTAAGAAACCTTGGTCCAGTTTATGCAAATGAATTCTAATCCCTTCACAATTTGTGTTATGTAAGCATTTTTTTTTCAACCATTCTCCTTTCTAATTTTGCACTATTGCAATAGATATTTCACACAAAGTAAACAAGGTGGAAGTCAGCAACTAACTAGTAGGTCTCTCGTATGCGAGGGGCCATCTGGGTAGGTACCACCGCAATGTCTATTTCTACCGCCAATCAATGTGCATGTACTACTATTGTGTTCCGGTTTAAACGACATTGTAGCCAGCGTAATTACCAGGCATTATGCAGTTATGTCTCTCACAAGCGCAGTGAAGTGCCACGCAGTACTTTGTAATTTAAAGATCTGTATGGTGTTGCTACTGTTTATGGGCGGTCGTATCGCTTAACCAGGCGACTTGCTTGCTCAGTAGCAACAAAAAAAGTCCGTCTGTTTACGGTCTATCTCTGGCTGGCACCAATGTTATCCACTGCTGTATTACGCTTTGAAATTGAACTCGTGTTATATATTTCCGATAGATAAAAGTAGTTTAATGCCATGTAGAGGTTTACAAGTTTTCCCAGGCCGGCCAAAGTGATATTAGGTTTTTCTGCTCAGTAACAGCCCGGAGTCTGGAATGGCGATAGGTTCGTCACCTATCATATCATATGATGGACACATGGCGAAAAGTGGGTGCTCTGGTTGGACCTTTGCCTAACACATTTTTTTTATTGCATTGAATGACGAGACGAGCAAGCCGTTCGCCTGATTGTAAGCGATACGACCACCCATAAACAGTAGCAACACCAACCAGCACCTTGACAAGTACCTACTGTGTGGCATTCCACTGCGCTAGTCATCCTGAGACATAAGATGTTAAGTCTCATTATGTCCAGTAGTTACACTGTCTACAATATCCTTCCAACCGAAACACAACAGTGCATGCACACTGCTGCTTGGCGGTAGAAATAGACAATGTCGTGGTACCCACCCAGACGGACTTTTACATATGAGAGACCTGCCACCAGTAAATCGGAGATAAAGGCGTTATATGTATTTCTTTTAGAGTTTTATTTTTGAAAGTTTGGGTGAACTGGTTTAAGGACAGTAGGTACCGTTTACTCTAAAGCCAGCGACATGCTTTTTTTCTCATTCCATTCAACAATAAATACGAATCGGTAGACACCTCATTTGTCTAAATCGGATCAATACGAGCGACGCTAGAGTGGAACATAAAATGGATACATACATAGGATGTTAAAATCATTACCCTTCCTTGCTTCGTCGTAGTCGGGTAAATAAATGTCTAGACGAGTCGAGTAACAGAAATTCAAATTGACAAAACCTTTGTTGAATGTAAATGATTTCCGAAATATGGAGTCAACCTTTGTTTACCCTGTCTCAAGTGTCGCTAAGAGAAATAGGATAAATGCGGTGTTAAAAGACAGGGAAAACTACGTCATTTAAAACATTTTGTGCTTTAAAAACACAAATAAAAATTTTGATCTAAACATGAAAATTATTTAAATTTATTGCAAAACACATTAACGTTGACGTTAATTTATGTTCTGATAAATTAATATGTAAATATTACGTTACTGATTAATTAATGAGGTTAATATACATTTTAATATTACAATAAAATGTGCATATATATATATTTTTTATATTGAGGCATATTTTATATCTGGTTTCGTGAGGTATTTTAGGAACAAGCTTCAATTGGAGTTTGTTCGTGAACCGTTATAAATCGGTTATTCCATAAACCTCAAAAAGGAGGTTCAGTGTACGATTTATTTCATTTAACTGAATTACTACAAAATATAACAGAAATATAAAAAATAAAAGTGGACGATAGTCTAGTTGGGAATGGAACGGTCTGTCGAGACAATTTCCGTAGGTTCAAAACCCAAGGCACACACCTCTGACTTTTCGAAGTTACGTGTGTATTGTTTATAAATTATCGTCCCCTTTAACGGTGAAGGAAAACATCGTGAGGAAACCTGCATACCTGAGAATTCTCCATAAGAGTTTCGAGGGTATGTGAAGTCTGCTAACCCGCACTAGGCTAGCGTGGTGGACTAAGGCCTAACCCCTCTCAGTAGTAGAGGAGGCCCGTGCTCAGCAGTGGGCAGTAATTTAATACAGGGCTGGTATTATTATTATTATATTATAACAGAAATCTCAAATATTATAAACTAACGTTTGCTCACGTCTTCATCTGTCAGAATGTGGTCTGCAAAAGAAAGTAATCAAAAAGAATACTACATTAACTATATTGCTCAAGGAGTAGCTACTTATTAGTTAAATAATTTTCAAAATCGATTGAGTAATTCATCTTGTCCACAAATTCTCGCATATTTGCAACTTTACCTTCAAATAATAAGTAGACAAAGTTTGTAATTCATAAGTTTCAAAATATGTCCAGCATAAACCAATTCAATAATTGACTAGGTTTACAAACATTGTTTGTAAAAGTAAGATACCTGCCACTTAATGTTCAAGATCGCTTTCAATAACTTTTTGATTCGAAAACTTGAATACTTAATAGTTATTTAGAAATCTGAAAATGTTATTTTAAAATTAAAGGGTGCTTCCTTCGCCTCAACTAAATTTGCTCATTATTATTAAAAATTTCTAGGGTAGTAAATTTGATTCGTGGAATGCTTCATATTTTAGAAGGTAACTTATTCAAGGCTTTTAAATAAAATCCTACAGTCCTAGTCTGGTATTTTTTATTTTTTAGGAATAAAGCACGGGCGTAGCTCTATAGCTTTTAACATGGGGAGGTTGCCCCCCGAGGCAATTCTTGTGCTTTGGGTCTTCACACCCAATGCACGCCCATGCGCGGGGGGACATTAGTCGCGGGCCGAGGCACACAGTTCAGTGTGTATACCTCTTGGTTGTAAAACACATTGAGGCCTAAAAGGGCCCGCGAACATTTCCTGGCACCCTCTCTTTCCGCCCATCCTGCGAACCTTCCTCCCTTCCCCCACCTTCCCATCTATACTCCTCTCCACTTCCTTCCCAGGCCCCTGCAGTATCCCATTAGCAGGTTTCCCCCGGTGTTGACTGTAGGATCGCCTACCCAAAAAAAAAAAAAAAACAGCGGGAGGTTCCTACGATATAAAAATTTAAGTGGCGTGGGTTCTTGCCTTGCATAACACCGCATCCCCCCCCCCGCCCCCTCCCCCCGTCACGTAATATATGAGAGTGTGGACATGTTTGGTAGCCCGATCATTTTAGAAGCTAAGGGCGGTTCGGATCACCAAAATGTCAGCGGTCAGTGGCGTAGCGTGGTTTAGCGTCTGCCTGTCTGTCTGTCAAGAGTCTTTTTCTCAGGAACGCGTAGAGATACCAAATTGAAATTTAATACTCGGGAGTCTAAGGTCCCTCTCAGCTGTGAAAAAATCAAACTTGTAAGTCAACGCGATCAAAAGATATGACAGTTTATGCCGCATATTTTGCGATTTCGCAAGTGCATCAAAACCTACAGGGTTCCTCCCGTTGACCTAGAATCATGAAATTTGGCAAGAAGCAAGGTCTCCGCACATGTGAAGTATATTTTTTTGAATCGTAAATATATCTTTAATACCAAAAAACCGAATTAACAAACTTTTTCAATCTGATTAATTTTGGCGAACTATTTTACTTGTTTAGATACCTTACCTACAAGTTTGTCTAAACCCTCGGCATGCGAGTCCAACTCGCACTTGTCCAGTTTTTTTTACTGAGATTGGCATTCTCAGGGGAGATGAGTCTGGGAAAGCTATTGTATCTCCAGAATATTAATATATAACAGTGTTTTTCAAAACTAGTGCAGCTAGAAAAGTTAAATCTATGTTTTTAAATCCATTTATTATCCATTACGTTTTGCTTAATAAACATTAAACAAAATGTACCTAAAAATCACATTAAGAACATAAAAATAATATACAAGTTCGATAATGCTTATGGATGTCGCGCAAAACAACATTTAAAAAACCAGCAAAACGATCATCGAGGATTCTTTTACAAGTTACATTTCACCGATGATTAGTAAATACCCACTAGTTTGAGAAGTATTAACCACAAATAATTTGTATTACCTACTCGATAGAAGGAATACAGAAAACATTTACTTGGCTGACGTCAACTTTGCAAAGTACTTGTAAAAAATTGGAATTTTCCTTACATTTTCCTCAAATGAAATGCCCCTGTTTAGGTAAATTCTCAGAAGTTTCACGATCAAAGTGACTTTACATTAAAAAGGGGAATGTTCCTTTGCTTAAAGTAAACAATCAATTAAATTGAGTAATTTCAGGGATATTACTTGTTAGTGTTTTTTATCGGTCACGGCAAAGTGACCGCACTGCACCCGATGGTATGCGTAGTGGGGTTCAGATTAGTGTTTTTTTTTAATGTTTTGAATGACGAGTCGAGCATGCCGTTCGCCTGATTGAAAGCGATACGACCACCCATAAACAGTAACAACACCATCCAGCACTTTGACTTACAAAGTACTGTGTGGCATTCCACTGCTCTCGTCATCCTGAAACATTAGATGTTAACTCTTATTATGTTCTGTAGTTACACTGGCTACAATGTCCTTCAAACCGATACACAACAGTGCATGCACGCTGCTGCTTGGCGGTAGAATAGACATTGCGGTGGTACCCACCCAGACGGACTCTTATATATGAGAGACCTACCACCAGTAGTGTAGTCTAAGTCCAGGACGAGAGATTGTCCCTCGCCAGTTGACACAATTATGCCGGCCTGTCGTGGGTCACCATGGCGTGTTTTAATATCTTTCGGTGGTCGCTATCCCGGAGATACTTAATATATCCTACCACCAGGTAACTAAGGAATACATACATATTTAGAAATCAAAATACATAATATGAGATCATCAAGCGGCGATAGCCTAGTTGGTAGTGGAACGGACTGCCAAGAGGAATGTCCGCAGGTTCAAAAAACCAAACGCACACACCTCTGACTTTTCTAAAAAGTGATGTGTGTATTCTTTGTGAATTATCGCTCGCTTTAACGGTGAAGGAAAACATCGTGAGGAAACCTGCATACCCGAGAAGTTCTCTGAATTTCGAAGGTATGTGAAGTCTGCCAACCCGCACTAGGCCAGCGTGATGGACTAAGGCCTATACCCTCTCAGTAGTAGAGGAGGCCCGTGCTCAGCAGTGGGCAGTATATAATACAGGGCTGGTATTATTATTATATATCTAAGGCAAAAACTATCTTATTGTTCTTCTGTTACGGTCGGCAAAATTAGGTACGCTAACTTAATTTCCTGAACGCTGAGCGAGGAACTAACAGCTTTTTCCAGTTTTTGGTGTAAAGATGCTTATGAGCCAGTGATGGGCTAAATAACGTTTACTTTTCCAACAAATAAATTATGACCACTCAACTTTGTGATGATGTAAGTAATGTCTAGATAACTAGGCCACTTACCGCAAGTACCACACGAATAACGCATTTTATTTTTAAAAGGTAAAGAAAAACCTTAGGTCTAAAATTAACCAAACCACAAAAATATCTAAAGATGATGCATCCAATAATGGTAAAATCCAAAAAATTTACCTCAAACCGATGAGTGATTCAAAATCTATCAAGAATGATGACCTGGATCAAGATGGATCACGACTTAAAACCCAATGACTCAAAACACACAATACAAACAGACTTTAAGGACTTTACCTTGTGGTTGCTGACGCCACATATTATGTATTATCGTGACTTATTATTGAGTCTTCTCAGAATTGTCATCATTATACCATCCGTTTTTATCAGACCAGGCGTGATGGTAAAGTTACCACAGAGTGTAGTCTTCAAAGCCATAAACAACTTCGGAATTTACATCCACATCAAAATGAATTTAGCGGCATGTAATCCTCTGAAAATGTTGTTAACATTTTGAACTTTACCGCGATTACAATTACATGCAGTTTAGTTGCTAAGGTATTGTGATAAAAAGGTCGAATATTTTTTTTCTTGCATAAGTGCGTATCAAACCCAACACCTCTAAAGAACTCCACTTTCATCTCACGTAGATCTCTATTGCTGAAAATATAGGAAAGAGTACACCAGCAATTTCGTTTAATGATAATAAAGTGATCACTGCCGTGTGCCGTAAATACTTAAAAAGCAAGAGGAATCTATACTAATATTATAAAAATGAAAGATTTGTATGTAAGTATGTTTGTAACGAATAAACTCAAAAACTACTGAACGGATTTCGATGAAATTTGGCACACGGGTAGATCACTCCTGTTTTAACACATAGGCTACTTTTACTCCGGAAAATATTTTTATCCCGAAAAAACTTTTTCACGCGGTCGAAGCCGCGAGCAGAAGTCTAGTCATTGATATATTGGGCTATAAATAAGTGGTGTCAATAATCTGAATATGATATGAAAACACATTACAGTTATTCGTGTAATTGACTTGCAGATTACTGTGGTGTCGAATATGCGAAGGCTGCGATCATAATATACTGCCTCGATGGCGACTAGCGGTGCTGAGGTGTCGGGTTCGATCCCCGGATCGGGTAAAGTGGTATGAAGTTTTTCTACTCAGAATCAACCCGGAGTCTGGAATTTGTGCCCGATATAGCGATAGGCTCGCCCACTATCACATCATGGAACGGAATACGCACGGCGAAAATTGGGTGCACTAGTTGCACCTCTGCATACCCCTTCGTGGATAAAAAGGCGTGAGTGTGTGTGCGCGACCATATAGCCCACCTGAAAAAAATTCAGTGAAGTGACAAATAATAATTAACAATATTAGCCAATACTGCTGGGAACGGGTTCCTTCTTCTAAGATCGCTTAGCCTTCTGTGTACCAGACGCATTTACGCACGCAGCGTTCTCACGTATATTCTCTCAAATATTGTTTTCCCATCTTATCGCTAGGTTTAACAATTAACGACTGATGTGATACCAAATGAAAATCTCATTAAAACATGTCTCCGCGTAGGCTATTAATTACCTGATAAGGCTTTATTGCCCCCACTTCAATGCTGAGTAGATATGGCTTCTGACGTCTCTCATTATAACTACATTCTTATCGATATTCCACGAAATAAAAAAGGTTAATCAGAAGTTACAGTGTTGTAAACTGAAATTGAACATTTCTAAAGTAGCTGGTATTATACAAAATAATATACAGTCAGTGTCATTACTGAGACAATTTACTAGCACACCTTTAAAATTTACCCTTTTAAATTTTATCCGTGTTGCTTTACATCTGGGTTTTCCAGTGGTAAAAGTCTCAATAATTAAGGTTAAATACCTTTTTAGTTCATTATTTTGTCTCCCGCTTTGCTATGGAGGGAAGTGGAAAATATATTTCTAACTCCTCCCTATTCTTCTATTTGATTAACTTCGTTGCGGTTTAAGACTAATTAGCGTTCCCAGAGACTCGCCGAGCTTCACCGCTCGGTGTCATAAAATGCGTGCCACTGCTGATCCTGGCTTACAGGAGTTGCAGTGGCGGGTGTGAGGGCGGGATAGTCTCGTAGCACGCGTTTAACGACGTCAGAGTATTGGTAATTATCAAATAAGTATAAGACGACCAAATACAATGCACACTCTAAAGTACTGGTGTCCTTTTACTGGTGGTAGGTCTCTCATTATGTAAGAGGCCATCTGGGTGGGTACCACCGCAATGTCTATTTCTACCGCCAAGCAACAGTGTGCATGCACTGTTGTGTTTCGGTTTGAAGGACATTGTAGCCAGTATAATTACTGGACATAATGAGACTTAACATCTTATGTCTCAGGATGACGAGCGCAGTGGAATCCCACACAGTACTTTGTATGTCAAGGTGCTGGATGGTGTTGCTACTGTTTATGGGTGGTCGTATCGCTTACCATCAGGCGAACGGCATGCTCGTCTCGTCAGTCTATGCTATAAAAAATAAAATAAAAAAAAAGTAGGCTCAATAAGTGGTTGTCTAGTTGTCTTCCTTGATTTGTGGCTTAGATTTACTTAAGTATTATGAACCAGATCTTCAGCCTATAATTTTATTATAGTACAATGACTTTCAGTTAAGTGGTAGCATGTGCATTCGAGTTTTCGCTATCGTACGAAAGAATGACTACGCAATCACAATAGAATGACGACGATAAGGTTTATTTCACAAATTTCACGAAAAATACGTATCTGAGAATAATAATGGACATTTTTAAAGAAGACTTGGCAATTGAGTTGTGAAATCTTTTTCCTCACATTATTAGGTCGGGTTTGAGGAAAATATCCCAAACACGCGCTACTGTGGTTTGGTGATTGATGCGCATTGGTTAACCGATAGGATAGGTCTTTGAAGGACTTTGAATTGGATCATTTATAACTCGTCAGTATGCGTTACTCGGGGTTGAAACTTCTACTCGACTTGGAGTTAATCTTACTAATATTATAAATGCGAAAGTTTGAGAAACTGTTTGTTTGTTACAAGTAAACACAGAAACAATTAAGCGGATTTGGATGATATTTGGCACACGGGTAGATCATGTCCTGGATTACCATATAGGGTACTTTTCATTCCGTTAATTTGTTTCCGGAGAAAATAGTTGTGTCTCAACAGAATTTTTAAGTAGTTGGCGCTGGCGTCATCTTTTAGCGTCTTTTAGAGGCTTTTGTAGCGGAAAAGACTTTTTACGAAATACAAGCTAAGAGCAACACCTAACACATAATATTATGCATGCTTTTATCCTCGAAAGGTTAGTCGAGAATGCAATTGTGTATCCCAATTTTGTATAGCTTTTCACCATTTCATGATGTGATAAGGGGCGAGCATAGCCAGGCACAAATTCCAAACCCCCGACTGATACCGGGCAGTAAAACCCAATATGAAAAGTGAATGACCCGCCAGAATTATTTTGGCAATGACTTAACACTGTGTATAATATTTTGATACATTTTCCTTTTATCCTTATAATATTGCTGTTTATTTTGTTAGTGTATTCTGATTAGTGCTTGTGTGCGTTTATTTACCTCGGTAAACTGCTCAAGAGTCGACAACAGATAACGGATAGCTGATAAAAAAGGCCTTTTTACGTTTTCAAATAAATTCCGTAATAATCTTCTGCTTCGGGCTAATTTTCAGTTATCGGAAAACATTTATCCATAAAATAGATTTTAGACTAAATTAACGGGAACATCTGGTGGTAGGTCCTCTCACATGGAAGAGTCCGGCTGGGTAGCTACCACCGCAATGTCTATTTCTGCCGCCAAGTCACATTCTGGTAAATCAGGAATCGAACTCGTGGCTTCTCCTTTCATACCAAAAAGACCGAAAATTTCCTGTATACAAACGTGATTTTAAACGAGAGAACCAGTTTTTTTTGTAATTATTATATTTTTACGATGTTGTGAATTCAAAGCAGGATTGGAATATAGTAACGAACAATAATATGTTCGACAGTCGACGTCTGATTTTGGACGTAGTCCTTAGACGCCCGCTGTGGACACCGGTGTCCATTTATATAAGGAAATTAGCTTATAGCTATATATCAGCGGGCGTTGAAAAAATGTTATACAAGTATCTATCAGTGAATAATTAATTGTATTATTATTATTGATGTGTATATTTTCAACATATGTCTATTGGTAATTTATTATATATGTATGCTTATTTATAAACTTGTATATATATTATGTGTGTATTTACTTCTATATTATTTGATTATTAATTGAAATAATTTTATTTATTATTATTATCGTGTTTTATTTTTCATAACCGAAATTATTATCTATTCACTAGACTGCCCTCTCTATTTTCTTTTCTTATATCCATCCCATGGTTGTCTGGAAGATATTGCCTAGAGCGATAAGACCGCCATTTGTACTTTTCTTTTTATTGTCTTATTCTTTATTTTATATTGTGATACTCGTGTGCAATAAAGAGTGAAATAAATAAATATATTTTAATTTGCGAACTTGTTTATCGACATAAAATGAGAATATCTCATTTTATTTTACAGAGAATATAATGCCTCATTATTCCATTTTCGAGGGTTGGCATCAATATTTCACCAGCTTAGTTAAGGCATAGGTAAAGCGGGTAAACCCTTTTTTATTATAAAACTAATCACTATTTGAATTATTAAAGAATTTGTTTAATTAAATGCAGTAGTTTCAAACCATTTTTAAATGTTAATTAATGTCCGAAAAAAGCAAGCACGATAAACGTACAAACATTATCATCTATCGTCAATCTTGGCTAACCTGTTATAGACAGTCTGAAGAGCCTAGAGACGTCAGACTTAACATCATCTAATAGGTCTAAAGGGTGCTAAAAGGTTGGTGAGGTAGGTAACTTCGAAAATATTGACGACACGTGTACTTCTTTAAGTTACTTACCTTAATTTCATAGTTTACGAAGATCTAACGTAACGAAGTTATTATCCTATCTATTTATGCTTAGGCCAAGTAGATCTGAAAATAGTTTTATGCTAGTAGAGAATAAAGGACTAAATGTTGATAGCACTGCCCGTTTATGGAACAACAAAATTTTATATGAAAATTATATCTGTTATAATAACTATTAAGATAAAAACAAGAATATTATAATATGATTTCATACGTTTTTAAAATATTTATACAAAATGATACCCGAACAGAAAAAAAGAATCCCTTTCTAGCCGATTTCGGCCACGGCGGCCAATCTCAAGGGAGATCAGCCAGATACGCAGGAGATATTAGAGTGCACGAGTGTGTGCGCAATACACAGGTGCACTCGCTATTCCTTTACTCTCATAGTCCGGTGAGACGGCAATCCGACATGACCGGAGAGAGATCAGGCGCAGGACCAACGGCTTTACATGCTTTCCGAGGCACGGAGGTATCACACCGCCAACTTTCTGACTCCGAGCTGCGACTGAGTAATTTTTAAGATGGAAAAACCCAGTCACAATGTTTTTGGCCCGACCCAGGATTCGAACCCAGGACCTAAGCGCGCAAATTGTACTCGTAAATACAACTACGCCACCGAGGCAGTCAAACCCGAACAGAACTGTGAACAAAAAATAGTTGTTTATAAACACAAACTTGTTTTAATAAAGGTTTAAAATAATTTGCACCGAAAATGCAACGAATGCCTGCGGTTTAAGATAAAGTTCGTTTAACTAGTCAAACGTGTTTTACAAATGATGTCTGAAACAAACATTTAAAAAGTCATTTGTTTTATTTTATGTATCGGCAAATGTAATCAACAGGAGGTTCATAAACTTTTATATTATATTTTTTTGCTCACATAGAAGAAAGACTACATAAGAACTGGTAGTACGTGGTAGTACATGGAGTCCACATAATGTCGCCAACTAGACCACTATGCTATATGATACCATACCATACACGCCCCGTATTATATACTACTGCCCACTGCTGAGCACGGGCCTCCTCTACAACTGAGAGGGTATAGGCCTTAGTCCACCACGCTGGGTTGGCAGACTTCAAATACCTTCGAAATTCAGAGAACTTCTCAGGTATGCAGGTTTCCTCACGATGTTTTCCTTCATCGTTAAACCGAGCGATAATTCACAAAGAAAACACACATAAGTTTTTAGAAAAATCAGAGTTGTGTGCGCTTGGGTTTTTGAACCTGCGGACATTCGTCTCAGCAATCCGTTCCACTTCCAACTAGGCTATCGCCGCTTTTTACGGTAGGTTGGTAGGTAGTAGGTCGTCTAAATTAAGTTAAAATATCTAGATACTATTACGAGTAATGACCGTAATAATTATTCAATACGTAATTTGTTACCCGCATATGTTCAAGAGAACGAATCACCTGTACAAATTAATGAGAACAGAATACATTAAATACTTATATAAAAAAAACAACAAAACACCTATATACAAGGTCAGTTTGCAATTTCGATAATAAATGAAACCACATAAGTACTCATCCTACCTCTGCTCACTTTGAGCTAAAAATCATCACCGAATAACGAATATTTTCATCAAAAATCCCAGTTTCACTTTTCTGATACGCATAAGCATACCCACGCCTTTTATCCCCGAAGGCGTAGGCAAAGGCGCAACTAGTGCACCCACGTTTCGCCGTGCGTATTCCGTCCCATGATGTGATAGGTGGCGAGCCTATCGCAATATCGGGCACAAATTCGGGAGAAGTAGTAGTGATATAAGGGGGTGTAAAATTATAATTACTTTTTATTGTCATTTATCTGGTCGAAAATTATACATTATATGTTACATTTACGGTGCGAGTAACTTTTTTGAAAGTATTATTTTTAAGAAGATTAGTATGTCGTTCCATTTAGTAAAGCAATTTCAAAATTACAATGTATATTTTAATGTCAACGCGTAACTAGGAGTTATCTACTCAAACACTTGCAAACAGAGACCCTTAGACAAAATATAAGGGACATGGCTTGTACGATCTTTCCTTTTTGCCATAGTATAAGATCAAATGCTCATGCACGACTTTATAAAAACTGTTGTATATGGCAGATTAGTGTGCGTAAAACAGACAACTGTTTATGATTTATTTATGTATACGTTCATAATGACTCAAAACGGTATAAGTATGTGTGTAGTAATTTCTATGGTAATGACATTGAAACTGAGATAAGTTTTTATTCGCGTCAATAAGCACTAGGCACGTCCTTTTCCATCAGTCCAGGAAGAGACCCCGAATCGTAGTATTCTTAAATATTATATTATCTATACTAATATTACAAAGAGGAAAGATTTGTATTTTTATGTTTGTAACGAATAAACTCAAAAACTACTGGACCGATTTTAAAAATTCTTTCACCATTATAAAGCTACATTATCAATAAGTAACATAAGCTACTTTTTATCCCGGGAAAATATAAAACGGAGCTTTTATCCCGGAAAAACTCATTCACGCGGGCGGAGCCGCGAGCAAAAATAATTAATATTTATCTTCCGTATTCCTCTTTCCTAATTGTATGCTTCTTTATATACCTAATTATACGCTTAGTCACCATATTAGCTACCATAGAATTGTTCTATATATCTCTTAATGGCTCATGAATATGTATGGGTTTTAAATGTCCAAAAACATAAATATTCATACAGGCTTTTATTTGTTATTCAAGTAGCTACGGAAACTATTTTAGAAGCATAGTGTTCTCAATATATGAAACTGTTAAGGTCCAAAGTTTGATTACCAGGTCGAGTCATTATAACCGATGTGACTATTAAATCCAAACACTCGAATTAGTTTTTCGGCATTGTAATATGTACTCAATAATACGAAGGTATAGAGTCTCATTTCTATCATTAATTAGACGTTAATACAGACTGTAGTATGAGTTGCGCCTCTACCAACCGTTTCGTGAAATAAAGCGTAACATTATGGTTCAATGATGGAATATTCATTCTTAATTAATAATTTAAAATTATTTTGTTCCAGAAAAATCAAGAAAGGCGATGCTCACTTGAAACAACCCACAACTTTCCTACTTTAAAATACCAGGAGCTTTAAAAGAATCTAATCATGGCGAAAGAAATGCCATCAGCACCGGAAATCCGTACCGTCATGGATACCTATAGTTCTAAGTGAGTATATTTATGTCTGACTTAGATGAAAACACAACAGATAAAAAAATTCAAATTATGTTTACGTTTTCGCATAAGCATAAAATTATATTTATCAAAATTACAACGAAAAATACTGTATTTATATTTTAACCCATTCAAGTTAGAATTTTTCGAGGCTTTTAATTACAGAATTATGGAAATTACATGGTATTCTAAGAAATAAATAGGAAGAGCAGTTACCTAGTCATCAATTTGGATACCATACTCACTACAAAATTGTTTTAACTGTTTAACTTTCATCAGCTTCATGTATATCGTATATGTTTTATTATTCATTATACACCCAAAATACGGAAAATCATTATCCATAGCTACACCTTACTTATAATAATATTAACAAATAACACGACATTTTGTGAAAATGTTTAGATCCTTGTAAGAAGTAAATACGGAAACTACTTTACGGATTTGGATGATATTTGGTACACGAGTAGACCATGTCCTGGATGTTAATCCAGGACATGGTCTACTCATCATCACATAGGCTACTTTTTATCCCGGGAAAATATAAAGCGGGAGTTTTCAAAACTCATTCACGCGGGCGGAGCCGCGGGCAAAAGCTCGTTATCCATAATATTTTATCGCTAAATCTTTACCCAACTCATATACACAGCGCTATCCCTATAAACAGTTCCTTATCCATGATGATTAATTACCTTTAGCTAACTACCACGTTTATAACGATAAAGTTGGATTACATCCATAATAGTATTATTGGCGTTATAAATAAAAGTAATTTAAACCCATATCTGTTTCCCTTGCGGGAAGAGTAGTTAAGAAACTAGGGCGTCTTAGAATCGCTGGTTTTGATCACTTACTATGATATCAACATTTCAGAAGGATAAAATACCTTCGTCCCTTCCATAATCCGAGTTATTTCCTTTTAGGCCGGCAAAGCATAATTTAAGCTAACATAATGTTTGATGTTTCTCGATGCAGTATTTGTTAGATTTATATAACCTTTTTGAAGTTTGTTGTTAGCTATTTAATGGTGTAAGTTACATGTTAGTTGCGGTTGCCTACTTGAAGAGCACTGTTTTTAGACAATTTTGTAGATTATTTTCTTGATCGTTTTGTAGCTTTGCATATAAATTGCCAATCATAAGTGACTGCCTCGGTTGCGTAGTTGTATTACGGTACGACTGCAATGCTGAGGTCTTGGGTTCGATCTCCGAGTCGGGAACAGTGGTATTGGATTTTTCTATTCAGTATTAGCGCAGAGTCTGGAATTTGTGCCCGAAATGGCGATAGGCTCGCCCCCTATCACATCATGAGACGGAATACGCACGGAGAAAAGTAGGTACATTAGTTGCGCCTCTGCGTACCCCTTCGGGGATAAAAGGCGTGAGTGTGTATCATAAATAAAATTAGTGAATAAAGCATCGATTACTCTTCTGTATTTTGTGTTTATAGATGGTGGAGATAAATTAAAATCAAGTGACCTACTTGCTCATTTGCTACCCAAAACCAATTTTAAGACTTATGCAGTAAATTATAATGTCGACTGACCAATTCATATTATCACTTGGTCCTATGTTCTCTGGAGGGTTGAGGGCTTCCACAGTGACTCTGCATTTCGATCGGTCTTGAGCTTCGCATTTATTTATTTATTAGGTTTTCCAGCAGACTTAACACTACGATTACAATAAATTAAAAAATATTACACCTTATAGCTATAATGTAAGCCCAAGTTAGGAAAACTCAACATGTATACAATTTAAAGTTAATTTCATGCGAAGTGAATTATACAAACAATATCGTAATATAATTTGGAGGCGTTCACGCAATAAGTTAATATATGCCAGACTGTATTAGTCTTGTAGAAAAGTAACAAACATTTATTGAAAGAACTTTGCTCGATCTGTAACTAAGAAATTGCATTTCGTTTCACTCCAAATCTTTCCAGTATTATTTGCTTCGTCGATTACAGTACGTCGCCAAGTTTATTTATCTCGATAATAAACAAAATGCTAAACTGACTCAACTGGATATACCAGATAGATCTGGAAAGTCTGGAAACGTAAACTTTTCGTAAACCCTAGCTAGTAAAACATAGCTAATAACATAAATCAATTTTCTGCTTTGAATACGATAGTATCTATCCAGCCAAATAATTGTCTACAATAAAAATCATGGTAACTCTATTTCATTATAATCATAAATTATTTTGTATTTCGATTTATTTCAATATTCCTCTCCATTATCCATTTGTATGATCTCATCCCATATGTTAATTTCCACCATAATTGAATTTACAATGCCAATATCCGGTGGTTGTCGGAAATTTCAATGAAGTGACATTGCGCCAAGGCTATAGGTTCAGGACAAAATGCAGCCTTTTATTGTATAATTATAGTAGGGTTGCCTACTTTTTGTCCGAGAATTAAGTTATAAATAAATAATACTTTACTTTTGTTTTGAAAGCTTCTTTAATTTGTTGTTACTTATTAATATTTATTTACTTCTTGAGCTTAATTATTTTCTATATTCCAAGTTTTTTTATCGAATGATGACTATATGAAATAAAGGATACATCCCACTGCGTCCCACTATGACTAGTTTATGGTACAGCATTTCCAACTGTTATCAACATTTTTCTTTCAAAATAAAAATAGCAATCTGTACTCTTCATTTAAACGCCAATTTCAGTTCTGATAACAGCTTGCTTGGCAACCCTAAACACACGTACTTGTGTACGCTATACATCATGTCCAAGGCTGAACCATTTTGTCACAGAAACCTGACAATAAGACTGTGATTGATGGTGGGAAAATGTTGCAAACTTCGTCAATTGTTCTTCTATTTAAGGTTCATTATTGATCCGGTTATGTCAATATTCAAATCTTTATAATTGAGGTTTTACGTGTCTAAAATATATTTATAAAATTCCAATTTATAACCTGGAAGCTAATTCTAACGAAGAACATATTATTTATTTCTAATGCGACAAAATAAGAATATAATACCGCTTATGGATATCGAACATTCATATTTCCGAAACATGATACGAAGTAAAACTCGATTTACTGAGAATTACACTCTTGGTTCTGTAGTCATAATACAATATGGACCAACAAGATAGCTCGACTCCTTCGGTTACTAGAATTATTCCTGATTATGGACGTCTTATTGGATGCATAATTGTAAACCGTCTGACACCAAAGCGAGACAGCAGTAGGCCAATACGTCTCTTGTCGGATAGGAATATTATATAACAGAATCCTCTCAGAGACATATGTTCAACAGCATTGTGCGACTGATGATAACGATGGTGATCCTCGCAAGTCAGAGAACCGTCTTTGAGAATACCAAATCACACTTTTCTATTTTTAAAGTAGATTATAGAATTGTTTGCTAACTTAATACTTTTAATCTTTTTCCATGGCCGCTCCTATCGCACTCTTATATGAAACGTATTTGCAGAAAGGATTTGGCAATATTTTTCGACCCGCGCGATGACGTGAGTTGTCTAATCCCGGGGTTTTTAGTACTAAAACCAGACTAAATGTCCGCCCTGGGAACAGAACCCAGAACCCGCCTGGTTCACTTTATCCACATTATATTACTAGAACATGAAGGCGTTACCCTTATGCTTTCATTATTTTTCTGAGTCCCTTGCGTATCGTATAATATCAAGGTAAGATCCTAATTCCACTAGGCAGACTTTGTCGGAAAGTGATGGTAAACAACATTTTTATTTTCAATTCGTATTTGAACGAAGTCTTTACATTTGCTGGTTTCAGACGGGGTAAATAATGTTTTTAAGTAGGTAAATATTTTATGTCTGCTGTTTAGAATTGAACTCAGTCACGATGAATACACGTAGTTAAATTATGGTAAGTAGTTAATAGCATAATTAACAGTACAATTTTTGTATCAATTTTAGATATTTGATTAACTGGTGAAGTCTGCCAACCCGCACTAGGCTAGCGTGGTGGACTAAGGCCTAAACCCTCTCAGTTGTAGAGGAGGCCCGTACTCAGCAGTGGGCAGTATATAATACAGGGCTGGTATGGTATGGTATGGATTAACTGGGGTACCTATTTATTTAAAGAGGAGGGCTAGGGAGCCTGCAAGCCCTAGGAATCTACATAAAAAATTCAAAGGTATGTGAAGTCTAATAAAAGCCAATAAAACGCCTCAATCAAGCCTCATAAAACTACCGGGCAAGTAAAAAGTCCTATAAATAGGCTTATCAAGCAGTAAAATAGTATAGCGTAAAATACCGATCTCATATAATATTATACTATCTATAGATAATATCTGATGAAGCCTTGATTTAACGCGTAGTATATTAAGACTACGCTGCTCTAAATTTAGAATTTAAATTTGCGGAAGGGTGGCAACATTAATTTACTAAGAAGTTCTATTAATAGAATTTCTAATATTAATCTTAGTTTACCCGTAAATCATGGAATGAATTTATTATTTTTAAACTTATTTCATAGTCTGTATTAGTTTTTACTTGGAGAGGACATATTAGATTCTGGAAATGACTGACGTTAATAGCTTTGTTAAGTTCTTTTTGTTATGGATCTTGTTATTTAAAGAACTTAGCAATATGACGTTCAACTTATTTTGTAAAAGTAATTTAGAAATTGGTGATACAATTTTATAAATTGAATAACACGATTATTTTTATTATCGTATTATAATATTTGCATAATTATCATCAAATTCGAGGCTGCGCCTTCACTTTTTTTTTATGGAATTGAATGACGAGCCGAGCATGCCGTTCGCCTGATGGTAAGCGATACGACCACCCATAAACAATAGCAACACCATTCAGCACCTTCAGTTACAAAATACTATTTAGCATTCCACTGCGCTCGTCATCCTGAGACATAAGATGTTAAGTCTCATTATGTCCAGTAGTTACATTGGCTACAATGTCCTTCAAACCGAAACACAACAGTGCATGCACACTGCTGCTTGGCGGTAGAAATAGACATTGCGGTGGTACCCACCCAGATTGTTACATATGAGAGACCTACCACCAGTGAAAGTCACTTACAAGAGATGCACCTTGACAGATAGTAGTTGAGGTTCTAGTACCCTGCTATGCATCAGCACTTTGCTGTATACGGTTATTGTATAACCCCTCTTAATCATGAGAGGTTCGGGGAAGTGGAAGAGTTGAAAATGTTGAGTCAATTATAATCTTTGAGAGGATGGGTGATGAAACAGATATTATGATATCTGTTTACTGTGGTGTTCACTATGGTGAATGTAGTTCTACAGTGTTACCTATACTATTATATAAAGCTGAAGAGTTTGTTTGTTTGTATGAACGCGCTAATCGCAGGAACTACTGGACCGATTTTGTAAATTCCTTCACGAATAGGAAGCTACATTACTCTCGAGTGCTATAGGCTACTTTTTATCCCGGAAAACTTTTCCACGTGGGCGGAGCCACGCGCAATGCTAGTAGTTGATAAAACCGTCCGTCCTTACGACAGCTCAAAATAGATTACACAGAAGTATTTTTTCCAATCATCATCATTATCAGCTACATGATCTCCACTGCTCCCCTTAAGATTTCCAGATTTTATCCAATATCCAATTCCAATTTATTGTGTCAGACACGTGAACAATAAAACGATTCAATTTATTTTAAGCACTAATAAATTAAAGCGTCAAGTTACTTCATTATTCAAAACTCAGAGTATTTTGTGGTATTACCTAGACCATTTACAACTTCTATGAGTCAGTCACCGATTTAGTAGTCAATCGATGATAGCAAATCTATCTGAGGTTTATTGAATACAGCTTCTAGATTTATCTTAGACTTTGTTTTGTATAAATACTTGATGAATTTAGTACCTACTAGGATTGACATTTACATGATTTACATTACATAAATAATATATATTACATAATTTAACATCAGTCTTCCCAACCATATCGTTGTGGAGCTTTCCGAGTTCGACGTGCTTTAGGTGGACTATTTGTATGAACAGGTATGGGGCCGGTCTCCACCGTACCCGGTACAATATAGGACGGCTCGGTAGCTATTGGTGGCTCAGTCTCCAAGCTCTGAGCTAGTTCATCTGACTGAACTGTACTACTAGGTTCTGCTAAAATCATAGGAGACTGAGCTGTATCCGCCATCACTGATGCCGATTGCTGTCCCGAACCCGTTGACAGGTTCGCCACCCCTGGGAACGATAGTGAACCTCGTGGTTTCGGATTTTGTTTTACGGGTGGTCCCATATCCCCAACATCATTCGAAACCCCGCAAGTCCTGTGCCTTAACTGATCAATATGTCTTTGTACCTTGGTTCCGAGAACAGATTTGACTATGTAGTCGGTCGTACCTATCCTATCATTTATTTGACCTGGTAGCCATTTATCTTGGTTGCGATAGTCACGATACCAGACAGCATCACCGGTCGCGATATGACGGTGCGTGCCTCCCGCGTCCCTCTCGCTGCGCCTTTGGCGAGCGAACACTCGTGACTCTCGCTCCGGCTTTAATTCGTCTAATCTCATGCGTAAATTACGCCCCTGCAATATTTTTGCTGGGCTATCCCCTGTCGTGTAGTGTTCCGTATTTTTATATGCCAGTAAAAACCTATTTAAAGCTATTTCTAAATCTACTTTCTCTAAAGCGGCCTTTTTAAGAACACGTTTACACACTTTTACCGCATTTTCGGCTGCCCCGTTCGATGCCGGATGGTAAGGCGCCGAGAATATATGGTCAATTTTATTCCTTTTCATGAATACGTCCAACTCGCTACTAGTGAATGGTGGCCCATTGTCACTAACGATCTGTTTTGGTATTCCGAACCTCGCGAACATATCCCGCAATACTGTAATGACCCTACCGGCGGTCGTACTCTTCATTCTAATAGCTTCTATCCACTTGGAGCAAGCATCTACTACCATGAGATATGTGGATCCAAAAATGGGTCCTAAAAAATCTATGTGGAGCCTGGACCACGGACGGCTTGGCCATGGCCATGACTGGGGTGCGTGCGTAGGCGGAGCGCTCGCTACGGATGCGCACACACTGCACTCGTGGCAAATAGATTCGATGCTCTCGTCTAATCCTGGCCACCAGACATAGCTTCTAGCTAAAGATTTTGTTTTGACTATTCCCATGTGCGAATCATGTAATTCTGACAATACTTTACGCCTACAAGAAACCGGAACGACTACCCTATGGCCCCACAGTATACACCCTAACTCACAATATAATTCATTTTTCCTATTAAAATATGGTTTCAATTCTTTTATTTCAACATCTATTGGCCATCCATCCGTAATAAAACTTAAAACGCGGGACAGAATTGGGTCGGATGCAGTCTCCTTCTTTAGTACCGAATGGTCAAGAAGAAGGGCGTCCGTTGCAAAGTGTAAGTATGTTTGCTCTGGCAACTCCTCTTCCTTTATGGCTTTATGTGCTTTAATTAAACGAGAAAGAGCATCGGCTGTGTTTCGATCTGTTTTTATATATTCAATATTAAAATCGTAAGCCGATAACTTAACCGCCCATCTCACTAATCTACTCGCAGCCGGGCACGGAATACCATTATTAGGACCAAATATGCTCACTAACGGCTTATGGTCGGTTCTCAACGTGAACTTGCGGCCATACAAATACTGATGAAATTTATCTACTGCGAAAATAATTGCGAGTGCCTCTTTATGTATCTGACTATAATGTTGTTCAGCTAGCGTGAGAGCTCGCGAAGCGTATGCAACTACGCGCTCACTACCGTCGGCCCCGCGCATTGCAAGTACTGCTCCCACTCCGCGTGAGCTTGCGTCGCAAGTTACCACCGTTTCCTGATTCATATCAAAGTGGGCCAATACGTCTGTACTATATAACAACTTTTTTACTTTATTGAAAGAAACACAATGCCTATTTGACCAACGGAAACAATTTCCTTTCTTTAGTAGTTCATACAAGGGTGACAAATAAGTGCACAGATTTCTTATAAATTTTCCGTAATAGTTAACCATGCCCAAGAATGATTTCAATTCAGAAATATTTGTTGGATAAGTCATATCCACGATTGCCTTTATCTTATCCGGATCTACTCTAACGCCATCTTTATTTATTATGTACCCTAGATACTTGATGTCGTCTTCGAAAAAATTACACTTACTTTTTTTTATTTTTAACCCGTTTGTTTCTAATATTTCTAAAACCCTGTCTATCGTTTTCAAATGAGTTTTTAAATCCTTACTTTTAATCAAAATATCATCATAGAAAGTAATAACATCCGGGACCCCAATAAATATTCCCGCCATAAATTTTTGAAAAATCCCTGGACTAGATGATAACCCGTAGACCAAACGGTTGTATTTGTATAGTCCTCTATGTGTATTAATCACGGTGTAGGTTCTAGAAGCCTCATCGAGTTCTAGTTGGTTGTACGCTTGAGACAAGTCAATTTTAGAAAAGTAGATGTTACCACTAAGTTCACTATACAAGTCCTCTATTCTCGGAACCGGGTATTTATCAACCATTAAGACACGATTAAGCGTTACCTTGTAATCGGCACAAATTCGGATCCCTCCGTCCGCTTTGTTCGCTATTACAAGCGGTGTGGCCCAGTCGGACCGGTCAACGGGCTCGATGACTCCCGCGCTCAGCATGGCGTCCAACTCGCTGTCGACGCGTGCGCGCATCGCGTACGGCAGGGCTCGCGCACGACAAAATGTCGGCTCCGCTCCCGGGCGCACGCATAGCGACACCGTGCCGCCCGTGTACCGGCCCAGTGTGCCGTCGAATACAGACTTATGTCTGGAAATAATGTCATTAATACATTGCTTCCTATTTTTTATTTGTAAATTGTTAACATTTATTTTTTCACATCTCGGTATATCTATACCTAATTCGGTTAACCATTGTCGCCCCAATAACTTTGCACAACCATTGTCTATTATGTATAAGTCTAACATTTTTGTTACATTTTTGAACTTAACGTTCACCTCTAAATATCCTAACGGTTGAATAATAGAACCATCATAGAATTTTAAGTTTAATCGACATGATTTTAATGGTAAGTGATTAAAGTATTGCGAGTAAGTATTCTTACTTATACACGACAAAGCTGAACCTGTATCAATCTCCATGGTGAGTAATATATTGTTAACAAGTATAGGTATACACACCGGTCTGTACTGGTTTAAAGACATTTGAAATAACGGCTCCTCATCGGTGTCGCCGTCCCCGTCAGCCTGCCGCTGCTCGATGTGCGAGCCGCGCGCCTCCCGCGCCGGCTCCGCTGCGCTTGCGGCGCCCCCGGCCGCATGCCCACCTCCGTCCGTCGTGCGTGGCTCTTGCACCCAATATGTGTCCGCTGTCCTCCGCAGCGACTGTCCCTTATCCCATCCTCGTCGCCACTGTTAAATAAAACGTAGGTGTACTCGTTACTATTTATTAGGTGCAACAGAACATGCGGCCGGGCCGCTCGCGTATTTATACAGTTGTCGAGAATGAATCTTAAACTACCCTCTAATATCTAACAGTAATGAATAATAAAACAATACAAACTAAAACCTTTCAGCAGCAATACACAAAACTATAAAGTTATTTACATACATGAATATTTATGAAGCAAATAAACAATCTGTATAAAATTTTTGATTATTTAAATGCCTCGCGATTTATATTTGTTTCCTTTTATTTACAATTATATCAAATCATGCATCATCAATTTATAGTACTACTAGGTGTTGCTCGCGGTTTCACCCGCCTGAAAAGGTTTTCCCATTACAAAAGTCCCTTAAACACAGTACGACATCAGTGCCATCTACTTAAAGAATCAGATTAAAAATATTCATTAATTCCCATGGGAGCAAATGAACGGGGCGTAAAGTACATTATGTGTTAATCCAAAACATGGTCTACACGTGTGCCAAATTTCATCCAAATCCGTTTAGTTGTTTCTGCGTTTACTTCTACCTAACATACAAACATTGAAATTAAACTATTATAACGGATTTTATCGCGGTTTTTTTTTAATTTTATTTTCTCCCGACGTTTCGAAGGCTTATATATAGTTTAATTTCAATGTCTAACATTCGCGTAAACATAAGGAATCATTAACATACAAACATCCAAATATTTTCACAAACTTTCACATTTGTAATATTAATGAGATAAGATATGGCACTGATTCAATTACTTAAACTTTTAGTTTTTCATTCTTGCCTTGTTCGCAGTTTGCATTAATTGCAATGACTCGAGGATTTGAATTCAAATCGCATTGGTTATCGTTTCTTTATTTTTAAATCACAACTGGTTTTGCAAGATTATTTTTAAACGGCCTGCTGTTTTGAAGATTGGGCTGTGGGCAATAACGTGAATTTAATTTGAAAAATAATTTTGTATCGTGCTAGGTATAATTGCTTGGCAAATTTTATTGCGAAATTATATTTCTAATCATAATTTGATTGGTGGTTGAAACGTCTCGAAGACATCTCTGTGTAGTGTGTACATGAGTTTGGCTCCACTAGAACTATTCCAATATCTCACTTAAATCGACGTGGTGAGGCAATATTCCTCAGATCCACCTTTCTTTAAAAGTTGGCAACGCCTCCCTTGTAACATGACATGGTTTCTTGACATATTGTGCCTACTTATTGCCACCAACCACCAACGATCGGCAAAATATCATGTATCAAGTGATTCACGTATTCATTAGCCATATACTAAAAAGTCAAAATATTTTGAAAAATAGTTTTTAAGTCAAGGTGCTGGATGGTGTTGCTACTGTTTATGCCTGCCCCTCCAGGGACATAAGGCGTGAGTATGCGTATTAATGTATTAATTAACAATTTTGTTGTGCGAAAGCGGGATCTCCTGATACAGGCATTTTTTATGCCTACTAGGAGGCCCCAACCTTACCCTAATGTTTTTTTTCTATTGTGGAAAAAATAAACATTTTTCATTTTTTTCATTTTCAACCCAAAATACTTCCTAAAACGTTTCATGCCCTACCCCAAATTCTTTATTCAAAACATCACGTTTTAATAGTTATATTTTTTTGTCGCGTGACTAAATGGCAGAGCCTTTTGCTCTATATCGGGCAAATAATTCGCAGTTTTTATTATTATGACTCATCATAAAAATATGCTGTTTGTAATCTTAAAAGCTGCAGATATCAGACGTCAAGAGCATAAATCTCATGTTACAAAAAGATTATAAGGATTTGATGCACGTGCTGGCAATAAAGCAATTAAAAACGAACGAAATAATTTTTCGTATTTCCCATTCTTCTTCTTCGTAGTCATCAACTCTTGACAGAGTGGTCGTGGTCATGTTTGGGTCGATTGTTGAACTGGTGGTTTCGCAATGCGTTGCTATAAGCCTCGATGTTCGGCGGAGTGGGAGCATTCGTTGATAGAGAGGTGATTTCCTATTAAATCTTAGTTTTATCGTAGGGATAACTTTACGTATATTTAATCCAAGTACTTCCTAGTCTATTTTCTTCCTTCAATTCGTTCTGGTTACAACTATGCTTTTATAATGAGATGTCCTAACTCCTAACTGCTGCTAACAGCTCCGTTTTGTTAACATTACATAAAAAATGAAAGTCTATTGTATTACATCCAAACCACAAACTCACGAAACCACGAAATGATAATACTCGTATCGCCGTGGTAAATTTTATGAGTTGCAATCTCACGATCTCCGTAAACCTCTTTTGTAGTGTTGTAATAGGCATCACGTTGTGCTATTTCGCTTTATTACTTGCAAAACTCATAGTGAAGATCATAATTTGGGAAATAAGACCTTAATGTTGAACTCAAAGAGCAGTTTTTGATACGTAAATGCTGATATAAAATGTTAAGCTATGTACAACTATTTAAGAGAGTATGTTAGAGCCTTAAAGGTATGTGGCATTCTTGGCCTTACGTTATTTTTTAAGACAGAGGTATATACATAATCATATCCATATTCAAAGTGTCTAGTCCATTTAGGCAACTTCAAAAGTATCAACCCGTATTGCTAGTGAGAGGACTCTGGATATATTTTGTACCCTAATGGTATAATAATAAAACAGTGATTAGCTCAAACACTCGTTTATTATGTGTTGTTAAAGGATAACATGTTTGGTGATAAATAAACGCGGAAATCAAACCACTAAAATTCAACAATTCGCTCGCTTTGTCAGAAACGTCGTGCCTGAGCTAGTGAAAAAAATATTTCAACTACTATATTTACTTTACGCATACGCATCCTCACGCCTTTAATCCCCGGAGGGGTAGGCAGAGGTGCAACTAGTGCACCCACTTTTCGCCGTGCGTAATCCGTCCCATGATGTAACAGGGGGCGAGCCTATCGCCATATCGGGCACAAATTCCAGACTCCAAGCTGACACTGATTAGAAAAATCGAATATCACTTTGCCCGACCCGGGGATCGAACCCGAGACCTCAGCACTGCAGTCGTACCGTAATACAACAACGCCACCGAGGCAGTTATATTTACTTTGTTCACATTAAAAATAATTTATAAACGTATAAGTAAACGCGGAAATCGAACCACTATACTTCCACAATTCGCTCGTTTTGTCAGAAACTTTGTCCCTAAGCTAACCAAAAGCATTGTTAACCTTATAAATGAGTTTGTAGTTTTGTCGACAAGTCACAAGCGTTCAAAGACCAATAGGATCTCAAGATTGAATAGAAACACTTAAACTGCGTCATATAACTCAAATTTATTAAATGAGACAACGCTAATGGATTAGGTACTAATTTTATAGTAGGTATTTAAAACTGAAACCGCTTGACAAAAAATAATAACTTTTAATGTGTTTCGTGTCGTGTTTTATTTGTAACACATTTATGCTTTAGAACACGAATGTTGAAACATTGAAGATATTACAGATAAAGGACATGTCCAAGATTGCACCTAAAATTCGAACCAAGACAGTTTATATACATTTTGAAACTCCTAGAATCTAGCCTTTTACAATAAATCGTTTAATTTTAAAGATTTATGTAATTTTATTTCGCTTTAAACGACACTTAATATGAACTTTTTTTTTAAGTTAGTTGTAAATGGAGGGGTCTAAAAATATTTTTAATGAATCTAAGATCCATATTTTGTCCCTTTGATATCCCTGAAGTTTGAGCCTGGTTAGATTTTGAGGCCCAACACCCATACAAAAAGCGGACATCTCCTTTTATGCGATAAACTGTTTACCTAAATATGCTGATGATCATATTTTTAGCAGAAACACGTCCCGGTGATAAATCGTGCAATTATACCAAGATATAAACCAGAAATGTAGATATATTGTCTTGGCATTTCCCAATATACGGAACTTGGTAGTGTTCAGCCGACCGAATAGAATTTTATCGCTCAATGGCATATTCTATGTTCGTCGCTAGTTGCCAGAATTATGTTTATTTTACTGGATGTGCATCAGTTGGCCTCGAAACGCAATTCTTCAGATATATACACTTCTTTGTCAGATTCCAACACTAACTATTTCGCGTTTAAATATTTAGCACCAAACGTGTGACTGCCTCGGTGGCGTAGTTGTATTACGGTACGACTGCAATGCTGAGGTCTCGGGTTCGATCCCTGGGTCGGGCAAAGTGATATTGGGTTTTTCTATTCAGTAGTAGCCCGGAGTCTGGACTTTGTGCTCGATATGGCGATAGCCTCGCTCCCTATCACATCATGGCACGGAATACGCACGGTGAAAAGTGGGTGCACTAGTTGCGCCTCTGCCTACCCCTTCGGGGACAAAAGGCGTGAGTATGCGTATGCGTGTTATCCTATAACAACACATTTCACGAATTTTTGAGATAATTACTGTTATGTGTATAGGTGATGAAGTTGATTGATTACTATCTTTTTCACTACCGTTCGCCTATAGGACCTTCACCGGGTAAAATAATCGGAATCGGGGCAGTAGTTGCAAAGATAACTTCACTGGTGGTAGGTCCTCATATGTAAGAGTCCGTCTGGGTACCACCGCAACGTCTATTTCTACCGCCAAGCAGCAGTGTGCGTGCACTGTTGTGTTTCGGTTTGAAGGACATTGTAGCCAGTGTAACTACTGGACATAATGAGACTTAACATCTTATGTCTCAGGATGACGAGCGCAGTGGAATGACACATAGTACTTTGTAACTCAAGGTGCTGGATGGTGTTGCTACTGTTTATGGGTGGTCGTATCGTTTACCATCAGGCGAACGGCATGCTCGTCTCGTCATTCAATACAATAAAAAAAAAAAAAGATAAGCGCGTTTAAACAAACAAATAAAACCTTATGCTTTATAGAATATTCATTATATTTCATTGTTAGTTTCTATATATCATTTGTTAAATCGCAATACTGAAACTTGTTACAAGATAAATACCGCTTATTTTGATCTCGTGCCTGACAATTACCTTTACGATGGGATAAGCCCTCGATTAGTTAACTCCATTGTTTCTCAAACAATAGCTGATAACTAATACCAATTATAAATAGCATGACATAAGTGAGAATTCATTTCTTTGTTACAGTCTCAAAACAATATTAAAATAGTTATTTCCTGTTCTTCTATGAAATTGAATGTTGTTATCTCATTGGCGTATATAGATTTTTTTTCCCATGAAACCCAGTGCTCGAGTTTGGATATGTTTATGTTATAAGGTGTTATAAACCATACTATAGGTACCGAACCGATAGGATTAGGTAAAAATCCTTCCCCCCCACTAATCGTTGAATGTCTCATTCTCCCCTCAGCGACCGTCCTGAGCCGAGGTTCGTAACCCGTTAGTGGGTTGCCCTCAGCATGGTCGCTTAAATTCAGGGTTGCGAGCGCGTCAGCGTTCACCCTTAAGACCGGTGTGGCCAGAAAAGCCGACCCTAGTCAGGCTACTGGCAGAATAGTCAGGACAAAAAAAATAAATAAAAAAAAATACTATAGGTAGTGTGGTTAGAGATTATTAAAGTACAAAAAAAAATATGTTGCAGTGAGAAGCAGTTTCTTTATTGAATTATCGCTCGTTTTAACGGCGAAGGAAAACATCGTGAAGAAACCTGCATACCTGAGAAGTTCTCTGAATTTCTCTGAATTTCGAAGAAGGGAAGTGGCAACCCGCACAAGGACAGCGTGGTGGACTAAGGCCTTAACCCTCTCCGTTGTAGAGGAGAGGGCAGTATATGATACAGGGCTGGTATGGTATGGTATGGAGTAGCAGTATTTGACAGGTCCGCCTGGAAATCTTTCGGGAAGGCCTATGTTCAACAATGGACGTCATGTGACTGATGAGTAGCGCAGTGAAAGCAAACATTTTAGATAGTTTTATAATACTTTTTATGTCCTTGATCAGTAATGTCCTAAGCCGAAGTCCGTGCCCCACTAGGGGGGTTGCCCCCAGCGTGGTCGCTTAACTATAAGGGTTGCGGCGTCTTAAGCATTCACCCAAGTCTGGTGAATCTAAGCTAAGTCGCTTCAATCTATCAAAATCAAAAACTGTTAGGTTAGCAGCTAATCACGTCTTGTGTTTTATTTATGAACTTAAAAGGCTCAAATTCCGTTTAAAACTTGAACGTTAATGTAACAATTATTTTTACTACGTATAGCTTAAAATCTGCAGTCATTTCATTTAAAAACACAAGTATGGCGTATTATTTAAAAAGAATTTTAAAACTTCACAGAATTGCGTATTTTAATTAGGATCCAATTGTAAATCGATTGTTATGGTAATTTGCCACATTGACTTTGTAAGGTAACATTGCCTTTATGTAGACCGAGGCAATGTAAATAAATATACGCTTGTTGTCAATAGAATATTTCTTTTCACAAACAGCTTGTGTAATGGCTAAATATTATGTTTACTGTTTATGTATTATCATACTCTATAATATATTTACACTAGTTTTTGCTTGAGGTTTCGTCTGCACACTTCACCACTCTCGAAATAAAATTCTCTCGTATATATTCCGTCAAGAGAATTAGAATCCAATATGTAAATTATGTATGGAATATGTAAATTTTTAGGGGAGGCCTATATTTAGCATTGGACATCATGTGGCCGATGATCATGATGATGATGATGATGCAAATTATATTATTTAATATTCCCTATATGCCAGGACATGATCTTAGTTGTGCCAAATTTCTTCCGAATTCGTTCAGGGTGTTTTCCGTTCTAACAAACTAGCATATATAATTAGTAAGAGAGTAAAGAAATTTCAGAAATGGACAATCGCAAACAAAAAGGTCAGCAAAATACAGACATTATCTAAAATGTATAGTAAATACAAGTAGCTTGTTTCGACCAGCGTTCTAAAGTAAGACATCTAGTAGAACAAGATGGTTTAATGTTAGCGGCTGTCGTATTCTATTAATTAATATATTAAACGATATTATAGCTCTTACTTCATTCCACCTAAAAATGCAACTCCGTCTTAGATTTAATGACGTAGGTGTTGTCTACCACGTGTATTATTTGATATTGTAATTGTATACATTTGTATGATGCAATGATAAACAGAGATTTCATCAATGGCCTTTGGTGAGTAGATTGGGGTTAATTCGATGTCGATTGGTCAAAGCTTGAGATGTAGCGGTTGAGATTCATGAGGACTGCAGTTGTTCTGCAGGAGTCAACATTTTTTGGTTTCTATAAATCCTCTATGCCAAATTTTGATTCGGTAAATTTCATAGTCGAATCATGTTCTACGTTCAATGCATTTTCTTTAAGAAGTCTTATAGTTCAATCTAAAGACATTACAAATTTATTAGAACTAAGTCCCTACTCTCTACAAAGCATGATAATGCCTTATTTTCTTTTCTTTCAATTTAGAACCAACCGACTTAATCTATTGAGACAATCCCGTCTAGAAACTATCGTTGTTTGGAATACATTCTTTACTTTTTCAAATTAACTTACCACATTTATTTGGATAAAGGGTTCCACAGAATTCACTCACACACCCGTCATCAATTTAAGGGAATTCTTCACTGTCGTGTCTACTATAATTGACTATATATAAGCCTGATGCCTTCAGAATTGCTCCAATTGTCTGTGATCAGGAAGAGTGTAACGTTGAAATATACTCAAATGGGAACCTGTTTGTGTGTTGTAAAATTTGACTGAAATGTGGTTAAGGTAATCTTTAGTGTCTCGGAGAGCATTTAGGCTTATGCGGACTTTTCAAAGAAATCCAGATTCAACAGTCAGGTTTAGTTGCTTGTATAGTTTTTTTTATGTTAGTGTAATATAGGCAATACTGAGTATGTATTACAATGAGATACATACTGAATTAGATTTAATGTTCTTCAAAATTAATAACAGTGTTGCATATTATTCGGACGATGCAACTCTACATTCGCTTTCATTTTGTCATCGTTATGGTATAAAAATCTATTTCTAAGCATAGTTTTTTATGTACAGAATCGAACTCGCGTACAATGGATCGAGGGAGGACTTGGAACCGTACGTGCCAGCTGAACACCGACCCTCGGAATCAAATACGTCGTGAGTAGTAATTTATAAATTATAATGTAAGCCCATACCTCAAACCTCAAGTGTCATGCAGATGCACATCTAGCCTGACGCAGACGAAGACCGGTCAATTCAGATTAATTTTGCAAGCAAAAAAAATATATAATTCAGCCTTTTCAGGAAGTACATTGTAACCGAAATTTCGGACATTTTTATTGTTAATTCTAAAATATAGGTGTTTTTTTCTTGTATTTTAATAGAATGGTGTTTTTTGGAACTATAATATATTGCAAATGTTCTATAAATATTATAGAATTAGTGACGAAAAAAATCGTTTCTGCAAAAAGTGTCAATGTTGGTAACGATGATTTTTTTAAAAAAGGATCGAATTAATAATAATAATAAGTAGAGATAGTACCTGCATGGTGTACATATCCCAACTATATTAAAGTATCTTTAAGGGGCCTCTACGTGTTGGATCTATATCCCCACGCAAGCCTTCCAAAAGGACCGGCCTTCGTGCCGTGATATTCCACAGGAAAGATACAATAATAATAATAATGAACTCTTATTTGTATAACCAATAAACATACAGAAATAACATTTCAACAACAACATCAAATAAAAAACAGAATGCGAGATATGGTTCTACGAATTATGATAGAAAATTCCAAAAAAAAATTCCCGCGTACGGGATCGAAACTAGAACTTCACAATACAACAACTATGCACACAAATTCCTAAAATTGCATTATAATGTGCATGTATTTAAATTGCATTATAATGTGCATGCAAGTTATTATGTGATTGATCTTATATGATAATTATAAGCAGGTATTACAGTTCTTTGTTCCAATTGTATATAAATTTTTTACTTTAATTAATGCATACATAACTAATGGTTGCCTCGGTGGCGTCGTTGTATTGCTTAGGCGGCACAACTACGGCTCTGAGATCCTGGCTTTGAATCCCGGGTCAGGCAAAGTGATATTGGGTTTTTCTGCTCAGTATTAGCCCGGAATATGAATTTTCTGTGCGATATGGCGGTAGGCTCTCCCTCCATCACATCATGGGACGGTAAACATAGCGAAATTTGGGTGGCCAGTTGCATTTTTACTTACCTTTGTCGAGGTTGGTTCCGGCCCTCAATTTAATAAGAAGCGAGCGTAAAGTTATACTTGGTAGTTTACTAATACTACTCATAAAAACAATTAAAGAACTTGCGCAAATTTTATCGCCTCACCCAGGAATAAAAAATAGGACTTCATTGGTGTTAGGTACATTTAAAATATTTTGATACTTACCTGAATAATGAGTTAAAACTCCGAAAACCGCTACTCATCGATTTCACTTTTCAGGAGTCTCGGCGCTCTCGCCCATCTGTTGAAGGCATCACTCGGATCTGGTGTGCTAGCAATGCCACTAGCGTTTAAGAATGCTGGTCTCCTGGTGGGTTGTTTTGGGACCGTCCTAATCGGCCTTATCTGCGGTCATGTCATCCATGTTTTGGTAAGATATGAAGAGATTTTTATTAGGCTTGACATCTCTCCTTTTATAAGGTTAATAAGATCCATAATAACCTCCTTTTTAAAGTAGGTAACGCACCCACAATTCTATTAGTAGTGCCCTTATAAAATCATACCATTTCCGAAGGGTATTATAGTAGGTAACTTAACTAGTAAAAAAATTTAAAGACTACAATGAATTTAAACCCAGAATTTTAAAGAAAATAATTTGTTTTAATGATTTTTACAATAGACAATAATAAATTGCAAACATCTGCGTCGTCTAATGGTAAAACCATTATATTTCTACAGCCTTGCATTCTCAGTGCGTGCCAAAAATTGCCATAATGCGTTCCAAATAAGAAAGTGTCATTCCATTGCGTCACGGCTGACAGCGGTCACTTTCATGCCCTTTTGTTTTATTTATGACAGCAGAATTTTGATCCGCTTTGTCATACTTGAATAGCGACGCGGTGTGAATTTGACCAGGATGATATTATGGTTATATTGTGTAAGCACCTTAGTCTAGACTCTAGTAGCAAAGGCTTTAAAATAATGAGGTGCTGGGTTTGATTTCCAGGTCGTGAACAACACTGGAATTTTTAGAAAATAGAACCTGCCTTTTTTTTATGGTTTAGAATGACGAGACGAGCATGCCGTTCGCCTGATGGTAAGCGATACGACCGCCCATAAACAGTAGTAGCACCATACAGCACCTTGAGTTACAAAGTACTGTGTGGCATTCCACTGCGCTCGTCATCCTGAGACATAAGATGTTAAGTCTCATTATGTCCAGTAGTTACACTGGCTACAATGTCCTTCAAACCAAAACACAACAGTGCATGCACACTGCTGCTTGGCGGTAGAAAAAGACATTGCGGTGGTACCCACCCAGACGGTCTCTTACATATGAGAGACCTACCACCAGTAAAACCTGCCTACTTATAGTGTTACGATAGACTTCCATTTACTCGCGGTTTCGCCCGCATGAAAGAGTTTTTCCGGGATAAAAGTCCCGCTATATATTATCCTCAGATAAAATGTAGCCTAAAACCTTCCCAGGGTCTCAAACTATCTCCATACCAAATTTCATTGAAATATGTAGTCTTTTATTTATCCCGTACAGACGCGGCGGGCGACTATGTTGTATTATACTATGTAAGGATATTAAGAATGACAATTATATTATTTGTATTACATGACTCCTCCTACACTTATATAGTTTAAGTTGAAAGTTTTTATATTTCTATAAATAACATCAGTAGAGCTATTTATGTAGATATCTATAAAGAACATAACTAGATCTGAACCACACGTAAACATACGCAGCACACAATTAAATTTATCGATTCATTATTTAACGATAACCACAAAAGAAGTTAATATTCGATTCAACATTTTCACTTCACTGGTGTAAAGTCTCTCGTATATAAGAGTCCGTATGGGCGGGTAACACCGCAATGTCTATTTCTACCGCCAAGCAGCAGTTTGCATGCACTGTTGTATTTCGGTTTGAAGGATATTGTAGCCAGTGCAACTACTGGACATAACATCTTTGTAATTCAAGCTGCTGGATGGTGTTGCTACTGTTTATAGGTGATCGTATCGCTTACCATCAGGCGAACGGCATTCTCATTTCGTCATTCAATATAATTAAAAAAAAAAAAACAAAAAAACTTAAACGCTACAGAACATCGAGAAAAATATTTCACTCGCTTTTTACCATAGCTTTTGTTAGTAGGCCATCTTAGTACAATGCTCATGGCTTTCTAATTTAGCAACCCATTGACATTAGAGTTACCGCACAAAAAGTCTTACGAAACAAAATGGAGCCCTTCGTAACAAACCTGCTTTTACGAAAAACCTTTAGATAAAGATTTAAATGTTGTTTAATACAATGGCTGTGCTAACTGACCCAGATACAACTTAGAATGTTCTAGCATAGCAATAGTGGTATTGTGCCTACTAACAGTAAGTATTAAGTAGATTCATGACGATTCAAAAGTGTTTCGAAAAAGACATTAAATATTTAATTTAATATTTGTCATTTTTTTTAAATACAAATGCAAAAGTTTGTGAAGATGTTTGTATTTCGAATCTATACTGATATTATAAAGAGGAACGATTTGATTGTTTGTAATGTATAAACTCAAAACTACTGGACCGAGTTTGAAAATTCTTTCTCTAATAGGAAGCTTTTTTATGTTAAATTAATTAATAAAGTTCTAAACGTTTAGAGGTTTTGATTGTTTGATAGACGGAAATGCGGGAACCCACCGTAGAATATAAATTAAATTTGTTATATTATACCGATATACGCATTCTTTGATTAATGATGAATATAATATTATAGAAACATTTTTTTTAAACTTTGTTTTATAGATATGAAGTATTAGCCATATAAAAATATATATATCATATAAATCTACGTTAAGGACGCTATTACATTTTTGACATCTTCGATTTTAGATATTTGAATGACAAGAACGCGCTTTGCTACACGCGCACACATCGAAACCGATTTAAACTAGATTTTCCATTTGAACGAGCTAATCTTAATACTTGAAGTTATTATTTTACTCATCCATATTTATTTTTTTGGAATTGTCGAATGTTTACAATTATGTTTAATAATAATAATTATTATAATATCATCATGTAATAGACATTTTTTTTATTGCATTGAATGACGAGACGAGCATGCCGTTCGCCTGATGGTAAGCGATACGACCACCCATAAACAGTAGCAACACCATCCAGCACCTTGACTTACAAAGTACTGTGTTGAATTCCACTGCGCTCGTCATCCTGAGACATAAGATGTTAAGTCTCATTATGTCCAGTAGTTATACTGGCTACAATGTCCTTCAAACCGAAACACAACAGTGCATGCACACTACTGCTTGGCGGTAGAAATAGACATTGCGGTGGTACCCACCCTGACGGCCTCTTACATAATGAGAGACCTACCACCATTTTTATATATAAAAAATAATAATTAGGTTATACATATAAAAATATAAAAAAGTGTATCACCCTCCGATGGCGAGGCTCAAGACCCAAGCTACCGATAGTCAGGGATACAAAGTGAGGAATCTCCTCACAATGCGTGTCGTATGCGATACGACCACCCATAAACAGTAGCAACACCATCCAGCACGTTGAGTTACAAAATACTGTGTGGCATTTCACTGCGCTCGTCATCCTGATACATAAGATGTTAACTCTCATTATGTCCAGTAGTTAGACTGGTTACAATGTCCTTCAAACCGAAATACTACAGTGCATGCACACTGCTGCTTGGCGATAGAAAAAGACATTGACATTGCGGTGTCCAGAAGTACTACTTTCTGCATCTGGCTCTTGACCCAACTACCAATTGAGAGCTTCAGCAGGTGTTGGTCGAGACTCTGGAATGAACCCATGAGCAGAAACGACAAGGCCCCGATAGAACCGACCGTATAGTTCTTTGATCTTCCATATCACATCGCGTTCCCTAATGCCCATCGCCATAGGTTTTCGCCAGTTCTCATTCGCCAAGGAAAGTGGGATAAATCCCTTATCCACCATGACTAAAATCTTATACATGCCTACTTCGCTGTGGAGGAAATAATTCCTGAGATTGCATACCTCGCGGTTATGCAAGTCCATTAAGTAAGCCTCAGCCCCGCATCTTCGCGGGATGTACAACCTCATCACTGACCACCGTGGGTGATGCATACGATATGCAGTCAGTAGGGTCCGGAACTTTCGATCTAGGGCGTCCAATTCAGTCTGAGTCTGAGTATACCAAAAGAGTACATGAGTACAGGCATAACCCAACCGTTGAAAGCACAAATCTTGTTACCACCTGACAAAAAACTGTTAAATACTTTTGCCAGGCGGCCGAAGAAACGGTCATTCAGCGATTGTTTTACGTCGGCACTCATAATCCCCAGTGCCTCAGACATACCCAGATATTTGTAAGTTACCGTCTCAGAAAGGGATCTAAGTCTTACAGTCTCTAAGACTTGTATGTCACCAGAGACCACGACCTCTACTCGCTTCATATGGATAGCCGCACATTTATCTACACAAAACTCCATGTTGAGTTATTTGCTACATCTTTCAGTAATTTTTAACGACTCAATCAATTCTGTTTGTTTTGATGCAAACAACTTGAGATCATCCATCTAAAGCAAGTGAGATATAGGCTCAGGAGCCCCCGTGCATCTCGGCGCTCTCGGCGTCAACGGCAGCGTGAGGCCTACCTGCCACACTGCTGTCCATCAGGGGGGTCGCAACAATGTGCTAAAAAGACAAAGCTAGAGACGGCACCCGCCCGCGACGCCCGGGTGGCCACTGTTAGTTGCCTTTTACGACAGGCAGGGGATACCGTGGTGGAATTCTCCAAACACCTTCAATCCACAGGGTGGGAGACGCCGGTCAGTCGTCCACCCGGCGTCTCCTACGTCTCCTCTGATGGCGGGAGGAATCCTCGCGTTCCAGAACTCTCTCAGCACTCTCCTTCTACGAGAGGACTATCTCGCAGAAGTGAGCCAACACACGCCAGACCTCCTGACTGCCGACCATGGGAGCGACCACGGCCGGCAACGAGAGGCCGCCTCTGACGACTGCTTTGAGAGCGCTGCGCTCCTCATTCCAGGCTGGGCAAAACTCAAACGTATATTAAGCCGTATCCAGCGGGCAACTGTCACAATGGCACACACAGCCGACACCTCGGTACCTACGATACGACACAGCTACTCACCGAAGCAGCCATGCCTAGTGAGTAGTTGTGGCTGAACTGTAGTACTGTAGTATTGAGTGTTTAGATATTTTTGTACCGGGAAAGGCTTTGAACGCGGGCAAAAACGCGAACTTAACCTAGTAAAATTTAAAAATAAATAATCACCGATACTAAAAATTATAAATAGATAAATAGTAAATACCATATACTGCAAAACTTGTCGATTTAGTAAATATAAAAATACTATGCCATTTTAATAATGAAATTTAAATACTTGCATTAAAATTAATGAATGTTTCATTAATTAAATCAAATTTGTATTGACTTATTGTAATATTAAATTTTCATACTTGCTTTTTGAAAACTAATAATTTGAAATAGTATCAACTATTTTATTCGTAGTATAATGACATCGCGATCAATTTATTACGTATTTATTTTTTGAAAAAAAGTTGTACACCCGTGCTTCCTCGGCCGCGTCTCAGCGCGGAATGACAGCCCGAAATTGGAAAATGTATGAAGAAATTCAATTCAGGTTATATTTTTTCTCTTTACTGGAAAAGTATTTAATTTGACTTGAAAATAATTAGTCATAAAGCGAGAAGACTATATAAGCCATCATATTGTTTCGGTTTTATATTAAAATATTCATTAGTTTAAGGTATAATGGTTCCGATTCCGACCCTATTTTTCGTCATTTTCAGCGATTATTGCTCCAGAATAAACGTATTTACGTGATAATGTTGTATGGAAGCATACAATTTCCATATGCTATAAGCAAAGAGGAATGTTTAATCTTTATTTATATACCAAGATCTCCTCATAAGCGTAACTCCTGATTCAATAAATGGTACCTCAAAACTACGGAAATTTGTAAATGCGCCCTTAAACAATAGTTGTCGATTCACAATAACTAGATAACAGCCCATAAATTCTTTTAGGTGCTTTTCTGTAAGTCTTAATTGTCTTTATAGCCTCGTAGAATGAATTATAGAAAGCTTTTTCCAAGCAGAGGACAATATTAATTATATTAACTAACTATGAAGATGATAATGTTGACTCTAAGGCCAGGTTTTTTTTACTGTAATCCTCGGTGTTATTAAGCTGGACGTGCTCGCAAAGCTTCGAGTGCCCCAGGTGCTGCGAGCGCGTCCAGCTTAATAAGACCCGGATAAAAAGATAACTACAGTTGAAAAAACGGGGCCTAAGATAGTTAAATGAAATCAAGTTCATCTGTAGATCTGAATTATATCTGGAAAATGTCGAGAAGATTTTTTCAAAGAATTTTCTAATTAGAGTTTTGATAAATATAAGATTAAGCCAGTGAGTGCCTTATCTAGTGACTAGGTGATGCTCGCGGCTCTGCCCGCGTGAAAAAGTTTTTGCGGGATAAAAATATTTTCCCGGGACAAAAAGTAGCCCATAGCACTCAAGAGTAATGTAGCTAGTCCTATTAGTGAAAGAATTTTCAAAATCGGTTCAGTATTTCCTGAGATTAGCGCGTTTAACCAAACAAACAACCTCTTCAGCTTTATAATATTAGTATAGATATTACTATAGATGAGTGATCATCCTTAAAGCATTAATAATACAAGAATAATTATTGTAGTTGCAGAACCAAATTTTACGAAAACGATTACAAAATTTAGAAATAATAATTAAAAAGAATATTAGAGAATGATTATTCACGTTGCTAGGATGGTACTATCATCCCTAAATGAAGTTACACGCTAACAGGAGGATAATTAGGTATTATTTTGTAACTAACGCGTTGATCTTCATCCAAATTGAAACTGACAATACAATCTCAGCCGAGTCTATAAAAGACGAACAACGAAGTGTACTGTTTAAAATTTTAAGTGCAATCACCTTCGAAATTGCAGGTACGAACATCTCAACAGCTGTGCGTGGAGGTCAAGAAACCGGCTCTGGGTTATGCGGAAACCTGCGACCTCGTGTTCCAAAATGGGCCCAAACCGTTGCGGAAGTACGCGACGTTTGCGAGGTAAGGTCAAGTGATAACACTTACAGAAAGGAAGAAGGTAGCGATGATGAATATTGGAGAGGAATTTAAATAACAACACGCCAGAAACAATCTTATTTATCGTTTTTATGTGCACTAGGGTAGGTTCACCCAAGTCTTCGTGATTATGACGGAATGGATCATTGCTCATGTAATACGTCTTGGTGGTTTTTTGTAGTCGCTAGATTTACTGGAGTTTCGCTTCATAGTGAAATCTGCATTGGAATTTATTCAACAGCTTTTAAGTGATACGCGAAGAAATCGACCCAACTGTTTCATTATATTCGATGTCAACTATTATTAGTAATAACTATAAGACTGACATAGTCAGAATTGACTCAAAGTCTCTGAAATAAAAAAGAATTAAAAAAAAAAATTTTATTAGGTGTTCACCGTAAGAAACAGAACAAGTAATTGTTTTACTTACAATACTGAAAATGTAATTAAAACGGGCTGATTATACGTTCAGGTTCATTAACATTTTAATGCTAGCAATTTAACAAAGGACATTAATTTGATCAGAGACAAAGTATCTAGTTTCCAGTACATTTATTCACAATCGCAGAAGAAGAGACATATTGTATCGTTTCACGTCAGTTGGAATAAATGGCCATATGCTTGCCCTAAGGGAAAACTTTAATTTTTAGACTAGCCTGAATTAACGAAAATTGCGTTGTCGTATTCTTCCTCTTCCGTCTGGTCTTATCTTAAAATTATTTTTACCCGACTACGGCGAAACCAGGAAGGGTAATGAGTTTAGCACCCCATGTATGTATGTAAGTATTCATTTTATGTTCCACTCTAGCGTCGCTCCTATTGAACCGAATTTGACAAGTGAGGTGTCCATCGATTCGTATTTATTGTGCGATAATTATAAGCTATATATTTTTATTTGTTTTTTTAGTCAAGTGTGCGCAATTTAGTTTCAAGCATGTTGAAGTATTTAGTTTATACTACCGGCTGCCTATCTAGGCAGCCGGTAGTATTTGTTTACTTAAGGTATCTACCTTAAGTAAATATCTTATTCTTCTTCAGCCTTTAGAAGTCCACTGCTGAACATAGGCCTTCCCCAAAAAATTCCAGACCAACCTGTTAGAAGCGGCCTGTATGAAGCGGGTTGCTGCAGCCTACTAGCCAACATTTAGCTTCAGAAAAATAGTCTTAGAAAAGTCTGACGTTACTATTTTTATGCACTTTAAATCCATGTTATTCAAAATTCCGACTTCAGTTTAATATTGTAGGTACATGGACACAACTGTTCGGTAGGCAACTACTTGGCTGAACCTCTAGAATTGCTACAGTCCATGAGCGGCCGATCCGGCTTAGCATCAGGTGGACTAGTTGCTCGTTTGCCTATGCAATGCAATGCAATCAGCCCAGTATTATCTACTGCCCACTGCTGAACACGGGCTTCCTCTACTACTGAGAGGGGTTAGGCCTTAGTCCACCACACTGGCCTAGTGCGAGTTGGCAGATATCACATACCCTCGAGATTCTTATGAA
The DNA here is from genome assembly GCA_947568825.1 of Sphinx pinastri. NCBI lineage: Eukaryota > Metazoa > Arthropoda > Insecta > Lepidoptera > Sphingidae > Sphinx > Sphinx pinastri. Next base: position 2,625,138 of record OX387623.1, read on the forward strand.
GAATTCTCAGGTATTTAGGTTTCCTCACGATGTTTTCCTTCACCGTTAAAGCGAATGATAATTGATAAATAATACACACGTCGTAACTTCGAAAGTTAGGGGTGTGCCTTGAGTTTTGAACCTCCGGACATTGCCTCGGCAGACAGTTCCATTCCCAACTAGGCTATCGTCCACTTCGTTTGCCTATGAAGGCAATGAAAAAACAAATAACTTTCTAACATTAGAATATTATCCGCCATTTCAGAGAGCTGGTAGACTGGGCGTTAGCAGTGACGCATATAGGAGCTTGCTGTGTGTACGTAGTGGTTATTGCAGAATCATTTAGACAAGTAAGTAGCTGAGGTTATTTTTCTCTACCGAGTCGCATTTGACATATAATGCCTTTGCTATTTCTTTATGGAATTCAACGCTGCAATCTGCAACAACGTGACATTGGCGGAATTCCTTAATAATGATACTGCGTCGATGGCATAGATGTATTACGGTATGACTGCAGTGCTGAGATCTTGGGTTCGATTCCCGGATCGGACAAAGTGAATTTGAATTTTTCTACTCATTATCAGCCCGGAGTCTGGAAATGCGGTAAATGGCATTAAGTCCACCCGCTATTACATGGGCCCTAACATAGCTGGCGAAATAATGTGTAATACTCCTTTGCCTACCCCTAAAAAGGGAAAAAGGCGTGATGCTATGTATATATGTATGAAGCGCTTCGCCAGCAATCAAAGAATAAGAAGGAGAGTTACTGGTTAAACGTATTTATTGATAGTTCCAGAAATGTGTTACGCTCACTTAAATCCCTTTGGAATACCTGTTGCCCTGTATAAGTTAATTCGGGGCTTAGCAAATATTTCACGTGAAGCCACTAGTAGCGCCATTTAGTATATTGTTTCGTAATCTGAAAAAAATATATAAAGAATCAATTACAATTATTTATTTACTGATAATTCAGATACTTACCAATATATTATTGGAATATTTAATGACCTACTTAATAGACGGTTTTGATAATTTTTAAAATAAACAACATTTTAAAAATGTTTGATAGAAGTAAATGTTAGTAAATTAGTATTAGTAGTAATTATCTGAGCATTTTCTGGACTTTCTCAATAGATAAATCTGGGCTAGAGTTAACGTTTTAAATATAATTGGTCTAGTTAAGTATTCCTCACGTGTTTCCAATCGTAGTATACATTTTATATGTCTATTAAGACTGTTTATTTTTGCACTACATACAGCTTGCATAATGTTATTTTATGTATTGCATACAACACCGAACTATTAAGCCTATGGTGTTTTAAATCTAAAACGAATAAATGTCATGCAGCGCGTACCTTGAACACAGAATTGAACGTAGTGGGTACCTCAGTAATCGGTATGCAACCAACATAATCTAAATCAAAATAATAAATTGTCAAAATGGCACATAGTAAAATACCCTATTATTTGGTCCCTCTTTAATCAGATACAAAATATGTATATCCAATATTCTCTTCACTATACTATCGAATACTCAATCAATGAAACAGAATATGGGGCTCAATCTTAGGTATGCCGATAGTTAGGTAATTGACTATTCATAATTCAGTATTACCAAATATATGGTTATAATCATTAGGTAACAACAACAGTTATCCTTATAACGTCGTATTTTGAACGGATCGGATATTGAATATCAAATTATGTATCAATGATCTGAAGGAAGAAAATTGTTCTAGGTAATTGATATTATTATTTTAATATCAATTTTATTCAGAGCCTATTTTTTACGAATGTATTCAAAAAGTTCTTTGACCTGATCAAATGTTAAAAATAAATAAAAAAATCTGTGATGGCTTGTTCCAATACAAAACTAACCAACAGTTTTATATGTTTGCTTGTCTAGTTAAGTCTCCGAAAGACCGAACTGATTAAAATTTGCATTATCTACGTGCATACCAAAATCGAAGTTAATATTTTCAATCTCTTATCCAGGTCTCAATATTCTACGGAGGACCAAGCTGGTCTGTGACGGCCTATTGCGCTTTAACTCTAGTAGTGTTAGTACCACTAACACAAATCACAAAGCTGAAATACCTGGTGCCGTTCTCGGCGGTCGCTAACTTCGTGTGGCTCGCCTCAATATGCATCTCTATTTACTACTGTTTGAGAGACACTCCTGATATCTCTGAGAGGAACATGGCTACATCTATTTCTGGCATACCTACGTTTATAAGGTTAGTAAAAATTATTTATTACAATCGAACGCGGAGGAATTTATTGCCCATCTGGTGGTGGTCGATAAGTGGACGATAGCCTAGTTGGAGTGGAACGGTCTGCTGAGACAATGTCTGCAGGTTCAAAACCCAAGGCACACACCTCTGACTTTTCGAGGTTACGTGTGTATTGTATATCAATTATCGTTCGCTTCAACGGTGAAGGAAAACATCGCGAGGAAACCTTCATACCTGAGAATTCTCCATAAGAATTTTGAGGGTATGTGAAGTCTACCAACCCGCACTAGGCCAGCGTGGTGGACTAAGGCCTAACCCCTCTCACTAATAGAGGAGGCCCGTCCTCAGCAGTGGGCAGTATATAATACGGGGCTGATTGCTGGTGGTGGTCACCATCGGCATTGGACATTGACAATGCCAAGAGTATGTACAGCCAAGCTATTGTGGTTGAGTATATAAAGAAAATGTTTAAAAAAATATTAGTACCCTTCAAATATGACAATGGACGAGGTAACTGTCAAAGAAAAAATACAAGATACACAACACAGTGAAATCATCGTCATTAAAGTCTGGTTGTGCGAGCGAGATAATCTCACACTTTTCTTTTTTATTATAAGTACCACTTTCAATGTTAAAAGTAAAATTAATCTAACGTAAACTATCATCCACATTTTCAGTACAAGCCTCTTCGCGATGGAAGGCATCGGCGTGGTTATGCCTATAGAGAACGAGATGGTGAAACCGCAGCATTTCCTGGGCTGTCCAGGAGTGCTGAACATAGCCATGACATCTGTAGTGATACTGTACGGTTTCGTCGGCTTCACCGGGTACCTGCAGTTTGGGGAGGGTGTGAGAGGCAGTCTAACACTGAACTTGCCGCAGGACGAAATGTGAGTTGATTTAAGAATTATCAAATGACCCATATTATAATTCAAGCAATTAAAAGAACAGAAAATTGAATTTCATTGTCTAAGCCCTAAGGTTCTGTTTCTCGACTAGTTAAAGACCTTTGCGCGACGCCTTAAGATTTTTTTTAGCTTTTTGTTTGAAGTTTCTTGAGTGATTTAAATAAATACGTCAATGAACTTACAGAATAGATAAAATAACTCAATTTACACTTGGAAGCTTTTTATTTGATTACTTGATCACCTTATTTATATACTTAGTAGTAACGAATAAATGCTCTCTTTATTCATTTTTAAGTTATAAAAATATCATTGTAAGTGGTAAGTAGATAGGTAGTGCAAAAGCATCATTTATCTTTCGTAATATTATAAATAAAGGCGGATATTTTTTATGAATTTGTTTGGATATTTGTTAGAAGTAAACCATGCAGCGGTTACTTAGATACTTTTGCATGGATTTGCATGAATTTTGCCACACTGATAGGCCATATTCTGAATTAACATATTATAGGCAAATTTTTATCTCGGTATTTTTTTCCCTTGGGAAATATTTGATTTTTTAATCATATATTTAAGTAGATGGCGCTGGTGTCTTACAAATGTCTATATGGATCGCTACAGTGATTAAGGATTTTTTGTAGCGGGGAAGGGTTTTCACGCGTGCGCAGCCACGGGCAACACCTACTTACGAATAAATCCTTTATTGTTCCAGTCTTGCGCAAACAGCAAAACTTCTCGTGGCGTGTGTTATGTTACTCTCTTTCGCCCTCATATTCTACGTGCCAGTGGATATCGTGTGGAGGAGAGTACATGAGAAGATCCCGGCCAGGGGTCAGAGGTGGGCGCTGGCTGGCATCAGATTAGTCGGGACACTGTTTACAGGTAAAACACTTGTAGGATTTTTTTATATATATAGTAATTTAGTAAAAAACAAATTGACGCTATCATATTATTATAAAGTATAATTATAATATAATATAAGCCTTTATTGTTGTTAAACATATAACTACTGGACATAATGAGACTTAACATCTTATGTCTCAGGATGACGAGCGCAGTGGAATGCCACACAGTACTTTGTAAGTCAAGGTGCTGGATGGTGTTGCTAGTGTTTATGGGTGGTCGTATCGCTTACCATCAGGCGAACGGCATGCCCGTCTCGTCATTCTATGCTATAAAAAAAAAAAAAAAAAAAAAAACATAAAATTTATGTAACATCTAATTGTGCCAAAGTAGTACATAAGTTTCAAACTATATTTTAATTCATTATAAATCGTATTACAAGAAAATACTTTCTGCAAGTGGTTATTAATATTATTATTATACAGTTTGTCTTCCGACAAAGTCCTCCTCTCAATATTTCTAATTAATGCCGTCTTTTGCTATTCGAGTTCATAGAAGGCCCGCAACTTTTTTGAAATCTCCTACCTTTTCTTTTTTAGCCCCGACAAAAAAGCGGGGTGTTATAAGTTTAGGTTGTGTATATGTATGTCTGTCTGTGGCACCGTAGCTCTCAAACGAATGGACCAATCTTGACGCGGTTTTTTTTTAAAGTTGATATGATCGCGATGGTTCTTAGTTATAATTTATGAAGGTCTGTTCAGGCGTTTAAAGATTATCCGCTCATTTGCAATTTAAAAAGCCCGATTGAATTTAAATTTGGTGTACTGTGACTTCGGCAATATTTTTAAACATGAACTGATGCAGCAGCATAAAGTAGTCTGCGGGATACCCAACTCCTTAGCAACTTATAGCAGATATAGCGTGTTTGGGCTGATAAGGATGGTCTCATCGAGTAGGTGTTAGATAGTTGATTATCAAGGCTACATGATGGAGAATAAAGGAATTTAAAAATATTGAAATAAAAATTAAATTAAAATTATAATAACCCACGACACAAAATCTCTAAAAAGTAAAATAATAAAAGTGTCTTTGTCGTTTAAGTACCTAGTAATATTTTGAGCCAAGCATCCTCACGTCGGGGACCGAATTTCGGACCAAGGAGACGAAAATACTTCTTTAGCGGGCGCCTGACGCGACGACGCTTTGGTCAAAATATTACTAGGTAGGTACTTAAACGACTAAGACACTTTTATTATTTTACTTTTCAGAGATTTTTGTGTCGTGGGTTATTTTAATTTTAATTTATTATAAAGTATTATGTTAAAAGTGGTGTTAAATAAAAAAATTGCACCAGAAAAGGCGATAATAGTACTTCTTAAAGCAAAAGATGAAATTGCGAATTTAGAACTTTTATTAAGACTGTTTAACATAAAAAAAAATATATCAATGGTGACATAATATTCTATATCGAGTCATAGAAAACGTAAAATGGCCGTAAACACAAAATGTCTGATTACATAGGCAATTCGCTCTTGCAATTTGCTCTCAATGGGAATGTAAGTGGTTTCATAAAATCTTACGATTCTTTTTATTAAAACTGGGATTTATGCGCGTTATAACTTTAACAATTGATTAACTTTGAACATAATCAAGTTTGATATATTGCCGGAATAAATTGAGGTTTTCTTAACGATGTAAGTTGTGTATTTAGGAATTATAATAACTCAAAGTTAATTAGTTTATTTAGTACAGAAACTGGGTGGGTAGCACCGCTTTATAAATTTAAATGATATGAGTCGAGCTCATTATTTATTCTTTAACACAAATAGGACTAATTCCCATTTCATACTCCCTCTGGGAGTATATTCGTCCTACTAATATTATAGACGCGAAAGTTTGTAAGAATGTATGTTTGTTACTCTTTCACGCCAAAACTACTGAACGGATTTCAATGAAATTTGGGACACGGATAGACCATATCCTGGATTAACGCATAGGCTACTTTTTATCCCGGGAAAATAAAAAGCGGGACTTTTATCCCGAGAAAACTCATACAGGCGGGCGGAGCCGCGGGAAAAGCTCGTCTTATATAATTAAGTGACGTGTGGTATCTAATACCCCTGATGTATACTGGAAGTAATGAACATATTTTTGTTCCTTTGCAGTCGGCTTAGCCTGCGCGATACCAAAACTGGAGCTATTTATGGAGCTGGTGGGAGCTGTGTGCCTCTCGGTCCTCGGTCTCCTACTACCCTCCATTACCGAGACAGTCTGGAGGTGGGGACGCGACATCGGACCGTGCCACTGGGTCGTCTGGAAAAACGCAATTCTCGGCGTGTTTTCAATCGTCGCTATGGTATCAGGCGTTGCGTATGCCATTATTGCCATGATTGAGAAACTGTGATATGTAAATACAGTATTAGTATATATAAGGCATCAGTTACCTGTTTGTGTTTTGCACAAAACGTTTGTATATTTTGGTACTGCCGTTTATAGTCATGATGTAAAGATTTATACAGTGTCATTCTTTGATGTTAACGACATACATACACATGTCACGCCTCTATCCCATAGGGGTAAGCAGAGACTATGGATTGCCACTTTGCTCGGTTCTGGCATACTTCTTTCGCTTCCTACACCTTCATTAGTCTTTTCATGCACTCCCGCCGGTTGTCAGATGTCTGACATTCGAAGGTTCGGTGCGGTCGACCCTTTCCATCCACACTCGCCTTATATATCCTCTTTGTCAGTCTCCTATCAACCATCCTCTCCAAATGTCCAAACTACCGTAGCATACCCTTCTCAATTTTGGTCACTACATCCTAACGACAATCCTAAAATAGGATGAGGTACTGCTGACATAAATTATAGCATTAATAGAGACGGTACTTACTAACCACGGGTTATTGCGATATAACGGCTTTCAGCAACAGGTATTTGGCGAGAGCTCAAGATATTATATCCTGTGTAGCTATTTTCATGAAATATTCTTGGCCGTATCTTTACGCCCTTATTACGATGGACGTAAGATATAAATCTTAGTGTGGCCCCAGCTTTAGGCAATCAATGGCATGGAACTTTTCGCATTGACCACAAGTATTCATGATAAATCGACCATAAACTGTTCTAATTGATGTTTCTGTGATCGGTAAATTGTTGTGTGAATATTTTAGTCCTTCGTTAATTCAAGTATCAAATTGCCTCTCCTTATTAAGACGAAAGACTGTATAAATCTTTAACATTGTGGCTTTGTGATATATTTTAGTGGATTAAACTATCGTCTTGAATACTGGCCGAATAAAATGAAAAAAAAAATCTTAAGGGGGATTCCGCGGTGTCTGATATCGGCACATACCATACCATACCAGCCCTGTATTGTATACGGCCTACTGCTGAGCACGGGCCTCCTCTACTAGAGAGGGGTTAGGCCTTAGTCCACCACGCTGGCCTAGTGCGGGTTGGCAGACTTCACATACCTTCGAAATTCTGAGAACTTCACAGGTATGCAGGTTTCCTCACAATGTTTTCCTTCACCGTTAAAGCGAGCGATAATTCACAAAGAATACATACATAACATTTTTAGAAAAGTCAGAGGTGTATGCCCTTGGGTTTTGAACATGCGGAGATTCGTCTCGGCAATCCGTTCCACTCCCAACTAGGCTATCGCCGCTTCGGCACATACACCGCACCATAATAAGCGGCGTCTCATGAGGCATCTATCTTGTCATTGAAGTCGCCTACCGTGGAACTCTCCCGTAACGCTTAACTTTCAAGCATAATTGATATATTTGTAGTAAATATTTACTACTAATGAATTCCATAAATAAATAATAACACAGACTTTCTACGAGATTACCTTAATTAATATTAAAAAGACAACTGACAGGTTGATAGGTAATTAAATTATGATGTAATTAATTAACATAATGTAAGATTAAATTAGTGAGTGTGTTGCCAATTTAGATAGATTCTTACGCTGAGATTTATGAAATAGATTTCAGTCATAAATTCGAGTAAAAACAGTTGTAACTCTTAATGTATTTTTTGAGAGCAATTATCAGATTCTTATTTTAATAGTAACCAAATATTATAACTTAATACTTAAATTAACGGCCCAACGGAAGACCAACGCTGGTTTTAGCAGCTTATGCTGAGTTGGGGTCAAATTTGTGACGAGCAAAATTAATTTAAGAGTACATTGTAATTATGGTGTAATAATGCTTGTTACGAATAAATATTTCTTTCTTTCTATCTATCTAAATAACGATTTCCAAAAACAGAATGATGTGAAATCGGTATTATTGGCTGTTTTTGTTAATTCGGATTTTGAAAAAAATCTTAACTGCTTCTTGTATAAAAAAATATTATTGTATATTAATAACTCATAAATGCATACAATATAAGTATAATATTATGTATTTTCTCAGATAACTATGTAAAGACTTTACTGACTCAAAAAATCTATAATAAGCAAAGTGAAAATAAAATTAAAAATAATTTTAATTAATGAAGCTTTTTATTATAATCATAAGTGCGCGCACATGCGCATGCTCACGCCTTTTATCCCCGAAGGGGTAGGCAGAGGCGCAACTAGTGCACCCACTTTTCGCCAAGCGTATTCCGTCCCATGATGTGATAGGGGGCGAGCCTATCGCCATATCGGGCACAAATTCCAGACTCCGGGCTGACACTGAATAGAAAAATCCAATATCACTTTGCCCGACCCGGGGATCGAACCCGATACCTCAGCCTTGCAGTCGTACCTTAATACAACTACGCCACCGAGGCAGTCATAAGTTCGTCGTATAATCATAAGTTGCCCGAATAGAAATAAAATAATAATTTGTCATTTATTTAGGCCGTACAACAACTGTCGTAGGAATCATCCCATTGAATAAATCTCAACATATTGTGATCATCTATAAAAAATCCGCAAAGCAGCGTTGGTAAGGAAAAGGTCATACGAATCTGAATTTGTATTATTATGAGACGAGCCCGTAGTCTAATGCAGAGTCTATTTTACGATGAGCAACGAGCTTCTTGAGAGTTCCTGAAGTATATTTTTGAGCAAATATTCTATTCGACGCGTTATTACTTTAAATCTAGATTCTTGACTGTTCGGCATAGTTGTATTACGGTACGTCTGCAATGCTGAGGTCTTGGGTTCAATTCCCGGGTTGGGCAAAGTGATATTGGGTTTTAAATTCAGTATCAGCCCGGAGTCTGAAATTTGCTCGCCCACTATCACATCATGGGACGATATTATACGCACGGCGAAAAGTGGGTGCACTAGTTGCGCCTCTGCCTACCCCTTCGGGGCTAAAAGGCGTGAGTATGTGGTTTAGATTATTACCACTTTGGTTCAACAGTGGCGTACATTTAAAGATGGTATTGTATGCTCTGTGTTTGTTCTCACTTCTCAGGTTGGGTTGTTTTGGTTCTCAAGACACTATTGCGTGAATACAAGTAGTGCCCAATATGGAATAGTCGCTGCTGCCACATTATGTCATTCATAGAGTTCAATATATAATTTTAATGATTTCCAAAATCGTCCTTGTGACTTACTTACTCATGGGAAAACGCTTATTCACGTTTAGACCACGACTTATCATAATGACCTTAAATTCACATGCACAAAATATTTTTTATTTTACAGATATATAATATAAATTGTTGACTATAGGTAACTTCAAGGTATCGGTTTTTCGTGACGGTGTGCGCGCGCATCGTAAAAATTTACTCTCATCATTTTTCCCAAATGCGCCACAAGAAGTATAACTTCAAAAATTGAAAATCGAGTTCTCGTCATAAAATTACTTAAAACGAAATTCTCAATTCAACAATAGTTCAAACACAGCCATATTCGAGCAGGAACAGGGCAAAACTATTATATCGGTCCCTTTTTTATTATATTTTTATAAAAAAGGACCAGTTTTAAGTCATTTTGTGATGATAACTTAATTTTCGATTATTTTGAATTGTGTCGTTTTCGTTCTAAAGGTGCGATATATATATATATTACTTTAAACTTGTGCATGCTGTGGCAGATCATAAGTGTTGGTGCAAACAATAGTTAGTGGCCAAATGAAAAAAAAATAGCAAGCGGCGAGGGATCCAGACAGTGTTAACTAACGAGAGATCCCTCGTCCGTCGACGCAATTATGCCGGCCTTATTAAACAGGTACCTACACAAGCTGAATTAGCTTAGCTGATCCCGGAATGACACACTTGGCCACTATGGCGGGCTAACCTCAGAGTGGTATCCGGCCGGATCAAAGATACATCCTAACACTAGCAAAATAAAGTGCAAAGATAAGATGGAATACATTTTATTTTGGCTATTTTTCGTCGTTTAACTTATGGTTTGTTTTAAAGCGTTTCTGATGGATATCAGCACATACTATACACTTACGCCATTTATCCCTGAAGGGGTAGGCAGAGGCGCAACTAGTGCACCCACTTTTCGCCGTGCGTATTCCGTCCCATGATGTGATAGGGGGGCGAGCCTATCGCCATATCGGGCACAAATTCCAGACTTCGGGCTGATATTGAATAGTAAAATCCAATATCACTTTGCCCGACCCGGGGATCGAACCCGAGACCTCAGCTTTGCTTTACCATAATACAACTACGCCACTGAGGATAAGAACAGTTATTTTAATTGATCGACGTCGGTTTTACAGCGTAATATACATCAAACTACTTTCGGATTTTAATGGTAATTATCAACTAAAACATTTTACTATACGTGTACAGTCAGAAGCATAAGTATCTGTACAAAATAAAAATTTCAAAACGCCTATATAAACACGTTAAGTTAAACTGAAACATTTTTTTGCTGTGTTTGAAGTAAAGTAAATCCCTTTTATTTTAATTTTGTGAAAAGAAAAAAATGATTAGTAAGAACACAAAAATATGTAGGCAAATTGAAATTTTGAATTTGTTCAGCTACTTATGCTGCTGACTGTACAATGTTTCAATACGACATTACAAGGTTAAAACCATAAAATTAAGATGTGTTGAAATATTTTATAGTATTTGGAAGGAGCCTAGATATGCAAGGTGACTTAGATTATGTCCAAATAAAAAATAAATGAATCCTACGCACGCTTAGGTACTCTTAATACCATAATAAGATACAAAAAATCAGGTCAAGAGTTTCAAGAAATTTTCTGTTTATTACTTTCTTACTTTTTGTAGAGCATGTTAATAAAACGCCTTAGTTCTTGCCAGCGGTCTCTTGTCTGACGTTAATCCCCTATGATGATTCCAGAAATCGTTTAATTAAAGTCCTCAGTCAATTCAGAGGACAAGTGAAACAGAAGTCTTTCTAAGTTCAAGCCCGACTCAGCACACGAGTCGGCAATTGCTGATGCAATGACCCATCAACTTGCGTGGCCGCGTGGGTTGTTTGACGCGGCATAAGTTATTCTATAGTGCATGAGACAATAACGTTTTTTCTTAACAATTTTTCAGCACCTAGAATTTAACGATACGTAAAAAAGATATCATGGGAGCACCACCTAACTTATGCCATTGACTAGGAATTTTACCCAATAAAGTTGTAAAATAACTCCTGTAAATAAAAAAACTAAACAGCGCATGAAAATTTAAATCTAAATTCCCAAAGAACAAGAAAATTAAACATGGATATAATTACAAAACTAGAACTATGTATGTCGTAACGTCTTAAGAATTTCCGAGACAAAAACTGGCGTAATATGGACGAGTTGATTTCACTAGCGCTGTGGCACCACTGATGTTGACTGACACTTAATAGCGTGTCAGTGGACATCAAGTTTCTTATGTGTGTCGACTAGTGTGACCATAAGTCCAATAATGAATATAACTTTTGAATATGTATATTTTTATGCATAACATTATGAATGGGAACTAGAAAAGACAAGGTTATGACCATTTAAAATTAAGTTCAAAAACATAGTCGTTTTGTACGAGTAGCCGTAGCCGTCACTTATTCCCTAATATTATAATAATTAATGTAGAAATTTGTAATTCAACGTTATGGCTGATAATATTATTTTTAGGCAGAAAAGGCGTTATCAGTCGATTCTTCTTCTTCTTCTTCTTCTTCTTCAGCTTTAGAAGTCCACTGCTGAACATAGGCCTCCCCCAAAGATTTCCAGACCAACCTGTCAGAAGCGGCCTGCATCCAGCGGGTTCCTGCGAACTTCACAAGGTCGTCCGTCCACCTTGTAGGAGGAAGTCGATTACTGTTCGATTATTTTTTTTGTAATATAACTAAATATTTCTTTATATATTTATATTACGAGGAAGCCTTCAGATGGTAAGTGTCAGGTCACATAAACAAACAAAACAACTAGTAAAATTAAATACAGAATTCAGCAAGACTTAGGGCCTGTTTCCGAATGTTTCAGTAAATTTTATTCCACAGTTATCGTATGAAACAGGTTATGTAAACAGTACTCATTTAATTGCTATTTATTTGCGAACATAGATTATACGGTGAATTTTGTATTTGGTTGATACATTTATGTGATGAGTAGCATTCACTTAGATGTCGTTAAACAGACCTTAAAGATTAAAGAATATAGAGCTCAAACCAATAAATATAAATAGGAATGTTTTTTTAACCGACTTCGAAAAGGAGGAGATTCTCAATTCGTGTGTTTGTTTTTTTTTAATGTATGTGCACTGAATTCTCTGAAAATTGGTAGCGTAGCGTATTGTACATTAATATAATCACACGAATGGCAGTTTATTATTAGTATTATTAAAATTTCCTTATAACCGATAGGCAAAGCACATGTTATTTTTTTCCTTATAGTGGTTTTAGAAGTCGGTGCTATTTTTTGTTAAAAAGTTTTATTGTAGTTAAATCAGAAGACGAACATGCTGTTTGCCTGATGGTAAGCGATACGACCGCCCGCCCATAGACAGTAGCAACATACAAGCAAATAGTAACAGGGGCACATAAGTTTAAATTACAAAGTACTGCGTGACACTAAACTGCACTCGTCACCCTGAGACATAAGATGTTAGTCTTATAGTGCCCAGTAATTACGCTGGCTACATTGTCCGTTAAACAGTGTATGTATACTGCTGAGTCTGACATTGCAGTACCTACCCAGGCGTCCCCTCACATACGAGAAACCTACCACCAATAAACTAAAACTAAAGTTCATTACCAAAGTTTTAAATGTGTAAGTAATGTAATTCTTAGGGTGGTATTAAAATAAAAAAATCTCAAGTTTGAGTCACATGTCAAGTAGACATAATGTATCAATACTTGAGATGTAACTCAAACTTGAGATTGATTCATTAATATCGCCCTTAGTGATATAAATAAAAAAAATCTTAGGCCCAAACAATTTATTCTCTACAATCGACTAGAGAATTATCTTTAACTTGTGTTGCCGTGTTTTATGCTCTCGTCCACATAACGTGCAAGCTGTTCATTAGCGTGCTGCGTTACATAGTTATGATCACAATGCGCATCGTGTTTACTACAACCATGAGTTCACTCCAATTAATTTTGTAAAAAGTCTAGTTTCATTAAATAGCGATAATAGACCGTATTGTATGAGTCTGAATGATGAGTATTGAGTTGTGCGTATGATAGTTTTTTTTATTGACAGGCATCTCATGGCTGGTTTATTATTTTCGAGGCATTTTAGGAAAATACAAGTAAAGGAGTAATTGAGTTCTCTTACGGTAAATAATGATGAGCGTGAATAGTCATAAAACTAGAATTGTAAGTGCGTTTCTACCTACTCACACACACTCACGCCTCTTATCCCTAAACTGGTAGGCAGAGGCGCAACTAGTGCACCCACCTTCCGCCGTGCGCACTCCGTCCCATGATGTGATAGGGGGCGAGCCTATCGGCATATCGGGCACAAATTCCAGACTCCGGGCTGACACTGAATCTAAAACCCAATATCACTTTGCCCGACCCGGGAATCGAACCGAAGACCTCAGTATTGCAGTCACACCGCAACACAACAACGCCACCGCGGTGGCCCGTGGCAGAGGCCACCTACTCAGCAGAGTAAAAACAAGTTAGTGAAAAGAAGTTGAAATTGAAGAAATCTCAAGTATCTTATCGTACTAATATTATAAATGCTCGCGGCTTCGCTCGCGTGGAAGGTCTTTCCCGCTACAAAAGTCCCTAAAGCACAATACGACGCCAGCGCCATCTACTTAAAGAATCAGATTAAAAATATCCATTATTTCCCATGGGAGCAAATTACCCTAGACATGGTCTACTTACCAAATTTCACCCAAATCCGTTTAGTTGTTTCTGCATTTACTTCTAACAAACACACAAACAGTTTCCCAAACTTTTGCATCCTACTTTATAATATTATAAACGCGAAAGTTTATAAGTATGGATGTCTGGATGTATGGACGTTTGTTACTCTTTCACGCGAAAACTACTAAACGGATTTCGATGAAATTTGGCACACGGGTAGATTACGTCTTGGATTAACACATATGCTAGTTTTTATCTCGGGAAAATATAAAGTGGGACTTTAATGCCGGGAAAACGCATTCACGCGGGCGGAGTCGCGGGCAAAAGCTAGTTCATAATATTAGTAAGAAGTAAAATAAGATAAGAAGTAAGATGTGCTCTTTTAATTTATAAGTACCCATAAATACACAGGTTATATTATGTGTCAGAGATGAGACCCCTGACCATCGAACCCAAACTTTGTGTTAGTAGGTATTTATGGAACGCAGCCTACCTATAATGTTCATATTTGCCGCGGGGAGCGCTGCTGACCCCTTCTCCCCTTCTTGTCTGTAATGTGTAACGGTTAGCGTGTTATTTTGCAATATACTTTTCGTTTATGTATCGAGTTGTTTACTTAAAAAAATTACACCACGTATAATTCCTTCACTTTGCACTCCATTGCAATCCTAGCCTAGAGGGCTTTCGTTAATGTGATAACACACACATAATCAGATTAGGAATTAAATTAAAATCCATTTCAAACTCGATGAAGTATTAAAAGCAAAACTAATAACAAAGTTTGAAGAAAGTTTAGATTTATTGCCATGAAACCATCATTTTCGTAGTATAAAGTGGCATCTTAAATTTGTTTTTTATCTTATTTGAAATATGAATCTTGAAAATCTAATCCAAAGTTTAATAAGTAAATTTCTTGTACTATGTGATATTTGAGATTAGCTACAATATAATATCTATTCCCACTTGCATTACCAAATTGCTTTGTAAAAGAAAGATTGTAAATTACGTGTCTGCCACAAACAGTTTCGCAAAATCTTTAGCTACAAATTTCATGAATGCAAAAGTAGCTGTCTATTCACGGCTAAACCACGGGGCGAATTATAATGAATCTTGGTATGGAGTAAGCTTGAACCAAAAAAAGGTTACTTTTTAAATTTGTTATAAATGGAATTCCACACAGCCGAAGCTGCGAGCAGAAGCTGGTTTCAAATAAAGCATGAACCGATTGTGAATAGCGAAACACTACAAGTATTCATTGCGAATGGATTTAAATTTAAGTATTTACGTAAAATAAAGACCCAGCGCAAGTTACCAGATGATTTATTGTTACCCACAAAGGAAACCAATATTCCTGGCTTATACTGACAGTCTCTGTGGAACAGCTGGTTTTGAGCGAAGATTTTGCTGGTGAGACACGCGATATAATATTTAGACTCGATACAAATATGACGGACGGATAATAGTGGCTCGTTATAGTATTCGTGTTGACTCTGAACTACGTCATCAGTTACATCTTCAATAAGACATGACCATTTCTAGTTACCATAAAAGAGGAATGCCATTCCTCTTGTTGATGGATTTCATTCCATATTCCATGAATTACAGTAACTGAACTCTAAGGGTAGTAGCAGTTCCAATATTCTTCATTGCCTTAGAAATTAGAAATTTATTTAATGGTAAACGTAAACGTATCTTTTCTTTAATATTTCACAATATGTTACGGAATTTACTAAGTTCATATTTTGATTTAGACGTATTTTATTATTTTTATTCATGTGTCTAGTGCAATCTGCCTTCAATAATTTGTTCATTATTAAATAATGAAATGAAATGAAATGAAAATATATTTACGAAAGACAAAATTTTACAATGGTAATATCCTATGGTCTTCACACTAGGCAAGCCTGTATCGTGAAGACCCAAATATAATCTAGCCTAGTTGCCTACAGGTATACATTTCCAATTGACACTGGTCTTATCACAAAAAATAGTTTTATACTGACATGTAGATTATGTATCTATGTAATGGTACAAACAAATTATTTAACAAACAGTACTGTTAGATGGTATAGGAGTTAACGGCCCACCTGATGGTATGTCGCCATCGGCAGTACCAGGGACACAACCAAGCTGCTGCCCGTCGTAAGAAATATTTGCGTGTTTCGCATAACAAAATATTTATTTTTAAGGTTTGAGTGTTTTGGCTCCCAAAGGTACCCAAATTACGATACAAAACTTTTGTTTTACTGTGGGATCAGGTGCAAATGACTGTAAGTTGTTTTTATTTATGAAATAAATGTCTGTTATCAGAAACATAAACGAGTGAGCTTTTTATTAGCTTTAACTGGAATATTTAAAAATAGTCAAATGACGAATAACCTCCAAATTAAAATACATACGTAAAATCCCATAAGATAAAAATAAATTAGCCAGTACATGTTGCGTTATATGTTTTATACGGAAAACACAATGTGTTTTCCGTATAAAACATATTTTAGGTATATCGTTTTTGGCCTTTCCAATTATTCCTGTTGATATATACCTATAACAAGTTGCCTTCTGTTCCATAAGAAATCAAATAAATGTACGACATTTGAATTTTGTTTCCGTACCCACTTGCATCGATTACCGGTTGGCAAGGCAACCTCTACCAGGAAACCAATTTAAATTTGTTATAAAATAAAAAAATACGTATTCTAAATATAAAGTTTTCGGCATAGAGTGTAAAAATTGGTACCACAATAGTTCAATAGCCCAGCAACTTACATTACTGTAAGTTTGATAGAACTATTAAAAACAATAAATAAATTATTTATTCTACCCAATTGATATTATTATATATATATTGACGCAGCTCCAAACATTTTGTTAGAACTCATGTGGCGTTGTAGCGGGAAAGTCCTATAGTTTCTCAGCACATGGTCACTCTACTCTATAATGAAGATTTAGCCTGCCTCAGAAATCAGTCATTCACTCATTCATTTCGTTACAGAGAGGAACGCATCGAGTTGTAAAATGTATTTTATAAACAGAGTCAATACGTGAATGTGAAAATTGTGAAAATGACGGAAATATTAAGGTATTGTTATCTTTTATTCTGTTTAAGTGATAAGAGATTGTTATCAAACAAAGAGTAATTACTACGCTCTTTACATGTTTCTCGTGTCATGTATTTTTTTATCACACAGTTACGGAAAATATAACTGAAATTAGTCATTTCGAAGTAAGGTCATTTAAACCGAAATGACGAGGAATACAAAAAAAAACTGCTATTGTTTATTCTGTTATATTATTTTAGCTACAGATAGGTACAAACGAAAATGTTAACGAAACATAGTACTCATCAACTATATGGGTGTTAATCTCTCATTAACAATCGAATCTATATATTAATACGTGAAGTAAAACTTTCTACTCCTTTTTAAGTGCATTGCGCGGACGGAGGAGTGTGAAAGTAGGTGTCCGCTTTTTGTATGGGGCTGGGTCTCAAAATCTAACCAGGCTCAAACTTTATGAATATTAAAGGGACTAAAGCATGGATCTTAGATCCATTACAAAATTATTTGAGATCCCTACATTTATATATTTTTTTAAAAAAACGTCCATACTTATTAAGTGAAGTTTTTTAGCAAAATAAAATTACATAAATCTCAAAATCTGAGTACTTTAAAATTATACGATTTATTGCAAAGGCCTAGGTGTTTGGACATGTCCTTTGGCATAATTAAAGTTCATATAAAGAAGGAGTGCAGAAAAAAATATGTCTTATGTGTTATAAATAAATTAAATTCAACAATTGAAATTGCGACCACTGGACGACCACTAGTAATAATAAATACTGCCACTTGTGTTGATGTTTTTATTTATTGTATATTATTTATAATCAATATACAATAAATAAAAACATTTATGTTTTTTAAAAGCGTTTTTAAATTAATATATTATTTTGACTAACACATACTGAGGTCTTTTAACCTCGAAGGGTTAGGCAGAGGCGCAACTAGTGCACCCACTTTTCGCCGTGCGTTTGTTATCCCATGACGTGGTATGCGAGCCTATCGTCATATCGGACATGAATTCCAGACTCCGGACTGATACTGATTAGAAAAAAACCAATAACACTTTACCCGACCCGGGGAACGAACCCGGGCCCTCAGCATTGCATTCGTACCGTAATACAACTACGCCACCGAGGCAGTCACAGTGTAGCAAAACACAGTGAACTCCGATTTTTGAAGAATTGCGTAACATCAAGAGAAATGTAACAAATTCCAATGATAATAATTAATTTTATTATTATATTTTGATTGCCGTAATTTAATTTAAAAAATCAAGTAATTTTACGTTACGTTTCACATCCTCACGTGAGTTACATAAATAACCTTGGTATTGGTTGCGTTTACATGTAATGTTTTCCTCAATATATTTTTCAATGGTTTAACTATATCCCACATGATATGACTCATGAATTAAGCCATTATCCCCCGAATACTCAAACGCTACTAAAATATTTGAGATGGCCTTCCAGATTTAGGCATTCGTTATACTTGAAAACGGTATACTGAAATGTTACTTATCTTCTAACCTTAAATTTAAGACTACTTAATTTAAGGTCCGCTTATTGATTCAAACGGTATTCACAAAAACTGCTTAAAGTTTGACAGCTATGTAAGGCCTCCTCATATGGCTACTAGTAGAGATTAATTTGAGAGTGCTTCAGACTTGTCTCAAATCTTTACGTTCAAATCTTTAATAATTTTATTGTGTAATAACTACTTATTATATTCTCTTTGGATTTAATAAAACGTCTTTTTCTTCACTATCGTCATTGTCTGAGGAGAAATATAGTGTCAATCAGAGAAATCGAAAGAAATTAAACGCTTTCGAAGAATACATTGATGATGAATTTAAAAGAAGATTCCGACTCAGCAAGAAAACATTTCTTCATTTATGTTCCTTAATTCAGGATAATATCTAGTCGATCACAAAAAGGAACTAGCCGATAGACCAACGTCATCGGGGATATTTTTCACGGGAAACAACCAAAGGTAGTCATCGTATCGTGCATCGTGTGGCGGTTGAGCTAGCACAACTATTTTTTTAATATGACACAGATTTATAAATATGACTACTTCTGGTGATAAAAACGAAATAAGAATTATGAATATTATTGTTGTTAAGTTGTTTAGTTTTTTAGCAAAGTGTTCAACACTGACCATACTGCCAAGTGGCAAATATAAACAAGTTAGAATGTACTCATCGCATCAGTGTTAAGAATATAATTACCTAATAAACTATTTCTAATAATGGATATGGTATATGTATATGGTATATATGCATAGGTATTAAAAACCATTCTACGTACCATTTTTATTACGTAGCATCTGCACACAGTACATTAAATACACACGAAAATTAAATATAATAATCATAGAACATAAAAAAACATTTTTAAACTGCGCATTATGTTATTTGGTTTATTTATTTTTAAAGATTCAAAAATTCTACTGTGTGAAACTACACATAAATATCAATTTATTAAAATTATGTAATCGAAAACAAACTTTTTATAATCTATAGCAAAATAACTGTTCCTCAACTGATTTTTTCATCAAATCTTTTAAAGTACGTTTGAGAATGCCACGTTAAAATTAAGTAAGCCTCAGATAACTTGGTTGGTTGAGTAGCGTTTGAGTATTCGGTTGTATTTCGAGCATATTCTGCACTTAAAATGTCATGTCATTATCAATGAATGAATATCACTGCATTTTCTCTTGTTTGCTCGTGTTATTTGCTTCAAAAATTGTATGCCCTTATAACGGCCGCAACGATCAACGGAAACTGAAATGTTAATATTTAAAATTTTATATTATAAAACCCTTAAGATATGTCAAAACTCGTTCTCGCGGTTCTTCTTCGAATATCTACTATTTCATAATATTGTGTAAAAAATAGTTATTAAAAATATTTAGAACACGAATTCAAAAATAGCTATCAATTTCCTTTACTTATCTGACTAAAATCTCATACAAAGTTCGCACCATAGATCTGTGATCTTGAAATGTATAACATAGTTATATATAAATCTTTCTCTCATTCGTTTCAGAAATCCCTTAAGGATTAGTTTAGTCAACACAGTAAAACCCGCTTAATACCACCAGGCTTAATACGATTTCCTCATAATACGCCAGCCCCTGCAACTTGACGCATGTTTTCATACATTTTATTACGTTTAATAAGATTCGTCATCTAGTTTAATTTGCTATCTGTATAACACAGTCAGAATAACTGTGCACTTCTCTGGAATGCGATGCCCCTCCCTCTTTTCCTTTCACCTTCCTGCTTAAATTCAAGAATGCTCAAATTCAATCACTACAAAAAAAATGATTTATTGATATTTTTAGTGATACTTTTTTTCACACTGTACTTGAGCGTCAATGTGACGTCATCGAAGCGAGTAGTTGACCATGTAGTACACGCGTATTATTATTTTAAATTACATTTTATTGGCCCAATCCCGCATATTACGCTTTCCCGTTTTTTTACTTGTTCCCTTTAAAATCGTCTTAAACGGGTTTTACGGTATTTGCACATCACTCTTCACTTATCCCTTCTATTGTTCTCTAATCCATATATCAAGTTACAATCCATCTTGTTGACGTAGTCATTTAAACCATTGGGTTTCATGACGTCATCGTAAGAGCATACACTTAGAAAGTGGTCTAGATTTATAAGGATGATGCAATTCGTAATATGTTTAAAGAAACCTTAATCGTAATAGTAATTGTGTTGTTTATAGTGCTGAACAGTAAACATTTTGGGCCGATTTCTCCGCATGCTGATAAAGTTTCTGATAGCATATTCGAAACTTATCCGCCATATAAACAACTTTTGGTTTCAAAGGTCTCGAAGAAATATCTGTCAGAAAAAGTCGCTAGTAATGCGTCAGATTTATTTGTTAGATGGAGTTATATGTCACATAGATATTTGATTTTTTTACCTGAACTTTATCAGGAACCGATGAAAATGGCCTTCAATCAATTATAATTAGCATAGTCTTGATAATTAAAAATAATTCTTAGACCTAGGAAAGCAAATCATGACTGGTTAAAGAACGTTTTAATTACGGGTTAATATTAGTTTCTTATCAACGTATCCTTATTCCTTAAATAATACCAATAATTTTGACTTCTGCATACGCTTTATATTATCTGCTATCTGCCAACCCGCACTAGGCCAGCGTTATGGACTAAATCCTAGAACCCGAGTACAGCGCCACCTACCGGATCCAATTGTTAATCTAAACCATTCTCGAATCCACCTGAAGACACAAAAATTTTCATTTAAATCGGTCCAACAGTTTAGAAGGAGTTTGTGTTTATATACAAAGATACGCCCTATAAGTTAGTGCATTCCATAGTATTCCAAAAATATTATATTTTGTAATCATCGGCGCATAATATTTATACAACGAAAATGCAAAACAAATTTATCCATTCTCACTCCCATACTTGACAACTTGTTTGGAATTTTCAAACAATTTAACATAAATATTATCATCATCAGCGGTCAGCCACATGATCTCCACTGCTGAACATAGGCCTCCTCTAAGATTTCCAGGGGGACCTGTCAAAAGCGGCCTGCAAGGTGGACAGACGACTTGATAAAGGTCGCAGAAACGTGCTGGATGCAGGCCGCTTTTGACATGTCCGTCTGGAATAAATAATATACGGTGGTCCAATTCTAGTGTCCTATGTTCGCAAAACCGGAAATAAGTCAGTTTTCAATCTTATCGCTCAAGTACCGATAAATGCATTAAAATTGTTCAGTATTATTCAGAAAATAGCTTTTGCTTGCGGTTTCACCCTTGTTGTAGAAGTTTTCTTGGATAAAAGTCCTGCTATATATTTTTCCTGCATAAAAAGTAGTCATTGTCTTTCCTAAAATCTCAATATTATATCTCCAAAGTCCGTTTGGTAGTTTTTGAGTTTATTGTGTTGAGACAGACAGACGTGGCTGACTGTGTTTTATAATATGTAGTGAAGAAATAAATGATAACAATCCCGTAAGAACTCATTATGTAGAGTGATCTATATTTACAGGACCATTCTATGATTATAGAATACTAGTTGTTGCTCGCGGCATTGCCCGCGTGAAAAGCCTTACCCGCTACAAAAGTCCCTAAAATACAATACGTTGCCAGCGCCATCTACTTAAAGAATCTGATATAAAATATCCATTATTTCCCATGGGAGCAAATTACCGGTATAAACAGTACCCTATGTGTTAATCCAGGGCATGATCTACCCGTGTGCCAAATTTCATCCAAATCAGTTTAGCTGTTTCTGCGTTTACTTCTAACAAACATCCAAACATTTTCACAAACTTTCGCATTTATAATATTAGTAAGATTGTTACTAAATTTCTGGCACTAAAAAGAACAGTCTTTTTACTACAGAGTAACTCTGCATCCCGCATTGAAACAGCATGGCAAATTGTATAACGTTCGTAAATCTATTCCCGAGTGAGGTACATCTTTTTTGTTCATACTGGCCCGGCAAAGTGAACCCTCTGCAACTGATACTAAGCGGAGAGGGGTCCAGGTCGACTGACGAGCGATGATCGGATATGATCATCGTTCGTCATCGAACTGGTGAGCCAGTTGTTACAATTATGCCTGTTTGTATCAGGTATACACAGGCTGATCCCGGAACGCGACACACTTACGTGGGCCACTATGGCCGGCTTGAGCACCTTATATACGGTGGTCGGTATCCGGGCGGATACAAAATATATCCTATTACCAGTGCATTTATGAATTTAAAAATATAGAAAAATAATCTACACCAAATCCTTACTAATATTATAACACACACACACACACACTCACGCCTTTTATCCCCGAAGGCAGATGCGCAAGTAGTGCACCCACTTTTCGCCGTGCGTATTCCGTCCCATGATGTGATAGGGGGCGAGCCTATCGCCATATCGGGCACTAATTCCAGACTCCGGGCTGATACTGAATTTAAAACCCAATATCACTTTGCCTGACCTGGGAATTGAACCCAAGACCTCAGCATTGCAGACGTACCGTAATACAACTACGCCACTGAGGCAGTAATATTATAAATGCGAAAGTAACTCTGTCTGTCTGTCTGTCTCGCTTTCACGCCAAAACTACTGAACCGATTTAAATGAAATTTGGTACACAGATAGTCTAGAGCCTCAGAAAGAATAGGAATATAAAACGGGACTTTTATCCCGGAAAAACTTTTTCACGCGGGTGGAGCCACGAGCAAAAGCTAGTAAAGAATAAAACGTAGAAATAATACTAATTGGTTAGTGGTAGATACCAGACATAGGTGTTATTTCTAGACAGAATTCGTATTATTAATAGTGACTTATATGAGTTAAACTCAGAGATATTTTATGGTTCATTAAGGCTAAAATGCTTACGAGATAATGAACATTCAAGATGATACGAGTTTCTCAAAGATAAATTAATCAAGTATTACATATCTTAGACCAAAATACCTCTGCGTATATGTAATATAAGTATGTCACTAGTAATATGTATATACTTCAAGGCCGACACACTTGTGGGTCGTTGTATTATTTACATACAATTATATCTTTTATAGCTGAAGGGTAGCCACACACATAAGTGTTTACACTCTTCAACAAGTAGGGGAAGATGGCCACCATGACGTTCCATGTGTGCGTACGTTAAGCCTCATCCCGTCTTGAGCAGCCGACTCGGACAAACCTATTGTTTGCCATAGCGCCAGCTGTGGCACACATTGTTCCCTCCGGGTACCTGCTCGGTCGGATAGTAGCGACCTCGCTACGCGCCAAAGCCGACGGGGAACAATAGGACTATTGTCCTATTGACTACCTGAAAGCTTTTCGGGCTAAACCGCGTCCTTCTCAGGACAGGGTTTCGCCCAAACTCACGTCTAAAGTATTTATTGCCCCTTCAGGGCTAGCTCGGTGGTTAACCTACCGGTGTAAACAAGCCGAGCTAGCGGTGACCCGGCCACGCGCTGCGCCCCTTCAGGGCAAAGCAAAGCCGGACGGGTGCGGATTTGGAGGCTGTGGAGACACACCACAGTTTCCACCGCATATCGCCTTCCCTACCTTGCCCTTCCCCGAAATCCATCCCGTGTATCGGTTGAGCGTGCGGTCCTCGGACCAATACCGCTTACGGTACACGGACTGTTAGGAACCCTTTTTGCACAATAAGACTGGCAAAAGGGAGTACAAGCTTAGGGCACACCTAATTTAAGTACACCCCCCCTCGCCTATACCCGGCGAGGAGGGCCACACACGCACTCACCCCCGGGCACACCCACCCGGGGACGTAGTATTAAATTCACTACCGCGTCCGCGATCCGCGACCGAACGTCTGTGTGATAGCCGCCTGGTTTCTTGTGCGTTCTTTGACAGGCGGAAAACACACCCGGGGATAGTGAACGCACACGCGGTCCCCAAAAACTAAAACTATAGGCTCGGTATCAGCCGCCAAAATGGCTGACTCCGGGCCTATGGACCCTAGTGCCGAGCGGTTAGCCAAAACCGCAAATTGCGCCCCTACTACCGCGTCCTCGACTGTCCCCATCTACTCAAAAAAGGAGTTGATGGAGACAATCAAGGAGCTTTTTCGATCGGACCTAGAGGTCCGAAACTGCATTATCGCTATGGCACGTGAAGCCAGGGAACCGTCCGAATCGTCGGACACCTCGGAGTCGTCCGGGACCTCGACCTCCTCCGGGACGTCCGGGACCTCGGAGGGCTCCGTTGAGTCCGTCGAGATGGACATGGACCCTGACTTGACGGCCCTAACCCCCGTTACCACCGCGGTCAAACGACCAATCTCGCCCTCGACTTCTTCTTCCCCCTGCAACTCGCGGGCGGAATCCTCAGCGTCGGAACACGACGATGACGGATTCACGACCGTCAAGAGTAACAGGAGGAAGAAACAAAGGAGCATTAACGCTCCCGCGCCTTCTTCGCCCTCTGCGCCCTCAGCGCCATCCGCGCCTTCAGCGCCCCCCGCATCGGCGTCGACGTCGTCGCCACCGCCGCCACCTTCCCAACCTAAGGCCAAAAAGCCCCCGCGACTGAACCTTCAGTTGCCCTCCAACCTCACCATCAAAGACATTTTCGTTGAGCTGCGCCGGCAGCACATCAACATTGCGTCCAATTCATGGAATAAAATCCATAAGCTTCTCGCTCTACAGCCCGCCTCAATCGCGGACCATAGAGCGCTAACCAAATTCCTGGACTCCAGGAAATATCATTATTTCACTTTTGCTCTCCCGGACGAACGTCGCTTCCGCTACGTCATCCGGGGGATTCCCGTTCAAATGTCTGCCCAAGAGGTCAAGGATGGTCTCCTTGAGAAGGGCATTTCGGTCCTAGAGGTGCACAGGATGCACCGTCAATCCCGTGCCTCCCGGCCGGGAATTCAATATGAGATGGTTCTCGCCATCCTACAATCCTCGGACGACGTTAAACGTCTTTTCGAGATTAAAGATATCTCAGGGCTAGGCGGCTTCACCGTCGAAACCCCCCATAAGTCAGGTCAGGTAGGGCAGTGTCACAACTGCCAAAAATACGGCCACAATTCCCGTGGCTGTCGCCTCCCCGCCAGGTGCGTCAAGTGCCTCGGCGAACATGGCACACTAGAGTGCCCCCGTCCCAAAGATAGGACTCAGTGCACGGAGCCCCCTTCGTGCACTAACTGTAGGCAGACGGGCCACCCCGCCAACTACCGCGGGTGCCCTAGGGCCCCGAAAAAACAGCACAGAGCTCCTAAAGCTCTAGCCCCTCAGGCCGCTCCACCAGCTTTCAAGCTGGCACCTGCTTCGGTGCGAAACCCGTGGTTCCCACCCACGGCACGCCCGGACCCCCGTCTCAAGGCCCACGGCGGAGTCACTCCCGCCACCCCGGCCACAACTCCAAAACCGCCTCATCCGTCCCCTTCGGCTACCGCGGCTCCCCCTTCGGAGGCAGCCCAGCCAACTCCAACCAAACCCAAACCCCATCCTGCAACCCGCCAGGTGGCGACGACGTCGGCGTCAGAAAACTCTGCGGAAACAGTCTCCGCCCTTCTATGCTCTCCGGAGATCATGCGTCTCCACGGCAAAATTGCCGAACTCTCCGCTCTCCTCTCCCGCTCTGGGGACGAAGAGCATATAATCCTCGCGGAAATTTATCAGACCCAGAATAAGATTTACTGGGCTATCAACAACGCTGTGCGCCTTCCGTCGTCATCATAAATGGCGAACAACAGCACAGTGCATCCCCCTAAGCGGACTAAACCTCGCTCCCTCAGAGTGGGGTTTTTTAACATCAACGGTATTCACGGCCAGCGAGCCGAACTCTCTGATTTTGTCCGCACAAACAACTTAGACGTTTTCCTCATCCAGGAAACGTTCCTCAAACCCGCCCATCGCAGTCCCAATATCCCCAATTTCAACCTGGTACGCAACGATCGTACCAGCGGCCCGTTTGGTGGCACCCTCATTTATTTCAAAAGGTCCCTGCACTGCATACCACTAGACCCCCCAGATAGCTTGAGAAACATTGAGACTTCAGTTTGCAGGCTAGCTATGACAGGACATCCGCCGATCACCATCATATCGGCCTATCTCTCGCCCTCTAAGGAGCTTCACTCCGATGAGCTCAAGACCCTATTGGAAATGGGGGACTCCGTCATTCTGGCGGGGGACCTCAACGCCAAGAACACTCTCTGGGGCTGCAACTCGACCACTGGGAGAGGTGCCGCCCTGGAGAGCTGTCTTGAAACAATAGATATGAGCATACTGGTTCCTTCTGAACCTACCCACTATAGCCATGTTGACAACCACCGACCCGACATACTCGACATAGCGCTCGTAAGGAACGTAAGCCTTCGCGTGCGTTCCATGCAAGTGCTACAAGAGTTAGACTCTGACCACAGACCTGTGATCCTAGATCTAGTCCCCCAAAACTGTCCAACAGACACAGGTCCTAATGTCCCGATGAAGGTGAAAACGAATTGGCGCCTACTAGGCACTAAACTCGCGGACACCTCATCCACAGATCTTTCCGCGATTCCGACCAACATCGTGACTCCTGAGGAAACGACCGACGCGATACGCTCCTTCACCAACCACCTGCAAAACGTCCTGAGCGAAAGCTCCGAGAAGGTGCCGGAGACTGTTCACAGTCAATGGCAACTTCCCGACGACGTGCGATGGGTGGTGAGGGTGCGTAACTCCACGCTCAGAGCCTGCGCGACGAGCCCCACCCCGGAGCGACGACATCTTGCGCGCTACCTCCAACGTGAGGTTAGACGTCGCATAAAAGAGGTCGTCGATTCGAGATGGGAATCTCGCCTAGCAGAACTCGACCCGACACATCAGGCCTTTTGGCAACTGTGTCGTTCCTTCAGGAGAAACGATGTGACCTCCATGCCTCCGCTCAATCGTCCGAATCAACGGCCGGCGTTTGATGACGACGAGAAAGCGGAACTGCTGGCCTGCAGTCTGGAGTCTCAATGCTCTCTCTCAACGATACCAGTAGACCACGATCATCTTGTTGCGGTTAATTCACTTGTCGAAAGTAGGAACGCGGTCCGGCCACCGCCGATCTCTAACTCGCGACCGACCAACGATATCGTCAACGTCGACCCGGACGTCGACCCGCCGCCGCCCGATCCCCTGGCACCGGTGACAATCGAAGAAGTCATCGATCTGATCAAGGCACTCAAACGTCGTAAGGCCCCCGGGGGCGATAGGATACCCACTCGCATGATCAAGATGCTCCCGGAGCATCTGGTCAAAATCCTCACATCAATTTATAACGCCGCGTTTTCTAACTGCCTCTTCCCAGAGGTCTGGAAAGAGGCAGTGGTGATAGGCATCCACAAGCCGGGAAAACCCGCATTCGAACCGTCTTCATACAGGCCTATCAGCCTGCTCAGCACGCTGGGCAAATTATACGAGCGGATCGTCCTCGACCGCCTCAAAATCGTAGCCCACAATAATAATTTGATCCCTCCTGAACAGTTCGGTTTTCGCACCAGGCACAGTTGTGTCAATCAGGTGCTCCGCATCACGGAGCACGTTCATGATAGATTCCGCGTCGGCATGCCAACCGGCGCTCTCTTTTTCGATATTGAAAAAGCATTCGACAGGGTGTGGCACAACGGCTTGCTCTTCAAGCTGTACACTCTCAACGTGCCCACTCATCTCGTGCACATCATACGAGAATTCCTGTCGAATCGTGGATTCAAATATCGCGTGGAGGGAACTCTTTCCTCCCGACACTCCATCACGGCCGGAGTCCCGCAAGGCTCCGCCCTCTCACCCTTTCTTTTCTCGCTGTACACCAGCGACATCCCGAAACCGAAGAACGCCCATCTGGCGCTCTTCGCTGACGACACAGCGATCTACGCCTCACGTAGAGACCCCGACCAAGTGGTGCGCACTTTGCAGGCCGCCGCCGACCAGCTCGGTGAGTGGTTTCGCAAATGGCGAATCACCGTCAACCCCACCAAGAGCCAAGCCATCCTTTTCACTCGGAAAACGAGGGTCCAAGTGGCTCGCACCTCAGTCCGCATGTCCGACCAGGTCATACCCTGGAAGGACAAAGCCAAATATTTAGGAGTGATCCTTGATCAGAAGTTGACCTTCTTGCCACACTTAAACGCGGTACGCGCGCGAGCCGCATTCGCGATGAGCCAATTGCATTGGCTCATAAACAAACAAAGTAAAATGTCCATCCGCAACAAGATTAGGATATATACCGCGTGCATTAGGCCCATAATGACGTACGCGTCACCCGTATTCGCTCACGTACCGCCCGCTCGACTTAAGCGTATGCAGACGTTGCAGAATAGATTTCTCAGATACGCTCTTGGTGCCCCGTGGTACGTTCGCAATCGCAACCTCCACGTGGACACCAACATGCCGACCATCAAGCACTTCATGCAGAACATCAGCAAACGCTATTTCGATCGGGCGGAAAAACATACCAATACGCTCATCCGCAAAGCGTCAATATACACTCCATTTGACCGCGCCAAATGGAGACGGCCGCGTTCAGTTTTGACAGATCCAGAGGACGAAATCACTCTGGCAATTCGTGAGAAAAACGAGTTTTTAAAACTCTTACACTCCACAAGACCGCAGTTCCGTCCTCGCCGTCGAGGACCTCGCCGCGTTCCCCGTCGCCCTCCCGACCCCCATGACAGCTCCGGCCCGGGTGCCGATGTAAACAACCCGAACTGATAGGATTAGGAAAAATCCTTCCCCCCCCACTAATCGTTGAATGTCTCATTCTCCCCTCAGCGACCGTCCTGAGCCGAGGTTCGTAACCCGTTAGTGGGTTGCCCTCAGCATGGTTGCTTAAATTCAGGGTTGCGAGCGCGCCAGCGTTCACCCTAAAGTCCGGTGTGGCCAGAAAAGCCGACCCTCGTCAGGCTACTGGCAGAATAGTCAGGGACAAAAAAAAAAAAAAAAAAAAAACGTTAAGCCTCA
Source organism: Sphinx pinastri (assembly GCA_947568825.1). Lineage (NCBI taxonomy): Eukaryota > Metazoa > Arthropoda > Insecta > Lepidoptera > Sphingidae > Sphinx > Sphinx pinastri. The sequence continues at coordinate 2,654,860 of OX387623.1, forward strand.
ATCTACGGCTAGTGACGTCTTAACTTATCATGGTGCTTCTTTTCTCTTACTTGATATACCTCTTCCACTAGAATTTAAATCTTTATAATTAACTAGACATCTGCTCGCGGCTTCGCCCACGTGAAAAAGTTTTTCCGGGATAAAAAGTAGCCTATGTGTTAATCCAGGACATGATCTGCCCGTATGCCAAATTTCATCGAAATCAGGTTAGTAGTTTTTGAGTTTATTCGTTACAAAACTACGTACATACAAATCTTTCCTCTTTATAATATTAGTATAGATTTATTTTTGTGTCTATTTTGTAAATTCTTTTATCTTCTTTTATCTTTTAAGTATAAAGGTATTATAAAAATGTAAAATAAAAATCCCAATAGAGCAGTTGACTATATTTTTAATACATTTAGCAAAAATTAATGCATTCCAAAATATAACGGAAAAAGAAATTTCAAAATTGGTGCAATAATAAGTAAGTTAAAAAGCTTTGAAATTTGGTGGAAGCGGTAGCTGTCAAATAACAGTAATATCAGACTGTGACGTCACCGAGTGTCACCGGCCATAACGCTGCGTGTTTGCGAGATAGCGCATATCCCCACCACGCCCCTACTTTTGCTCGCAAAAATATTTGAAATATTAATAACTGCTTTATTTAGATCAATTTTGATGCTGATTTCACAGAAAAAATCTGTTTCGCATTATTTTTGGTTACATATTAAGTAATGTACAAAATAGAATATAGGAAATTACCCTATTGCACGCTCTCTACGTTTTTTAAGCTTGTTTCTGTACATTGTTACTCGAGTATAACCACATAAAAAGCAAATCAACATTTAATTATGACAAACAATCCAAAATAAATCGATCTCAACTATTTTTAAACAACAACAAAAAGTCGGTCAGTATATTCTCGCTATAAACTTGTTCCATCAATCTATAACAACTAAGTACGTTATGACAGCGAAACTTGATCTTGATAACTATATCACTGGTCTATAAACGGGCTTAGACTTTGTTTAATCCGATTAATAAAAGCCAAAAAATATATTTTATGTAAAAATAATAATTATACAGCTATCTTCTAAATATAGAATTTTTCAAGTCATAGCTTTATGTTTTAAATCTTTAGTTTTGGTTTTGGCGAGGATTTCACAGTCATTGCCCAATTACATCTAATTGCTAAGAAAAAAACATCATAATATAATAAATTTGTTTTAAATCACCACATAATTTTCTTAAAACTGTTATTTAGACATATTAGTTTCATTAGTTAGTTATAATTAAAATAATATATTTATCGCTTATTTTGTGCACCCGTATAATTACTTGAAATACGCGCGAAAACGTGTAAAGGCTATGCTTTGCAAACGATGGCCGTGAGCTGACCGCACGATCCGGAGGCCATGGGAGGTGTACCTATGTAAGGAATCTTTGAGGTTGATATTCGCTGCTCTTATCTCTTTCGTTTGAATGTTGTGAACGTGACCACCATTGCCCGCTGACTCCTATTACCCTTTCTCCCCTACTTTTGTGAGTTAGTTCCGTGTTCGTTCATGTTTGAAAAGGGAGTAACCCTAAGTCTAATTCGAATTAAAAGTACTATATTGTGAAAAATGTTCTTCCGTTGATTAATTATATAAAAGTTTGAACTCATTGTGTACAATTTATTGTTTTATTTTAACTACTCAATGAAAATGAGACACAAAATCGTAATTTACGTTCTAAAAATATAATTGTCATCGTTAGTTTATTACTGTTTCAAGTAATTTGTAATCGTAATCCCAATTACGTTCTGTAATTTTAATCATTACTTTGTAATCGAATTAAGTTTTGCCCAACAGCAGTTAGACCAAGACTACAAATGCGTGTGTTCCTATTTGTTATGAAGATTGCAAACTTGTGCCACGGGTAATTTGCTGGGTGACTAGTAAGTTGCTTGCTAAATTACTTGAAGAACATCAGTCCCGCGACATCAACTGGTAAGGGTCATTATCTCGTGGGTGGCCAGCTAGCCCGGTTAAAACGATTGATCATTCAAATGAACCTAGTTATTACTTTAGCTGAATGTAATAGTTGCTAGGCTATAGATGAACTGAATTAGATGTTGAGCACACACGTTGGGGTGTACGACTGTGGAGTTCTAAATGAATTTTGGGGATCAAAATAAGCTCTCCCACAGATCCCCTGATGTCTAACAGGTGAGGCTGTGGTACAAAACTCACTCAACTTTTCGATGTAAATCTTATTACATCGAAAAGTTTAGTGAGTTTTTTTCCCGGGAATGATATATTTTTATTAATTAAATTGCTCTTGGAAATTTAGAAGTGCTGCTACAAATTTCTTTTAAATAGTTTTAGAGTTTTAAGTAACTAAGTATTTTACGGTTCATCCTTTAGATAAAACATTATCATCAAAGTTTCTTTTAAAGAAACGAGATTAAGTGAAAATATTGTCCGAAGAAAACAAAACAAAAGTGGTTCATAGATATTTCTAAACGGGGAATTACATATCGCAATCCATTCTAATATAAAAACAAAATATTTATATAGTGCTAACTTGATTCATTATTTCTTCATCTTTATCACCTTATGAATCATTCATCGCTGCGCCTCGGAGTAAAATAAACAGTCTGATATTGTACTTAGAGTTCCATTTCTAATGTATTATCAGTTTTGTATTATCCTATTGCTGGGAAGAGGTCTCTACATAGAGACGCTAGGCTTAAATTCACTACGCTGGGCTACAATTTACACAGTTCATGTTTTAAATCTGGTGGTAGGTCTCTCATATGTAAGAGTCCGTCTGGGTGGGTACCACCGCAATGTCTATTTCTGCCGCCAAGCAGCAGTGTGCATGCACGGTTGTGTTTCGGTTTGAAGGACATTGTAGCCAGTGTAACTACTGGACATAATGAGACTTAACATCTTATGTCTCAGGATGACGAGCGCAGTGGAATGCCACACAATACGTAACTCAAGGTGCTGGATGGTGTTGCTACTGTTTACGGGTGGTAGTATCGCTTACCATGAGGCGAACGGCATGCTCGTCTCGTCGTTCAATGCATTAAAAAAAACACATAATAATATAAATAACTTAGTTCTAGTAATTCGGTCGCTAATGGAAGACATATTATTTTTAGAATAGCTAATTGCGTATAAAATAATCCACCAGAGAAGCACTAAATAGAAATGTTTATTTTACTTTAACAGAGAATTCAAAGGAATATCGGCTTCATTGTTTAATGAAACCAGATCAATTAAGTACCGTTTCAGTACAAGATATAACAGCGAACAGAACTTTAGAATTTGTTTTTATAAATTGCAAGACCGGATTCTTAATTGCGATTGTGAATTCGTATGTTGCAAATTGTTTATATTCCCTCACGAACATCTTCATGCTTGGCTTGACGAGCAGCAAAACATAAATACTCATTACGTTACAAGAAATCTAATCGGTTTGTTTGCGTTTTCGGAAGGTTATGATTAATTTTGGTAATCTTCGTACAGATTGGTGAAAAGTATTAATATAATGTCCACCAACGAGAGATCATCTCGATGGGTGTCTGAATTATGGGAATCTTACTGCATAAAATCCGGCTGACACCAAAACGCAAGTCGTCAGAACAAGAGATTACAACAGGTTTTTAATCATAATAATATATATCGTATCGTTTACCATATAAATAATATTATAATGTACTAGCCCTGTATTATTGTCCCAGTACTGGCCAAGACCCTCCTGTACAACTGAGATGGGTTTGGTCTAAGTTCATCACGCTGGCCTTTTGCGGATTTATAATAAAATATGTATTTATATACTAAAATGTAATTTTAATAACGATAAAGTACACATTGTCTTCAATGAAAACCATAATTCAACTTAGAGTTAATTTAACATCTCTAACGCCCGATTTCTGAAGTACTATTGAGGGCAGTTTATCTATCCGTTAGCGCTATTGGTTTGATAACCCATGAAATTACGTTTCTGAACCACGCACTGCAAGATAAACGCAGTTTAAACTTACTTTAACTTAACTGGCTAATTTTTGCCGTTTATCTGTTCCATAACTATTTGACGTGTCATTTTGTGACAAACGACGGCAACTTGTTAGATATTATTTACAATATAGTGGAACATAATTGATACAGCCAATCACAACAGTTTCAGTAGTGTTATAAATTCTCAAATTCTAAATAAAACGACATAAAACACAAATTAGCAAACTAAAAAGATATTTCGTTGAACTGGTTGACGTTTTTTTTTTAATTCGGCAATGATGTCATTGATCAGCCAGAGACAAATAACAAATTACCACAAAATAATATTAAAATAATGTTTAGGCGTTGATCTATGTTAAAATAAGTTATTTTTGTATATAAAATAATTATTAGTTACGAATTTTAGTAATAAAATCCATTTTAAAGTCGATTGCTAAAAAAAGCCATCTAGTAGCAAAACAAGGAACTTGTTGTCGGCTTCATAGTTATCGAATTCTTCATTATATGTTCAGAAACACAGTAAAAGTCAACCGACGTTTATCTTAAGTTTAACTTTAATGGATCAATAGTTATTGAAAGCATAACTGGGAGATTCAGAAATCGGGCATAAGCTGAGTACCTGTCAATTACAATTTAGCATAATACTAGGTATAATTAAACGTTTTATTGTTATCACTGTTTTTGAGATATACCTATTTCTAATATAATCTGTACATTTATTATTAAGCGTTTTCACCAAAATTATGATTTAATTCTGTCAGGATACGCTAATTACCCGTTAATATGCGCCAGGTGAGAAATAATTAATTTTCCATTCGCAAAATGACGGCTTACACGAATCATCAGCCTTGTACTTAAAATGTAAATATATACCCACCGAATCATGTACAGTCAGCCACATAAGTAACTGAAAAAATTCAAAATTTCAAATCGCGTTTAAACTTTTGCGTCAGTATCAACAGTTGTTTTTTCTTCACAGGGTTAACTTTATTTTAGATAAAGAAAAAAGAATATTTCGACTGGAGTGAACGTGCAGACGCGTTTTGAAGTTTTTAATTTGTTCAGCTACCTTTGTGGCTGACTGTACAATACTATAATATTCTGTTTATTGCTTTTGTCTATAGCTTGCGTTTTTCCATCATTAATTCAATTTTATAAATTCATGATAAGTACTCGTACATATAAAATGCTCTAAAATCTAGAAAACGGAAAGGATATGTCTAGAAACGGGCTTAAAATTCTAACCAAGACAGTTTTTATATATTTGGATAGAGCTCCTAAAACTAACCATTTAAAATAAATCGTTTAATTTTAAAGACCTCCGATTTTGAGATTTATGTAATTTTATTTTGCTAAAAACTGCGCGTTTTTTTATGAATTATGAAGTTTAAAAAAAAGTTACATATAAATGGAGGGGTCTAAAAATATGTTTTTAATAGATCCAAGAGCCATATTTTACCCCTAAAGTTTGAGTTAGATTTTGAAGCCCAGCACCCATACAAAAAGCTTACATCTCCTTTATTCAAAGAATGTTGTCTTTAAGAAAGCGCTAACAATGAAACCGCCAATTAAACTTCGCTACTTTATTGACAAGTCTGTGTTGCATTCTTTAATGTACAATAATGTGTAAAATACTGCTACTAGTGGTAGGTCTCTCATATGTAAGAGTCCGTCTGGGTAGGTACCACTGCAATGTCTATTTCTACCGCCAAGCAGCAGTGTGCATGCACTGTTGTGTTTCGGTTTGAAGGACATTGTAGCCAGTGTAACTACTGGACATCATGAGACTTAAAATCTTATGTCTCAGGATGACGAGCGCAGTGTAATGCCAAACAGTACTTTGTAAGTCAAGGTTGGATGGTGTTGGTACTGTTTATGGGTGGTCGTATCGCTTACCATCAGGCGAACGGCATGCTTGTCTCGTCATTCAATGCAATAACAAAAATTAAAAAAATTGACAAATGCCAAAACGTAAACATTGGAATAATCATCTTTGTTTACGTTTTGACATGAAGCCGGTGAATAAAGTATCGCTTTATTATTTCGTTTTGTTCATAAATTTCATGCTTTACTCTAAAGGAATACAAATTCCCTTTATAGCTCGTTTTGTGCCCTGTCTTATTTCTACGTGAGATTGGCATCTTTTATTAGCCGGCACATTTTTACATTTGTCTGGCTTCAACTCCTAGGGAATATTTAATGCAGTTTGATCACAACCGGTACTTTATTTATTATTTTTATAGATCTAGAGTTCGTTCGTTCGTAATTGTCTCGGCCGCTAATAAACAATAACAATGCCACCCAGAATAACAAATTTTAAGGCACATAATGTCCAGTCATTCTCATAAAAAAGTAGGAAAAGTTTTAAACAAAGACATTAAACAGTATAGTTAGTTTTAAACAATATAAAGTCATATTTTTTTCTGCCACCAAATCTAAAGAACATTTTTGGCTTATGTATATTTAAATGTTCTTACTTTCAAGTTTATATTTTACTAGCTTTGCCCGCGTCTTCGCCAGCACGAATGGTTTTTTCCTGGACAAAATGTATTTTCCCGGACCGAATTGTAAATCTAAACCATTCTCGAATCCACCTGAAGATACACAAAATATAAGTATAAAAGTCACTTAAAGGCGACAATAAACTGATACAAATCGAGAGATCTTGTAATATGGTCGGTCAGCGACACTTTGGTACAAAACGCCTTTCCATCCAGTAAAAGTAGATCCCCGACTTTTGTGAGAAAGACACTCGCAGTCACAATAGAACACATAAATTATTTCTCTACTATGTTATGCATGTATTACACATATAAACCTTCCTGTTGAATCACTCTGTATATTAAAAAAAACGCATCAAAATCGGTTGCGTAGTTTTATTTTTATTTATTTATTTTATTTTATTAGGTTAACAAACAGTACAATTATACATATGACATTAATATAGTAAAACTAATACCTTGACCAGTAAACAAATAAATATTAGAAACTTGACAAATAAATATTAGAAAAACCGCAATGTTAGTACAAGAGCAAAATTTTAAAGATCTAAGCATACATAGGAACATAGGGACAAACCGCGGGAAGCGATTTTGTTTTATATTATGTTAAGATGCTATGGATTTTATTTATAAGAGCACATAAAATGGAATCTGATATTCCAAGTTAATATCGGAATATCAACATCTATTTCAGCTATCGATAAGTTGAATGGTTCCCAAGAGCTTGGTATACCTTATTGTGGCTTGAATATTGCCGCAATAAGTTAATATTACCCTATCGATTCTTGAAACGGGAACCGCAATTGCAATTGGAGAGGTTTAGTTGTGAAAGTAAATATGTATTGGTAGTATTATTTCGACTGCCTCGCTAAAGTCTTGGGTTCAATTTCAGAGTCTATAATGTAAAATTGAGTTTTTCTGTTCAGTTGATACTACCCGGAGTCGCGAATTTTTTGCTCGCCTCGTAATCATGGCTAAAAGAAGGTGCACTAGTTGCGCCTCTGCCTACCTCTTCAGGGACGTTTTTTTTTTGGTTATTCTAATATACTGTATGCAATACAACATTTTGATAGCAATCTAGCCTTATGACTAATAAGTTATTTAAAGGACATGTCTAAAAACGGGCCTAAAATTCTAACCAAGACGGTTTATATAATTTGTGTTGTATATTTGTGTGTGTTATATGTTTTTATATATTTTCATAGAACTCCTAAAAACTAGCCTTTTGCAATAAACCGTTTAATTTTAAAGACCTCCGATTTTGAGATTAATCAAATTTTATTTTATTTTGCAAATTTTTGAAAAACGTTCGCTATAAATGGAGGGATCTAAAATTATTTTTTAATGGATCCAAGATGCATATTTTACCCCTTCAATATCCCTAAAGTTAGAGCCTGGTTAAATTTTGAGACCGAGAACTCATACAAAAAGCGGACATCTCCTTTAACCTAAACTTCTAACGAGACTGTGACTAAGAATATATCCAATGACACTTGTCTGATTGGGGGGAAGAAACATTGTTCGCGTATTATTTTTAACTAGCACTCACTGCACTATGTTGCGCTAAATGTTCCCTACACTAACTCAATGGGTTTTGTCTTCTTCAGTCTTAATAAAATGAGTGTGTATTTAATATTTCAGAGTGGCTGACAGCCGAGACAATGTGAATTCGACTACGCATTCAACAGTGACCCTTGATAGGAAAGGAGCGGAGGAGCCAGAGGAATATGAACCCTTTGAACATCGGAATATTACGCACCCGACTTCGTAAGTGATCATTGTCTGATGAAATGGGAGAGTGTGTTTGTGATTTGTTTTTGACGTAAATGGAGCTATGATTCGACAACAAATAGACAGCCTAATTTTTATTACAGAGAATTTATTTTCTGTGGGACTGTTATTCCGGTAAAATATTTTTACACGCTCAAAGTAATGGATAATTTATACAGAAAAGTAATAATATCAGCACTGTATTGTACTGTACTGTAGTAGTGTACTGTCCCACTGCTGGGTACGGGCCTCCTCTAATACTGCGAGGGCTTCTATAGGCCTTAGTCCACCACGCTGGGATTGGCACACTGTGGGTTTGCAGACTTCACATACATTCGAAATTTTTTAGAGAACTATAACTCAGGTATATCAGTTTCCTCACGATGTTTTCCTTCACCATTAAACAAAAGATAATTCACAAAGAATACTTACGTAACTTTAGAAGAGTCAGAGGTGGGTGCTCCTGGGTTTTGGACTTGCCGACCTTCGTCGCGTCAGTTCGTTCCACACCCAACTAGGCTATCGCTCCTTAAAAATATAGTGATTCCATTACATTGTAGCTTAACAGATTTTATGCAAGTTATACCTTACGTTATAAATAATAGAGAGAGAGTTTATTATTATTATTATTTGGTATCAGGCAGGCAGTTTGTTCAATGATACGCCTGAATCCTGCAACTCTCAGCCATGCTTGCATTTGAAATATTTGTCGAGTCCGTTCTTAAATTTGTATATTGTTTGCTATATACTCAAATCCATTTTGCCTATAGTTTTAAAACGAATTGTCAATAATATTCCAACATTTTAAAGTCTAAATTGTCTATTCGAATCTAAGTCTGAATACATGAATAATATATGAAATAATCTTAGAGCATTTAGCATTTAACGAAATAATGTTTAAGTTTCTCTCCATTTACATTATTGTCTTTGGTTAATGTGAAACGTGCTTAAACAGTTTCTATAAATAAAACCGTGTTATACTTTGATAAATATTCCTCAATTATGTTCCATTTTACGCTATCTGGTTGCACCACATACACAAAATGGCAGCAACAAGTTATCAAGATTTCGCTTTCATATAATTATTTGGAAAGTGACACTTAGCAATTTTGTTAAAGGCATCATTTCTGGTGAAAATTGATGGTCAAAACTAGTGCATAATTTTTACCAACTATAGGAAAATAAACGATGTTGATTTTATTATCCAAAGTAAATAAAATTCGGATAGAGTACAGCGGTTGTCAGCATTGCACGAAGTATTCTACAAAATGATTGCGGACGTAGTTATTAGATAAGCCTTCAACGCATTTGTAGTTAAGATCCTACACGTAACCGTATTCTAGAAGATATCTATTCGAGATTTCTAATATCGAAAATATATAGAGAATTTAATCAATTTTATTATATTGTTTGTTAATTTAATTATGAAATTGCCACTAAAATTGTTGATTCCATGCATCTCCTCCTAAATTTATTTTCAATTCCTTTTAATTTGCAACCAACACTATTAGATAGGAAATATAATAACAATATTTTGTAAGTTTAAAATTCTCAAAAAGACCCAAAATTGATTTGTTAAGTAAATTATTCTTAAATCTTTGCATTTTCCCGCCCGTAACTCGCGCGCCGATAAATATGGAACGAAATACTCAAGGCCGTTGGCTAGGGAGAGGGCGTTAACCTCTTTGTGACTTGTGGGAATATGAACAAATGATTTTAACTTTAATATTATCGCAGCTAGATGCCGGCATACCCAGAACTTAGCGAAGTGAGAAAATCACACATCGAACGTAACTTAGTTCACATAATATTTTGCGGTCTGCAGACAAGTATGGAAAAATAACTCACCTATACCATACCAGCCCTGAATTATATACTGCCCACTGCTGAGCACGGGCTTAGTCTTTTTTTTTATTGCATTGAATGACGAGACGAGCATGCAGTTCGCCTGATGGTAAGTGATACGACCACCCATAAACAATAGCAACACCATCCAGCACCTTGAGTTACAAAATACTGTGTGGCATTCCAACGCGCTCGTCATTCTGAGACATATTAAGATGTTGAGTCTCATTATTTCCAGTAGTTACACTGGCTACAATGTCCTTCAAACCGAAACATAACAGTGCATGCACATTGCTGCTTAGCGGTAGAAATAGATATTGCTGTGGTACCCACCCAGACGGACTCTTACACATGAGAGACTACCAGTAAACAACTACAATTACAACTTTACAACTTTTAACATTTTTGAAAAGTCAGAGGTGCGTGCCCTTGTTACAAGTACGATTAGCTGTGGTCCTGGGTTCGAATACCGGGTCGGGCCAAAAACATTGACATTGGGTTTTCCCATCTTAAAAAAATACTCAGTCGCAGCTCGGAGTCAGGAAGTTGGCGGTGTGATACCCCCGTACCTCAGAAAGCACGTAAGGCTGTTGGTCCTGCGCCTGATCTCTCTCCTGTCATGTCAGATTTCCGTCTCACCGGACTATGAGAGTGAAGGAATAGCGAGTGCACCTATGTATTACGCGCACACTTGTGCACTATAATGTCCCTATGTACCTGGCTGATCTTTGTTGAGATTAGCCGCCGTGACCGAAATTCAACTAGTAAGGGATTATTATAAGAATTCTATGTAAGTAATTCTCATTCCAGGACTCTGGGAGCTTTTTTCCATCTCCTTAAATCGTCGCTTGGGTCGGGGTTCTTGGCCATGCCAGCTGCGTTCAGAAACACAGGACTGATTCCAGGATGTATAGGAACTGTTCTAGTGGCAGTAATTGCCACACACTGCGTGCACATTTTGGTAAGCATTTTTACACAAAGCGTTGATGGTCATGACTACCCACAATAGCAAAACCATCCAGACTTTTGATTAAAAAATGCGTGGAGTTGAATTCGTTCTGAAACATAATTACCAACACTAAAATTAAACTGAAGCCGTAACCAAGATACTTTTCTTCAAGAGATAACGCTAATAGAAAAAATGTATGCGAATTACATATACAATCGATAAGTCTTTCGCACGGATACGTCATTCCCATTTTTTTTTGTTTTCTATTGGTGTTGATGATTGTAGAAAGGCGTCTTGGATACAACCCCTGTGGGCTTAGAATGTGGTAAAAAAACGCAACTCGTAAGGCGATGTGGTTTAATTTTGATGTTTGTGATTGATGGAGAGACCAATTCGTCAGTCTCATGTTAGTCTCTCAACCAATTCCAATAAAATGGAACGGAGTCGTTTCGTGTTTTTGCCACATTCTAAGCCCGCAGGTATCAATATTCTTCAAGCCACGACACAATGATAGCACACTGCTGCTTGGCGACAGAAACAAATATTGCGCCCTCCGGGGGTACCAAGTGGGACGACCACGTACGAGAGACCATAACTTAGCGTTTATTCTCTCAGAATTCTTTTTCACTTAACAGACCAGAAAAACTGTATCAAATCATTCAACTATTTTATAAGACATGAGAACTTTCGTTTTGATTTTATTCGTTTTCTCACAACACAGTTTAGCAAAAAATCTTATTTCATTCGTATGTTCTAGACCGTAAGTAACTCGATCATAAAACAACTAATCAATTTTGTATTATTCTTTTGTAACAGTTATAAAAGGGAGCTTATAAAAGAGTGGGTTGTTTCAATATATTAAAGTTAAAATATTCGTAACAACGATCGCAACATTCTTAAATTTGTTGTTAGTATTAAAATAAGTCATTGATAAAAGGAAAAATATATTAACTATTTAACTGTAGGTGGAATAAAATTGGGCACAGTAAAAAACGCATACTCACGCCTTTTATCCCCGAAGGGGTAGGCAGAGGCGCAACTAATGCACCCAGTTTTCGCCATTTTTATTCCGTCCCATGATGTGATAGGGGGCGAGCCTATCGCCATATCGGGCACAAATTCCAGACTCCGGGCTGATACTGAATAGAAAAACCCAATATCACTTTGACTGACCCGGGGATCGAACCCGAGACCTCAGCATTGCAGTCGTACCGTAATACAACTACGCCACCAAGGCAGGCACAGTAAAATTATCACTTTTTTTTACTTTTGCGTAAACAATTCACTTAAGAGTGACTCAGGTTATTAAAGACACTTGCTGGTGGTAAGTCCTTTGTATGCGAGGGGCTGTCTGAGCAGAAGCCACCGCAATTTCTATTTCTACTGCTAAGGAGAATGTGCGAAAACGTTTGCGTTCCGGTTTGAAGGATATTGTAGCCATCATAATTACCGGGTCTTATGAGACTTAGGGTCATATTAATAGATGCAACTCAGTTTCGCTCTGAAGTGCGATATCAGTAGAGATGCTCTCAAATTAAGGTCGGCATCTTAAGATACTCGCTATTTAATAAACCCACATTAACAGCAGCTCAAGTCACATTTTATGTGACAATATGTGACGGATTTTGACAGCTGAGATTTGTTTATGTAACAGCACCAACTCAGCTGAGAACAAGCTCTTAAATGACAGGATAAGGTGGGTTTATTAAATAGTAACAATACATTAAATGTCTACTTGAGACTTTACTTAAGCGTGAGATTGCTTTATGAATACCGCCCTTAACATCTTATGGTAAATCACTTTCTCCGCGAAAAAAAGGCTGACGAACGCAGTGGAACGCCACACAGTACTTTGTAATTCAAAGTTCTGTAATGCGTTGCTACTGTTTATGGACGGTCTATCGCTTACCATCAGGCGAGCGGCATGCTCGTCTCATTATTACACTGCAATAAAAAGTTATATACAAAAACCACCATATTAGAGTTGTTATTTATCAGATAGTGCACTAGTTATCACGAAAAGCTAAAACACGACGTCTTTACTGTGTGTCCTACTTTACCTTATTCGGTCTTTAGTTACATTTTTATTTATTTTTATTTATTTATTTATTATTTGGGAAACATACAATATTTTAATTCTTATAAGCTAGGTAAGATAATACATACAGAAATCAATAAAGTTTCCACTTATAGAAAGCTATTATACAGTACAGTACTGTAGATGCTATTGGTAAAGCTAAAAGTGATTAAACATTAAAAAAAATATAAATAAAAATATATCAATTATATATAAAAGAAGAAACTAGAAATTACCAATTTAAATATAAACATAAAAACGTAGTTTTTACACTATAAATATATAAATATAAATTTACACTAACATAAAAACTTAATTTTTCTTGTTTTTTTTTTTTTTTTTTTTTTTTTTTTTTAGTTTTTTTTTAGTTTAGATTTATATGAATTAAGTTTTTCGTTAAAAATATCTATTGTACAATATTCTTTGTTATATGTATGACATACACGATACAAAAATGTGTTGCTGCAATAATTTGATTTACAAGCAGGTACATAAAATAGCATTTGTTTACGTAAATTTAAACGAGGACATTTGATCTGTATATGATTTAACAGAAATATACTGTCTACTTTATTATTCAAGATCTTATAAAGATTTTATTTCTTTCCTTTCCAGTATATAGTAAACCAATGTTTAAGAACTCTTTAAAGTTAACAAACGGTTTGAATCAACCGTCCCTACTCTTCGATCGTACGGAGGAACGTCTATTATTATTGGTCTACGGAGACAATTTATTGGTAATACCTGTATATTGGATATTACTTTATAGAATTACATGATTTCAATGCATAAGTATATTTTTATTACAATAATCTATATTAATATTATAAAGCTGAAGAGTTGTTTGTTTGTTTGGTTGAAGGCGCTAATCTCAGGAACTATTGAAGTGATTTTGAAAATTCTTTCACTAATAGGAAGCTACATTATTCCTGAATACTATAGGCTACCTTTTATCCCGGGAAAATATTTTTATCTCGGAACATCTTCTTCACGCGAACATCTTCTTATATTGTGTTGGTTACAAGGTGGTTGTAATGTGACAGTAGTAAATACGCCAAACACAGTGGTATTAACTATATTGAAGTGTAGCCTGTCTTGTCTGATGGTTCAGACTAGTCCGTACAAAATTTTATAATAAAGCTTAAGTTATTTTAGCCAAAAAAGCGTAAAAGACAATTTATTTCAATTTTTTATAGTACAGAAAACAACAATACCCGTGTTAACTGTACAAAGATTAGGAATAAAGCCACAGTACACAGATATAAAGCTCTCCTCGTAATTAAATATGATAAAATATTAATGTACCGAGTCAACATACGTGGCAGGGGAAACTAGTGTTACAGTCGTTGAAATGAGGGTAGTTATGACACCGGTGCATACGAAATAACCTGCTTGTACTTCTTTCGACCCTAAACATGATATAACAATTAAAAAAAAACTTTATTCATCACGAAGACGAACATAGTTGCACTTATAATAAGTCAAGATACATGAGAATACTTAATTATTAGTCCAATCAAGTCACTTATATAACTATAGACATTTTGTATGGGGCATAAAATAGATGATAAGAGCACAAAGAAGCCAGCTCGGGCTGACAGGAAAGAGGAGGCAAGTTTTTTTTATTATCGGTATATCGATGTCTCCAGTCGTAACTATTAACAAGGTCGATATATTTTGCGTTAGGCCCTTCTTCCACGGAGATATTCACAAGAACGCGACGTAGCTGCGAATTTTAAGTCGGCTACTGGAATGCTACTCTGTCAGTTCGATTACTATACGCGAAGCTATCCAAAGTGGATTGAAAGTCGACCATATTCATCAATTCCTTCTTGAGCTGTCAAAACCAATGTCAAGCTCCACTGGTGGTAGGTCTCTCGTATGCGAGGGGCCGTCTGGGTAGGTATTACCGCACTTTCCATTTTTGCCGCCAAGCAGCAGAGTGCGTGCACTGTTGTGTTCCAGTTTGAAAGAGATTGTAGCCATTGTAATTACTGGCATTATGGGACTTAACATCTTATGTCTCAGGGTGACGAGCGCAGTGGTATGCCGCGCAGTACTTTGTAATTAAAAGTTCGATATAGTATTGTATTTATGGGCGGTCGCATCGCTTACCAGCAGGCGAGCGGCATGGTCGCCTCGTCATTCGTAATAAATAAAGAAAAGAAAAAAGAATGTTTTTCGGCCGCAATTTTTATGCCTCATTTAGACTAGTGGCGATTAATTCGCCGAATAACTTGACGAATAAATATGATTATGAATTATGAGTAACGAAATAAACTCAAATAAACTTCTTACGCTGTGTTTTCGTGATTGTCTGTACTCGGCAAGTATCCAAACCAGTGGTTAGACGATGCGTATTCGCCTCACGTCGCGACCAGTACAAACAGTAGCGTGTGACTGTGTTGCCAACCCCACAGTTTTTGGAAATCTTCTCAGTTTTTAGTATAGACTTCCAAATCTACAGATTTCTTTTATTTAAGACGCTAGCATCTTTTAGTTTATCTGTGATACAGATTTGAAGTTTTTGTAAACGAAAATAGTAGTATGGGGACCTAAAAAGAAAGGTCACTGGAAAAACTGGATACAGATTTTTATGATACAAATCCAAAAAAATACGTACTGCTGCAAGCTAGGGTCCTTCAAGCAGAGCGTGAAGAAGCAATTACACAGGCCGGCATAACTGTGCCGGCCTGTGTAAATGTTTATTTCTTGCCGTCTTACCGGCCAACATTGTTTTGGGTTTCACTTCATTTACCATCAGGTGCAGTGAAGCCACTTTGTCAAGCTATCGATAAAAAAAATAGCTATTTGGAACCTAAAAAAACAACTTAGCTTTTTTTAGTTTTTCCCTAAGATGGGATTGGCAACACTGCGTGTGTGGAACGTAGCGACATCGAAAGGCGACTACTTACAAGCTGGTAGGATACGCGAACAAAACGCTAGACACTAATTTCCAATTGCCAATTACCTGGTGCTAGGTATCTCATTATGTAAGAGGCCGACTGGGTGGGTACCACCGCAATGTCTATTTCTACCGCCAAGCAACAGTGTGCATGTACTGTTGTGTTTCGGTTTGAAGGACATTGTAGCCAGTATAACTACTGGACATAATGAGACTTAACATCTTATGTCTCAGGATGATGAGCACAGTGGAATGCCACACAGTACTTTGTAAGTCAAGGTGCTGGATGGTGTTGCTACTGTTTATGGTCGTATCGCTTACCATCAGGCGATACGACCATGGCATGCCAACGGCATGCTCGTCTCGTCATTCAATGCAATTAAAAAAAAACCTCGTGGACGAAGGGCATACAGTTAATATTGCCTATAGCAAAAAGATACATTACTCCGTCGCAATCCAGAGTGCTTGTGGATTTCATTTCACACGCGCTTACCCAATATCGATAGTAGAACGTGTTGCGAATGTTAATGCATACTTGATACCAAATGTTATGTTTATCGAATTTTATCGAGGAGTAGCTTTTGCCCGTGGCTCTGGCGGCGTGAAAATGTTTATCCCGGGTAAAAGTATAACGCTAAGGAGTAATGTAGCTTCCTATTAGTGAAAGAATTTTCAAAATCGGTTCATTAGTTCCAGAGATAAGCACCTACAAGCTCACAAACTTTTCCTCTGTATAATATTAGTATAGATATAGAAGTATATGCTTAAATTCATTATTAATTTATAATACCATCGAGGTACTTTCATAGACTTGTGGCACCTAAATATCATGTAATCCTACTGGAATGTTAATTACGTAAGTCATTGCGTCTTCGAAGATCGATAATTTATTTGCTCCTTTTCTTAAATACTACAAAATGAACTTCTGCTCCAGGTATCAACTTCCAGAGAAGTGTGTAAGGAAGCAAGAGCCGCCGCGATGAGCTACACTGACACCTGTGAATGGGTGTTCAAATTAGGACCTAAGAAATTGAGAAAATACTCAACGCACGTCAGGTAAACTTGTCATACAATAATATCCTATCATCATCAGTCACATGACGTCCACTGCTGAACATAGGCCTCTCATTAAGATTTCCAGACGGACCTGTTGGAAGCGGCCTGCATCCAGCGTGTCTAGACCGTCATCAAGTCTTAATATCTTATGACCAGAAGCAATTCTTAGAGCCTGTTCC
Source organism: Sphinx pinastri (assembly GCA_947568825.1). Lineage (NCBI taxonomy): Eukaryota > Metazoa > Arthropoda > Insecta > Lepidoptera > Sphingidae > Sphinx > Sphinx pinastri. Next base: position 2,672,134 of record OX387623.1, read on the forward strand.
ACAACTTTGAAGTAAATTGTATTTGGCAGTTATCGTATTAAGCAGCTAATGTTGAGAGTACTCATTTTATTACCATTTATTTGAGAGCATAGATTCGAGTGCGACTTTTGTATTTCGTCGGCTTATACATTAATGTGACGAGTAGCATTTACTCAGAATGACTGCCTCGGTTGCGTAGTTGTATTGTGGTCCGACTGCAATGCTGAGGTCTCGGGTTCGATCCCCGGGTCGGGCAGTGATATTGGATTTTTCTACTCAGTATCAGCCCGAAGTCTGGAATTTGTGCCCGATATGGCGATAGGCTCGCCCCCTATCACATCATGGGACGGAATACGCACAACCAAAAGTGGGTGCACTAGTTGTGCCTCTGCCTACCCCTTCGGGGATAAAGGGTGTGAGTGTGTGTGTGTCTGTGTAGTCCTTAACTAAATGTTGTGACGGTTGTGAATTCTATGAATGATTACTGTCTCGGTGGAGTATTTGTATTGGGTGCACAGTACGACTAATCCATTGAGGTCTCGGGTTCGAAATTCAAATCCCGGGTCAAGTAAAATGATATTGGTTTTTTCTACTCAGTATCAGCCCGATTTTAGGATTGTGGCCCTTAAATGGTAGTAGGGACGCCTCCTACTTATATGCTACCTGATATAGGTGTCGAAATGTTGTTACACCTCTATTTACCCCTTGAAACGGGAAAAAGCGTGATGCTATCTATGTAAGTAAGAATTTTATAGTTTTTTGAATTCCTCAAATTAGTATGTGAATGTTTTGTTCCAAAAACATGATTGCCTGAGCTTCCATTTATGCCTTACGTCGGAAGAGAAAAAAGTTTAAAGAAACGTGGATCGGCATCTCTACTTATCTCTTAGGTATACAGACATCAGAGTTTTACTTCTTAGTCTTTAACAGCATTAAATAATAAAATAAGGGGAAAAAAATGATATAAGGAATTCAAAATTTAATAAAATATTTAATTTAATAAAATAAAATAAAAAATAAAAAAATTATTTTTTACTAGCTTTTCCTAGCGGCTCTACCCACTTGAAAAAGTTTTCCGGGATTAAGGTCCCTCTTTATAATTTCCCGGGATAAAAAGTAGCTTAAGTTACTCGCTGATAATGAAGCTTTATATAGCAGTTTTTGAGTTTATTCGTTACAAACATACAAAAATACAAATGTTTCCTCTTTATATTAGTGTAGGTTCATCACATGTGGGTGGACAGGACAATAGTGGTATCTCCACAACTACTTTATAATGGTATAAGTTACACTGGACGCCTTTTACACATATTCTCAAATGAGATCAAAATAGCTGCAAAATTAAATTCGTATTGGAATACCGGTATTTCCATATGTGTCATAGAGCGCGAGTATTGCGTCATATTTATTCCTATTCTAGGAATATGAGATGCAAGATATTACTCAATCATGTGTTAAGAAATTGGCACGAACATAGACTATTTTACGAGTTAAGTATGTTTTTAATATTTATTTCCTGATGGTCACCTTTTTTTTTATGTTATAGGTGGCAAACGAGCATACGGTTCACCTGATGGTAAGTGATCACCGCCGCCCATGAACATCTGCAATACCAGGGGGCACACAGATGCGTTGCCGGCCTTTTAGGTGGGAATAGGCTCTTTTTTTTAAGGTCGCCAGGTCGTATCTGTCCGGAAATGCTGCTGGCGGCAATTGGTTCCATAGTTTAGTAGTACGTGGCAAAAAATTACGGCTAAAACGTACAGTGGTGGATTGCCTACCTCCGAGGTGATGTGGATGGAATTTGGAGTTCTGCCGCGAAGTACGGTGATGGAACTCAGCAGCAGGGATAAATAAATAAATAAATAAATAAATAAATAAGCCTTTATTGATGTTTGAAAATGTTTACAATTAACTATAATACATTTGCTTGTTTATCATAGACGATCGGTACATTTCCAATAACATCTTGTCCTTCGACATAGGCCTCCTCTAAAGATTTCCATCTCTTTCTATCTCTCGCTATCCTCATCCATTGAGGACCAGCAACTTTTTTAAGGTCATCCTCCCAACGTTTAGTTTGTCGTCCTTTGTTTCTTTTGCCATCTCTAGGGTACCACTCGGATATTATTTTTGTCCATTTCTCTTTTTCCTCTCGTGATATATGTCCTGCCCATCGCCATTTTAGTGTTTTGCATACTTTCCTTACATCTTTAAACTTAGTTGCACTTTTTATTTTTGTTAATCTTATTTTATCTTTTCTTCTTACTCCGATTACACTTCTCTCTATTCCATTTTGACATATACATATTTTATTCATAAGTTTGTCTGTCAGTGCCCATGTTTGACAACCATATGTTAAACATGGCATGATGCACGTGTTATAAACTCTCCTCTTTTCTTTAATTGGAATATCTACATTCTTCATAACTTCACTGAGTGACCAAAATCTTTTCCACGTATTGGTGATCCTTCTATCAATTTCTTTTTGCATTGTGTCACTTGCGGCTATTAGTTGGCCCAAATAAACATACTCCTCAACATATTGTATTTTCTCCATATTTATTTTGATATTATAAGTGTGTGAGCAGCAGGGATAAGTCCGAACAATTCTTCAGAGCACAGAGAAATGCGATAGAGAATGCAGAGCGATGCTACATCTCTACGCAAAGCCAAAGCATCAAGCCGATCGGAAAGAATACGGTTGTCGACGATACGAGCTGCCCGACGTTGAATACGGTCAAGAGGGAGAAGCTGGTACTGGGGAGCCCCTGCCCAAAGATGGGAACAATAATCCATGTGGGGTCGAACCTGCCTCCTTGGTTGAGTGGTAACGTGTTAGCTATGGACTGTTTTCGAAGGTATTGTGTTCGATTACCAGATCGGTCCGAATTGCTCGGGAGTAGATCTTTTGCAAAGGATTAACAGATTGAGGAGTGACATTGACACTCCATTAAAAATTTAAAATATATTTAATAAACGTAAATATATTTTAAAATAAATGTTCATTTTGCAATACCTACGCATCATAAAATCTTGCTGCAATGCTATGAAATTAGATTTTTATAGATACAGTTTTCTTTTGTTTATATTTGATGATAAAGATTTGATAGAAGTCTGCCAACCCGCACCAGGCCAACGTGGTGGACTAAAGTCGAAACTCTCTCTGTTGTAGAGGAGGCCCGTGCTTAGCAGTGGGGAGTATATAATACAGGGCTGGTATGGTATGGTAATTGTTAGAGATAGCATAGACAATGAACAGAATAATCAATATTTTTATTATTTATCTAGGAAATATTTTACAAGGTGAAGATGTCAGCAAAACCGTTTTAAAGATAATGAAAGGAAAGCCAGCAAAGCTTAATTTTTAAATGAATGAAAGAGTAAAGTGTGAATTTCAAGCGCTAACGAGGTGCGTTGACACTTAGGATCTTTAAACCGAACAAATGCTATTAACCGCTGTGATTGATAGGGCAAGCGTTTAAGTGATGGGTGGAATTCTAATGTCTAGAGTCTAGACGGTTTGGTTTTAATCTTACAATCAGTCCGTCTATCTTTCACTATTATAGCTGAATTTTGCGACCAAAATTTTCCTATTGCCGAATTATTAGATTGGTAGACCAGCTTAGGCTTATTTCGGATTTAGGCTGTTGGCCTCCAAATCGTTATGCTATGATGAAGCTGTTATATCGATCAAATTTTATTCAGTATCTCTCAATCTCACATCAAGCGTTCAATGATTTACTTTGATTTGAATCATTTTTTAGGTATATTTATATGGTATATAATTTATCTTCTTGCAGACACTTTGTGGACTCGGCGATGGCCGGCGTGTGCCTTGGTGGGACCAGTGTCTACGTCATAGTTATTGCCTCCTCACTTAAAGATGTGAGTTTATTTTTATACCTTTTATTTTATTGGTTCGGTGGCGTATTGTATTACGTGCGCGGTACTATTGATCGACTATTGCTCTCGGGTTGCAATCCTGGGTCGGGCAAAGTGATATTGACTTTCTACTCAGTATCAGCCCGGAGTCTGGAAATGTGCTCAGTAAATGGCAGTAGGCCCACCACCTAGTATGGGACCTAACATTTTTGCCTACCCCAGAAAAATGAAAAAGGTGTAATGCTATGTTTATATGTATGTATTCTAAAAACAAATACTTAAAAATTACTTGTACTAGTAAAATCGAAAAAAACGTCTAAAGAAACTAGATAATTTTTGTCGAACTTTTAGAAACCAAAGAAACTGTAATATATGCATTGACTGTTTCTTCGGGCTCAGAATAACCTATTTAAAATATAAAGCTAAACAGCCACGTTATCAGCATTTACTTACTTGATCCACTGCGGCTTTTTTTTTATAGATTATATTTACTGCAATTTTTATAAGAGGTTTACACTTTTATAAGATAGGCTTGGAAAAATTACTTTTATATAAATCGTATATTTAAAATGATTTATTCATACTTTTGTGTAAAATATCTGAGTTGCATTTTTTTTTTTTTTTTTTTTTTTTTTTTTTTATTGCATTTAATGACGAGACGAGCATGCCGTTCGCCTGATGGCAAGCGATACGACCACCCATAAACAGTAGCAACACCATCCAGCACCTTGACTAACAAAGTACTGTGTGGCATTCCACTGCGCTCGTCACCCTGAGACATAAGATGTTAAGTCTCATTATGTCCAGTAGTTATACTGGCTACAATGTCCTTCAAACCGAAACACAACAGTGCATGCACACTGTTGCTTGGCGGTAGAAATAGACATTGCGGTGGTACCCACCCAGACGGCCTCTTACATAATGAGAGACCTACCACCAGTGAATCATCACCAGTGATGCATCTCGTAAAGAATCCATTGTTTTATCTACACTTGAAGATTTAAGACTGTTTTTATCTTCGACTGCTACCTATTTAAGTATACATATAAAAAGCAACAACAATATTAGATTTTTGTTTAAGAAACATCACCGTCACAGAAATTCCTAGTATACCTCAAAAATCCAGGATGCAAAAATACGCACATGCATATATAATATTATCATTGACGTAGCTCCAAAACTTCATAAATATTTTTTGTTTAGATTTTCGACCACTTCATCCCAGAACACACACTCTCCGTAGAAGCTTACTGCGGTATACTTCTAGTTCCGCTGATACTGATAACCCAGATTCGATACCTCAAGTTCCTGGTGCCGTTCTCGATCTTCGCCAATGTCTGCCTAGTGCTGACGTTTGGCATCACATGCTACTATACGTTTCAAGACATACCCTGGCCTAACGAAGCTGAACTGGTCACGGGACTGACTCGCTGGCCTTTGTTTTTAAGGTAGGTTATATATTCTTGGAGCATATAAGTAGTTGGACTGAGTTTTTCTACTCAGTATCAGCCCGGAGTCTGGAATTTGTGCCTGATACGGTGATAGGCTCGCCCCCTATCACATCATGGGACGGAATACGCACGGCGTCAAGTGAGTTCACTAAGTTGCGAATCTGCCTACCCCTTCGGAGATAAAAGGCGTGTGTGTGTGTGTGTGTGTGTGTGTATACATAAGAAAAAAGAAATAGCAAATTCGTCAATCTATTCTTTGCAGCACAGCAATATTCGCAATGGAGGGCATTAATGTAGTGATGCCAATCGAGAACGAAATGGCGAAACCGAAGCATTTCCTAGGATGTCCCGGAGTGCTGAACAGCACCATGGTTTTTGTAGCTGTAGTCTATGGAATTGTCGGAATTTTCGGCTACTTGAAGTATGGTAACACCGTGCAGGGAAATGTTACTTTGAACCTGCCTCAGGGTGAAATGTAAGTATTTTAAACTATTAATAGCTTCATAGTGTACAAGGGTTTGAACCACGATGATCTGGGTTGCAATCCCAAGTTGGACAATCAAAATCAGCGTGTGCGTGACATAATAGACTAGGCCAGCTATGAAACGACTGCATGACTATACATCACACCTATACGTATTTATATACCTTTATACGCATCACACTGGGAAATCACTACATCCCTGAATATAAGTAACGTTTTTCGCTGCTCTGCGCACGTGAAATAGAACTGCGTGGCATTCCACTGCACACGGCCCCTCACATACGAGAGACCTACCACCAGTGAATAGTAAATACATGTGTAAAACTGCTCTCATATCTTCGCACCTAGTGTCAGCATCCTGAATAGCGCTAGGTCTTGGGCGGTTTCACCATTCGCCGTATAAACAACCAACATTTACACCCCTTAGGGAAAAACAGATTAATATACATCAAAACGCATTAATTTGCGAAATTACGGCAAAAGTTTTCAAATTACCAAGGCCAAAAGAGTAAAGTGATGATTGAGATGTTAAGTAACATTAAACTCAAAATTAATTAATGTTATTAATAGTCTGGTAATTTCGAGGCGTATTTTGATTAAACAAAACACGGATACTAATGGATAAAGTTTTAATACTTTTATGTATTATTTAACTTGAATTTATTGTATAGGATATTGGAGATTGGAGAATCAAGTACTAAATGTACGAGTTAAGATCTCATATAAATATCCAAGACTTAGTATTTTTTTTAATCTGCCCTTTTTTTATGGCATTAAATGACGAGACGAGCATGCCGTTCGCCGGATGGTAAGCGATACGCCCACCCATAAACAGTAGCAACACCATTCAGCACGTAGACTTACAAAGTACTGTGTGGCATTCCACTGCACTCGTCATCCTGAGAGTCTCATTATGTCCAGTAGTTACACTGGCTACAATGTCCTTCAAATCGAAACACAACAGCGCATGCATACTGTTGCTTGGCGGTAGAAATAGACTATAGATGTAGGTGTTATTAACTTATAAGTCAAAGGTGATCATTTATCCCTAGACGTCCGACATACTCGTATAAAGGTTATAGAAAAGGCAACTTCTAAAATTTATTATTTTTAGATTGGCACTCGTAGCAAACGTGTTGGTAGCCACAGCAGTATTCTTCACGTATTGTCTTCAAATGTACGCGCCGATGGACATCATATGGACGCGGGTCCGCGGCAGTATCAGTAAGACCTACCACAATGTAACCCAAATAGGAATGAGGACTATAAGCGTTGTTTTGACTGGTAAGTTAGTGGAATTACTTGGCAGCTTCGCTCGCTCGCTCAGATGCACAAAACAGTATGAAAAACATAATTATTATTGACGTAATATATTATTAGAATATTGAGCATGTATCCTAAGCACAACTAATTCAATTGGCTTTAAATATATAGTCTCAAACGGAGATTGGTTTATTGAATAAGAACGCTAATAAACGTGTCGTAACTCAATCCCTTTGAACAGTTTTAAATTAGTTTATTGTGAATAGAATGATGCATTATAAATAGAAGAAACCATTTTAATCTCAAATACCAACTATTTCAATTCAAATCAAATCAAATTTATTTATAAAAAAGAGAACAATGTTTTCCTTATGAACTAAAAAATATTGCTATTAAATTGTTAAATAAAAATAAAATTATATTGAGATCATAGGGAATGAAAAACCGTTGCTTGGTCCTTATACTAGGCACTGCCTATATCGTAGACGACCAATTTACATTCCAAGTTACCTGGAATAATAAATTTAAACGAGTTTTTTTTTTTTTTTTTTAATAAGTTCTACTTATATTTAGTAATTTTATAGAGCTTCTTAGTATGTACAATGTACTCAATAGAAAACTACCATAGCACACGTGGTACAAAAAATCTACAGCGGCATTCGACGAATGTATTTTCGATTTAGTTTCTCTATAAGTAATTTTGAAATCAAAAATGTGCAGAAATGATTTTTGACCTAAGAATTAAACCGAGGACCTCCGGTTCCAAACCTAAATTTCACTAAGCGACACCCTCAACATTCCTTCTCTTTCAGTTGTGCTGGCAGTAGCAGTACCGGACTTAGAGCTTCTTATCGGCTTAGTGGGGGCCATATTCTTCTCCACACTGGGTCTCTTGATCCCAGTAGTCGTGGAAACAGTCCACAAATGGCACAGGGGGCTGGGACCCTGCGGCTACATACTATGGAAGAACTTTCTATTGTTATTGTTTTATTTTGTTGTGTTGTTGTCTGGATGTTATTCCGCCATTAGCGAAATTGTTGCAAAATATACGAGATAAGTTTTTTGTTTTGTTTTGCTTAAGCTGCCTTGCTTTAATATTGTTGTATAATAAAATATAGGTCTATTAATAAAACATCACAATATCACTTGACAGTGTGAATTTAGATTAGAAAATTTGTCACAAGCGCAATGGAATAGGGTAGTTTCCTACGTTTGATTTTTTACATTATCTTATATGTATCGGAAAATAATACGAAAAATAAATTCTTATGTAAAATCAGAATCAAAATTGGTTGACAACTAAAGCAGTTGGTCATATTTGAAATATTGTTGTGAGCAAGAGCGGGGGCGTAGTGGAGATATCGCGTCATCTCTTTTGCACGCTCGCAGCGTTATGGCTGGCGACACTCGGTTACATCACATTCTGCTGTTTCCGTTACCTGCCGGATGCCCCTTCCACCAAATTCCAAAGCCTTATAACTCATTTATTATTGCTTGTATTTTAAAAATTCTTTTTCCTCTAGATTTTAGAAAACATAATTTTTTGATAAATTTGTATAAATTAAAGTAGTTAACTACCCTATTGCAGTGGCATAATATTATCTAGGTGTCAAAATTACACCATCATCTAACATAGCAACCTTGGCCCCCTTATCTTGCTATAAAAAACGACATCGTATGTGCAAACAGGAAAATGTATATTATAAATCTACACCATTTCTTATATACGATATAGATCTAAATATGCCATGAAACGTGCCTTGCTTTGCGCTTCTTGAGCCAGGTTTGTATTTAGGAATTTAGCAAAATAATTACGTGACTATTTGAAAAAATATAATATAAAGATGTTTAGCCAGGTTCCTCAAAAATGCATGTTATGCATTTGATTTAATTTGATCTTCTGTAAATTTCTAACTATATGGAATCTGGATCCTCTAAAATAAAATTAAACGTTATTCAAACAAAAAATTGTCGATCGAAATTATTTGGTATCTTTACTAATTTTATAAGGAGGAAAGATTTGTTTGTTTGTTTGTATTGAATAGTCTCCGAAACTACCCGACGGATTTGAAAAAAACTTTCACCAATATAAAGCTACATTATCAGCGAGTAACATAGCCTACTTTTTATCCCGGGAAAATATAAAGCGGGACTTTTATTCCGGAAAAACTCATTCACGCGGACGGAGCCGCGAGCAGAAGTCTAGTATAAAATAATTTTACTACAATTTGATATTCATTCTATGCTCTAGGATTATAAAAAAAATATAAGTAAAATAATGTTCATCAAAATTGAACCGAAACAAACATATAACTGAAAAAAATGTGTATTTACATTTTGTGTGAAACATTAAAATAATAACAATGAATTTACAATGGAATTGTAAACACTAAATACGTCCCTGTATTCAAATATAAAACGACAACACGTACGAACAACTATCCGTAAATCGTACATCTAAAGTACTACTAAACCGTTTATAATCCGACGTAAAATGTATGATGTGCTTTTATTGCTTTCAGTAACTTAAACTGACGCTCTACGTAAATTGTTTTGTTTACGACCACCCTTATTTAATAACCTAGGAAATGCAGGGTTGGTACAATCTTCTTTTTTGGTTAGAATGTTTCGATCGATGTCGACAGATTGAGAAACAGAGATTACGGAAATGGAGCAATTAGAATAAAATTTAATTGCAACCCTCAGTTATTTATTTTGTTTGGTTTCAAGATCAATTTGAAATCAGCTATCGTGATTTACCGTAGATATATTATAGTGCTTTTTCACAAAGCACTATAATATATGGAACATAGAGAAACAGTTTTGTTAAACTGCATCGTGCCAATTGTCTGTGGGCTATCCACTTGTTTCCAATCTCATTGACATTATGGGAAGACACATCAAATTGCTTTATGGGAATTGACACACGGGCTGATCAATCACCATTAAGGAACCCTCTTTTTGCCAGACGTTTAGTGTAAAAAGTAACACCGCTACTCAAATCTATTAACCTGCGTGACCCATTTTTCTAATACCCTTGCTTGTCTTAATTCGTTTGCCGGAAAAACTTATTATTCCACGGACAATTACTATTTCCAATTAGAGCGGTGAGATGGACGCTCTCGCTAAATGTCTACGTAAAAAAAATTCTTTGTGGTAAAAGTTTTGTGAATTACAGTACCGAGATTTTGGTATTTTAATAAAAAGGTAAAAGTACGCACTTAGCTATGTATTATTTAAGTTAGCGATTTTTATTGAGGATATATTTTTATACGGGAAAGGGGATAGATAAAAGGTAATTACCTAACAAAAGTTAACTCATGTATCCGGTCCGTCAACTTCTACAAATTTTGGTACACAAGCAGCAGTCCTGTTATTCTACCAATTCGAGTAAATGATGTAGGTCTTGGGCATGCCTACACTATCTAAAGGAACAATTGACAATTTATTAATAATGAAAGATGGAACAAGTCTTCAAGATGCAAATACTTCATTTACATACCATCGTTATTTCCTTAAAGATTATTTTCGCTTCATGTTTAAATAATGACCCTGGGTGTTAAAAACACAACACATCCGAAACAATAACTAAATGATAACAATGATAAAAAATACATAAGCTTGGTCTATGGTTACGATAAACGATAAAGAATCCGTACATTTGTTAGGCTCCTTACATTATAATTTACTGGCTTTTGCCCGCGGCTCCACCCCCGTGAATGAGTTTTCCCGGGATAAAAGTCCCGCTTTATATTTTTCCGGTAGCCTATGTGTTAATCCAGGACATAATCTACCCGTGTGCCAAATTTCATCGAAATCCGTTCAGTAGTTTTTGCGTGAAAGAGTAACAAACATCCATACATCGATACTTACAAACTTTCGCGTTTATAATGTTAGTAGGATAAGTATGAAATAATGACAAGCCTGTGTAAACTTGGCCGACTTTAAACGATACGTCAAATTGAAACACAGAGTTAATTTGTTGATTGATGATCCTTCTACCCATCTTGCATGCCTTTAAGTGTCCAAAAGAACACTGGGCTTTCTTTTCTTATCCTAGCTTCGTTATGCTATTATCATGATTATGTTATATGTTATGTTATATATATATTAGTCTTTGGAAGTACACTGCTGAACATAAGGTCCCATAAACATTTCCAGTCCAATCATTTCTTGATTATTGTATAATCCAATTTCAATTTGGTGAACAGTCCGAAATGGAGCGTCATGTGACGCTTAACAGATTTATTCTTAACCTTAACTGTCTGGAAACACCTACTGAATTCGGAACGCGACTCCCGTAACCAGCCATTATGGTGAGAATTTACCATGTACGGTAGTTGCCATCTAAATTAAGCGGTGATTTCTAATTGTTTCAATCTGAGAAAGCCTTATTTAATGATGAAGAGGTAACAAATTACGAATAACTCAACTTATACCCAAATATTTATAAGTATATTTTCATTAGTAGAGTACCTATTACTAAAATGATGAGTAGAACTGCTAGTTTATATACAGACATAAGTACGCTTGGGTGTGAAACCTGGGCTACCACTAAACACCACAAAGAGAAGTTGACACGCTGTCAGAGAGCCATTGAGAGAAGCATGATGGGAATAGAAAGAAAAGACAAAGTAAGAAGTAGCAAAATCAGAGAAAAGACTAAGGTAGTTGACATAATTTCTCGCATAGATCAACAGAAGTGGAGATGGACGGGCCACATGATCAGTGACCCCCAAGGAAAAATGGAGCAAAATTGTTTCTGACTGGTACCCAAGAGATGGTAAGCGAAATATAGGTCGCCAACATACGAGATGGGAGGACGACCTAAAACTCACGGCTGAACCACTGGAGAAGGGCAGCGTATGATAGAACCCAGTGGAAAGCGTTAGATGAGGCCTATGCCAAAAAGCACGCTGAACTGCGGGACATTTTATAGTATAGTATAATTTTATAAGTGTAACCAAATAGTTCAGAATAAATGGGCTTATTATTATACGTAAGTACGCTTATATTTATCATGCGAAACAGTTTCTAGTTCCAGGGGCGTAACTACCGCTTTTTCAGCCATATCAGTGATACGAGACCCCCTAACTTTAAGGACTCCTAAGGACTAAGGACAAATAGGGTTCAACCGTAACTGCAACCAACTGGAAGTAAACCGTAGAATACAACTAACATTGAATAAATATTGGAGTTTAAAAGAGATATTCAAGAGCAATCTACCAACCCATCTAAAAACTAAAGTCTTAAATTCTTGCCTACTGCCTTGCCTAACATACGGTTGTCAAACATGGAAATTCAGCAACAATATTAAAAACAGGATAGTCGTCTGCCAAAGGGCAATGGAGCGTAGTATGTTGAATTTAAAGAAAATACAGAAAGTTAGACACTCAAAAATTAGACAAAATACCAAAGCCACTGACGTACTAGTACACGCCTTAACATCAAAATGGAAATGGGCTGGACATGTAGCACGCCTTCAGGACCAAAGATGGACTAAAAGAGTGGCAACATGGAAGGGCCCACAAGGGAACCGAAAGAAGGGAAGACCTAATACTAGATGGGATGAAGACATAAAGAAAATAGGAGGCCCAAACTGGATAAAAATAGCCTAATGTAGAGAAGATTGGCTAACGTTGGAGGAGGCCTTTACCTGTGGAGGGGTTCCTGCAAGTAAAAATTATTAAAAAATGAAAAATTAGAAGAAATCTCTATTATGTAAACTTGTAGGAAATAAAAGGCTTTTATTTTTTTTTTTATTTTTTTTTTATTTATTTATTTAAGGACTAAGGACTAATATTGATAAGTGTAATAGCCCACTTCAGTATTTGCGATCTTGTGATAATATCGAAATTCCAGAATCACGATATTAGTGATTATGTAATATACCCCATTAGTATGGTGCCCCATTTTAATAAATTCCAAATCAAGTCACAAATTCCTACCCCTCAAAAATATTTTTACCTAACAACATTTGAAACCCTGGAACTAAGATACATTACTGGCAACGGATATCCCATTCCCTGAAGTGCCATCCAATATGTCATCCGATTCGAGCCGCTGCGCCGCGCAGGCGTGATCCATTCCATCTATTCGATTCTCCATGTTATGAACCGGGACTTTTGAGTGCGTAATAAAATATGGGTATATGCTTTGATATATGAAGCTTCTTGATCTTCGTATTTGTCTATGAAATCAAGTCAGACTGCCTCGGTGGCGTGGTTTTATTGCGTACGCGGTACGAGTAGGACTATTGCGCTAAGGTTCCAGGTTCGAAACCTGGGTTGGGCCAAGAACTTTGTGACTGGGTTTTTCCATTAAAAAAATAATCTCAGCTCCGAAATCCGCCTCGGAAAGCCGTTAACCGTTGGTCCTGCGCCTGATCTCTCCGGACATGTCGGATTACCGTCTCACCGGACTATGATAGTGATGGAATAGAGTGCACCTATGTATTGCGCACACACTTGTACCTACATTATAACATATCCTGTGTACCTGTCTGATCTCCGTTGAAATTGGCCGCCGTGGACGAAATTCGGCTAAGAGGGATTAATAAAATCAAGTATTATGTATGGAATAAGTAGATAGAATCATATATTATGTTTAACCGTCATTTCTTTGCCAAACTGTTGGATATTTAACAGTCGTTTATAAATACTGCGTTTTAATTTTAATTGTCGTTTTACTGGTGGTAGGTCTCTCATATGTAAGAGTCCGTCTGGGTGGGTACCACCGCAATGTCTATTTCTACCGCCAAGCAGCAGTGTGCATGCACTATTGTGTTTCGGTTTGAAGGACATTGTAGCCATTGTAACTACTGGACATAATGAGACTTAACATCTTATGTCTCAGGATGACGAGCGCAGTGGAATGCCACACAGTACTTTGTAACTCAAGGTGCTGTATGGTGTTCCTACTGTTTATGGGCGGTCGTATCGCTTACCATCAGGCGAACGGCATGCTCGTCTCGTCATTAAATGCCATAAAAAAAAACTACATTTATTTATTTTTAGACAAATTATGATTATGCTATCTATTAATGAAACTAGTTAATAATTTTGTCACAAATTTATTGTTCCATTCAGAATTACATTTCAACATTTAATATTGTACACATTACATTTTATAATTGTTTTAATAGTGCATATTGTTAACTTTTATGAAAGTAAGTAAACCAAAAAAGAATTTTACAAAATACAGAAAAGTAAGAAGAAAATAAAGTAAGCTTTTGCTCGCGGCTCCGCCCGCGTGAAAGTTTTCCGGGATAAAAGTCCCGCTTTATATTTTCCCAGGATAAAAAGTAGCCTATGTCCTTTCCCCAGGCTCTAGACTATCTAAGTATGTACCTTCAGTTCATTGAAATCGGTTCCGTAGTTTTGGCGTGAAAGCGCGACAGACAGACTTTCGCATTTATCATATTAGTAAGGATAATATTTGATGAGCCTGTATAGTAAAAAATACAACAATAATTGTAATAATCACCTCGTTTAAATAAATTAAAGTTATATTTCAGTAACATATCGTCACTATTCAATAAAAGGCAACACTACGCACTTCAGAAACAGCGTATTCTTAATTCCAAATAAGCGAATTTTATCAAGACAATGTTTATTTACAGAGGAATGTCATTTTACTATTTAATTTTTAAACTAATACATAAATCAAGAAAAAAGGTTATATTTTAAGATCTAGATTATATTCCCGCGCGATATTTTTGTTTCTTCACATTTGACAATCGATGGCTATGGCAAAAAAAATTACAGCCATTTAGAGTATATTATGTAATCAATGTCACACAATGTACAGTCAGCAGCATAAATATCTGTACAAAATCAAAATTTCAAATCGCCTATATACGCGTTAAGTTAAACTGAAATATTTTTTCTTCGTTTGAAGTAAAGTAAATACCTTTTACTTTATTTTTGTGAAGAGAAAAATATATTAGTAAGAACACAAAAGTATGTAGGCAATTTGAAATTTTGAATTTGTACATCTACTTATGCTGCTGACTGTACATTGGTGATAGGCATTACCCTTTTTACTTACAAACTGTTCATTTTTATAAATCGCGCGGCAATAAATCATGGTTAACGCTAGAAAACATATTAAGAATATACATCACATTTTAACAGACTAGAATCTTGTGTTAAATAATTTAACCTAAAATTATTACATTAGCAATTCCTAGTTTATGGAATAACATTTGTGGCACAAGAAAGTTATTTATGACTGGAAATCACAAGGCTCTATGCACAGAATAAATAACTTGCTCTATGACTTGAAACCATAGATAGAAAAACCGAACAAGGGTTTCGCTAGATTTCCAATCAACATTGTAAAACCATTGTTCTTTAATGGATGTTAATATTATAATTAAACTCGACGTATCTAATTTAATTGTTGCAGATCCAGATTTTAAAAACATGGAGCCTTGTAATTTCTTGTCAATTTATTTCACGTTTCAAATATGCTAACACTAATAAAAATGTAAATATTTGTAGCTCTTTAAATGTACATTGGTCGTAGATATAGACGCTAATTACATGGAAATCGTTTAAATGAAAAGTATTGTAGTTAAAAAACAATACGACAAAGCAATACCCACAGTACCATAGCTTTATAGGAGTTTAAAAGTATACTCTTTTATTTATAGTAGTTTGCTGACTACTATAAATTTATTTGAATTATTTTTCAACGAAAATATTCACAATTTGAGTAACAAATGCGATATCCCAAAATATAAGAAAAAAATATAAGGTATCGTAAATTTCATTATCTCATTCTTAAACATTTTAGTAAAATATATATTTACTAATTTGCGAAGTTTTCAATTAACTTTAATGCAAAAATATAAAAACATTGCCTACAAAGAAATGTATTTGTTATATTTTTTGATGTGGTATTGTTTCTTAACTGACATAAATCTTAAATAGATACATTTATTAAGTCATAGGGTTACTCTTTTTATTATCATTATAAGTATTAAGTAGCGCGTTCATATAACTATAATCATTATAAATACAATATAATGGATTATATAGACACTTTCAAATGCATTATAATATGTGAAAATATTGCTAATGCAAATTTCTTATACTATACTTAGATAAATAGCTGCCTTAATTGCTTACAATTATTTAAACGCAAAATATTTAAGTACTGATGAACAAATATATAACAGTTATGTTTGTGCCGATAAATATGGTTTGTAAACGTTGAACGATGTAAAATAAAAGTGCTTGAACATCGACGAATCCGGCTCGAAGGACCTTTTATTAAAATAATCATTCGATCTTTGTAAGATTTTATTCGCTGTTATTATTAACAAAAAAGATAACATGGGAAAAAACGGGTACATTTGATGAAAATAAGGTAATAATTAAAAAAAGACTTATTAAATCAATTTAACCCTCCAACGTGGGTTGTTTATTCATCTTTGCCATTTGGACAGCTGTCGCAAATATACAAGATCATTTTGTGTAAATCATAATAATTCTAATCATTATGATATGTTGTTTCTTACTATGTGTAAACTATAAAACTAAATTGTACAATAAATATTATTAAACTATTATTTTTATTTGACTTAAGAAACTGGACCGTGGATTATAAAATTATATTATTTGAAATAAAGAAATAAATACAATAATACGTGTATTTTTGTATTATAAGCTATGAGATTTATTTTAGATCGACATTTTGAAATAAAATATTTTCTGACTAGATAGGTAATAGGAATTTTTGTTTTTTTTTTCATGAGTCCAAATACGCCTAGCTTTATAAAAATATTATAGCAATTTTTGGTGTAAATACTTTTTTCTAATTTAGCTAACGGAAGAAAAAGCGTGATAATATTTTAGCTATAATATAATATATTTATTTATTATTAGGCTGACGTTCCACTAGAAGTATGCTACGTTGCTAAGCTACCCATTTGTGCCAAACTGATCAATAGGATCGGTTGATTTTATAGCTTATCTTAGCCCTGTCGCCTCTTTGGTCTAGTTGCATAATGTTATAAAAAAGGCATTCTAAGATTCGAATTCTAGGACACACATAACTTGAATTTTTCATTCATCAGAGACGTTTCATATGGCTGCCGATAAAGCTAAGGTAGTTTCTCAGCTATGGTATTCTTTGAGATCTCACTTTTGAATCCGCAGCGAAATCTACACTAGCGCCACGTGAGAATGTCGGTGAAGCGAACTATTTACTACACTTACCTACCCATAATTCAAATCTTATGTAGGTATATCACGCTAATCGGTATCCTGTAAACAAAGATTGGATTGTCACAATGGCGTTCAAAATCTTACTCGAAATGTCGAAGTCATCCCGCTTCATGCTAATTTTGATTTTACAGAATTGCACCACAGGCTTGAAAATGGGTAAGCGTTGACCCCGAATTGAAGTTGAATAACAGATTCAAGAAGAAAATTGTATCTTATAGTAGGGACAAACTAATATGGCCGGTATGACAGGCCACGGTTTTCAATTTTTTGGGTAGACGTTCTCACAGAGTTATCGCGTCGGGAAAAAAATTGAATTGTCATACCGGCCAGCTTAGTTTGTCCGAACTATAGTGTTCCTTAAGCGGACTCTACACACATACAGCTTAGCAACATAGCACGTCATTGGTGGAAAGGTAGCCTTATAGTCCTTTATGCCTACTTAAAACAATATATCAGCTTAAGAGTACAAATGGACCGAACACACGCGTACACATTCACGCCTTTTATCCCCGAGTAGGTAGGCAGAGGCGCAAATAATGCACTCACTTTTCGCCGTTATTCCGTCCCATTATGTGATAGGGGGGCCTATCACCATATCACACACGGATTATTATTCGGTATTCTGAATATTCGCTATTTTCATATCTGGTGCTACGATAAAAATATTTTCCTTTATAAATATAAAAGTATGATTTGGTTTTGGCATAGTACAGAAACATGAGTGGAGAAATAAGTAACTCAATTACGACTAACAAGGGCTTCTAATAGATATTCGAGACTTATATAAAACTTCCTATAAATCTTTAACGATTATACGCGATGTTTGGGCTTCGAAAAATAAAATATCCTAGACATCACAATAAATTTTGTAGTAAGAGGTAACGTAACCTACTTACAAATATGACTAAATACTATACATTTATTTCCCAATATATAATCAATCACACCGAGAATTATTCTTAAACCAGTGATGAATCTATTTCATGGGGGGTCATATCCCCCTTGTTATGATAATCACGCACGCACAACATCCACTTACAACTATAGATTACTTTTATGTAGTAACCTATGGAATGATTTTCTTATTGGTGGACAAAAAAAAACAGAAGAAAAAAAATCGACAATAGAATTAACAATTCAGGAAAGATTAGAATTAAAAGGATCGTGACTATTATATTTATTACAACACACACACAACATTCACAATCAAATTACCCCCCATCATGACTATTTCCGCCCTGTATCATACCAGACACCATGGGAGCAGCCTAATCATCCAATACTCTGCAAAGAATGCTTGAACTGAAGCAGTTTGCTCAGGTTATTGTACACCAGGTCCTGAGGGCTGGATATTATGAAGTAAACCAGACCTAGGATCGAAAGAACCGCGCGCCATATTGAAAAGTGTGTCCATGTGTGGTAGAACGTCGGTATTGGTGGCTGAAAAAAAACAAAACGTTTTCAATTTCTGTCAAACAAAAATAGCTCAGATGGACCTAGAAAAGGACGAGAATAATTAAACAACTGAAATGTTCCTTTCCGATCCTTGTTCTACGGCTGACATTAGCTAAACATAGTTAAACTAAACATCTTATTGACGGGTACATTATTTCGCCACAGTAATTTCCACTATGTAACGGAAAGGTCGTAAAGTTGAGTTTAAATATTATCGAATTTAATTGGTCGAAATAGACCAGTTAAAAAAATCAACAATTTTTTAAACACACTGCTGCTGTCTAAAATACTTACAGTAGTAACATTAGCTGTGACGTTGAAGACTAGAGGAGTATACTGGTAGACCATAAGCTCGTCGTACATGCGAGCCGCTGTGCACACCAGCAGGCATGCCATGTAGAGGATAACAAGCACTACTGGCTGGAAATAGGGCTGGAATCCGCGTGTCAAGTCTAGACTCGTGACGTCCAGCCTGAAAAAAAGTAACATAAAACACTATGATTTTATATTAAATATGGTCTTCGACTATGATTTTTTATAATTATTTTGCATATTTACCTTATCTTACCAAAAACTAGAAAAGAAATTAATATATTTTTTTTAAACTTGGTGGAAGGGTTAAATTTTATAAATAACAAACGAGAGATGATCGATCCAAGCCGTCACGTCACCGCAATTACAGTGCGACCGTGCGAGCGAGATAGCGAGATGACCCGAAGGCGCGCTAGACTTGACCATATTACTAGCTTAGAATTTTATTTTTATTTATTTTTAATCTTTTTTTTCTTATTTTTAAATCTATAACTTACCTATCCAAAACTGACAGCAGGCACATTACGCAGAAGAAATAATATGCCGCTACGTATGGCATGGTGACCACAGCATGGAAGGATAGATGACCAGCATCCAGCCCATCTGAGTAGCTGATCAACAGGAGGTGCATCAGGGACAGACCACCAAGAACTCCATGGCATGCTGGCGCGCAGCATCGCCAAGCTTTCTGCAGAGCTAAAGCCACATCTAACGGAGTGAAGTCTCCTAACCTGAAAATTATAGGAATACATTTTATTCTTAAATTATGTTTCTTTTTTCCAATAGAATAGTGTGCAGGTATTTTGATAACCAACACATTTTCCCATAAACCCTATTTAAAAATAATACTAACAAAGTAGCAAATGGCATAACTTAAATACATGTGTCACAGAGGCATTGTATTATGTTAAACCACTAGAAGAACCAATGATTTTACAAGACAAAATGTCCTTTAAACGGGGACACACCAATGTCTCCACCAAACACTGGACAGATGAACATTGACTTGTATATAAGCGAGCTATCAGCATGTAACATCGATACATTTATGTTAATTTACTTTCACAATTAATTATACAAATTATACAACATAAAAAAATGCTCATTTTAATAACAAGGTAAATAAGGAGCTTGATAAACACTGTAGATCTAAAAAATAAAAAAAATGCTCATTTATGTCGTACGGAAAAAATATATTTTTTTATTTATTTATTTGACTAGCTAACAATTGTTTACACCAATACAATTTTATAACGGAAGCATACTATACAACTTATAAGTGCAACAATTTCTTACAGGCTAGTTCCACATGCACAAAAATGATGATCAATACATTCAAATAAATGAAATAATTAATAATAGAATAAACGTCACATATAAATTGAAACATTTACCTTAAATATTTATCCCCATCTCTACTTTGTTGAGACTCCAATATCCTATCCCTTGACACGGCAGTAAAGGTCCCACCGCCTTGTAAGTAAATTTTCTCTGGTCTACGTCCTTTAAATGGGTCAAGCCGTTCATCATTCGGTGAAGTGAGAGGTGATGGTGATGAGAAAGGATTGTCTATGTACTGATCATGGTATGGCATACTAGATTCTAAGCTTTCCAGCATTGCAGAGAGATCTGAAGGTCGAGCTAAAAAAAAAATGTTATAATATTTTGTTATTAATTGGCCTTTATCAAGTTTTGGCAAAAATATCATGGATATTTATGTGATAACTAACTTTTTTTACCTAATAATATAATATTATTATTTAATTGTTGAGCAAATTCATTTGAACACTTGGTGTTAATTGAATATTTTCAAGAAACACATAACATTACATTCCTTTGTGATAAAAATACCTTTTTAATTTTTCCAAATTTAATATTATTTCTTTCCAAGACCATGTATTAAAAAATTTAAATTATTTCCCCTAATAAACGATTCGAAAGATATGTTTTTATTTAAATCATATCTTATTATAAATTAATGATATGGCCTTTCTTATAACGATAATTTTACAAAAGTAAATCACTTTTTTTCTAAACAATGAACTTACCTGGTTTACTACCCTGTTTACTCTTACTGCCACTCTTAAACACTTTAGGGCTGACATCTCTGCCATTAGCATTGGCATCTTGCCTCTCATCCCTAGTTTTTCGTCTAGTCTTACGCGGTTTGTGACGCAGGTCCTTACAAGTACCATTATTGTTCTCAACATCGTTGGCTTCTATCTCTAACTCCCCACTTAGTGTTACCACTTCATCTTTATTGTATTCCTTTAGGTAATCATCCACCTGGAATATAGACAAATATGTCTTTTAGTTGTTTGCTTTATGAAGCATTTGGAAATGTTTTTGTATATTTTTGACTAAACTGTTTGTGAAATGCATCAACAAAATTAGGTTTTGTCATTAAAATTTCTTCACTGCAATATTTTTTACAATGGATATTTTAATAATTAAATATCCATCTTGGTTTGGAATACCTTTAAGAGGTTGCTTAGAATGCTTGGTAAGACAAGTGTAAAGAATTTAGAATGGATGACAGCCCTACAGTGGCGAAGCGTCCATATAACCCGATTCCTACCGGCTTCCCTTTTAGGTTTTGGGTACTTCACAATATATTTGATAAGTAAATTATAAATTTAGAAAATACTAAGCTAGGAACAATAATAATCGTTATAACTAACATTAATGATCACTTAATAATGACATCTATCGGCCATCTGCCTGTTGTTTGTTAACATAATCGATATCGATGTGTTATATTAATAAACAATGTTTAAGTAACGTTAGATGGCGCGCCATGTATTTTTTTTTCTAGAAATTCCGTTACCAGTATGAAATTGTGGAGCCACGGGCGCGAGGTAACCCGCTGGCCACCGGGTTCATGTCGTAGTATGTTATTGGACATAGGTGGCAGCACTTTCTAAAACTTTCTATGACTTGCTATCTCTCTCTGTTCGTCGGAATCGCGCCAAAGATATGGGCAAAGGGAACCCGAGCCTGCTCGGCTTCACGTTAACCGACTATGTATTGTTGTCACTTTTTACGTCATAATTTATTATGATACCGATTTACGATGTCTGTGAATTGTCAAATTCAATTTATTTATTGACAGTTATGTGTTGTTTTTTGTTTAGAAGTTGTTTTTTAATTAGTAAATACAAATTAATGTAGTGCATTGTTATGGAAATTACTGTTTGTGATTAGTGTAGCGTCTCCTTTTACGTAAGTATATTGTTTGTTTGTAAATCTGATTAGTTTTTAATTTCAGACATGAAATCTTTGTTAGAAGTAAATAATTATGATATTTTCTGAATTTAAAGGGCACGTCGATACCAAGTAAAACTTTACGAATAACGTTGATTATTTATATCGATAATATGAGGTATTTATGAACACGTTAACTGCTGGTCTGTTTGACGAATAACATATATTTTGTTAGTAGAAATTACATTTACTAAGAAAGTTATAACAAATTAATAAACAAATGTAGGTATTAGATATCGTGATTATATTTCTAATACTTATGTTGTTCTTGTAACAATTTAGACTAATCCACTGTCGAAGTTTTAGTTTTCCGTTAAATTGACCTATACTGTGAATACCGTGCGATATATTAACTGAGGCAAAAATAGGTTGCCTCGGGTTCCCTTTTGAAAAATTTCACCCTTCGCCACTGCAGCCCTACATACTATAAAAAACAAAATAAGAGATCTACTTTAGTATATTACACATATACTTATCAACAAAATATCCATAGCATATCAAAATACATAAGCTGACTTTTATATAATAAAAATATCAAGTATAATATTAATGAACATTGTTATTTTAAGAACTGATGGTTCAAATAAATACTTTTATTGATAAAATAAATAAAAGAAAAAAAAATACATAAATACTGCAGTTCAATTCTTAAATGCTGCAATAATCTGACATTGACCTTTAACTTGAACCTTATTTACCTTCTCTAATGCACTGAGACTGGAGCCTGGTATATCGAAATCATGCAAATCTCGATCCCTGTGCTTTGATGAATGACGTTTCTTCTTCCTGTATGAAGGACTCCTTTTCTCTTTATGTCCGCTAGATGGTCTTGACAATGTCTTCATAAATTTCTCCTCAAGACCGTTAGGATCATGTGAATAGAACACAAATGAGGGATTCTTGTCAGACTTCTTAATTTCTTTCTCGACAAAACCCAGGATTCCCTGTTTGATTTGGTCATGAATGGGTAACTCCGTGTCTAAAGACTCGTGTTCCGACTTAATCCAGCTGTCGCGTTTGGATTTGTCGATGTCTTCCTGCACTGGTGTGGTCTCGGAAGGTTCAGGGTCCACAGCATGTCCGTTTGATAGTTTTCGTGAACCTGATCGACTTCGTGATCTCTGCTTGTTTTTCTGCTTCGGAGATGGGGAGCGACCACTCGAATGCACTTCTGCTATCTCCTCCTTCATAGCCTCACTCTTACCCGGCTTCATAATTGAAATTTTTCAATGTAATCCCACGCAAATTGCTACGATGCTGTTTTATTTTTTTCATGCAAGGATATCGCATTAAACACTGCGTTTAATAGATAAAACAGAAATAAGATTACTGAATCTATATGGCCCTATTCAAAATTATTCATTGTTATTGTTTATTCAAATAAATTTCACACAATTTAATAACTTAAAATAAAAAGCAAGATTACTGTTTAAATGTCAAATGTCAATCGCTATGACGTCATTGTGACGTCACGCCTAAATAGAACCATTCCGTTTCACGCGTTTCGTTTCTTGAGAACAAAACATAATTAATATGTTCGAAGTATATATTTGATTCAGGCTTTTGATAGATCCTTTCATAGTTCAATTACTTTTTTCGAAATAGGTGGGTAACTAAGATTACTTTATTTGCTTTATGAAACAGTTTGGGAACGGGTGAGGTTTCATTTTTATTTTTTTATGCAATATTCATATTAACCTAAAAAGAAATCAAAAACCATGTATAATAATATTACGAGAATAGGTAGGTACCTACTACAATAGTTTATCTGTCTTTATTTCAAGCATCATCCATGAATTGATACACCATTGTGATAGGAGAATAAATTATAACTTCTGTTGGTGTTTTCGCTCCATGATAAATGATACCTACATAGTGCCTACATACGTATGCATAATATTATAAGTATTCTTATCCAACAGCCCCTAAGGGACAGTTGCATAAGGATAATTACAAGATAATGACGGACAGGCCGGGCCTGAATCTGTCATCTTCTTTCTATGAAAGTGGGTAGGTACGGCTCTGATATCTAGCAAGGCCCAATGAAGACCGAGTGAAATGGCGTGTATTGAAGTAGACCTATGTCTAGCAGTGGACTAAAATATAGGCTAATGATGATGACCGCAAACTATATAAACTTAGCTATGCACTAAGTAATTTGCACAACTATGCGAGCTAAGCGCAATAACGTAGGTTTGTTTTCGGTCTGCAACGTGCATTCGACTGTTCATGACATTTATACCTAAGCATACCTACTAGAAATAACCACAGTTGTTTCCATAAGCTATACTTAGTTGGCAACTGGACAGATAATTCTAATTGTGGGGTTAAACGTGTAGGACTTCGTACCGGCCGTACCAGTCGGTAGCAACTGGACTCAGAAATTCGGAATGCCGCCGACCTTCAGACAACGCCTTTAGGCAACGGTATAAACTATAAGCGATTACTAGTAATTAGTATTAACTATACAGCTTTTGGTAGCAATCACTGTTGAGGTTGTGCATATTTTTTTTTTTTTATATTTCATTTTATTTTTCATAGGTACCCAGTATTGTATACTTTTGAGTCGGTAGTAGATAGATACCTCGATAAATATTTCGCAGGATATGATTCGGAATACAATAATTATTGATAATGTATTATTCACTCGTAGATCAGAAGCATCATAGCTTTAGTTATTATACTGAGACAATATTAAGCATGATTCATAATTTTGAATATTAAAATTACAACATGTACCATCCAAGACAGGTACCCTCCTTCTAAGTGTGAAAATGAGTTAGGTAGGTGCTTCCGTTTCTATTATTTAAATAATATGTTGTAAATATAGGTTACAAACATAAAACAAAAGGAAGGATCAAATAAATAATTTGTATCTGATGATCTAATTTTAGTATATACCTAACAATAATTTGAACTAGTGCACCATTTGACATTTATTTACTCGCTCATTCTCGTACTTTAAACAACTTGCGAAAAAGTAGTAAATTTATTTAAATCGCGCCAAACCATGGCGGGCCGATATTTTTAATTTAGCTCAGAACGAATTCGAAGTCGGCGAATAATTTAGCATTACCTGTAGACAATTATGTAGGTAGTTTACAGCTTTGACGTTAATTGCATTTGTTGGTCATTTTAGGAAATTACCTAGATAGAGGAATGATTATAATCTGCAATTAATCTGTTTGAATCGTCTATAAACGTCGTAGATTTTAAGTCAGTGTAGATATTTTTATTGTTCCACCTTTATCTCCGAGGGGTATGCAGAGGTTTACCCAGGGCACTAATTTTTGTCATAATATGTAATCCGTAGCAGATGAGATAGGGTGCGATCCAATCACCATATCTGGCATAAATTCCAGACTCCGGGCTGATACTAGGCAGAAAAACACAGTATCACTTTGCCCGACCCGGGTTCGAACCCAGGACCTCAGAGCGGAGTCGTAACGCACACGCAATACTACTACGCCACCGAGGCAGTCATAGTTAGACTACATATAGGATTTATACCAATTTATACCGACTTATCTAATTGGATAATCGTACCATAACCTAGTTGGGAATGTAATCCTCCTAGCTAGTTTGGGCCACGGCGGCCAATCTCGATGGAGATCAGCCAGGTACGCAGGAGATATTACCTATAGTGCACAAGTGTGTGCGCAATACACAGGTGCACACGCTATTCCTTCACTCTAATAGGCCGGTGAGACGGCAATCCGACATGACCGGAGAGAGATCAGGCGCAGGACCAAAAGCTTTACGTGCTTTCCGAGGCACGGGGGTATCACACAGCCAACTTCCTGACTCCAAGCTGTGACTGAGTAATTTTTAAAATGGAAAAACCCAGACACAATGCTTTTGGCTCGACCCGGGATTCGAACCTAGGACCTCAGGGCGCAAATCGTACTCTTAACGGGTACGCAATATAACTACGCCAGCGAGGCAGTCAGACAGTTGGGAATGAAGCGGTCTGCCGAGGCGAATATCTGCAGGTTCAAAATCTAAGACACACACACCTCTGACTTTTCTAAATTACGTGTGCATTGTTTATCAATTATAATCGTTCGCTTTAACAGTGAAGGAAAGCATCATGAGAAAACCTGCATAAGTGAGAAGTTCTCCATAAGAATTGCGAGGGTATATGAAGTCTGTCAACCCGCACTAGGCAAGCGTGGTAGACTATGACCTAAACCCTCTCAGTAGTGGAGACGGCCATTAGATATATCTAGTGACACTGGCTGTTCCTGGAACTCGATTCGTTAGAATGAGCCACTGTGGGGGGTTTTCTACCAGGTCGCAACAACACCTTATATTACTCCGCAATACTTACCCGGTACCATGACCCGAGATGATTAGGTATAATTTCACATATTGGTGTATTCATTCCATCGTAGAACAATGTTTTGTACCTGTCTTGAAAACAGTTAGCATATTAGTTGCCACGACATGTAATACTTAAAACATAAAAGGGAAAGTAAATGATATCTAGATATATATTAAATATAGCTTTTGCCCGCGGCTCCGCCCGCGTGAATGAGTTTTCCCGGTATAAAAGTCCCGCTTTATATTTTCCCGGTATAAAAAGTATACATAATATACCCGTAGCTTATATGACACGTTCGTAGATTTACCATAGCAGCGCCATCTATTGATTACTTACTCAACCCAGTCGAAAGGTATCGACATCTGTTATCATTACCATAGCAGCGCCATCTATTGATTACTTACTCAACCCAGTCGAAAGGTATCGACATCTGTTAGAATCATTTGGAGTTAACAGATAATTGTGACTGTCAAATAATAACAGACAAATAATTAGCAATAAATTAAAATTGCGACTATAATTTGAGATTTAAACTATCCTATCTCTCAAGTTGGATCGAACTGCATATGGTGTGCGAATTTTATTATAATCGGTTAAGTGGTTTAGGAGTCCATTGAGGACAAACATTGTGACACGAGATTTATATATATTAAGATTATATTGCTTTTGTCTTACTTTGGTTGTACGTACGTTTGTGTGTAATGTTAATTTTATTTGGTGTTTGCGAATGGCCCGCGCATTGATGAAACAAGATATAAAAGTATTCTTTGGCAGGAATTGTCATGACTAATATAAAAAAATTGTGTAAAATTCTTTGTCAACATAAATAGCCTTAAAGTTCGCAGTGCAGTCTCGCATCCTCACGTTTTTCGGACACGTGTCACGGCGTGGAGAAATGTCCATCGAACGCCTTGTGGTGCAGGCGAAGGTCGAGGGCACACGGGCACAAGGGAGATCGCCGATGCGGTGGACGGACCAGGTCAAAGTAGTACTGGATGGTTCACTATATACGTGCACCAGGAAAGCAGCAATCAGAGAGGAGTGGCGCAGGATTGTCAAGCGAGCACAAACCCTGACGTGACGACCACGACCACTCTGCCAAGAGTGTAACGATTAAGAAGATGTTATCTTCTCCTCGGCAAAACCAGGTCACACAAGTTCAAGGGTTGCGTTGACGGCCAGTCTCTTATGCAAATCGAAAAATTAAAAAAGTCTATAACTAGATAAAAGAAAAATATTTTTTTTTTTTTTTTTTTTTTTTTATATTTATTTATTTACTACAATCTGTCTCCTTTGTAGGACATTCAGCAGTATGTTGGTTGGTGCTATCGGTGACGCGCTCGGTATGTGGCCTGTGTCACATCCTCATTGTTAAAACAGTAGCTGTGTTTACTGTGATTGTATTAAATCTTGAGGTATTTTACGCTTCAAACGTCGCGCTTTGTTGTGATTTGCCATGAGTGGCCGGGCCAGAGTATTTGGGTGTCTTTCGATGCGCTCTTTATAGGTTCTGGTATGTCGTACAATTTCCTGTTTCACAGTGGGCAGGCGTAGATCACGGTGTAATAATTCGTTGGGTACGAACCAGGGGGCATTGGTTATCATGCGAAGTGCTTTATTTTGAAACCTTTGTATGATTTCAATGTTTGAATGGGATGCAGTACCCCACAGTTGAATTCCATACGTCCAGACGGGCTTTAGTATCGCCTTGTACAGAAGTGTTTTGTTTTCGAGAGACAGTTGAGACTTTCGTCCAATGAGCCAGTAAAGTTTTCGCGTTTGGATACCAAGTTGCTTTCTCTTAGTGAAAATGTGTTTTTGCCAGGTAAGTCTTTTGTCCAAGTGCAATCCAAGGTATCTCACATGATCTGCCTGCGGGACCGCAATGTTGTTAAGTGTGACTGGAGGACAAGAGCCTCTTCTTAAGGTAAAAGTTACGTTGACTGATTTTGTTTCATTTACTTTTATCCGCCACTTTTTGAGCCAGTGGGATATGTCATTTAGTCCTTTTTGGAGTATTTGTGAGGCTATTTTTGGGTCGCTATGTGTAGCTAGAATGGCGGTATCGTCAGCAAAGGTTCCAGTGATTAAGGATTCAGATGTCGGCAGATCCGCGGTGAAAAGTAAGTAGAGTATGGGACCCAGTACGCTGCCCTGCGGAACTCCTGCTTTTATAGGGCAGAGATCAGACATTGCTTCCCCTTGTTGCACTATGAAATGGCGCTGTTGGAGAAATGATTTTAATATTCCATAAAGGTGATCTGGTAGCCCACTTTTCAGTTTGAATAGCAATCCTTCATGCCACACGCGGTCAAACGCTTGAGATATGTCCAAGAATGCACTGGCGCAGTAAGATTTACCTTCTAATGATTCCATGATATGTTTTGTTAGTCTGTGTACTTGGTCGATAGTGGCATGCTTACTGCGAAATCCAAACTGGTGATCAGGAAGTAGCTCCTTCTCTTTGAGAATAGGCAAGATTCGTTGTAGCAGTAGAGATTCGTATATTTTGGATGGAATAGGTAACAGACTTATGGGCCTATACGATTTTGTTTCTTCAGGTTGTTTCTCTGGTTTCAACAGCATTACAATTTGTGCGACCTTCCACTCCAGGGGAAAGAACTGCAGTCTGGTCATAGCATTAAATAGTGACGTAAGGAAAGTTATGCCAGATTCAGGTAGTTCTTGTAATATGCGGTTTGTAATAAGGTCGTATCCTGGAGCCTTTTTTGGGTCCGATTTTTTTATAATTCGGGCAACTTCTGTTTTTGTAAATTTAAGAGTAATTTCCTGTACATTTTTTGGACTATTTAAGAGGTTAGTAATTTCTGCTGCATCTTCTGGTGA
The DNA here is from genome assembly GCA_947568825.1 of Sphinx pinastri. Lineage (NCBI taxonomy): Eukaryota > Metazoa > Arthropoda > Insecta > Lepidoptera > Sphingidae > Sphinx > Sphinx pinastri. Next base: position 2,701,633 of record OX387623.1, read on the forward strand.
GCCGTCATATGGATGAGGCGTGAAGACATTTGAGAGATGATCTGAGAAGGTTTTGGCTTTCTCTTTGTCTGTCCGTGCCCAGGTACCATCAGATTTTCTTATAGGGGGAGAAACATTGACGGGCCGTTTTAGTCTTCTGGTTGCTTTCCATAAGGAATAGTCCGAGGAAGCAGTAGCATCCAGTCCGGTGAGATAATTATGAAATCCGTCATTACGATCTTTCTCTAGAGTGCGTTTTAGCTGTCTGTTGGCATAATTGAGATGTTTTTTCGCTACAGGGTCTCTGGTTGTTTGCCAGCGTTTCCGTATTCTCCTTTTTTTGATTATTTTATCGAATATGTGTTTCGCTACGTGGGTGTCCAGGTTTCTAGGTGGTAGCGGTGGGGTCGATGACCAAGCTGCATCTTGCACACTCTTGTTGAAATATAGCACCGCTTCTGTTATTTCATGTTTCGATTTTAGACTAACTGGTTCTTGGAATGCTTTGTCTGTGAGCCCACGAAATAGGGACCAGTTTGTTCTTTTGTTATGCAGAACGCATTTTCTGACGCATTCTTGGGGGGTAGTGTGTAGTACTACTATGATTGGGGAGTGGTCTGAGGATAGGTCCCAGCAACTCTGGCACGATATGATGTTCTTTGCGATTCCTTTGCTGACACAAAAATCTATAACATCTGGGATTTTTCTTTTGTCTGTTGGCCAGTAAGTCGGTTGACCAGTCGATACCACGTTCATATTTGTTTTTTGTATGCTTTTAAGGAGTTCTCGTCCTCTGGGTAGGACAAGCCTGGAGCCCCAAAACGAATGCTTAGCATTAAAATCACCTCCTGCAATAAACCTGCCTCCAAGTGATTGAAAGAATTTACTGAACTCCGTTTCCTTGATAGTAAATCTAGGTGGACAATAGAGGGCCGATATTGTAATGTCACTAATCCAGTCTGTTATCACGACGTTTGTTGCCTGTATGTAGTTTTTGCAGTAGTGTTGTAGTACATGGTGCTTGATGTTTGACCTGATAAGAACGGCCGATCCCCCATGTGCTTTGTTGTCTGGGTGGTCAGTATGGTACATGTTGTATCCTGGTAGTCTAAAGTGGCTTTTGGATGTGAAGTGGGTTTCTGAGATTAGTAAAACATCTATGTGGTGTATTTTAACAAATATTTTTAGCTCTTCCGAGTGGTTTGACAAGCCATTAGCATTCCATACACACAATTTTAGTGCTGTGAATGTGATGGCATTTTTGAAATTAAATCGGTTAGCGTTTGGGTCATAATTAACATTTGGTTCATCAGGGCAGCAAGTGTTTCCATAATGGTTTTGAGTTCAAAAGTTTTGTGATTTTCATCCTTTGTGTTCATTGTTTGTGTCATTGGTTGTTCAGGGGTTTCTTTTGTGGTTTGGGCATACGATTTTCCATTATTTGTTGATTTGTTTGTAGCTTCTTGATCCTTTCTAGTGTATCCAGGGTTTTTTCTGACTTTGGTGATTGGAGGGGGATATCGGACTTTCAACAGCTCCTTGTAGACTGTGCAGCCTTTGTAGTTGGCTGGGTGGTTTCCCTCGCAAAGAACACATTTAACCTCTTTTGATCTATCTTTCCGTAAGCAAGTTGAAGTGTGATGCGAACCTGCACATTTGACGCATCTAGGCTTTCTATTGCAGAACTTTTGTGTGTGGTTGTAATCTTGGCAATTAGTGCATTGAGGGATTACTCGCCTTGGTCTGGGTGCTTCAAATATTACGCGACAGTGTAGTAGATATCTAACGCTATATATGTCTTTATTATTTTCACGAGGCTCTAGTTCGATGTTCCACATTGATAACGCCTGTTTTGTTCTTGAGTTTTGGATGTTCCAGACATTTGTTACTTTATGGTGAAGTTCCTCAATAGCTATTTTTATATCCTCTTTGTCTGTAGATGGGTGTAGATTTTTTAGCACAACTCTAAAACTGCGGTCTTGTTTTGGTTGGTAACTATAAAATTCTGTATCTTTAGCCTTTAATTCTTTATAAATGGTGGAGTATGATTCGGCTGATTTCGATTGTATTTTAACTCTGTCACCTCGTAATACCTTGATTTCATATTCTCCTTTTGCTATTTCTTCTAATAGTTTCAGTAAGGGTTGTATATTCTTGACTCCGTCAATAAATAGTGGAGGGGGTCTTGAGGGCTTCAGTGTTTGTATTTGAGGTTTGTCTGCTTGCTCTGTATCGTCGAGCTCTTTGAAACTATTGGATGTTGGTACTGCTGGTGTTGCGAGCCAGTAATACAGTTTTGCCTGTTTTTGGTTGCGCATTACTACTTCTGGGCTGGATCTTTGCCTTTTGCCATAATGCACTTCTGTGAACAGCTGTTCTTCAGATTCTTCAGCCGTTTTTTCTGCCAGTTCAATGTTTCCTTGATTAGTTGCTCCGCTAAAGGAACTTGATCTTGGGCGATTTTTGAACATTCCTCTATGGACAAGTTGTTGGGTCATAGTTTTAGGGTTACTCTTATCTAATTTTTGTTCGTTTTCAGGGTTATAATTGCTCATTCTGTTTTTGTTCCCACGAGTAAGGACGATTTATGGTCGCAACTGGGGTTACGCCTATTCCCAGAAGAAGGCTATATAAAACGACGTTCGCCTGTTGCGTCGAAAAGAAAAATATGGAATAAATATATCGGTAGATAATAACATGCCAAGTCGATTATAATCAACGAAAGTCGAAAACACAATAGGACGTTACAAAAAAGCTATCACAGTAATCCACGCTGATTGTAAAAGCCTGCTTGTAATATCAAAATTTGTAGATTTATCCTCAATTTATGGCAAACTTCAGTTTTACTTATGTATGTGCCGGTGTGTTGAATACCTACACTGTTTTTTTTTTTATTAGGTATATGTCTGTCTGCTAGTTATGACTAATCTTTTATTTGGATTGACCGATTTTGCTAGGACTTGATACGACAGCTGACTTCCAAGAGTTAATTTAATGTGAGTCATTCTTGATGACATTTTATTTCATGACTATACAAATCAGTCGCTAGCCTGGATAAGCGTCACGATTGTCTACAGTACCAACACCAACATGAACTATAGGCCACAAAGCTCTGTGTTAGACTTTTTTTTTTAAACCTAAGCTCAGCAGTGCATGCACACTGCTGCTTGGCGGTAGATATAGACATTGCGGTGGTACCCACCCAGACGGTCTCTTACATATGAGAGAGCTTTTGTTATATGTATTTTAAAATTCGAATAGATAGCTTTCAAAAATATGGTTAGGGCGCCATTTTGCTGGGGGAGCACTTTAAGACGAATCTACAGACAAAAGCCAGTATGTAAGGTACTTATCCTGCATTCCAAAAAATCGTTTGATTTTCGGTTTTACGACTTTGTCACTATCCATTTACAGTGCATGTATCCTTATCTTATTTGCAAAGAATATCGTAATATGATACAATAATATTGACATATACCTAAGTACTTACTTGAATAAAAATATGTCGTTATCATAATATTTATCTGGTTACCTACTATATTATTACATGATTTTAGTAACGTTTGGTAAAAGTATATTGTGATAATCAAGACATATTTTTTTTTAAATCTAAGCTCACACGTATAACCTCGAAGATAAACAAAGTCCCAAATAATGTTTACACTTTAAATTTCTACTAATATTTTTAAGTTTGGAACATGCGCAGTCAATCGGGTGCCTAACACAAGGCAATTTCCTTATACCTCATTAACCGACTTTAAAAATGATGTGATTCCCTTTTTCCCATATTTTTTAATAAAGATTTTGTCATAGTAGTGCTAGAATTTTACAATTAATAAAAATTACAAACTATATCCAATAAGCCGTATATCTTGTTACATATCTCTCCCACCTCCTAGCCTCTCATTTACCTATAAAAACTGTCAAACCGCAGTCAAGCAAACAATAAAACTTGACTATCAAGTGGCTTACACAATTTCCTTGGCGTCCTCTCCCCGCGCCCCTCTGGAGGTCGTCCTCCCCTCCACGCGAGGCGAAAGGCACTTTCACTCGCGGAATTCGGCGACTAGCGTCTTCTGACGTCAGTTTTGCGCAACTTGACGCAACTCGCTCCAGATTTAGTACTTTGTTTGATATGATGGAAATTTAGAAATAATTTTCGGTCCTTTTCCTTATTGAGTTCATGGGAGATCATACATTTAATTTATATTGTTTAGGTGCTATATTTATTGTACAAGTAGTTCAGAGATGTATCTCATTGCTCAGGCCTTGTAACATTATTAGTCTGAACAGTTTACTTGACGGTGCGTAGTATGTGTTTTACACGCTTTATATTAGCTTCACTTGTATGTTTGTATGTATGTATGTAGCTCTGCGACTCCGACTCCGACCCCTTTAGGCGCGATTTTGACCCACTTTAAACGGTCAGATTTTATTCAAACTTTGTAGGTTTGTCGAGGACCGATAACAATACACTAGTTTGATAAGATAATGCCATTATTCAATTTGCAAAATGAGATTTTTGTCAATTTATATATTTTTTAGTGACATTTGTTGGACAATAGTAGAACAGCGGGCTTAGAATGTGACAAAAAAACACGTCACGTCTCCGTTTCGTCTTATTAGGATTGGTTGAGAGACTAACACTTGACTGACGTATTGGTCTCTCGATCAATCACAAACATCAAAATTAAACGACATCGTTTTACGAGATGCGTCTTCGTGTCACATTCTAAGCCCACAGAACTAAAAAAATAAAAATAAATAATAGTTTAAAAAAACTAAAAAACACGCTTTATAGAAAATCCAACTAAAAAATAGAAAATAAATTTGAATTAAGAATAGTGTAAATATGAAAAAAATGTATTTTATTGTAATAAAAGCGTGGGGTGGATGGTGACAATAGTTATAAATATTTTATTGACAGATAATATGAGTAGAAGTATTATATATCATTTTGATAATTTCTTAAAACGCTTTTTTTTACAATAAAATACATTGTTTTCTTATTTACACTATTCTTAATTCAAATTTATTTTCTATTTTTTAGTTGGATTTTCTATAAAGCGTGTTTTTTAGTTTTTTTTAAACTATTATTTATTTTGTCTAGGTTTGGTGGTCAGTCTCCCGCTGTCGTAGACGCCAAAGGGGTCCTTTAGATTTTGGGGACACCTTAGCCCATCGCGTGTAGAGAGGGACCAAGCGGCATCGCGCAGGGATGTACTGGTGCAGCCATCTCGTATGTGTCGAAGAAGGCCACCGCGGGTTTTGTTACGCCAGTGTAGGGTGCACATAGTGTTCGGGACTCGGTCCAATGCTCAGATGATGCTATACTCCCTAGTATCGACATTTGGTCTTAAGACCGTTGAAACCAACATAACCGCTCCACCCACCCCAATGGTGGTAGCGATAACGATTTTTTAACGCCAAAAAAATAAGGTTTTTGTGCCACTGTTGTGTACGATATTGAAGGAAATTGCCAGTATTATCTGAAATTGCCATGGGATTATTTTTAATAACAATAAACAAATTACGACGGATTTTTTAATAACACCTAAAACCCAGGGTGACGAGGGCAGCGTAGCTCTATATAGTTTTTAATAAAGTTGGGTGATGGCTGTTCTTGTACTCTTAAATATTAGGCAAGTGACTTTCGTCATCTCGTCAATCTTATTTATTTATTAGCACTGCCACGTTGTACATATTATAATATTTCAGGTAATTACATTGGAATGAATATAATAATAGTCACTGATATGTACAACAAGTACGGCGTACATAACATTCGCCACAGTACTCAACGAATTAATATATATTTGGAATATTCGTTAAAACTATGAAGAAAAGAGATTAACATGTTTTCCTACACGTATAATATACACTCATTCACATACTGTTATTACCTCTTTTAGCTTTACCATGATTATACTGGAATTTGAATTATTATAAAACAGCTTTATAATAATATGTGGCGAGCCGTCGGTGAGTGGCGACACCGCGTACCCCGATTCCGTGGGGGCTAAATGAGACAACAGTGGAAATCGCAAGAGCTAAAACCTGAAGCTCCAGGGTGGAAGTGCTCAAGCTGCGTAATAGCGAGGAAACCCGCTCCGGGACGCGTTAGCGACCCGCGATGGTGAAATCGGTGCACACCTCTCGACACCCTTTAGCCACCCACACCGATGTTGCGTCCTTGGCATGCGCCGCTTTTGGGATGCCCATCTAGTGGGGGGCAAGTCACCGTCTGCCTTGAATACAAATGATTGAGACATTTTACTTGGCAGGCGTCCCGTTGTCTCAATCAATAGCCCAGCAACCAGTCCAGCTAGATCCCATCCATAGACCCAATTAATTCCCATCTACTCTGCAATAGTCCTTACACCTTGCAGGCGCTGTCTTTGGTTGTATTCCTCCCATAAATGCAGACAGAGATAGTACCTGCAAGGTGTACATATCCCAACTATATTAAAGTATCTTTAAGGGGCCTCTACGTGTTGGATCTGTATCCCCACGCAAGCCTTCCAAAAGGACCGGCCTTCGTGCCGTGATATTCCACAGGAAAGATACAATAATAATAATAAAGCTTTATTTTAATTCCATGCAAAACAATTATTTTAAGAATTATTGGGATAATATTATTTATGCTATTCATGTTTGCATGGAACCCCTCGGGTAAAAGCCTCCTCCAAAGAAGTCCATTTTTCCCTGTCGTTTGTAGTCTCCATCCATCCTCGTCCCGCTACCGCCACTATTTCATCTGCCCATCTAGCACAGGGCCGGCACAAATATTTGTACCTTTAAAACAGCTTTAGCAGAATAAAAAACCCGGACAAGTGCAAGTTGGACTGGCGTACCGAGGGCTCCGACAAACTTGTAGGTAAGGTATCTAAGTATATGAGTGCAAAAGTTCGCCAACCAAAATTAATTAATACATTTATCGGATTCAAAAAGTTTCTAAATTAGCTTTTTTGTTATTGAAGTATATATTTACGGTTTATTTTTTATCTTTACATGTGCTCTAAGACCTTACTTCTTGCCAAATTTCATAATTCTAGATTAACGGAATTACTCTATAGGTTTTGATTCACGGTCATATCTTTTGATCGCGTCGACTAACAAGTTTGATTTTTTCACAGCTGAAAGAGACCGTAGACTCGAGTATTTGATATACATTTAAACTTGGTATCTCTACGCGTTCCTGAGAAAAAGTGTCTTACAGACAGATAGACAGACCGACAGACGGACAACAAAGTGATCCTATAAGGGTTCCTTTTTTCCTTTTGAGGTCCGGAACCCTAAAAATCCTTAAGATTCCTTAGGTTTTTTAGGCTTAGATTTTTTTAAATTCAGGTAAGTTAATTCTACAAGTTCAAAATTGTACCTTATCTTAACAGAGGTAGTATTTTTTTACTGTAATTCAAACTGTTATATTATATATTATACGATATTGAAGATAGGTACTGACTACTGCATTGCAGCCTGCAGGATCCTAATTAAGTGAGAGTTAAAAAATGAAAAAAAAAAAAAATATTTAAATTAAAATTCTTTATTGTATTCACGAACAATTACATTCATAGATTCATAAAATCTACATTAGTTTGGTCCAATAATTATTATTATTAAATTCTTATTTCATAACGCTAACTGCGTCGACTTATCATCATAATATTAGTCTAAGAGCCCGTGAACCCCAGACCTTCGTTATTTTATAAAAGCTGAAAGTTTGTCAGCGCATGCTCCCAACACAGGTAAGAACGATGGACTATTATGAAGTTTGGGTTGCCGTGGCTTTGGCAGGTAAACGGTACTAAAGGTGTGTAAAATACCGATCTAAATTCATCAAATAATAAAGTGTGATTTTTTGGTATTACCTTCAGAATATTATTAAAAATCACGTTATTGATTGCCAGACACTTAACATCGTGGCAACCCCTTGCCAGACACCCCTAATGTTCATGAAATTATAATTCTACTTATGTTATAGTATAAAAGCTGATTTTTATATATAATACTTAGGTAATAATTAGATGATGTTTCCTCATCAGCCAGACATTTTTGATAGTTCCAACCCCTTGCCAGACAATGATGTAGGGTCGCTGTAGGAGCGAGCGCGAGACAGTATATGTATGGTGGGTGCGAGTGAGATGGCGAGATAGGTCTATCGCGATCTTTCACTGCGCAGTTGTTATTTCTACTGCGCATGTATTGTTTAGTACTTAGTACTAGGCGTGAGTCATAACAGGCAAAATTAGATACTTGTTACATCTGTTCCAGTTACATTGAAATAGCAGTTCCAAAATCCTGTTACAAAATAACAAGTTGTTACTTATTACGATATAGTGACTATTAGAACTTGTTACCGTTTGTGTTGTGATTGTACCAAAAAAGTAGTTAACAGGTTATTATTGGAAACTGGTTATCTCTTTCTTACTCATAGGAATATCACATGTCAGACTAGACAGAAGCTTCAAAACTGTAAATCAAAATCCGTCTGCCGAGCCGCGGTCGCAGCTCAACTCGAAAATTAAACAAAATGAACGCAGCACCAGTAGTTTCACCTTGTCATTTGGAGTTTACCCTAGATATTAGTAGAGATATCCTGAAATTCATTCAATTCATTTTTCCGAAAAGGAAAGTTGAGGCCTTTTAAAATTTAAAAAAAAACGGAAGAGTATCAAACAGCTTTCATTAAATTCGGTAAACACAAATTATTCGAAAATAATAATGAACAACAAAGCACTTTTGATATTATTCAACGGTTTATATGTGAGGTATACAATGTCGATTCGATAACTGATGTTGATGCAGCACGGCTTCAACTATTCATTAATACATATCAGGTCTCAGATATTAATGAAGCGTTTAGCCGTAAAAAACTACGAAATTTTGATGCTAGCAGTCTGCCACCATGTAAATCCGAGCTGCTACAACAATTTCTGCGAGCCAACTATGTGTCTAGCATTTGGAATAATGCAAATCAGCAAATTCCAACAATTTATCAACCCGAGAATAATGGTTGGGTTCTCGAAGATAATCAGTACCATTTTAAATGGTTCGAAGGTGATCAGTTGCCAAATTACGTCAGAGAATCACTGAAAACTGTCTCAGGTATAATACTACTTTAAACCATTATACATTATTTTTTGATATTTTCAATCCCATTAACTTTTTCATATTTCTACAGAAACTGACGAAGAAGAAGAAGACGACGATATGGAATGGAGTAACAGTGACGAAGAAAATGATAACATTGATTATAATGATGATAATGAATAAAATAATATTTTCTTTAGTACACTATAATAATAATCTGTAATGTCATCAATCTATTTTTTTATGCTTTATAATAACTTGTAATGTCATTAATATATTTTTAATTAAAATTTGAGTATTATTTATTTGGTTTTTTTTTTTTATAATCTGTTATTGAGGGATCGCGATAGACCTATCTCGCCATCTCACTCGCACCCACCATACATATACTGTCTCGCGCTCGCTCCTACAGCGACCCTACATCATTGTCTGGCAAGGGGTTGGAACTATCAAAAATGTCTGGCTGATGAGGAAACATCATCTAATTATTACCTAAGTATTATATATAAAAATCAGCTTTTATACTATAACATAAGTAGAATTATAATTTCATGAACATTAGGGGTGTCTGGCAAGGGGTTGCCACGATGTTAAGTGTCTGGCAATCAATAACGTGATTTTTAATAATATTCTGAAGGTAATACCAAAAAATCACACTTTATTATTTGATGAATTTAGATCGGTATTTTACACACCTTTAGTACCGTTTACCTGCCAAAGCCACGGCAACCCAAACTTCATAATAGTCCATCGTTCTTACCTGTGCTGGGAGCATGCGCTGACAAACTTTCAGCTTTTATAAAATAACGAAGGTCTGGGGTTCACGGGCTCTTGCTCTATATCTTATCTGTACCCAACACCATTATTGCAAATTTTTATTTCATTTTCCTTTTTATACAAAAAGTATTCACATCGGCGGGTTTAACCAAAATTTATCACAAATCATAGACAATTTTGTCCCGAATAAATTCTACCCGTCTATTTGGCACAAAATCATTTTCGCATTCCTAATTCAATTTTGCACACATTTCCTGTCCGCCATTTTGAGAATATTTACATTAGATACATTAATTACTTATGACGTCACTCGTCAATGTCCATAGACAATATTTTTCTTATTTTTATTTAAATTTTACTTTTAACATAATATCTACGAAAATAATCTCTTCGCGTATCACTTAAACGTGTAACAAATAAAAAAAAATATAAATGTTTTTCTTTTCTTAAAAAACACTATATACACGTCACTTAGCCATCTAAAAGTTCATAGAACGTACTAGAAATATATCATAGATATATGGGATAAACATTACCAACTTTCGGCGACGGTGATCATATTGAGAATCCCAAAAAAACAAATCACCGTTGCCTATTCGCCGGTAAAAAAATAAACTTAAAAGTAAACACAACAGAACAGTCCCGTCCGCTGAAATTCCAGAGAAAATTACCTTTCCCGAATTTCGCGGAGGGATAGTATACACGACGCCTAATAATTCGCGCGGTCTCAAGGCGTTAACTCGCCCTTAACAGACACCGTCGAAAATTCGGCCGTCCACAAGCTCAGCGTCTGCACTGCGTTTTGCGTTAGCGTCGCAAAACGCTCCCAGACGTCGTCGCGTCCGCATTACCGCGGCTCACACACCCTTATTTACAAACGTATAATAAATTATTTACAGCACATAACTTAAATAAACCGAGTATTTATAAGGAGTACGGATGACAGAACTGGTAGACGAGCCTCTGGCTCCTCTCCGTCTTCTTCATGATGCCCTTCTTGTAGTACTGCCTGATACTTCTAGACAGCTTGTCGTAGTTCATGGCGGGCCTGTTCTTTCTTTTACCCCACAGCCTGGCGACGCGCACTGAATCCTCAATCTTGAATACACCGTTACCTGCGAGAAACATGCCACGCATTAGCCACTGTTTGAATGCTAAGTGAAGAATTGATAGTTTATTTTTAAGAGGCATCAGATGGACGATGAATATTTTACAATAATTTTAGAGGTCATTGTGTTACCTAAAGTACGGAGCGTGCTGTAAAATGTGTTCGGGAAAATAACGGCACGTTTGCCTAAAGACTGTTCTAAATCTTTATAAATGCCAAATTGGACGTATGATTGTACTAAATGTCCAACCTTGCTAATTTAAAGTACATGCGTGTTGTGATGATTTTTTGTATTTGGGATAAACGAGCAAGCGTGTCATCTGGCGAAACTACTCATGAACAACAGAATCCTAATAAACTGTCGTTTGAGGAAACGACTTTCGTCCTTAAGAGACTCTTGAAATCCCACAGATCGCCTAAAAAAGAGAGTTCCATCGTCCCAAGCCCGATCGAAGATATCATTTTCAGACTCCATAACATCAGAGCATAGAATAATATTTAGGTGTCTCAACAAAAAAGGTTAAAAGTGCAGACGTCTCGATTATAAATCGGTTATGAATCACGTCACGCTTTGTTACCGTGCCTTATGCAAATCGATCGATTATAGAGAATTAGTCGCGCGACCAAATCTTAAATGTCAGTGTGGAGTGCCGCTCATAAAGATAAATCTATGACTCAACCTACCATATTTGAGTAATATTCTATCCATATACTTAGAAAATGTTTTATCTACTCTTAGACAACGCATAGCCTGAACAGGTGGCTTTAGAAGCTTGACTTGAGTTAATATAATATAATAGAAGTTAGTGCTTATTTAGATTCAGATTTAAGTATATTAAGGCAGAGTATTGAAATAATTAATTAATATGTTCGGAAGCAGCATAAAGCAGAAGAATAAGGGGGTAAGACTTAAACAATAACTCACAAGACGCTAACACCTCTCTTATCTATAATAAAAACTAGAAGCATCTATCTATTGTAGTTCCATAGAAGATACATGTAATGATCTTTATTAAAATTCAACTTGCGATTTAGTAATCCATTTCATTCCAGGACTTGAGGTGGTGTACATTTATTACTGTATATCCTAGAAAAATACTTCATGCATTCAAAACACAAGTGTTCGCATGTATTTCTTCGCGAGAGACATTTATTGTCGAAACATCTAAATATGCTAAATTAAGATCCTCAAATTCTAAGTAAACGTTAATCGTAATAGTAGTTTTAGTAGTTCAAATTCCAGAACATTACACAAAAGTAATGAAAACAACCAAGAATCTGACCAAGAATACGTGAGTAAAACCGTGGTTTTGTAAACTATTAATGAAAACAACTTAGTAATTGATGCATAAACATTTAGTATGTTATAAAGTCACAAAGATAACATCAATTATCTCGACATAAACTAGATTTCGCATTAATAACAGTCTAATCTGACCAGGTTTAGTGTCCCAACACGATTATTCGCAATGTGCGCATTCAAAATATCATTTCGTGACAACCGAAAAAGGGCAGTATCATGTCTTATAGCATAATGGGCTATAAATCGCTAAAACGCTTTGGCAGCGTACGTAAAGGACAGTCACGACTTGAGTGAAGGATTAGGTATCTAATCGATGTTGGCGATTGTCAGATAATCGATTTAATGTGGCGAATATAACAATCGATACGAATTTTAAAGTGGACTTCATAATGACCAGTACTTTAAATCTTTGTGTTGTAACGAAATAACTATAGGTGTACAATAATAATAACTTACCACTTAACACAAAAAAATAAAAATATCACGTAAAATCCGATTACGCACCATAATAGGTTATCCAATTACAAACACAATCGATAATGAGCCGTGAAAAATAAATTATGTAATCGATTATCCGTTGCTATCGATACGACAGTGTTAGGTAACCTTTACGTGGACCATTTTATAGAACGACTTACAATCGAGTTCACCTTGGTTTGAGAATGTGAACAAATGAATTATCCATTACAATAATCCTAAGCAATAATCCTATCGCGTTTCTATACCAAACTGATGGACATAGAATTGAAATGAACAATGGAATATATTTCTGTATTGGAAATCCCTGTTATATAAATATGACAAACATAGACGAGATGCATATTTATATTAAACAGATATTTGCTGTAATATCTTCTTCTCTATATCATTATGTACCTATATGATTTCCCACTTATTGCCTAAATGAAAGTACTTTTCTCTTTCTATCTCTAGTTCTGTTATGAGATTGTCATTTGTTTGTATACATAATATAAATAGAGGCATTGTTGTGTTTAATGTAATTTCGTTGTACTTTTTGGGACTATTAAATCCTAATCTCAAACAAAGAGTTTAATATCATAGACAGGTGCTTCGATGTTATCTAAAGGACAAACGTGTTCTAACAAAGACTCTTTGTTTACTTAACTACTACAATCCATTCAAACCCAGTATTAATGCCAGTTATTTGCTATAGTTACTTCTAATGATAAACCTATTTAATAAAATGAGAAGGAATGTTGGCTCAACCTCAGAGGCGCAAATTAGAACTTAACGTTTAGTAATACGTCAAATAACATCATAATTAGGAGAGGATTACAATTGAGGTGAAAAACTGCCTCGGTGGCGTAGTTGTATGACGGTACGACTGCAATCCTGAGGTCTCGGGTTCAATCCCCGGGTCGGGGATAGTGATATTGGATTTTTCTAGAATTCAGTATCCGCCCATAGTCTGGAATTTGTACCCTATATGGCAATAGGCTCGCCCCTTATCACATCATGGGACGGAGTGCGCACGGCGAGGGATGGGTGCACTTAGTTGCGCCTCTGCCTACCCCTTCTGGGATAAAACGCGTTAGTGTGCGTGGTTGTGTGTGTGTGTGTGAAAAATGTTACAAACTTACATTAAAGGACATTAAAACAGCATTGCTAAAGAGGTCAATATGACCGTTGTCAGATATAAATATGTAACAGTCGTGTTGGTCATCTGAACGTGGACTTGTTAATTAGCAACAGATAACCAACCGCTACGGACCAACACGAGTTTATGTAAATATTGCTTATTAACCTAATTGTGTTGGTCGGTGTGTTGTGAGTTGATAAATTGTCACAGGTCTATGTAAAAGCAAGTTAATTCCTTTGGTATGGGCGACTTGCGTATGCTCTTTTGCCGGCCATTTAAAGTTGCCTATTAGCTTATTGGTTTTTTTTTTTTTTTTTTTTTTATTGCATTGAATGACGAGACGATCATGCCGTTCGCCTGATGGTAAGCGATACGACCACCCATAAACAGTAGCAACACCATCCAGCACCTTGAGTTACAAAGTAGGTACTGTGTGGCATTCCACTGTGCTCGTCATCCTGAGACATAAGATGGTAAGTCTCATTATGTCCAGTAGTTATACTGGCTACAATGTCCTTCAAACCGAAACACAACAGTGCATGCACACTGATGCTTGGCGGTAGAAATAGACATTGCGGTGGTACCCACCCAGACGGCCTCTTACATAATGAGAAACCTACCACCAGTAAAATATCATAAAATATAGGAATATCTATTACGACATGGGATGAATTTAAGATCGGTGAACATTGTGTGAGTTTATACAACACTTAATGGAATTTGTGCGTGAAGACTTTGGTTAAAACGTGTTTTATCGCCAGCGTCAACGTCGGCGACTGCCTCGGTGGCGTAGTTGTATTACGGTACGACTGCAGTGCTGAGGTCTCGGGTTCGATCCCTGGTTCGGGCAAAGTGATATTGGATGTTTCTAATCAGTATCAGCTCGGAGTCTGGAATTTGTGCCCGATATGGCGATAAGCTCGCCCCCTATCAAATCATGGGATGGAATACGCACGGCGAAAAGTGAGTGCACTAGTTGCGCCTCTGCCTACCCCTCATCCGCCACATGATGTCCGCTGCTGAACACAGGCCTTCCCCAAAGATTTCCAGACGGACCTTTTAAAAGCGGCTTGCATACAGCGGTAAACATGTTTATGTAATATAAATTGTCTATCTATGATTAAAGTCTCTGAATGTTGTCCAAAGCAAATCACTTTAATCAAAAGACAAATACAAAAACAAGACGCGACCGAACATAATTACTCTGGTTATTATGCTACTAATTGCTACTTATCAAAGAACATTTTGTTTACTTGTCGATGAAATACTAACTATTGCTCTCTGTTCTACCTGCATAAAATTCTCAAAGAGCTCATGATGTTTTTTTTTAAATCGTCGTTTACAATAAACATATTTGTAGGAACTATTAATTCGATATTTCGCGAATATTCAAGTGTTATGCATTTGGAAAGGATGGATGATAGGAGACTGACAAAGAGGATATGTAAGGTGAGTGTGGATGGAAGGGCCGGCAGGGATCGACCGCACCGAACCTTCGAATGTCAGATATCTGACATTCTAAGTAAAGGCCAGGGCAAGCGGAACCGGCGGGAGTGCATGAAAAGATTGATGAAGGTTGAGGAAGCGAAAGTAGTGTGCCAGAATCGACCAAAGTAGCAATCCATAGTCTCTGCCTACCCCTATGGGATAGAGGAGTGATACTACGTATGTATGTATGTATGTTATTTTATAAAATATTTAAATTATATGACCTTATTTTTTACGAGAATTTTAGCACCTAGGTATTTTTGCCTTCCTAAACCAGGCTTGAAGTGTAAAGGGAAAACGAATCATATTAAAGGCCATATTTACAAGCAATGGCCGATAAGATAGGTCAAATACGTAGATAGCATAATGGTGACCACACGTTGGTAGCTTTTAAAAATTTATTTTGAAGTTTACTCTGACATATATCAATATTTTTATTACGTATATTTTTATTAGTTACATGCAAGCATGAACTACTGTGTGTTTCAATAGGTCCCTTGACTAAAATACATACTGTATAAAAAATAATTTAAGATATTATATCATGCTATATTTATTTTTCAAGAACAAATAAAATTAATAGAAATGATAAGATTAAAGAAAAAGATAAATGACGCTTGACGTCAACTTCTATGAAAACTACACGTGGTTAATAGGTAAGTTTTATCGCATTGATAGTAAATGATGGATAGCATCGGCTAACTTAATTTTTATAAATAAATATGATGCTTGCGTTACAATCGTATTTTTGTATTTGCCACACTGAATTACGTAAAAACTAAAACTATCACGTCACTAGGTAGATCTGATTTTAAAAACAAATGTATAATATCGCTTGGGCCGATGATAAGTGATATGCCAAAAAATAACAGCAATTTCTAGTATTTTCATTTACTCCGCAGCATTTTATTATCTCGTTATCCTTATATGTAAGACGTTACGTCTCAAAATGCCTTAAACTGGCTGCAATTAATTGTTTTTTGTAAAGTAAATTACACAATGACCAATAAAATTGAAAGAATCCAAACATGAGCCATACAGTATGAAAATGAACCTATAAAAAAGAACTTAGCTTAAAAAATGGTACTTACTTCGGTCTAACCACCGTATCGCTGAACCGTGTACGTGAGGTGATGCAAGTAATTCCTTGAGGAACTGCCAGAGATGAATGTGCGTGCTCCCTGTCTTCGCTTTGCCTCCACCCGTGCTTACACTAGGCCCCGCTGGCTCCGAATCTTCATCTGTGAAAGAATGTGTTAATTAGCTCAAATCATAGAATAGTAAAGTGACTTATGTACTTTTACAAATGTACATTTAAAAAACAAATCCCCATCCGAATCGGATCAGTGGTTTTAGAGAAAATCGCGGAAATGCAAACTGGCATACATAATACATACGGGCCGAATACAGAATTTTCTTTTTTGAAGTCGGTTAAAAATGCGACAGGTGCGCATCTAACTAAACATAACTAGTTTCCTAATTGTGTTTAGTTGGATAAATTCTTATTTTTGGTATATTTGTAAACCCAAAATAAGAATAAGTACACGATGTCTAATTTTAGATTCAAATACTCAAAGATTTCGGTATCCCACGCACCTCCACGCTTACCATTACTACTTATAGAAAAAGATCAATATTTTTCAACGTTCGCCTATGTTTATTTCACTAGCGTTTTATGTAAACATTATCCAAATTTATAGCGACCGACCTTCAGTTGTAGACGGGTAAACAGACGAGATACAAACGACTAAAATAAACACACTATGCAATTCAAACAGCAACATTATATTTAAAGAAGAAAGCTAAGTGCTCTCAAGAATGTTGCAGATGGTAAAACGTTCGGAAATATAAAAGATCTAAATAATCAGTGAGATGAGGGTGGAAAAATTTAAGTCTAAATGTTTATAATTTAATCACCTCTAAATTTAGATGCATTCTTCACTTATAAACTCGAATCAAGAGTTGTAGCTCTTCAGAAATGATATACGAAAATACGTCAATTGGTGAATACGAGTACTTTAAATATTTGTATTCGCGTTAGATGTTTCAAATAAAACATCAAACATCAAAGGTGAACTTGCATTGAGGTCACCCATTTTAACGTGGGAGATTAACTATAATATTAATATGTATATCATTCCAGTAATAGATAGTTAATATAACGTAAGACATAAGGTAAAAAAGAAGACAAACAAAGAAAAAAACACACAGACAAAGAATACAAATTATAGTTTGCATATAAAAAGTTATAAACAATAAATAATAAAAAACTTTTCCAATAAAATTGTGAACTATTTAAATGTTCTCAAATAAATTATTTGAACACATCTTGGACTTACAGGGTGTTTAACTTGGAACCAATTTCATTACCCACTTCTAGCAATGGAAATTTTTGCTGCAGCATATCTATCTTTGTCAAAGGCGACCTTGCGGCTCCGGCGACTAACTGGGTGAACCAGGCCGGGAAAATATATAAAAAGTGGACTCTACTCGTATGGGCCCGAACGAGAAAGGGCACAGAATACCAACAGAACGTTGATAGATGGTTTAACTGTAAATGGGTGTGGTCGGAGCTATACGATTCAACGTCTAGCTAAATTTGTTGGTCATTGATTTTAAATTTTATATATAAGTATTATGTTGGGGTTTATTGGACATCGGAATTTATACGAAAAATGAGCTTAGAAATTGTTGTCCCAGTTAATACTAATGCTTTTACGTCTTGACCTGACGAAACATATATAAGAAAATAATAAATTCTTATTTGATATTTATTCTTTTCTTGACAATAATTTATAAGTATTTCTATGTTATAATCAAAATGATATTAAATTCATCATACGCATTCAAAACGTTCTTCAATTATAATAATCGCAAAGTTTAAAATACCTTACAATAAATTCACGAACAAAATTGCTTGACCGATTTTAGTTTCTTTTGTGAAATTTCCTTTGTAAAACTTTAACATTAAACGAGAGGTGAATTTTAACCATCTAATTGAATTCACTTGATAGCCCAGTGACCTGTTTGTCTTCGAACTATATCCATTGCCTTTCAGATATAAATCTCACATGCGCGTCTACAAGTAACAGATAATTGTAGATTGCTATTTCCTGTGCCACTCTGACACTTTTTTTATTTATGAGCTAACGGCCATCGTAAAGGTTTCTATGACTTAGTTTCTCAGCTGCTTTGATATTTTATTGTATACTAACTGTTCTTGCAACTACTCCTGCATCTAGATATGGTTTTACTTCTATGTCTTTGTCTACATGACCATTGTTTTATCGCATAAGCAGGTTTAAAGTGAAATAAATATTAATGTCTATACATTATAAGATATAAATATTTTCCTTTATTAGTCGTAATGATTATTATCAAACTTGTCTATATCTCATTGTAGCACAATGGTCAATTCTTCAAACAATGCCAAACAAATCAATGTTTTATGTGCGTCCCAGATGTGTCTAGTTTCCAATGGGTTTAAGCAGGTTTTACATCTTCACCTGGACATGGCTCGTTTGTCTCTATCTAGAAGTGTAAGTGGGACGTCCACGCTATCGGCTAACGGTTGAAGTACAATGCGTGTCATCTCGAGTACTTAGTTTACACATAGTGTTTAGTTATCTTAGGTTTACGATGCAGAAAAGCCACTTAGGATAATCTATATTTGTGTCATACTTTGTGTTATGTATACTTCGTTTGTTAAACAATAATTTTTAGAAGTGGAACGTCAGATACAATTTTAAAAACACTGTTAATATTCAGTAAATAAGTTTAATTTTTGTGCTGATAAAGTGAAGATAGAAAGGTTAAAGACATTGTAAATTTTATTTGTCAACACTTCTGTAGCTTCATATAATTTAATAAAAAGACCCGAATAATAACAATGTATGGACTGGATTTAATTATTTCTACAGAATAAAATTCTTACTGACAATCAAAGTACAGCCTAAACCGGCGTATTTTCAAAATTTCGCACAGGGGGTTCTACAATAACATAAATAAGCAAAGACTTTTGAAATCAAACCCCCAAGAGGGTTATCTCACCTGACACATAAAACGTACAAAACAAACCTGTTCTTTTAATTTATAATCGTAATATTGATGTTTTTTTTAATCTGTTATGATTATTAAGATGTGGAATTATTATTATTACCTACCCATAAATTAATTTCAACGCAGGTTGTAATAAATATGTTTTTTTTTATTTTATCTGTAATTAATTTATTGAGATGTCCAATTGTGCCACATAGTTATCTAATCTAAGTTTTTATGATAGGTTAATGTTGTACGATTGTACTAATTTATAATTCTTTGAATGACGTTGCTTTGTTAAGTGTCCAATCAATTGTTACCAACTCAATGTAGTTGAGTAAAAATAATAATATAATAGCTGTTGAAGGAAAATCACTTGTATATTTCTCATGATAACTTTGAAATTCCTTATCGTCGAGAACTATAAATTAGGACACGATAAAAAATGTGTTGCAGGTTCGTCGCAACTCCAATATTCATGGGTCCTAATGGGAGATTTTAATTGCTCCTTTTAAATAAGAATTAGACGTTCATAATTTCATACACGATAGAACACTTTTAACTTAATCTACCAGTTAATTTACGATGCTCACCCTCACTTAAGTCATCGGCAGACGGTAGACCAGCAGGGGCAGGAGCTGGTGAAGACTGCTGATGCTCTGTCCATTGTGAAGGCTTCCAAGCTTCATGTCTCGCCGCCTTCCAGATCTCCAGCTGTGCGTATAATGTGCTTCCAGACTGTAACAATACTTCTTGTTAAAGAAGACCAAAAATAGCCTTTATTCATTTGATCTTAATGACATGGCTGTGATGATGGACTTGGATGACATGTGCTTGGAAATTGAACCGCACGTCCTTCGAATATTGTTTTCTTTTGGTTTGAAAGATTTAGCATTACAAGGCTTTTAAAATGTGTACTTTCAGATCCTCGAGGTCTTGAGGGTCGAAAGTCTTGAGGTGGCAAATTCAGCGCAGTGTAATTCAGTAATTGGTAATTGTTATGATACGTTTTATAGAAAAGCGTGGCAGTTACCATTAGACGACAGCTGCTCGACTCATTGACTAGTGGCTAGTAACTAAACTGTTCGGTAGGGCAGCTGCTGACGTCCGAACCAATTCGGAAACTCGTGATGTGCGCGTAATTTGTTTACATTTACAAGATTCATGAGCCGAATGTTGAAATATCGATCGCTTTATTTTAGAAAGTATCGTTTTTGGCTTAGAATGTTTTATATCGCTCAATGGTTTCTTTGTGTTCCAATAATTGGTGAGATAAATGGAAATTTTGGTTGTTTATGCCGTTGAAAATGTCTGAAGTTTGTGCTTATTTAAAATTATTTATTACTATTGATGTATTTTTTTATTGTTTGTTATCTTGACAAAACAATATTTCTTTTTAGAATGTAACAAAACTGCATAAACCTCGGAATAGTATCTCCTATTGAGATATAAGGTGGAAATTCCAAACTTGTTCATTCCATTTTTGATTTGAAAAACACAAAAGGATTTCTATATCTGTCCAAGGGATAGAAGACTCTTGATAGTTTCATAGCCTCAGCTATAACCTCTCTTTATATGAATCTGCTGTTTTGCTCAAATTCAATATCTGCGAAAGTAAATCTCGAGACCAAATTGCAATTTGTATGCACTGTATACGTTCGGGGACTTTCTTCGTCGGAGAAAGCAGAGACGGCCTTGCGTCTATATATTAGATACTATATTGCTTTAATTTGTCCGATGAATTAGTCTAAAAGACATTAATTGTTTAATACCCGTTATAGGACTATATGGTCTTTAATATCATCCACTACTTAATAAAATATGTTAGATTTAAATGACAAAGTAATACTGCTGCTCAATTTTTGTTATGATCGTTACTCCATATCAACTGGAGTAAAACAAGTTTGGTCTTTAGGCGCGGACGTACACGTCTGCAATAAAAAATCGCCGTCTAATTTGTTATCAAGATTAGTAACCTGTTCGAGTTTGTTATGTTTATAATATAAATAATATAATACCAGCCCTGTATTAAATACTGCCCACTGCTGAGCACGGGCCTCCTCTACTACTGAGAGGGGTTAGGCCTTAGTCCACCACGCTGGCCTAGTGCGGATTGGCAGACTTCACATACCCTCGAAATTCTTATCGAGAATTCTCAGGTATGTAGGTTTCCTCACGATGTTTTTCTTCACCGTTAAAGCGAACGATAATTGATAAACAATACACACATAACTTTGAAAAATCAGAGGTGTGTGCCTTGGGTTTGAACCTCCGGACATTGTCTCGGCAGACCGTTCCATTCCCAACTAGGCTATCGTCCACTTAGTATACTAAATAACTATTTAGTACAAAAATAACTCGTTAACGTGTCCTGCTGTAAAATAATCATGTAGCACTTTCAAACCAAACTTTCGGTTTCTAATTCGGCTTAAGATTTGGCATTTAAAACTGACGGCTTGGCGCTGACAGTGGCATCATACTAAATGGTACATGCTTTCATTACATTACATAATGCGAATGCTATCTAACAGCATGTCAATCTAGACAATGGTAATTATTTAGAAACAAAAAACGATTGGACTTGTCTAATAGGGTTGTAATACACATACATAATGACATCTTTTAGGCCTGAAGGTGTAGGCAGAGGCGCAACTAGTACACCCATTTTTCGCCGTGCATATTCCATCCCATGATGTGATAGGGGGCGAGCCATATCGGGGTTATAATAAAGTTCAAATAGTTGTACAATTCATAAAAATTATAGATATGAATGCCTGGGTAGCGTAGTATCGTGTCCACGGTACGACTATCACTGAGGTCTCGATAAAAAAAAATTGTACATTTAAATAACAATATTTTTAATTATTTTATTAAACAATGGAAATATTGTAACAACTAAGATAATTTACATTATATAACTGATTAAAAAGTTTGTTTGTAAGATAATATAGTCATTGATTAATTATTTTACGCATTTAACAAAAAAAAATATCGTTAAGTTACATAACGAGTACATACACACTGTGAAGTAGTATTTGCAGACCATAAAAGACTTTACATATTATGTACTCATAACCAAAATATTATCTAGAAAATTCTGCTTTTACTTTTAAAACCTTATAATATATTGTAAAGTGGTATCTTAAAAGTTTAAGGGCATGTTTCACAAGTTCTGATTAAATTCTATTGGTCACATAAATGTATAAGCCGAACAATTCCAAAAGTCAGACTCTAATGTATAATTCAAAATAAATGGTAATTTAATGAGTACTATCTACATTAGCTATTTAATACAACTGTCAATAAAATTTAACTATGACTAATGACTTAAAATCGTAACTTTAAATACATGTTTTTGTTGGAACTCTATTTAAAGTTTGGTAAACGGCAATTATTAATACATTTTATCATATCGTACTGTATAGTAGATTTGTTAATCTGTGGCGCATGACTCACGTGCTTAGCAGCAACGTATTCGTTTACACGAATAAGGAAGTAATTACGCCAATATCAATGATCTAAAGTCTATACTCATATGAAAATTATAATGTTATTAAATGATACATCATTAAATCTTGTTATCTAGGAATTGTACTTTCTAAGTTTGTACCCTTGTTTGTGTTACGCATACTCACGCCTTTCATCCCCGAAGGGATAGGCACAGGCGCAACTAGTGCACCCACTTTTCGCCGAGCGTATTCCGTCCCATGATGTGATAGGGGGCGAGCCTATCGCCATATCGGGCACAAATTCCAGACTCTGGGCTGATACTGAATAGAAAAATCCAATATCACTTTGCCCAACCCGGGGATCGAACCCGAGACCTCAGCATTGCAGTCGTACCGTAATACAACTACGCCACTGAGGCAGTCAATGTCAGTGTTTGTGTTATATTTCTAAATGAGTACTATTTAGGCGCTTCTCTGATGGTAAGTGTCAGAACTAGCCAAAATCAGTAGCAATACCACACAGTGGTGGAGGGGAGGCGAACAGGGCCATCGTCTAGAACCTAGCGCTTTGAGGAGCCACACGTTTGCAGGGGGCACGAAGAAAATAAATTACAATCTTTCGATAATCGGGTAAAAGAACTCGCAAAGATCTGCCATCCGAAGCCTTGCATTAGTTAGCTTCTAATCCCACATATGAGTTGCAGTTACAACTGCCTCTTCACCTGAGACCTTAGACAATATTATATAAAGGGCGCGGTTTGTATGATATGTCCTATCTGCCAAAGTATAAAAGCAAATGTTCATGCATAAATTAATAGAAACTGTTTTCGTTCATAACGACATAAAACGATATATTGTGTGTGTTCTATGTAGTAATTACATTGTAAGTGACAGAATTTTAGTTCTAGACAATAAGCACATGACGCATCCTTCCTAGATGGTCTAAGCGAGACATAATGACTTTACAATAAATACATGAAACATCTAAATGAGCTAACTACACATCGACTTGTGCTGCACGAGATAAACAATGTGTACAATAAAAAACACGATATACAATCTTTTACGTCAATGATAACCTTTCTATTGACACGTGTCTTGTGGAATTTGTATGATAAGTCGATAAGCAAGAAACTAGGCGTTGGTTAACTTCGCCTTATCATTAATATTATTGTACGGTTAATCAATTTAAACTTTGTCCCATCACAACTTACTACGTGAATTGTTTATAGGAAATATAGTTATGATGAAACTTTATCGTCATTGCAATTACCACGTTATTCTCAATACACTGAAGTGCATTTTGAATTGGATGACGTAGACCGAGATCATCTGTATGCGCTTGCGTATAAATAGTAAATATTTCTGAGTTTTGATATATATGGTGTAAGACTGTTCATTGTTGCATTTGTAATTTAATTCTCAAAGAGTAACTTATTTAATTTAATATAAAGAACATTAGGAGGTTAAGTAAATAATATAATTAACCGATTAATGAATTGACCGTTTTCCATACATTTGTAAAGATCCAACACTGTTAATTTCATACTGTGTATTTTCCTTGTGTAAACAGATTTTCTATGTCAAATAAATATTTTCAAGTAGGCAAGAATCCGGCTGCACACGTACCAATACTTTGTTTACTTCTACCACTAAGCAGCTGCATGCTCACTACCACCACATATTCCAATTATAATATCACATGAATGTCTGAGCTCAACCATACTATACCAGCCCTGTATTATATGCCCACTGCTGAGCAAGGGCCTCTTGTACAACTGAGAAAATTTACGCCTTAGTCCACCACGCTGTCCTAGTGCGGGTTGGAAGATTTCATATACCCTAGAAATTATGATAGAGAACTTCTCAGATATTATAATAATTTCACATCAATATGTGAGTGCCATTCTGAACCTTATTCTCACATGCATTTATTCTCACCTGTGGCGCCCTCTGGTTGAACTCCTCCTCAGTAAGAGCGACTAAAGCAGCCCCGTCCATATTGAAGTACTCTGTCGGCACCATCGGCAAATTGAAGTGTTGCAGTGTGAACATGACCCACGACTTTACGTCCGCCGTACTCCAGAGCATTGGATCTGAGGGAGAATTTATTGATTAATAGTTATTCGTAGAGTTTAGGGTTTAGATACTAAAATATTCTCTTAAGTCTAAATAAGAGTAAGATATAAGTAGAGAAAGCAGATGTTTGTTGTTTGGACAAATTATTGCAAGTTTAAATATGAAAATGTAAAAAGAATAATAATGTGCCAAAACCTGGAACCTTCAGCTCCTTACTGCAGTACAGTGTAATTATCGAAGTATTTAATCGTCTTGTTTCTGGTTTACTTTCTGGCCTAGGGCTGTTTGTTAAATATATTATTTAATTGTTGAAGAATCTCTCAGAAATAGCGGATTTATCAAATATTTAGCTTTAGGTAAATAAAATATTTGTACGAAATATTGAAAAATCTGACGCGAACTCGAGAGTTATGAAAGTTCATTCCTCCCCTACGCTATCTTAACTTTCTTTCTCATTTATAAATTTATATGAATGTGAACATTTATAAATAAAAAAATCTTAAAAACACTTAGCATATAACATATACTTTATAATATGACACGGTTGAATATCTGATTTAATTTGGCAGTACCAAATAGATCAAATTGTTCATAGACTCTGAAATAAGCTCCCTGTCACAGCACAAAATTATCTTGGTACGGGGTCAACGACATCATACGAATCATAATACTCCGTAACCTAACTGTATTCTTTTCATAGCATTTGTAAGAGTTTGTATCAATTGTTCCCCGGAGCATTTTCAGCTTATTTGTTGCAAAGGTCAAATGAAGAATCAGTATGATTTAAATAGTATATATACCGAACAGACACTAAGGCGACTTATTTAATATGTTAACCGCTAAACACATTTAAAACCTCGTGCTATCACTTTCATCCGTTAGCAGGTGACAAAGACAGCACTATGATTAAAGTATATTTAGCGTTGATCATACATATTTAGTGATTCGCTGTGTAAGCTAGCCAAAATCGTGATTCCATTTTTATTTTTTTTCGGTTAAAAGATATCTTTATTTTCTCGATAATGAACAATCATATCTCCCTTAAATCGAGAAATAATTAACAATATATAATATGTATAGTTAGTACTCCGTTAACCTAAGTTAAATATTTACATATTTTTTTTTCAAACAAACAAACATCTCTAGTTTTGTGAATCTACCTTTATTATCCTTAATACAATATAATTTTCACTCATGAGCCACGAGCCTTTTATTAATACCCAGATTCGATTACTTATAAACACACAATCATTTTTATTTGCATAGGTTATAAATAGTAAGCTCTCGCAACACAGCCAGCTTATGGCTCACTGCATCATAGAGACTATTTCAATATTGTCTAACGAATTTAAAGATTTTATGTATTAGCTTAATATTACACACAGGTTTCCCAAATCGGTAATGAACCGTTGTAAAAACGTTTGTTTTTAGTCTTAGAAAAAAAAACATAATATATAGAAGAACTTTATAGTATAAACAGAGCCCATTAAATATAAAGTTAATGTGTTATAAAAACGTAAAGTTATTCATTGCTACATTTAGATAAATCTAGCAATTAATGACTCTACTTTTTTCTTACTTCTGCGGACATAGTGTATTGTAATGCATTGCAATACACTATGTCCGCAGAAGTATAATATACATTAATGTGTTTATTTAAATTTGCATCACTAGTGGTTCATTTAAAAATCAAATCGTAAAGCAATGCCGTAATAAATATAATGTGTGGTAGAGCAATAAAGGTAGATTTTTATATCATTCCAAATGGCAGGCTAGATCAAGATAAGCCTTAAACATATGATTCTGCCTTAGAAAACACTTATTAGGTGACCCAGGTAAAAAAAAGTGAACCATCAAGGTATTTTCTCTTTTTGGTTCGAATTTCAAAGTCACCTCTACTTTTTTGGGTAAAATTATGTACAGAAACCTGATACTGTTTATTAGATTCGAGGACTATAGTTTTGGCAAAATTACTTTACTACTTGTTATTTATTTTAAATGTAATTTAGTCATTTGATTTTTTATACTGAGCTATAAATATGGTAAATATTACTCATTAATCTATTTTTTGTGAAGTATTTTTTTGTTACACATAGTATACTAGTCATAATAATATGACTAGTTGATGCTAAATCAATATACCTAAATCACCATACTTAAAACTCTCATTTTAGTAAACCATGATTGCAAATTTCACCTCTATTTTATCGGGGATAGAGGCCTCTTTCGATTTTACAAATAAAATTTATATATTTAACTGGGATCGTATAATACAGATCATAAGCAAAGCACTGCCTCGGTGGCGTAGTTGTATTACGGTACGACTGCAAGGCTGAGGTCTCGGGTTCGATCCCCGGGTCGGGCAAAGTGATATTGGATTTTTTTATTCAGTATCAGCCCGGAGTCTGGAATTTGTGCCCGGTATGGCGATAGGCTCGCCCCCTATCACATCATGGGACGGAATACGCTTGGCGAAAAGTGGGTGGGTAATTGCGCCTCTGCCTACCCCTTGGGGGATATAAGGCGTGAGCATGCGCGTATAAGCAAAACAATATGTGGAAGCATCTCTGAGTAGATCTTACGTAATCATATGTTCTTAGAAGCGATCCATAATTGCAATACTTAGATGTAGTGTTTTTACTCAGTGACGTCACTAGTAACAAATGATAGCGATGTTTTACATGGTGCTGCATTCCCATGTCGTGCGTTTAATTATGAATGGATTGTTTCGAATGATCGATTACTTATTCATACGGACAGTATGTTGACACGCGATGTATTGCTTAAGAAAATGTTATTTGCATTCGTCTTTACTGGTTCTTTATAAGAATAGTGTATTGATGAACTATTATGTTACTCTATGTTTTCTTACTTGTCCACAAGATTAATAATAAATTTGATAACAGGAAGGTATTACTGCAAACTCATTTAAATATGAGTATTAGATATGTAATATGTTTTAAATATATAGCTCAGTGAAAAACATACATTGCGTGTGAAAGAATCATTATGGTGCGTTGACTCACCTGGCGAGATTCCGAGTACTGTGCAAGTGTTGTCCACGTCTCTCTTGGACTGTTCAATGGCCATAGACAGCACTTGGTCTATGTCAGGCGCAACCAGCTCGTCACCACCACTACTCTCCTCCATCTTCACGGTCCCCAGTTCCAGTGGAATTGGCCTGAGATTCAGTCTCTTCTGGAACGATGTGTCTTCTAGCACGGACCTCAGTAGAATATGATCTCTTGGCTCCTCAATTTCTATTTTAGGTGTAACATAACTATGCTGCACGCTCTCTTGCAGTATCTGGTTCTCCTTTAATAACTCTTCAATGTCTATGTATTCTTCGTGATGTGGAACTGGGGATGCGTATTGGCTATGACTGCCATATGATACGCAGGAACCAGAAGGAGATAGAGGATACGGTGACGAGAAGCCTGGCACTGACAATCTGTTTGGCTCTTCTTTTATATACACAGGCGTTGTGTATTGTAAAGAATATGGCGAAGCGGGCTGCAGGGCAACTGTGGGTATAGAACCTTCGTCAGAAGATGGAGAGGGTGTTGGATAACCCTCAAAGTCGTAGAGACGGTCCAAAAAGTGGTTGTCTTCTGGGTATGGTGGTGGTGGCTTGTTGTGTGGGTTGGGTGGGGAGTGGAGCATCGGTTCTGGCGGCGAAGATGCTCCAAGTAGGCGTAGTAAATGCTGAAGATCTACTGGTGATGTGGGGACTGCCCTCTCGTCCTGTGTGACTGATGGTGGGCTGCACCCAGACCTTGGCACGGTTTGTGGCATCTGATGACAAGATAAAAGCAAATTAAAGACTTATAAAACCTGACTACCTTGGTGACGTAGATGTATGGCGTGGCGTGAGATCACGAGTTCGAATCCCGAGTCGGGCAATGTCTTTAGAAATATGCCTGATAAATGTCCCATATTACATGTGACCCAACATAGCTGACGAAAACGGATTTGTTTACACCTCTGCCTACCCTAAAAGGGAAAAAGGCGTGATTCTATATATAAAATGTTGTCTATCACAAAGATTCCGACAGTATTCGCTTTTCGCAGAAGAGGGCAGGTGCTAATCATTATATATGGTTCGATCTCGTACTTAGAACAAATATTTGTGTAAAATTCGTGCGCATGCGTCGTAGTTCATCGCTCGAGTTGAACCGCTTTGACGACACTAGTTTATCCAGATGTCAGAAGTGCGGCATTAGCAGACGACGTACTACGTCAAACGATGCTAAATTTGGTAATGAGTAATATACGTAAAATTGTTTAGATTGCGTTAACATGTGAAGTCGTTTGGTAAGAATATATTCTTTCATTGTTTTATATATTGTATGAAAATAATTTGGATGAATCTTTAAATATAAAATTTAGTATGGAATCCTGAGAACTAAAAGGCGCTTTGTGTTCCATTGCAATAAATTTTGTAGCATGTCGCGGTATTTTTGGTCAACAAATATTTGTATTACTGTTATTGAATTTTCACGCCGCACCATTGGTCTTACCAAATGACGTTTACGGGAAATCACAATGACATAAGTGCAATATTTTGCGTAAAAACCTATCAGAAACATGTAATTTATTTATAGATTGAATAGAAATCAAATGTTAGTGACTCTAACAAATGTAGAGTTTGAACAGATTTGGATTAGTCACGTGTAATAATGGAAAATCACACGACACTTTTTTATCTTGATATCATTGATATCTGTTATCTGAAGTCATCAATAAAAGCGTTTAATAATTCAATGATCATTAAATTTTATCGTGATCAAATCGGTAGCAATAAAACAATAATATTTTTGAAATATACTAAAAATTTACCACTGCGACACTGTATTATTAGAATCATACATATTATATTTTATAAAAGTTTAGTATAAAAACTTACTCTAAGCAACGACAGCCCCATCTCGACAACTAACACCTGACTAACAGCCGCTGCGTCTTCTTGGGCGAAAATGTTCACAGATCAAGTCGGACCGGTTAGTTCAGACAATCAACGTAAATGCGCGAGTTTTCTTTTTTTTTATTTACGTGTAAAGCAATGATAACATGAACAAGTTACGTGATTCCCACTTTGCAATTGTATTGCTCGTTAAACTTTGTATTGTCTTAATAGGACCAGTAGAGTTGACACTCCTTGATCAAGATAGGATTTATTCTATTTATTCATATTTTACAGCCAGATATGTTATTTTTGTTCAATTTTATATATTTACAACTCTACATATGCATATCTCTGAAGATCTTGTTGGATCGGCTGTCAGCATGTTACGAATTTTGCATTACTTTATATAAGTGTTGTAACAAATTGTAGGAATTTGGCCTTCGCATGGCATTTAAGTAACAAAGTTGCATACCAAAATGTCGAATAACGGAATTCTTAGTACGCATCCGGGCTAAGATTTGTTTGATTTTTTTCATTTAAATCCCCTACACAGTTTGATGTATTGTGCGTGTGTGTGCATATATGAATAAATTTAGAATGGTATAGTATGGGCAAGAGCACTCGGAAATGGTACATGTGTTTTGGTAGGAGCCCGAAGCACACTTAAATATTTTTGGTGTAGTTATTAAATTATGCTATACTTCAAAGTTATTTATTAAAACTTTTCATAAACCCAAATAATTGAATGTTAAATATCAGATTATTAACAGAAATTACCAAAGGGCTCCTAATTATGTAATCTCTATTGTTGTACATCATCTCATCAATTTTTTTCATCTCTACAATTTTCGCAACTAACGTAACGTAACGTTTAGCGTATAAAACTTGTTGATTCCACTTTACTGAATGAAGTTTCTAGGTTCCTGGCTATGTTTACTACGTGTAGGATATCCGGTGCATTACCTCCTGAGGTTTACGAACTCTATCATTACGCAGTATGTTCTAAACGGATGTTTGATAAGCGAAACTGATTTATAAAAAATAAGAACTTGAACGTTATCTTATCAAGGCATCGTTATTTTTAAGTATCAAGAAAAAAATTGATTGATTATATACAAAAATACCAAAATATGTTGTATATAATTTAAGCCTTTAACTTTCTATATTTGAAAGGTACTTCCCCTAAAATCGCTAGTCATTGTAAAACAGTGTAAATAAAAAAATAATTGAGTGTAAAAACCTGGCTCTATTTTTATTTGTATTATGTAAAGTCCCTTTCACATTATCTGATTACCGTCTTAAAGAACCAATTACATTGGTAGTGCAATTTGATGATAGCTACAACTGCTACAAGCATTACTAATAATTTAATCATGTAATAGGTAAAACATTATTTTACTTCCTCTGACGTTAAATGATACTCAAAAACATAGCTAGTATCTTTACATAAATAACACTTTATTAGTAAGGCAGTTAATACACATATTACCAGGTCATGCACGTGCCCGCATAACCAAAACAAAATGACCTTCCATCTCATAACATATCGTGGGGATTGCAGTTCTTATAATATAAACATTATTGATATATTTAGAGGAAGTCGGTTCATTGAACAAAAAGTGGACATTGGGCTCTATGACGTCATTTCATTGTATCAGCCTATAGTAGGTCGGATCGTGACCGTGCGAATTCTAGCCTGTTACAATTTTAAGACCTTGGGATTTCCACTATTGAAGTCTGTCGAATATTCTATGCGCTGTTCGATCATAAAATAGATAATAATATAAAAGGTAATTTGCGTAATAATTAAAAAAAAAAGCAATAAATTGAATTATCTATAATTTTAATTTAATTATTACGAAAGGACGTAATTTAAAAATTATTCTTGTATTTCAGGTTTTTGATGAGCACTTTACTTTTTGTGTAGTAATAATTAGTTCAGATTGCTACGTTAATACTGAAATAAACGGTTTCTATTTTCCAACTCAAACAATTTATTTTATTTTTAAAAACGATTGGTACAGTTAAAAACTTAAGTTGCTTTTTTGCCTCCGTTTCTTACGCATAATTAAGATAAAACTAGATGAGTCTGTTTAATGTTCGAAATTAAAACAAAACTTCTGCAAACTACTGTTTCAGATCATCATCGTCAGCCACATGACGTCCACTGCTGAATATAGGCCTCCCCTAAAGATTTCCAGACGGATCTATCAAAAGCGGCCCGCATCCAGCGTGTTCCTGCGACTTTTATCAAGTCGTCTGTCCACCTTGCACTGTTTCAGATATTTTTGTAAATTCGTTAGTATATGTTACTCCCAAACCTATTTAGAAACAAATTCAAACAAACGTAAGATCTAAAATTACAAAATACCCTGAAATCCCACGAAGCTATTTTGAGAACTTCATTGAAGTGATGATGTAATGATGCCATGTCAACAAGTCTCGATTAATGTTTATTTTTGCAGCTTTGTATAGGAAGCGCAAGGCTATAGAGCTCGTTGAAGTCTAAAAGCCTTCAAAATTTATCAAACCTTTTAATAGTAAATATACCCCATAGTAATTTGCAAATCTAAAGTACTCTCTACTATCTAAGTAACTAACAAAAAAATGTATTGTCTCTCTATATAAATCTACACACATGTATCTCTACCATCTGCATCTCTACCTGATATTGTATACATACATGCAAATATCTCGTAACTGGATAGCCCGACGCTATAATTAACTGAATAAAATAACAAGGCACGAACAATACAAAAATGGATATAAAGAGCCGATGACCCTGACTCCACCAATGTTACACATTTGAAGTTTTATAGCCTCCCAAATCTTGGTGTAATCGAGTAATAACAACACCACTCTTGTTTCTAGATGTCTGAACGAGATTAAAATTAAATTGCCCATTACTTTAAATTATGTTGAGTTGGGTATTTCTAAGTATTTAAAAATTTGCCGTTTTTATTTATTTGCTTCTGTGGTCTGGTATTTTTAAAATACTATTAATAACACTGTTTAGTTTTGGTAATTGCAATGCCGAAACCGTCAACGCCCGCTTATATATAAATATAAGCGTATTTTCCTATATACTCGGACACCGGTGTCCACCATGGGCGTTGACAGGTTAAAGTCTAAATATACACACAAGTAAAATCAAACTCAAAAGATTATATTTTTTGCAGCCGAATCTAAACAAAAATAAACAATATTGAAAAATTACAAGTAGCAACTCCATTAATTTATTCAAATGAGATAAAAACCCCAGCTTTGATTTAAACAGCTTTACGAGGCTTTGTCTACATAAGATTATTTTAGTGTCTATATATTTTAGAACTAGAATGGACAGGACTGGGGATTTCCAACGCGTTATTCAATTAAACGGATGTCAAGTGGTAAATTATTGTCACGTAGTTTTTAGTGTCTATAAGAAAACTACAACTACTTATATCTTACAATGCCGATATCTTGCAATTAGAATGCCGGCCTGTATATATTAAATGGGTTTATAGTTAGTGCATCACCACGTGAATAATAATAACCTATATATTACTACCAACGATAACAAAAAGGTAAATATAATCTACAAATGCATAAGAAGTATGAGATCATGCGCATGTGCTTAAAAATATTCATCGTTCTATAACTTAGGGTTACCCCTCCATTATGCTTACGCGGGGCTATATAAAGGAACCTACGAATATATGATTCAAGCAGGTTAACACCTACTACGTCTGCAGGTAAATGAAAAACACCCATTAATTACCTATATAATCTTGACCCACACTGAGGTACTTTATTCCACGATATATCCATATAAATACAATAGATTTATGATCCCACACATGGATTTATAGACAGAATATGTCTGGAAATTCCTATATTTAATATCAAAGCACAATATTATATGTAATATTTATGAGTTTCAAATATTTAGTATAACGGTGAACTAAAGATTCGAAATGCGGTTGCCTGCTTTCGATACCAATCTAAAAGATACTTGATGAGAAAATGTTTATATTCAAAAGGTTAAGCAGATATTATTAGTATCTGCAAGTAGAGATTAGTTTTTACTTGTAAATAATACAATAATAACGATGCTATCTGCTGCTAAAAATATTGCATAAACTAAACGAACTGCGTAAACAAATCCTTAAAACAACCCATAACCTCAAAAGCCGGTTAGTCTAACATGGCGTTTACAATAAAACAAACGCTGAAGTAACGCCTTCACTGAAATCCAGGAAAGGTCGCTATGACCAAACCATAGCCAACTCACTTGTATACGCCCACTTTCCATTATAAGTCAAATGTCACTTATGTCAAAATAAAATCCGCACTCACACAATCACCTCCTACCAACGATGAACGGTTGTCACAGGTGGGATGTCACATCCATTGGTTATAGACACCGGCCGGCTCTGCTTTACTTATCACAAACATTTGAAAATCGAATCAGTTATTTTTTTCTAATTTGGTACATGAGTGCGTGTGTACGGCGGATAGATCACACAGCCACTGAGCTGTGCGCGGGCGCACGGAGGCTTTGGCTCAATGAACCTACGTCATTACGGGAAGTACGTTACTGAACTAATATAAAACTCATAATAGATCTCCATCGGAACTAGTACGTCACCACCATTCTAATTATTTTTATATGACGTTAAAACTGTATTTGTAGTTTCAATGCATTTTTGTGTTGATTACGCTTTCAAATCGCTTTTACAATTAAGATACAATACAAGGTCAGCGCGGAAAAATTCGTTGAAAAATATTCCGAAGCGTTGACTTAAGTAATTTTTAAGAGTCACATAGCTTAGGCTTAAGTTAACTTTATACTTTTAGAGATATAGTTTTCAAATTAAAATATAAATATCTCTATCTGCATAGTGTGTTATGACATCAAGATCTTATCTAGCGAACCAAATGTATTATAAGTTTATACAATGAAGAGGAACAATACCGGCAAGAACTTGAGTCGCAAGACCTTATGATCTGACTTCAGTAACTGACGGATGTGTCTATCAATCATAAAGGCATTTATCGTTAAGTGACTTTAAAGAAGCTTTATACTAGAACCAAGAAAACATTGTGAAAACATAAATCAATATCAGTAAAAACGGAAGCCCTAGTCTGTCATAGTTGCGAGAAATATCTTTGTCATATAATCGTATGTGAAATCATATATTTTACGGAGTTTCTCTTGTAGTTACTACTGGGTACTTGTCCTGCATTGTGATTGGTTGCGGTGCAATGACGTAAGCCAAGCCGCTTGCGCAGGCGCCTTCCGCACTTCATTCATACTTTAATGACCACACACTGTTTAACAAGGACGAATTATGCCGAAATAAGGCATGCATTAATATGCTGCAACATATTTTAGAATGATATATTTGCTTATATTAATAAAATGAGCACCACAAAATAAATATAAATATAATCTTACCACAAACTGAGTCTTATATTATTAAAGTAAAATCCAGTACATGCGTACAAAATTGTAATATGTGTAAGAATTAATAACTAAGATAACAGTAATAAAAATATTATTACATCATAGGTATTATAATTCACAACATTCTCGCGACGAATCATTTTAATCGTAAAAAATGGATTCAAAATTAATTTTCCTCTAAAGCGTTCATTATTGCATAATACCATCCATCTTTAATGTCTGTACATATTGTATATACACACAATTTTAATGACGTACTCTCAAAAACGTGAGAAATATTTTACAGGTTTCTTACATTCATTCCTAATATTTGTCTGGAAAGGCGTGGTTTAAAAATTAACTATCAGCAATTAACCTCATACGAAAGTAATATGAAACCGTTTTCGGGTCAATTAATTAACGTATTTTTATGCTTTAGATTTAAAATATTCAATATTGTTGCGTCATGTCATGAAAATAAATACAAAATTATTGTTCTAGGGAAATTGCACGTATGAAAGACATCAACGGGTGCTCCGATCTATTGAGCATTATAATTAATTTTAACTAACTTATTTAGTATTAACATATAATAGTTTAAGATACCAATTGATTTATAAAGTATTAACCCGTCAACGCCCGCTTATATATAGATATATACGTGGTTGACCTATATACCCGGACGCCGGCGTCCACCTCGGGCGTTGACGAGTCAAAATTATATTCAATCAATTACAATTAATGTTAAAATTTAATAAGATCGTATTAAATTATTTCAAATTCTACATTCGCGAAAATCGTCATAGTACTTGATCTTTCAAAACTCGTGTAAGGAAAACTGTAAAAAATCACCCGCCACGAAGTCCAATATTTTCTCAGTCAAGTGCCAACAAAAAATGATGGTAAAAAGCATTTAACCGATGATTTTTTCTGGTTAACGAGCGATTAAAAAAGTGTAATCGAATCATTTTCAATAAAACGAGTACTTTGCGTGACTCCGACATTTTTTTAAACAATAAATCGTTTAGCCATTTTCTATTCCCATAAAGGTTTCGCGCCCTTTGACCGAAACAAATCATACGTGCCAGTGAACAAAAAAAACTGGAGTCAATAACCATAATTACTAAAAATAGTAAACACAGAAAACAAGGACTCCATATTCCTAACAGAGCAATATATGACTTTGTCAGTTCTAAAAATAGCATAACAGTATGATATAAAAAAGCAGCTTAGAAAAATCGAAGTGCCATCTATCGACAAAATGTCAAAATTACTTTTAAATGACATAAAATGTGAAAATAAAGTAAAATAGAGTCAGTAATACATGTGCATCATAAACAATATTATGTTATGTAATGGGGAATGCCGAGTGACTAACATATTGAACAATCACCTTATGTCATTGCTAAAACCCATTCATAAAGCCCACGGCCGCACATAACAATACTTTATGTAAATATTTGAAAAAAATAGTTGTCACGAAACCGCTGTTAATACCGTCTACATTGTACGACTGAGAATAACTCTATTTTGTATAGTGGGTAACCATGCAGGTGACTGGTAGGAGGTGTCGGTTACCATCTAATAACAGTCGGGTAATAAAAACTAAGCTATATTATTCCTACAATAAGACTTAAAAAGAGTGGTTGATCCCACGTTGGAGAGAGATAACGTGGAAGAAAATTGATTTCAAAAAGCACCATAATTGACCGTGATGGCTCTTCGCCTTGGTTGCCTTGGTTAATAACTAGGTCGCTTGACGCGGGGCAGTGAGCCCAATCACCGAATATAGTTAATATTGTGTCAAGTAATACAATTTACAACAAAACTATGATTTAATGTGGACTAAGATCTATGTTTATAGTTGTGTTACTTAACTGTTTAATCCGATTTGGGAAGAATGCATCCCAAAATTAAATGCAAGAGTCTCGACTTTTGTCCTCATTTTCACAACTCTACAAAATGACGTAATTTTCAGTCAAAATTACAATGTAGAGCTACCTCTACAATGTATTATTTCTATATTAGTAGAAGCGTGACAAACTTCTTTTGTTTTCAATTTGTTGAACTCTATGTCTTAACACGGCAACTGTGCAAGACGAATGAATTGTTACAAAGTATTACAACATTGTCTATAGATAATGAAGCCCTAACAGCAGGTTTAAATATTGTTTCGTTTTTTTTTCCTTATGTCATTAGCGTTATTAATATAAAACCTATTAATTGATTGTACAATTAATAATATTTCTTATCAGAGGTGATAATTCCATACTTATTTTTTTCGTTAATATACGATAATTTTTAATACATTTTTTTGGCTAACGAAACCTGACTAGAAAAGCAAATAGTTGACTGAGAGTTAAGATATCGTGGTTTGATTACCCGGAATATGTGGCAAAAACAATACTATATCCATGATATATTAATAAGACTTTCGTTTTAGGACATTGCAATTACCGAGCAACACAATCGGATTTACATTTTTATAACCTGTAGAGGCAATAATGTATAAGTATATCAATTATCAGCTACTATATTAAATTAGGTATTACATAATGGTGATGGAAAAAAACTCGCAATGAAACCTGCATACCTGAGAAGTTCTCTATATGAATTTCGAAGGTATGTGAAGTCTGTCAACCCGCAATAGGACAGCGTGGTGGACTAAGGCCTAAACCCTCTCATTTGTACAGGAGGCCCGTGCTCAACAGTGGGCAATATATTATACAGGACTGGTATGGTGGTATGGTATATTAAAATAGTGGCAGAACTAATAATTATCTAACGCGGTTTTTTACAAAACCCTAAAGATACATCATAAGAGATATTTAATAATAAAAACGCGGTACAAACCCATCACCAATTTATTTTTAGACATGTGTGATCAAAACCAGCAAATAACGTTCGATTTTCAAAACAGTTGATATTTCCCAGTATTTTATCGAATCATATACAAATTATCGTATAAGAACACACACACACACTCACGCCATTTATCCCCGAAGGGGTAGGCAGAGGCACTTAATGCACCCACTTTCTGCCGTGCGTATTCCGTTCCATAATGTGATAGGGGGCGAGCCTATCACCATATCGGGCTCAAATTCCAGACTCCGGGCTCTTACTGAATAGAAAAATCCAATATCACTTTGCCCGATCCGGGGATCGAACCCGAGACCTCAACATTGCAGTCGTACCGTAATACAACTACGCCACTGAGGCGTTTTCCTCCTTTTAATCCTTTTTACCGATTACGACTTAACGATGCCGTCATGAAATGATTTCGTACTATCCAAACTGACGTATTTTGCCGTCAACATAACGATGATTGATGTGCTCTGAAGTCATTATGATGACGGAATCAACGAGGTAAATTCACATACAAATACCGGCACAGTTTTTGAAGCGCCCTCTATGATTGAGGTTTGAAAAACTTTTTAAAGATGGCGCTAGTAGTCATGAATTTATATAGATTAGATATTTTTACCCTCTTACGCAATCAAATTAATACAATCAATTATAATTAAATTTTACAGTAAAAAATAAGCATAGTTTGTTTTAAACAGTTTCTATTACGAATGGCAATGATAACAAACCTTATAGAAAATTTTAAATAGTTTAAATATAATTCTAGAAAACTTTTCTCATTTCAAATTTTTAAATTTTATTTTTCTTAATTGTTTTTAAAATAAAGAACACAATAATTTACCTTATAATAATAATCCTCATTGTGTGTATTCTCGCATTTCACACAGTTATCCCACAACGACACCATATTGTTTCACCACAAATTATAATACAAGAGACAATGTATTCCTTCGACTACCGACGAGGTAATACGTAATAAAATTCGTGCATATCATAATATATTATAGATAATGCCTCCTTATCAACGCAATTTATCATGAAGACCAAAGTTCGCAAATGATTAGATACGTTTCTTTCGCCCAATGTCCATAAATGGAGAAATTGCTGTCCTATGTTGACTCAGGTTATATTGCCTTTGTGATAGACGTAATTTAAGTCAGATAGATTAAAATATAATATATTTTATTATATACATATGCCATTTCATGGTGACTTAAATAGGAACATGAAAGTACCTAGTGATTGGGACGTTTGTAGCCAAATCTATTCATAATGTGTAATCATTTACATAAACTAAGTCATTTACCTAAACATTGCAACAAAAAAAACTAGTAATAATCCACTTTAAACATCATACGCATTAAAATTATTTTTCCATCAAATTGCACTGTAATTAGAAACATATAAAACATTTATGAGTTCGTTCATCTGCACATTCGAATTCGAATAGCGAATGATTTCTATCGAT
Organism: Sphinx pinastri; assembly: GCA_947568825.1. Taxonomy (NCBI): domain Eukaryota; kingdom Metazoa; phylum Arthropoda; class Insecta; order Lepidoptera; family Sphingidae; genus Sphinx; species Sphinx pinastri. The sequence continues at coordinate 2,741,214 of OX387623.1, forward strand.
ACGCCAGTAATGCCTTCTCAAATTAGCAGGGTTATATAACCGGAACGGTGATAACCCTTTTTTTTTTTTTTTTTTTTTTTTTTTTTTTTTTTTCGCGGGGTAAAAACGCTTTATCGCTACCACCACTGGGGGTGAGTGGAACGGTTATGTTGGTTTCGCACAGTCTTACGGCCCAATGTCGACACTCGGGAGTATAGCATCATCCGAGCGAGCATTGGACCGAGTCCCTAACACTATGTACACCCTACACCGGCATACCAACCAAAACCCGCGGTGGCCTTCTTCGGCGCATACGAGACGGCCCCGGGGTATCTTGTTGCACTAAGATAGCTGCACGGGACCGTCCCTGCGCGGTGCCGTTGCGGCTCTTCTCTATACAAGGGGGCTAAGATGCCCCCGAACTCTAAAGGACGCCTTTGGCGTCTACGACAACGGGAGACCGACCACCCGCATTGTCGTCCACCTCGGAGTCGCTTAAATTGGACTGAGCAGCCCCCCGCTGCTCGCCCCGCGACTCTCTTGAAGCCCCATTTAGTCGCCTCTTACGACAGGCAGGGGATGCCGTGGCGGAACTCTCTAAATGCCCCCGGACCACAGGGCACGAGGCGCCGGTCAGTCGTCCACCCGGCGCCTCCTACGTCTCCTCTGGCTACGGGCGGGATCGTTCTGCTCACGATCCCGCCCGGCGCTCTCCTTCCGCGAGATGACGCACTCGCAGAAGGAGACCATCGCTCGCCAAGACCTCCAGCCGCCAACCATGGCAGACACCACGGCCGGCAGCGAGAGATCTCCTCCGACGACTGCTCTAAGAGCGCTGCGTTGTAGATCCCAAGCTGGGCACTCCTCGAGAGTGTGTTGGACCGTGTCCTCGCGGCCGTTGCCACAGTGGTGGCACACGGCGGACTCTTCTTTTCCGATCCGACACAGAAACGAGCCGAAACACCCGTGGCCCGTCAGTACCTGTGTCAGACGGAATGTCGGCGCACCGTGGCGCCTGTCAAGCCAGCTTAAGAAGACAGGTCGCACTGCCGCGACGGTCCTCAAGCCCGCATTCGGGCTCTCCAGCCTGGTAGACGGTGATAACCCTGCCAAATTTAATTATAGGGCAACTCGATACTCAAACTTAATTATAACACGCATACGCAAAAAATGAACTGTAATTTTACGCCCTACAAATATAGTAATGTTACCTACTTAGTACCTTACTTTTTTATGGCACAAAAACGTATGTAACTATTGGGCGAATTTTGGTAAATAATAAATACATAATAATTATACGTTACTATGACAATTTTTAAAATATTTTATAACATAAACAAAGGACTAATCTTCAATGAAAAGCCACAACAAACTACCTATTCAGAACAAAAAATAAGACCTTTTAAACATACACACGCATAGAACACCAAATATACAATACAATCAGGTCTACGTGACTAACATCACGATTTTTTTTTATGTTTATTTGAAACTTGCTGAATTTGCTGGGTAATAATTTAGTTATCCTACTGGAAGCTTTAGAGGTGCCTGGGACTGAGGCTGTGGTATCCTCAGTAACGGTGGACAAGGGTCCAGCATTGCATCATCAATCTTCATGGTTTAAATCTAAATTTAGAAACAGAGTCTTTGTCTAGACATTGAAATTTTGTTAACTAGTAAACAAATCTTATTTAATAAAAAAAAAAAAAAAAAAAAAAAAATACTAAGTTTCATTTAAGGGTATATTCGATCTTCTCATTTTTATAATAGTAACTTAACACGTTAACCCTACACATACAAATTTAATCTTATCACAAATATATTACCTATTAAACGATCGTCACTAGACCCTATAACCAAAGATTTTGTTTTCACTTCACGTATAATTTCCGAGTAAGACACGAACTCACGACCTCTAGTTTGTGATCCTGCCAGTTGCCGCACTGTTGTCGTTAACTTTTATTTATACATGAACATAAAAACCACAAATATTATCCTTCAAACATTACCGGTTTTGGTAAAAAAATATGTTTTGTAAAAAATATATCAACTGCATGATATCACGTTTAAATACATATTTTGTTGTTGCAGTCGTTTTTATTTTACAGAAAACGTGTTTGCCACATTATAGAACCAATGAAGTTTCAGTACTTTGGGAATATTATTGAAATTAAAATATATAGATGTACATAATATTACACTACTAATAACACGCTGCGTGAAACTATTCCTTATTCACATGAATCCACCTAGGTATATATTTTTTATTTCTACAATAAAATATAGTATAATTACGTAAGTGTGATCGCGGCTTACTAATTAATTAACGAATGGATCGCATACTATTGATTATCAAAATGTTCTTAAAACTAAATTTTTGAATAATATATTGCCTTTAAAATATACAGAAACTACTATACTGCCTATTATTATACTATATATTACCTCTAAGACTATTAGATTTAGAGATAAAATAAAATTTACCCAAAATTTTGATTATCACATACCTAATCGTGACGCCATCTTGTACATGTACAACAAATGTACATTTGACAGTACTCGCAATTCGAATATGAGTTATGAGATTAGATATAGAACGGCGTAAAATGATACAAGACACCATAAAACTAAAAAAATCTGCAAAATTAACTACACAATGTTAGTAAAGTTGCATATCCAAGATCAAAAGTTAAATTAATTCTATTTAGAGGTTGTGTCTAAAGCTCAGGCGGTCGTGCGCCGTTCATTGGAACCGGTTGTCAAGGTCTCTGGTTTTCCCGCCATGCCGGCCGCCATCACAAAACGGCGGATTATGTTCCATTATATTCTGTTGCCATGTTGAATGTTCGTAATTAAATATGTTTGGATTTATTTTATCTGCATTTTATCAAATGCAATATACGGTCTATACTTGTTGATTTTTATGATTATCAGTCAGTTTATCAGGCTAAGTCATGTGATATTTATTAGTTTATATTGTAACATATTCTATATAGACCATTATAATTGACGAGTGTTTTACTGATCAGTCTAATGTCCCTTTTATACTCTTTAAGTGGAGTATATAAGAAAACATGGAAATAGCGATTATTCAAGCCATTTTTAGGTGCATTGAATTAATTAACAAATCTAGCTTAAACTTTCAAGATCATACTTTTTTGTCAAGCACATCACTTATAATTACATAAAACAAATGGCAAGTTGCAAAATTTTCCATTAAACAACTTAATATTCCGCACGATACCCCTGCATACATGTATTAATAACTCTAAACTGTGAGCTTTGTTTAGCACACAATGCTGTGCTTCCGTAGAATTATTGATTAGCATTACATTACTTAGAAGTATGCAGACTATGTTCGTGGCAAAATGCCATAGAGCCGGCACGCTTTTTGAAACATCGCCTGATTTTGACGGACGGACGCCTTTAGTTTTCTAATTTTCTAGTATTGCTCGCGGCTCCGCGTGCGTGAAAAAGTTTTCCGGAATAAACAGTAGCCTATAGTACCCCGGAGTAATGGAGCTTCCTATTACTGAAAGAATTTTCAAAATCCGTTCAGTGGTTCCTGAGATTAGCGCGTTCAACCAAACAAACTCTTCAGCTTTATAATATTAGTATAGATAATAGAAAATGTAGTGGTTAAGATAAGAATAAGAATAAAGGATGCCAGGTGGTAAGTTAATTGATAAGGGTCATCTGATTGTAAATTTATTGAACATTTTGAAAAATTTAGTAGATATACACGAACGATACATTATGTTTTGTTATTATGCCTAGATTAAATCAGATGATCAATTTAGTTTTTATTGAATTACTCAATTCTCTAATCAAGAAAATGATAGTATTTTTATATAACAGTTTCTATGGTCTATATATAACAATCCAGCCCTCTCTAGTCAATGCAAATCTTGCAATCAGGTTCAACAAGACCCACAACACCGAGCATTGAAGATCTACGTGACTAGAAAAACCAACTATCTGTAATTCATCAAATGGTAACGAGACACTCACATAATATCATAATCGACAATCTCATAATCGGAAAATATAAACAAACATTTGAAAGCATTGTCAACATTGCGCGTGAATGTTCAATATAACGAGCATATTGCAAGGCCGAGTTGGAACTTGTTGGTACTGGTGACGACAGTTTCCCTTTCACCACCGCTATTGGATGGTGCCACTTGCGACATGCCACCCACCGCTCTACCAAAGCTCGTGCGCTTTTGCCTTTTGTTTTGTTTAGGCGACTTGTTTTTAGGCGTTAGTGATTTTTTTATTTTGTTAAAACGAAGCTATTTGTTCTAACGATATTTATGTACTTGATAGATCGAAAAAATGTTTTATATATAAATATTAAAATAATAAAGGATGAGAAAGCTTTATCTGCTTATATAATTATTACCCACAATAAATAACACGAGGTCGATATTTAAAAAACGTACAAGCAGGTTATCATATTATATGTAAACAAGCTTACAATGTAATGAGTATCTGCGTGACTTGTTATATTTGGAACTCAAATTATATTCATAATAATATGAATAATGCGATAAAAAGATGTATAATATTAAATTAATTATTTGATGAGTATGTGCATAATTGAGAGGATTTAAATATGAAGATAAACTGCGAAATAGATAAGAATCTACAAAGTTATAACTTTATGTTTTAAATTATTCTTATGCTAATTACAAATTTATTGTTTAAGATAAAAGTACTGACAATAATGACGTGTAGCGATTGAAAATTTCAATACTAACTCTCCAAGTATTAAAATCCAGTATTTTCTATATAACATAATATTTTAATTACTGATATATAAATAAGATTTAAAAGCTCGATTCCGCATGAAGCATTCTTATAGACAAGATACACTTGGAGGTTTATAGGGTATAAATGTCGTACATATCACAAAATAAGTATACCAAACAACAAATTATCACTTCCATTGATTTGAAAAACGCTAACAACTCCCAATACTTCAAGTTACGACAGGGTATCAAATGAAAATGTTTACGTATGAAATAAGTACAACATGATTTTAGTAAAATTCCAACATTTGGCCCAAAAATTTACATGTATATGACATTTACATCTTTCGAATGTGTTAATAGTGAGAATTTTGTATCTAAAGAGTGTTTGAGCACGTGCAAAGAGAACATGAAAAATACGGGCTTAGGAGTATTAATTATTGCCTCGGTGGGTTAGTTGCATAAAGATACTGCAATGCTAAGGGCCCAGGTTCGATCCCCGGGTCGGGCAAAGTGACATTGGGTTTTTCTACTCATTATCAGCCTGGAGTCTGGAATTCGTGCCCGGTATAGCGATAGCCTCGCCCCCTATCGCATTATGGGACGAAATACGCACGGCAAAAAGTTGGTGCATTAGTTGCGCCACTGCCTTCCCTTCTAGGATAAAATGCGTAACTGTGTTTGTTAAGTATTTGGTGCAAACCTTAATTTATATCAAAATTTTTGTCATGTTCGCCTATGCTAATTTCAGAAGCCACCTAATCGATTTCAATACCAATTTGTGAATGTCTTTAGTTGGATCTACATGAAAGATAGAATAGTTTTTAACCTGATAGATGGCATTGTTATCAAGATCTAATATATAAAAGGTATTTACATAAAATTCGGATAAGAAGAAGACTTGCAGAAGGTCCTGCCGACCCCACTAGTGATAATTATTATAATATTATTTATATATGATTTTTTTAACAACACTTGGTAAACCTGCGAATTCGGAAGTTGCAAATCATTATGCTATATCTATTTTTGCAACAATTTTGCTGTAATATAGCATTTATAAATTAAACTGTCTCATATGGATCACTCCCATGACGCCTCCAATTAATTGTACTTATCAGTGTTATCGTATGAATGATATTATCATTACTGTGGTTAAATTCTCACGCGATAGTCACGTGATACTCGCATTAACCACGCACGTAAACAAACCATTAGTACGGGACTCGAGTTCAAAAATTATAGTCAATCAAATGTTCTTTATTTCACGCCATACGTAGAAAGGGTTAGTGTGGGACTTTATGGATCTTAGAGTCCAGTTTAAAGGAAAATCACTGCTTTAATGAAGCTTAATTTCTACCAGGTTGCCCTGGAAATCTTTGGGGGAGGCCTATGTTTAGCAGTGGACTTCCAAAGGTTGAAGAAGAAGAAGAATTTTACCCTCACACTCTCAGATATTCGTTTATATGAGTTTTTATACTAATACGACCTTTTCTTACTTCATAAAAAGAGTAGAAATCCTTTTGAAATGATTGGCTGTAATAGAGACTAGCATATGACATTTTTATCCATAATTTACATTTTTATTTTCAAATCAAGTAATGCCATTCAATTTACAGCAGGTATAGCAAAAATGGCAACAAATCAACACATCACGGAAAATATTTTTTGTCTCATAAATCTAGGTTTTATGTGTGACCTGATTAATTAATAGTCGCTATAAAAACCTAATTTACAATACGAGAATCTAAACGATGCCGCTGGCATGTTGCCATTTAAATTAATAATGACAGGTATTAATGACCAATGTGTTCTCTATCAGGTTAATGAGAAAGAAGCGACATATCAATATCTCTTGATGATTACGAACATTCCAAAGCTATAACTATGTAGGGATGTCTAGAGAACATATAGATAGATGTCTATTTATCAAAGTATCATTAAAAATCAACAAGATTTCATAGGCAATATTATAATGAAATAGTTTTAGATGGTCTCCGTAGCATAGTAATCAGCCATCTATGGGACAAAAGGCTTTTGATTCTATTTACACGCAAAAAATAAAATGTGTGAACACTTTGGTGATATTTTTGACCTGATAAATGAAAGCCGCGTGTATATCTTTCTGTTCCAAACACAAGATTTGTATCAGTTTTAAGTCCCAAAAAGTAATAGTAAGCTTTTTAACATTTAAAGCACGAAACTATGTATGTTAATTTGAATTTGTAAACTTTTATGAAACCAATTTCCTACCCCGAGAAACACTTATTTTATTACTAAAATCAATAACCGCAATACTAGCATGACGAACCATTATAGCCAAATTTCAAAGCTAAATACGTAATAATCTGAGTCATAATTTCTCAACTGGACTGTCCATAAGTTTGCACAATACGATTCATTTTCCTGTTTCATCTCAGCTTTCGCAACGATGTGAATCAGCATTGTTACTAAGATGGTTTCAAGATGATACACGAAATTGATCTTTTATATAAATCAATGTATCGAATAACTATTGAATTGTATAATTTTAACAGTGGACATTTGGTAAAAAAAAAAAAAACAAAAAAAAACAGTACTTTGTAACTCAAGGTGCTGGATGGTGTTGCTACTGTTTATGGGTGGTCGTGTCGCTTATCATCAGGCGAACGGCATGCTCGTCTCGTCTTTCAATGCAATAATTTTAAAAAATGATTCAGATTTACCTTTAGGGGTAATGATCAGTAACTTTTGACTTTTTTACTTATCTTCTGCTATGAATATTTATAAAAACTCATATTTATCCAACCTTGTACTCATTAAGATGTCAATAAAGTGTTACAATGCAGTGATACGCATTCATACATATTTTGTTTTAAGTAAATCATTATTAATATTGACAGTTGTGCAGTAAATAATAATGAATAGATAGGTCAGGCCATATCACTCGACCCCTTAAAAATAATACAAATTAACATTTGATATAATAAGATTGGTATATAAATGTGTATATTTTTAAGAATAATATGTTAATACGTAAATCTCTGTATATTTAGCTGTCAGTTATAGTAACAAGTTGTACGCCACGTTTTTATTATGGTACTAACCTGTGGCCACGTGTAGTCTTAAAAAGACTTTATTTGTCGACTTAATATTCCTATGATTTTTTTATGGAAACTAATCAGGTATATAGATATATCTGGTCATAAATTACAATGAGCACTTGTTGTTCGAAAAATCAGAAGTGTTTTCTGTAACGAATCAAACCCAAGCCACAATTGCGCTATTTAATAAGTTTAGTTTTGGTATAACGTATATACACACGCCTTTCATCCCCGAAGGGGTAGGCAGAGGCGCAATTAGAGCACCCACTTTTCGCCGAGCGTATTCCGTCCCATGATGTGATAGGGGGCGAGCCTATCGCCATATCGGGCACAAATTCCAGACTTCGGGCTGATACTGAATAGAAAAATCCAATATCATTTTGCCCGACCCGGGGATCGAACCCGAGACCTCAGCATTGCAGTCGTACACAACTACGCCACCAAGGCAGTCAGTAGTTTTGTAGTCAGTAGTTTTGGTATAATTATTTATTTATTCAACAATATAGCCTAAATACTCGGTTAGGGTGTCGGCATTAATTATTCTAATAACTAAGTGTAAAAAAATATAAATTAATTGCTATCGATAACATGAATTAAAATTAAATGTAAGTATAAAACTATAAATGTATTACTGCTACTACAATTAAAAAGAACTAAAAAATATTACATAACTTTAACCGTTTAAATATTCCTGAATGCTACAGTAAGTTTTTTGAAGTAAAAATGTTTTTAATTTGTTTTTTAATATAATAATTTTAATTTCAGTTCTGATTTTTTTTTGGGATATTTTTATCAATGTGTGCCGCTCCGTAGTATGTATTATTATAATTTGATATATTAAATTCGAGTAATAAAAGAATATTTTAATGTTATGATGAGTAAACCTCACAATTTAGTTATAATATTTTATGGTATGTTAAGTTTTATAGCCAATATTTAAATAAATGGTAATAAAATGTTGCAAATGAGGTTATTGCGCTTAATTCTCAGTAAACTTCTATATAGCCTACAAAGTTTTTACTTGAGTCACGTAGTTTTGTTTTATTTTTCAATATTTTAAAGGTGAAGAGTTTGTTTGGTTGAACGCGCTAATCTCAGGAACTGAACCGATTTTGAAAATCTTTTCACTAATAGGAAGCTACATTACTTAAAATATTTTTATCCCGGATTTTTATTTCACGCGGGCGGAACCGCCGGCAGCACCTAGTTCAGTATAAAAAATACACCTAATTAATGCGACTGGCTACTTCTTATAACGTTACTGTATTGATGTAGAGTCATTGACGGAAAGTTTTTTTTGGTAATTTATCCTCAAGCTTAGGCATATTTCTTAGAACCCGTTTTCCTTTCATCTTACAATGAAATTGGAACGGAGAATTCAAGATATTTTTTAGGCGGATTCAACCTTTGCCTTAAGGAAAAATCTTTCCAATCGCCAAACTTATAGCAAAGAACATGCTTTTATGTAATTATATTTTGTTTGTTAGGGTTTAAGGCTATTAAATAAGAATTTTAAAATCACTTTATATAAAAGTTAATTTCTAAATCTATTTTTATGGGCAAAAAGTATGTAGAGTTATATGTTTCCTATAAACAATATAATAAAAACCGTCCTTCATATTCTACAGTGCGTTGAAATCTAATTAACCAGTCAACGCCCGCTTATATATAGCTATAAGCTAATTTCCTTATATAAATGGACACCGGTGTCCACCGCGGGCGTCCAAGGATTAACCATAAAAAATCAGTAAACATTTGGCTCCTAAACACCAAAATCCATTGTCTCAAAAGTAGAGTCACCACCAAAACACGCAATTGCGTGCCACTTCTGACCATTGTACATAAAACAGTCGGTTCACGTAACTAAAAGCGGTCTGTCCGTGCGTCCTCGACCTCAATAGGCAAAAGTGAAAATGGTAGCGCAAATGAGACCCTATTTCACTTTAACTGTATTTTTGTAAATCGTTATGAAATTGCGTTAGTCATAGATTATTTTGGTGCGAGGAGATGGTGGAGCTCTAATATCCAATTCATAACTGTATGTATGTATCATCAAAGGCTAATAAGACGTGTGACAAATCACATACAAAATACAGATACGTTCATATTTGTACTACGCATACGCATGCTCACGCCTTTTATCCCCGAAGGGGTAGGCAGAGGCGCAACTAGTGCACCCACTTTTCGCCAAGCGTATTCCGTCCCATGATGTGATAGGGGGCGAGCCTATCGCCATACCGGGCACAAATTCCAGACTCCGGGCTGATACTGAATAGAAAAATCCAATATCACTTTGCCCGACCCGGGGATCGAACCCGAGACCTCAGCCTTGTTGTCGTACCGTAATACAACTACGCCACCGAGGCAGTCTACACGATTTAATATTTAAATCATTATGCATTTCGTAACATTAAAATCAATATCTAATATATTATAGAGCAAGAGAAACAACTATCTTTATATAGCCAAATAATAGCAGCCATCACAATCACCGAATTCTTCCTACAGACTTTGACCCTAGCAGATTAGCGATTGCAGTTAAAGGTCGTTAGTATCGTTGCGTATATGACATATAAACTATTGAATCATAAAATGTCTAGATAATAAATGTAGAGCGACTAGCCAGGTTCTAGTTAATTGTAAATTAGCCTTCGATACCATAAAACGAAAAAATATATTTAATCAGACTCGACGTTTTAATTCTTACCATATACCATATTATTACGAATTTACATATTTTATAGTTTAAGATATGACTTGTTAAGAGCTTCTAATTTAGTTCATTTGCATATTTAATTACATGTTTTCGTCATTATAATATTAATGGAGCATAATTTGTTTTTGAATATTGTAATAAATTAAATTCGATACTAAATTCTGAAACATGGAATTATAGAATATAATATTATATGTTATCCGACTAATCCATAGGTGTATATTAATTGTATCTCTATGATATATCCCCTCCAGTGTATAATAACATACACCATATTAACCTTTTATGTATGTTATTATCCATAGCAAATATTTAGTTTACTGTTAAATGTTATTAAGCTAAATTTTATAAAAAAAAGTAGACATGATTCTTTTATCGTTGCAAGATTTCTGTTTCATTCAACACTTCCAAGATTTTTTTTTTAATAAAAATTGCATTAAAAACCAATAATCAAAATTCTTTAAAGGCCGTGTCGTAACCACTAAACTGCTTTGCTGACGCACATGAAAACATTTTCCGGTAATATCTGATGCAATATGACGCATTCGAGAACGGCTCTACAATATCTGTGACTACAATATAACCTTTGCCACGGCCTTTGTGATCAGGCAGGTGGGGAAAGTTAGCCTTAGACTGGCAGTTGGTAGCCTAGATAAGGTATTTTATGGCTGAGATTGAGTAGATTAGGTATAATGTCGGAAAATTGACTTTTGTTTTTTTTTTATCTTTAGAACTCTCTCCTTTCCCATCCATACCAGCCCTGTATTATATAATGCCCACTGCCGAGCACGAGCCTCCTCTACAACTGAGAATGTTGAGGCCTTAGTCCACCACGCTGGCCTAGTGCGGGTTAGCAGACTCCACATACCTTCGAAATTCTTTTAGAGAACTTCTCAGATATGCAGGTTTCCTCGCGATGTTTCCCTTCACCGTTAAAGCTAGCGATAGTTCATAAAGACTAAACACATAACTTTTTAGAAATGTCAGAGGTGCGTGCCCTTGGGTTTTGAACCTGCGGACATTCGTCTCGGCAGTCCGTTCCACTCCCAACTAGGCTATCGCTAGGCCTCCTCTCTCCTTTACTTTGATATAATTTTGAAGAGTTTGGGCAACGTGCCATTACCATTTAAACCTATTATTTTACTACACACACGTGAAAAGCAACAACATCCTACTAATATTATAAACGCGAAAGTTTGTAAGTATGGATGTCTGGATGTATGGATGTTTGTTACTCTTTCACGCAAAAACTACTGAACGAATTTCGATGAAATTTGGCACGCGGGTAGATTATGTCCTGGATTAACACATAGGCTAATTTTTATTCCGGGAAAATATAAAGCGGGACTTTTATCCCGGGAAAACTCATTCACGCGGGCGGAGCCGCGGGCAAAAGCTAGTAACATATATAAAAAGGCACAAAGTTGAAAATACAATACAATGGACTATTTTCATGCAGGACACTTTATATTGAGCTCTATATATTTCAGTGCTCTAAAAAACGTAATTTTATATTTACTACCATTGTCCATAATTTGGACACACATCATGCCTTTGCCCTGAAGGGGTAGGTAGAGGTGCAAGCAGGCACCGACTTTTTGCCATGTGTGTTACAGGGGACGAACTTATCGCCATATCAAGTACCAATTTCAAACTCCGGGCTGATATTCAGCAAAAACTCTTAATATCACTTTGCCCGACCGGATTCAAACCCGGGACCTCAGAAGACTTTCAATAATTTTGGATCTTATTAAATTTCACAAATAACCATCATATTTTTTTTTTATTGCATTGAATGACGAGACGAGCATGCCGTTCACCTGATGGTAAGCGATACGACCATCCATAAACAGTAGCAACACCATCCAGTACCTTGACTTACAAAGTACTGTGTGGCATTCCACTGCGCTCGTCATCCTGAGACATAAGTTATTAAGTCTCATTATGTCCAGTAGTTATACTGGCTACAACGTCCTTCAAAGCGAAACACAACAGTGCATGCACACTGTTGCTTGGCGGTAGAAATAGACATTGCGGTGGTACCCACCCAGACGGCCTCTTACATAATGAGAGACCTACCACCAGTAAAACTGCCCACATAACTACGTGTCAAAGCTTCTGAATGAACCTTATTAACTTAATATAGGACAGGTAGCTTAAATATTCAGGTCTCCACAACTATGTTCATTGTATGACAATTTTCTGAGCGTTTACGCTCTCTCCACTTTGAAGGGGTAATTATAATTTGTTCGTGCATGGTTTGGATTTTACTGTGGGAAACTCTTTACGTTAATAGGGCATTTAAGAACCGTGTAAATAAATAATTATGAACGTTTTGCTGCAAATACTTATAAATTAATAATTAAATACAGCCACAGTTGACTCTACGCTAAGATTCCTTGCGTCATTTCAAGAACTACCTGAGATTTTTACGTTCCATATATAAATTCGAAATAACCATTTATTGTTCATACAAGCATCTGTCTTGTATCGCCTAGGTGGCGTAGTTGTATTACGGTGCGACTGCAGTGCCGAGGTCTCGGGTTCGATCCCCGGGTCGGGAATATTAATATTGGGTTTTTCTACGGCGTTTGAAAATGTGCCCGATAAATGGCCATAGACGCATACGTCTGCCTACCCCTGAAAAAAACAGGCGTAATGCTTTGTATTTAACTATGTAATTTCCAAATTTCATTTCGATATAAAATGCGATTTCATCTATTGACTTTTACAAGATGAAAAAATTGTTATTCCAAAAATCTCTATAAAAGGTGATTTAGTTATATAAATTGAGACAATACCTTATCCACGAACCGTAGACTAAACACTAATTACTTACTAGACTAGACATCGCAGTCTATTTAAAAAAATAAAAATAAATCCTCTTAAATCGGAACGTTTCATTAAAATTCAACAGAGCGTATTCTAACCGTAACTAATCGGTCAAGCGATTTCTTTGCCATCGAGAATTTGCAATGATCCTTAGGCTTTACACGGAGTGTAAGACTAAAATAATACATTTGCTTGGCTATTTTTAGAACATTTAGCGTGCTATAAATATTCTGATTTGCCGTGTAGTAATTATATTGTCAATGTTTGTTTGTCGTAAATGTCAGAAAACTGGGAAAACGTTTAATCTTACTTATCTATCGATTCTTCAAATATAAATCATTCGAGAGTAGTTGTACATAAACTAATTAGTAATCTGTGTAGTGTCGAATTAGACTGTCTGAGGAGGTACCATCGCTTCATTTATTTCTGCTGCTAAGCTACAGTACGTAGCACTACTGCAGTACATTGTAAAACTACTGTCTCAGAATTTCAAACACAGTGCAGTGCCGTGTAATTTGTTATTTATCGGTTTGGGTGATTTTGCTACTGGATAGACATGTTTACTATCAGGTGAGCAAAGTGCTCGTCTCATACAAAAAAAATCGTATCTTTAAGTGACTATTGGAAAAAAATTATGTCCATAAAGTTTCATCGCTACTATAATCATGTATCGAAAATTATACATTTGAACTTTATGTCTCCAGTCTGGTCTTTGCGTTACTTTCAATATTCATATTCGTACGATTATAACACATAATCCTTTATATTAAAAACCAAATTCGACTGCCAATAAAAAAACGACAACAACATACGTTGCAAAACTGGTGCTATTTAATTCAGACAAAAAATAGTCGTGATGTAAAGTTTTAAACTTTAAGTTCTAGTTGGTAGAGTCGGTTTCGCGTTGATACAAGATGATTATAGTTTTCTTCCATAATTATCTACTCACGACTGGCCTTCGAAGGGATTGCTTCCGAGTTCTTTAAAGCTTAAAGCTCTGTTATTGTTAACAAGACGTGTGTAAATATATACAAGTACTATTAAGCTTAGCTAGTGTGACTAGTTGGAGCAGGTTCTATATTTTTTTATTACGTTGTGGCAAGTCCTTTGTGTCTCCGTAGTGATGGAGAAATATCAGTTTGACAATAAAATTATACGTTCAATTTCAGCTTTCCTATCAGTAAGTAATTATATTACTACATGAATACTGTCAATCATATGAGAGAAATTAACATATTATCAATAAATATTAAATATTGACAATCGATAAAATTTTAAAAATATGACATACATAAAATCTGTATACATACTTTACGTCTCTGACAAACAAAAGGACATAAAACCCTTGAAATTTAATGGTAACTATCATAAATTAATTTCACAAGTTCATATATTTATATTATCTTTATATATACCTACTTTTTAAGTTATAACCACGGATTTTATTCTGTATAAATATATTATTATCTCCTAAATAATATACACACATAACCCACTGTAAAAGTCTAAACAATAACAAACTCTAACGAAAAATGTGAAACGTAAACAAAAAAATCCTTTGTCTGTATTAAATTGAACGTAGAGTTATCTGGTCTATTAATTATGTTAATTACTACTTGAATATGATTCTAATTATAACATACCGTGGGCCTCAAAAACCCAAGTCGTGATATAAACGACTCTTTTTGAATTGTCGGAAGTAATTTGATACAGTTCTAAAACGTAGTAGCATTTAATATATCAAAGAGTATGCAAAGTGATTTGTAATCGAATTTGTTTTAGCTATTCCATGTGCAGGAAACAGGCAAGCATTTGGCATATTCTAAAAATATATTTCATCTTTATTGTGGGTACTCTATCACCTAAGTACCTACTTAGACCATATTCAGATTAGTACCTGCCAACACTTGTCTATTTTTGGCTCTAAGCTGCAGTCCGCTCACAGTTATAGATATTTTTTTATAGTTTTTTTATGTATATTGTACTGAACTAACAAGTACAGTGCTCTATGATGCATAACATAGGAATTCAAAATTCTTAGTGGTGCATATGGCTGCTAACAACCTAGCAAATGTCCTATCTGTATATATTATTTCATTATTTGCTTTAAAAAAAATTGCATGGGCTTTCCATTACTTGCTTAACACTTGTGACACGTCATACAGTTAAGTCACAGCTAGCCACACCTTAAGTCAAATTGTTAGAGAATTACTCACTTTTATCGATTAGTAGAAACATCTAAATTACTATCACACGCATACACATCCACTCGAAACTTTTATCGCCGAAGGGATAGATAGAGATGCAACTAGTGCATATTTTCGCCAGACTTATGATACAGTTTGAGCGTATTCCCTTATCATGCACGAATTTCAATACGGACCGATTACATGCGGCGAAGATTACAATAAATTTTTTTTTCCGTACAGGTGTGTGCAATTAATTTTTGATATTTCCTAAGTGATTCCGTATACTTATTTTTACCGACTTGTAATTAAGTAAAGATAATAATATCGTTCGACCAATTATCAAGATAAAAATACCAAATATTTGTATATTTGCTAGAATCAATTATATCATTTATCGGAATAGAATCAGATATCAAGGTGTGATTCAATAGAAATTTACTATTAATTAATGAAAATTGTGAAACATAAGATATAAAGATAAAGTGATACGCCTTAATCTAGATGCGGATATAAGATTATTCAATTGTTTTGGATCTGAAATATTGTAATTATAGTAAAGCTCGTCATGCCCATGTATTGCCATGGTTTTTTTGGCAAAGGCAGACGACTAACTGCCCATCTGATGTTAGGTGGTCACCGTCGTCAAAAAGTTCTTGTATTGTGTGTAGCACAGCAACACAGTGCTTGTATCCATAAAAAAAAAATCTTGTATAGACCATGTAGAGCGTTCAAGCATTATTGTTTTCTATACGACATTGCAATTTTTGAGTATAACGTATCTTGACATCAAATATCTACCATACCATACCAGCCCTATAGTATATACTGCACACTGTTGGGCACGAGCCTCCTCTACTATCTACCATGAAATTTCTACCATGCAGCATTTTACAATTTAAAGTTCTATGTAGAGTTCCTACTAATCTAGACTATCGTAGAAATTTCTTCTAAGGTCGTAATCACAGTACTAGCGCATTATCTAATTAGGGTGTATACAGACCGAGCGGCAACGATTATTCGCCTAGAAAGCGTCACGTTAATTACTCGAGCTCGATCTAATGGCGCGTGAACTCGTATGTGGGTTACTCGTGTGGAAGATGTTTTCCAACTATTTTTATACATGGTTATGTTGTTATTTAAGATAACAGTAGATTAGTCTACCTAATTTCGAAGTGAACAAATTAAAAACCTTAAATGTTCTCATTATAATTAATTATATTTCTGGGGGTCAATGAGATACGGAAAAGAAGAAAAATTTACGTATACCTCTATCAGCTTATTTATCCTGACACTAAAACAAACTTATTATTAAGTACATTTAAGTACATTTTTATCCAATTAAAAATAGCTTGAAACAGTCTTCATATTTATATAATTCTATTCTACGTCACAATGATCCACAGTTAATAAAAAAGATCCTTATGTAAACTATATTTATTATCCATTATTTAAGATCTCAGAGCAATTACCTCAATATGCAAATAGCGATTACAATAAATTGCGTAAATGTTCTTGGCAACGTCAATTAAAACGTCATTTAAGTACATTAAAAATGATAGGCAAATGAAACAACCTGTATTACATGGCTAAGATTACGGTGTCTAGAGAAACACACACATCACACCTTTAAACTCGAAGGGGTAGGTAGAGGTGCAACCAGCGCACCACTTCAGTTTTTTGATAGGAGGTGAGCCTATCGCCATATTGTATGTATGCATGTTTACTTTTATAAAGTTATTACTAAGTAGATTAGAATAACGAAGGTCTTCTTTTTCATGTTCTTCAGAGTATTTTTCAAAAGTGCCTCAGTGCTGTAGTTTTGCATGCGCCGTACGTTCAGCGCTGTGAGGTCCCATGTTCGAATCCCAGTTCAAGCGAAAGTGATATGGTTTTTTTCTAGTCGGTAACAGCACGTAGTCTGGAATTTATGCCCAATATTATGGCGATACCCCCCCCCCTTCTTTCTATCAGATCATGGGACGGAACAGACATAGTGAAAAGTGCGTGCACTGATTGCACCTCAGCCCACCCTTTCGGGGATTAAGGGGTGATGTGTGTGTGGGTGTGTGTATGTGTGGGTTTATGTGTGTGTGTGTGTGTGAATGTGAAGGGAGGACGATGCGACACCAAATAAGTTATATTCTCAGCTTTAAGCTCCTAAAATATACATTTGGCATAAAAACTCGATAAGTTATAAAAAGAGCCGTAAATAAAAGTCAGCAGTTAAAGATACATTTTTATATCCACAACTAGCTTTTGCCCGCGACTTCGTCCGCGTAGAATGTCGAAAGTCGAAAATGGTTCTAATAGGATTTTTTATTGGGTTTTTACGGTATTCATTTTATATTATATTATGCATGTATTATATACATATAAACCTTCTTGAATCACTTTATCTATTAAAAAAAAACCACGCCAAAATCCGTTGCGTAGTTTTAAAGATCTAAGCATACATAGGGACAGACAGACAGCGGGAAGCGACTTTGTTTTATACTGTGTAGTGATTATCAAACACTAATGTCCTTCAAAATTACTTTACTACCATAATTTTCCTTAATTGCTTAAAACACAACTCTACAAAGTATAAAATTACTATTAAACTTTAAATCCAAGTAATTTCTTCACAAATGATCTAATCCATACTAATCACAAGTATCGACATCTGACAAAGCAGCGGGGTCGATAAACATCATCCATCTCTCTCTTACTTGCGTGAAACTCTATCATCCTTCGCTCGCACGTCTTGATAGCTTATCTCAATTGACTTGTTTGTTTCAAAATAGTTTTTAGATAATTATGCCTTACATCATCACTTGACGAGGCTACTAGTCTAAACGACAATAGTAATTTATAAGTAAATAAATCTTTAGTATAATAGGTTCTTAATATAATATAAAGGTACTATATTATGTCTGTATTTAATGTTTTTGAACTAAAATTGATTATTTAAACGTATAGTGACGTTTGTATACAACAAAGAACAAAATGACGAGATCCTATAATAGTTGGGCGATAAGTGTGATTTAAATTGGCTTTAAATACAAATGTATCTTGACCTGTACTTAGTCAGCGATGCCATACACTAGCGGGGTCAACATACAATGGAATTAAAATTTTGGTCCTACGAACCAGACTTGAAGCAAAAACTTTCATTCTACTGAAGGAATCGAACCCACGATCGTTTTTTACCAGCCTCGTATAATGTTTATTCATAATTGTATGGACACGAGTAAATAAAACCATCGTAACTGATCTCTTTAGAAAGCTATTTGCTTAGGTAATTAATATTCGATTAATGTGTATACATACAACATCTATTAAGAGGTTTGAATGTAATTCTTGGGAAAACTTATCTTTTTTTAACATCCTCACCTCAAAAAAGTTTTTCTTTTCATCTTGACTCAAGAAAAATCAATTGAAGCGTACTTTAAATAGAAGAGTTAGATAAAACAATCATAAATGACTGAACTTTTTAGGTATCACCATGTTAAGAGAGAAATCATGGTTGAACAATCAAACCGAACTTGCTTCCAAACATACGCTGATTAAAAAAACATGTGCGATCTTTTTATGTTAATAACGTCTATTTTGGGATAGTCTGAATAATTTAGCATGCAAACATATTACCATACGTGTTAGTGCCATTAGTTTCAAGTTAATTTATATTTCTTCACAGGTGTTTTAAAAATCTTATTCATCTATATGTCACGCAATAAAATAATAATGTTTAGAGTACAATCAGTAGAGATTATAGGTTAAAGGTTACATGTAAACAGGTTAAAGATGATTTTCATTTAAATTACAATAAAATATACGATACACAAAAAAAAAACAAGACATAATGTTATCATGAATATGTAAAAACAAATATATCATAAAAACTTACATTTACATTTATTTTTCGAATAAAATTCAAATAAGGAACGTCGCCTAAAACGCCGTGTAAATCCAAACATATACGATCCGCTAATAACTACATATTAGCGGCCCCGCTCGCTATAGACGTCAAAACATACATACACGATTTAATAAAGTCATTCCCAATCACATCACAGCTGGGGTCGCACTTGAATATTTACAACTTAAAACAAACCACAAACGCTTCCATGTAGTTTATTATGAAAAACTGTTCACGTTTTATGTAAATACGAGTCGAGCGAAAACTAGAAAGTCGACGCACACACGCCAACAGGCGTACACACAACGCTATTGATGTATGTGTGCATCGACCGGCTCGGTTTCATAATTTATAACTACATTAAAACATTAAACAGATATAGTGAAAATATTATATTAATAAAAACACTCACCGTATCTGTCTCCTCGACAAAACCGTTCTCCCAATTCATTTTCGTAGAAACAGTCCAACGATACACTTTGTCCGTAAGTTTTTTTGCAATAACAATCGATGTGCCGCGCGTAAACAATCAGTCCATAACGTTTATCCGCGTCCCGTGACGTATAAAATGGGAATAACTTTAGGGATCGAGTGCACGTATCTGGCCGGGACGGTGTCTCGATGGTGTATGCGCAGGCGCCGATCTCCGAGCGCGCACGAAGCCGTCCGAAGTTGGCCGACGTTGACCGACCTACTTAGACCTACTTCGAAACGCTGCGGTCGGGCGGCGGTTTTTTTCACATTTTCCGATGAAATGCCGCCTGCGCAGGCTCCGCCTTAGTAAATGGTTAATTTAACAAAAACCTGTACTTAAAGTTGTATTATGTTCTATATTTCCCGCTTGGGTTGAATTGCGCAGATTGTATCGAGGGTCGCACTTGAGGTCTGAAATGTGATAAGATAAAATTAATGAGTTTAAATACGCACTTGTATTTTGTTTCCATTGATGTTATGATAATTGGATTTATAACACTTAATAAAAAATACATTTCAGTTACAATCTCCTACAAAAAAGAACAAAGAAAAAATTATATATTTGTATGTTATTGTAGTTACCTTACAACAAAATAATGATATTCAGGTTAAGCGTTAGTTGCCGTATGACGTATTTTACAAAAGGGTTCGAAGCTCAGCACTGTGCTACTAAATAAACATTTTATATTTTACGAAATATTTATCAACTAGAGTTCTGCTCGCGGCTCCGCCCGCCTGAATAAGTTTTTCCGGGATAAAAATATTTTCTCGGGATAAAAAGTGGCCTAAAGCACTCAGGAGTAATATAGCTTCTTATAAGTGAAAGAATTTTCAAAATCAGTTCAGTAGTTTTTGTGTTTATCCATTACAAACAAATAATCAAATCTTTCATCTTTATAATATTAGTATAGACTAGCTGTTGCCCGCGGCTCCGCCCGCGTGAATGAGTTTTCCCGGGATAAAAGTCCCGCTTTATATTTTCCCGAGATAAATAGTAGCCTAAGTTACTCCTTACTATATCAGCTACCTGCCAATAAAAGTCCCGTCAAAATCGGTCCAGCCCTTTCAGAGATTAGCCGGAACACACAGACATACAGACAGACAAAAACTTAAAAAAATGTTATTTTGGTGTATGTACCGTATATATATTCATATACATGTAGTAAAAAACGGTTATTTCAATATTACAGACACTCCAATTTTATTTATATGTGTATAGATGTATAGATTACCTTCAGTAGAGCGAATTTTTATTATACAAGCAACTGCAGCGGTGATTTTCAAATATTCCTATGAAACGGATGTTTAGAGTCATTTGGGCGGTTTTACCGTATAGTCATTCACTACGTACATTAAAAACCTATGTACTATTTACAAGGTCTTTAATTAGATAGTGGACGATAGCCTAGTTGGGAATGGAACGGTCTGCCGAGACAATGTCCGGCGGTTCAAAACCCAAGGCACACACCTCTGATTTTTCGAAGTTATGTGTGTATTGTTTATCAATTATCGTTCGCTTTAACGGTGAAGGAAAACATCGTGAGGAAACCTACATACCTGAGAATTCTCGATAAGAATTTCGAGGGTATGTGAAGTCTGCCAATCCGCACTAGGCCAGCGTGGTGGACTAAGGCCTAACCCCTCTCAGTAGTAGAGGAGGCCCGTGCTCAGCAGTGGGCAGTATTTAATACAGGGCTGGTATTATTATATATAATTAGATAGCAATCAAAGTGGGCCATGATTTGATGTTGTGATCTACACCCCTTATCAAAACCCACAATACCAGAAAATGCATTGTATGCATTTGAGGTCCCGGGTTCGAATCCCAGGTCAGTATCAGCCCGAAGTCTGGAATTTGTGCTCGATATGGTCATAAGCCCGCCCTATATCGCATTATGGGATGGAACACACAGGGCTGAAAGTGGGTAACCTAGTACACTACTTGCACCTCTGCCTACCCCTTCGGAGATACACGTCTTTATCTATTAATGTGTGTGTGCCTTAAAGGAAAGAAATAGGGGTTTAATTATACACTCATTGTCATAGGTTATTGGATATAACGTAGGATGTCCACTAATAAGTCGTGAATGATTTCCAGACCGGCCGGTTGTACATTTTCTATTCTGGATAATCGCTGGCGATTTCCTGCGTTACATTAAGTCACTCTATATTTTAACTAACTCTATCAATAAATAAAAGCTAGCAACCACACGATTAAAAGGCTAGTGACCCAACCGTATCGTCATTCTCATTTTAAAAAAATATACAAATCGGAATATAGTCTTTATGCAATTTTTAGCCCGGCCTGTTTTTTATGCCTCCTTCTGTTTATCCTTATGTACATGGGCGCCGCCAGAAGTACTTTTAAGAGTGCTTTTAAGGTGCATTGTTCATCTTACACACTAACTATAGTGTAGTATACTAATACTAAGCACATTATTTAAATATAATAATATAACCTCTGTAGTCGATAGTTCGCATTAGCGCAATTTATTCAATGACTTAATAAAAAGTATTTTAATTTCATCAAGGGGGTACAATCGCACCCCCTTACATCCCCTCCCGGCACCCATTCTTATGTATCACTCCAGGATTGGCCAAAAGGAAATGTCTATAGGACATAAAGTTGACCTGACGATGTTTGGAAATAATCCACACACACACACATACTCACGCCTTTTATCCCCGAAGTGGTAGGCAGAGGCGCAACTAGTGCACCCACTTTTCGCCGTGCATATTCCGTCTCATGATGTGATAGAGGGCGAGCCCATCGCCATATCGGGTACAAATTCCAGACTCCGGACTGATACTGAATAGAAAAATCCAATATCACTGCCCGACCCGGGGATCGAACCCGAGACCTCAGCATCGCAGTCATACCGTAATACAACTACGCCACCGAGGCAGTTGGATATAATCCATTAGAAGTATACGCAAATTATTAAAAAAACGACGTAACTTGACGCACAAATGGACTATGGTCCTGCTTACGATATCTAAGTAAATGCTATAAAGGGCCTATTTTATGTACATAATTATAAGTTACTTTTCATTCCGATAAAGTGCAGTAAGCATTTTTTTCTGCGCAAGTTTTTCACACAGAAGAAGCCACACTAGTACACAATGAAACTACCCAATCCGACCTCAAAGCCTCCGCGGAACTTACGGATATTTTGTAATACTTGCAACCCAATCTTGAGAACACCACAACTGGTTTTATTTCCACGTATCGATCTAAATTTAGCTTGCATAATGCTTAAGGAAAAAACGCCTTTCATAACTATTGCATAAAATTGTTACTTTTACTTTAATACGCAGTTGCAAGGTGAATCTAGTACATTTAGATAAGGTCTAGTCTAGGTAGAATGTCTTACACTTGGTCTAGACTTAAGTAATGTCTAATAATTCAAATAAAACATTTTTTAAATGAAAATCAACGTGTATGTAGGAGAACCATTTAGAAAGTGATTAATGGCGGATATGTTAGTCTTTATCTGAAGAATCAACAGATGAAATCACAAGATTGGTTTATGCATTGTAAAACTTTATAGAGACTTACGAATTGGAGAAAAATAGGAATTTATTAGAAATACTAGCATTTGCCCACAGCTCTGTATGCGTGAAAAAGTTTTTCCAGGATAAATATTTTCCCGGGATAAAAGTAGCCTATCGCACTCAGGAGTAATGTAGCTTCCTATAAGTGCATAAATTTTCAAAATCGGTTCAGTAGTTCCAGAGATAAGAACCTACAAACCTACAAACTCACAAGCTTTTCTTCTTTATAATATTAGTGTAGATAACAAAAATTGCTGACGGCGCTGCGTGACCCTTTAGAAAATCACCCTCTTTTATATTTTTGCTTGGACTTCTGAACTACGAAATCATGCCCGGAAAAATATTTTGACAACACGTTATGTAAATGTGTTAGTCAGTTAATTAAACGACCTCATTAATTTTGTATACAAATTACTGCTGAACAATATAAACCACGCCTATATATCTGGCGCATTTTTGTATAGGCTCAGCAATGACCCTACTGCACCTGTTGGTAAGGATTCATATAGAATATCGATAATAAAATGGTCTATAATACCTACATTATATTTATGTACTTAATTTTCTATATCTCTTCTGCTATTATACTACTCTAATGTGGGATCGACCCAAAACACTTTTCAAGAATATTTCAATAGACAGATATTTAAACGTCCGGAGAAGACAAATATATGGCAATCTTCATAAATATCAAGTTGAAAAAAAAGGAATATTCGGGGAAGACCATTTCAAACAACTATGTAAAAAGTATAGTTGCAGTCCAGTACCGAATTTTGTAAGTACGTCAATAGACAACTTCCGAGAACATGACCCTTACGTCAAAACTGATCGATCGAGATAACACTGATTTTGAAGTTTACTAAGAACTTGATCGTGCGTTATAAACGAGATGTTTAAGGTCATACAATTTTTTAAGGTATTCGGATGCATTGATAAATAAGGTTGATATATTGTGGTCATCTACCTACCCTTCAACTCCGAATTGGAATAACACCCTTTTTTTCGGCGGCAAAACGCGTTATCGCTACCACCACTGTGGGGAGAGTGGAATGGTTATGTTGGTTTCACCGATCGGAGACGAGCCCGATGGGAGACCAGCAAGTCCATACGGGGAATCTTAGCACACTAGACAATGAAAACATTGTTAAAAACATTTTCTAGTTATACTTGAATAAAAATAATGCAGACATGGCTGAAGGGTTGCAGGTCTCGAGCGTCCCTTAAATTAAATCGCAATGCTTTTGCTAATCTTGTCCTTCAGGCATTTTAAAATTTTAATATCTTATAATTTAGTATTTAAAGAGTTGAATAATGAAAACTCCAGATCATTGAACCGGGTCGATACCTTTGCCAGATGTTGGCAAAATTATATTTAAAATTGAAGAAAATGAGAATGTCATTACTTCCTAGACTTTTCATAACATACTATATCATTACATCGAACGATGTAATGATAGAGTATGTTGTTTTATCTTTTGTCCAAATTAACGGGCTCGGTGCCTGGCTAGAAATATTGTTTATTTAAAAATTAAATGATGCAGTTATAAAAAATATCAATATTCCTAGTCATGCATTCATCAAGGTCCAAAACACACAGCCATGGTGTAATATACGTGTATATTATACGTATGGGTTTTACCTGCATTATGATCCCATAATTTTAGGAAAATGCAACCATACCTATCGTATTACAGCCTTACTCGCTTTATATATATTTAAACACTTTCAATTTATTTTTCTTGGGAGTGAAATGGTTTTCTTTGGTGTTAAGTAATTTTTGAAGTTATACTTCTTTTGGCGCGTTAAGGAAAAATGATGAGAGTAAATTTTTACGATGCGCGCGCACTCCGTCACGAAAAACCGACACCGTGAAGTTAGCTACAGTCACCATTTTTGAATTCACCCTGAAGTTAGCTATAGTCAACATTTTTGAATTTTGAACGTAGAATAAGACGAAAGATAAATTTTTTAAAAAGATTTTTATCTTGTTACGCCAAACAAGTATAACTTTGAACGCGTGTACATAAGTACACACACATTTTTTTGGTATTGGTTCTTAACACGCGAAATATATACGTAAATGATAGACTAAAAGGAACGCTATATTTCAGTATCTTTCCATAGACGAGTGCGAGCGGTCTCGTGGGCGATACTGTTTTTAAATATAAACAAAACTGTCTGAAGGTCATGTTTGTATGCCATTACAAGATATATTAGATCATCTGTATAGTGTTTACAAGTAAATTATAATTGAGATGTTGAGCATAAGTGTGGCCTTGATCTTTATTGTTACTCTCGGTGCGTTGGTTCGAGAAAAGTATCATTATTTTATTAGCTAAAGGAGACGACATTAAAATAATATCATTTGATTAGTATAAGAATATTGACTAGTAAGTAATTAATGTCTTCCAAAAACCCAACATGAGTAGGCAACTCACTGCGCATCAAAAATGGACAATGCAATTTGACATATTATATAATACTAGCATTGCGCGCGGCTCCGCACGCGTGGAAAAGTTTTCCGGGATAAAAAGTAGCCTATAGCACTCAGGAGTAATGTAGCTTCCTATTAGTGAAAGAATTTTTAAAATTGGTCCAGTAGTTCCTGAGATTAACGCGTTCAAACAAACATACAAACTCTTCAGCCTTATAATATTAGTATAGATAAAATATTATGCCAGGGATTTCAAACCAAAAACACAAAAATATTTCCCAAAACGCAAATCGAATCGCACAGAGAATTATATCCGATAAACATGTCGCATTTAACATCCGTAATCTCAAAAAATCGCATCCGTATCAAAATCCTGTTGGACAAAAAGTGAGTACCCAAGGAAAGGCCCAGAATAAATTATTTATCATTCGTGCGGTCTGCTTGCAAGTATTAGATCAAGTACCGCGGAACTTATGAATAAAATTATATCTTTATTGATAAATCTGGTTAGTCGTGCTCTAGGGTTCAATAAGACCTATTTAAAATACGACCTGGAACTATTCCATTTATGGATATGTTTTTTGGCTTCTCTTCACTTACCATCAGGTGCAGTGAGACAAATTTGCCGTGCCATCGATGGTAAAAAAACACTTTTACATGTAAGAAATTTTGCCATAATTATATAAGTTATACATAATTTTCGTAGTCACTGCGCTGAAATGATGTGGGTTTAATTTCGACATGGAAATAATCTACATTTCATGATTAAAATGTTAAATTTAAGACGATTGAAGAGTTAATATTGCTCCCTTTCCCATCTGCGTGATAGACCTATTCCAGAATAAAAATCGTATGTAATTTTCCTAGATAAAGTATATCAAATATACAAATTGTTTCCATAAGCTCAGCGAAAAGAGGATGTAATAATTGCACTTCTGCCAAACCTCTTGGAGAAAGCGTGAATTTTGGTATGTATCTACGCCGTAGTATTGTCCAAATATTATATTATACTATGTATTATACTGGTTTATTGCAACATTAAATCATTCCAAACAACAAAAGTTTTTACATTAACCAATTCAATGTGTAACATATTAGAGACGTTGCTCCAAAGAAATAAGAGCTACATCTGAATAAGTTTAAATAACAAAAAATAATAATTGTCGAAACGATTACTGCGCTACTGTTCCAAATAATATAGGTTACTGTAGCAAAAAAACTTACCAGCATTAATACAAGGCAAAAATTCCTTTGATAACAAGTTGAACGACTTTTATGTACGTTTTAAAAATATGTGCGTATATATGCCTCGGTGGCGTAGTTGTATAACGGTACGACTGCAATGCTGAGGTCTCGGGTTCGATCCCCGGGTCGGGGAAAGCCATAAAGCGATATTAGGTGTTTCTATTCAGTATCAGTACGGAGTCTGGAGTTTGTGTCCGATATGACGATACCCCACATCACCCCCAATCACATCATGGGACGGAATACGCACGGCGTAAAGTGGATGCACTAGTGCGCCTCTGCCTAACGTGTATGTGTAACCTTTCACATATGTGTGTGTGTGATATAAATTATAATGCTAAATATTTTGGCTCCTTGGCATATTGGTTGCATATTATATACGACCTGTGGATCAGCTGGGATGGGAATGATATATCCTAGCATTAGACTTATCGACAGAGTATGTCATTTCCATGCATTTTGTTTGTTTTCTATTGGCGTTAAAGATTTAAGAAAGGCATTTTGGCTGCAGTCCTGGATTGGGCACCATTTTGTGTATGTTTGTTTCTTGGGTGGTGATGACTTACTTCTGAAAAAGGTGGTCAATTAGTTTCTACCATAAAACACAATACCTACATAGATATTATCAAAATTGCTAAAGCAAAATCAATGATCTAGCTTGACTTATCATACACTAGTAAGATTCACTAGTGTATGATACGTTTCAGGTTCACTGAAACTTACCACCAGGTCCTTCAAGGAAATAAGCTTTTGAGGGATAATATCTCTCGTCAGTTGATACTCAATACTTCACTTCATTTACTATCAGGAGCAAAGTATATTCACTTTGTTGAGTCGATGTAAAAAACGCATATTTTTTATTCATTTGTTTAATCTACAGAACCTTTACATAGTCTATAGTAATTAGATTGTGATATAGACAATTTAATTAATGCTGAATAGCGTCGTGCGGCGACAGACAGAGAATATTTATACGAGGTTCGTAAATACAATCGCAATGACAATTACTTTTTATCCGGAAAATGCGAGGTGAAAGAAAGACCGGCTGTATCATGTACCTGAATAAATAGCGATCAGTGTACATATGATGAAAAAGGTACCTTGTTAAAATGTTAACATAAGGTGTGTTGTGTTTACTTGTGCCGCGACTTTTCTAATACATTAGTATCACACCTAGATATCAGGATTATAACGTAGTCTGTGGGGTAACGTGGGTTCATACCGCCCGGGGCAGACCCAACGTTTCCGCCCGAAGGCAACGGGCGAGAACAAAATAAAAATTCCCAATACAAAAAAACAATAATAATTACTACAGCTACATACCACAATTTTTTTGTTATAAAGTTTTTGTTTCATCCATTTTGCCGCCTTAAAAGTACTGCCCTACTACACTGCTACTAAACATACCGTGTGTTACTATATAATGTCACCCAAAACATTAGAATCCTTATTTCGGAGCGTAACAATCCTTCCCTTCGGTTAAGCGACAGAATAGATAAAACTGCCTCGGTGGCGGAATTAAGAAAGAAGAAAGAAGGAAATTAAATTTATTTGCAACAAACACAAGTTATACACATATAAAATAAAAACAGACAAAAACACTTTGCTGCAAACAGGCTCCAACTCAGCAATATGTTGGCAGTACAGCCAACGCTGGTCTTCCGTTGGGCCGTTTGAGTTAATTGTCACGGAGGACAAAAGAAAAAAAAACTCTTTGTATAATAACATAAAATAAAATAAAACAAACAAAATGACATAAAAAATAATTAAAAGCTAAAATAAAACTAAATCATATTATCTAAAAACAACAACACTATTAATTAATTAACAACACTATAAAAAAAACACATTTAATTAAATACAATAATGTGCAAATATTGCCAGTGGTACTACAGCGGTCGTCAGTCGATTACCTCTGGCAACACTGGAACTCTGTACCATTGCACCAAACTCAAAGAGCATTATAATTCTACGAAAAACAAAACTGAAGAACAGGAGAAACAAAAAGAAGAACTCTGTGCAAACAAAAATTTAAAATGCACAGGCAAGAGCGATTGTGTAGACATCTGTTACCCACTGTCCAAGAAGCATAAGTTGAACGTAAGTAGGAGCAAGAGTGAGACAATAATACAAAATTATCATAATAATAGCAACTCTGTATAAAAGTTGACTACAGAGCAACTTTTTTTTTTTAATTACATTACGTTACGACTGCAATGCTGAAGCCTAGAGTTCGAACGCCAGATCGGGCAGTGATATTAGGTTTTTGTTCTCAATATCAACCGAATATGGCGATAAGGTCGCCCCCTATCACATCATGGGACGGAATACATACGGCGAAGAGTGGGTGCACTATTTGCGCCTCTGCCTGCCTGTTCGGGGATAAAAGGCGTGAGTGTGTTTGTGTAGACAAAACAGTACCTACCTTATACCTAACACAAAAGAGATAAGTCTCTTATTCCCACTAAATACCTACTTGGTATTCTCCAGCAATAATGAACAGCGGAAATCTTATCGTTATGTATTAATTAGGTCATGGAATATATCTCAACACGGCACTGTATTATATTAATATATAATATACAAGTACGACTGGTAGATCCTTCTGGTATTACCTGTATATATATTCAATTCAATAAATCCCATTGTAGTTTTTAATATAAAAGTATTAAAAGTAAATACACCCGTATATAGTCCTGATCCCATAATAGGATTTCCTGCATTGTTTTAAAATGGACCGCGTAGCTGCGTTCTATAATTCGAACCTGTTTCCTAGCTCTAATAGTAACCGTTCTCAGAGAGTGAAATTTGATTTTAGGAATATACAGCTTAATAACGAATCTTAATCCAAGACTGCGTATTGTATATATCTCGAAAACAAAGTAAATAATATAAGAAGCAATATCTGTGTTCAATTAACTTTGTCCGATAGGGAAGGAAAGAAGTTTTTAATGCCATCAGCCCGTAGACTCCGAACTTGAATGATATTGTCAATCAGGTGTATCTTAACCTAAGACAATAATTCCGATTTCAGAAATGATTGTAAGTATTGTAGGTCATATCGAAACTAACTGACAAAATTAAAAGGAAATTGATAGCGAAATTATCCATGCTTATCTATCTCCAGGTAACTTACTTATATGTTCTAAAAACGGATAAAGAATAGTTGATATTTACGAACAAAAAACTCAACACAAAAGCGTGGTTGTAACCTTTACCGACGATATATTTTACTGACATGACAGCTAAATGCCACACTATTACTGCAATTAATCTATGTTATAAATGCACTCGCATGATTTATTATGCACAATTAATTGATATATAAAAAACCCTTAATGTCAACGAAAATATCACAAACTAGACATCTGCTCGCGTCTCCGGCCGCGTGAAAAAGTTTTTCCGGGATAAAAATATTGTCCCGGGATAAAAATGAGCCTATAGCACTCAGGAGTAATGTAGCTTCCTATTAGTAAAATAATTTTAAAAATCGGTACAGTAGTTTTTGAGTTTATCTATAACAAACAAACAAACAAACATCTCTTTCCTCTTTATAATATTAGTATAGACTAGACTAATTAAGCCCAGTGATTGACATTTTATTTACTAAAGTATTTAAGTACAAATAAATTTTGTGCTTAGATTTTTTATATTAATCATTTATTTGCAATTAAATGTCAACGAAAATATTACAAACTGGACTAATTGAGTCCAGTGATTGACATTATATTTACAAAAGTTTTTTTTTTTTTTTTTAAGAAACTGAATGACGAGTCGAGCATGCCGTTCGCCTGATGGTAAGCGATACGACCACCCATAAACAGTAGCAGCACCATCCAGCACCTTGAGTAACAAAGTACTGTGTGGCATTCCACTGCGCTCGACATCCTGAGACATAAGATGTTAAGTCTCACTATGTCCTGTAGTTACACTGGCTACAATGTCCTTCAAACCGAAACACAACAGTGCATGCACACTGCTGCTTGGCGGTAGAAATAGACATTGCGGTGGTACCCACCCAGACGGTCTCTTACATATGAGAAACCTACCACCAGTGATAAAAGTATTTACCGTACATAAATTCTGTGCTTAGATTTTTTATAAGCACTGAATACCTAGACTTGGTAACTTGCTTGACAGTGCCTAGCTATAAAAAGCATTAAAAAAATACTGGTACTGCATTCACAATATCATAGTGTCATACTGCCCACCAATTTGGCTTTAACGTCCTTAGAATCAGCTCAGAATCACTTGCATTGCTCACCAATACAAACAAAATAAACAGCGGTACCCTGGTCGTCCCCTGGCTATAAAAATACCAATTAGTTTTGCAAAGAGATCTCATAGTACCGTTTTACCAGTCACCCATCAAGTCCCAAGAAAAGCCAGCCTGAGGCACCACATACTGAATATTAGCCTCAATGATTCAAGATATTGATGGACCTCATTACTCCTGTCTCTATGACATTTCCAACGAGAACAAATCTACTCGTATCTGCCTAAATGCAAACGTTTGGACTGATGTTTGTTACTCAATCATCCCAGAACGGCTGAACGAAGCTGGATGAAATTTGGCATAGATAGATTATAGTCTGAAATGTAGGCTATTTATCCAAGGAAAACATATAGGTTTTTATCGTGATAAAACTTTTTTACGTGGGCCGAGCCATGAACAAAAGCTAGTACTAAATGCCAATTTATTTTTTCTTTCTGTTTACTACTGAACCACTGATTTTGATCAAATTTGATACGTAGTAAGCTCAAAATCTAAAGATTTTTTTTATTTATTCATACTATATCTATACTATCTATACTAATATATAAAGCTGAAGAGTTTGTTTGTTTGTTTGTTTGAACGCTCTAAAATCAGGAACTACTAAACCGATTTTAAAAAATCATTCACTAATAGGAAGCTACATTACTCTTGAGTGCTCTTGAGGCTACTTTTTATCCCGGGAAAATATGTTTGTCCCGGAAAAACTTTTTCACGCGGGCGGAGCTGCTAGCAAAACTAGTAACGAATATTTCCTAATTAGTATATGACAAATAGTTACAATTGTGACTCTCACACTGAGGAACTAAGTTGACACCTGTGCCTTAGTAGTCAGTTTGTACAAACAATTTGTCCCAAATCGACTTCCACGCGAGCAAAGCCACGAAACAAAACTAGTAGTTTAATAACTGTTCTCTCGCTAGTCGATAGGTCAGCTATTTGAGTTATTTCTCCCTTTGATGGCTTTGATTGAATGGGCTGTACTAGTATGAACTGTTTTATAGTGTTATTAATAAATAAATTTGCTCTAAGAGACCTAACAATACTTTTCGTTTTAGAGTTTCATAAGACTTCTAATGTTTTAAATGGAATAGTTAACCGTAATCATGATAAATCCCTGGTATACAGTGTGTTGGAAAAGATAGTAAATAGTAAATAATCATACTGATTAAGGATGTATAATAATAACTGAAACTGGTGGTAGGTCTCTCATATATAAGAGTCCGTCTGGGGGAGTACAAACCGCAATGTCTATTTCTACCGCCAAGCAGCAGTGTGCATGCACTGTTGTGTTTCGGTTTGATGGACATTGTATTAATGTGACTACTGGACATAATGAGACTTAACATCTTATGTCTCAGGATGACGAGCGCAGTGGAATGCCACACAGTACTTTGTAAGTCAAGGTGCTGGATGGTGTTGCTACTGTTTATGGGTGGTCGTATCAATTACCATCACGCGAACGGCATTCTCGTCTCGTGATTGAATGCATTTTTTTTAATAGTATCTAAAAAAATCTTGATATTTATTTATAATCATGTGAAGATGTTTGAAGGCAATGGTAAATTAATTATTCTAAGGTCTGAATTCACCACTTGCTGGGAAAGGCTACTTGTCACATATAAATGTTTAAGGCGACCAATACAAAAATTACACTCTAATCTATAGTCAAAATCTAAAATATCTTCTAATCTACTTCAGCTGTTTAATACGATAACTGTCAAATAAAATTCTACTTGTAACCTGTGCAACAGATATTTATCGTTGTGTTGTTACAGACCATTCGATATTTAATTTGCATAATATTATGTACGTTCTATCTTTTTGACTTAGTTTTTTAATCTAAATCTTAATTAGATGCAGTGTGTTGTATAATTTTTATTTTTATTGAATGTTTTGGAGAGATTTATAAACAAAATACATAAATAATTTATTTTCGATGTATAAACTTATTTATAACTTACTTTGCTTGCGGCTCCGTTTGTGTAATAATCTTTTAATGGGTTAAGTATAATTTTAGTAACTTTTTTTTATTTTTTTTATTGCACTGAATGACGAGACGAGCATGCTGTTCGCCTGATGGTAAGTGATACGACCACCCATAAACAATAGCAACACCATCCAGCACCTTGAGTTACAAAGTACTGTGTGGCATTCCACTGCGCTCGTCATCCTGAGACATAAGATGTTAAGTCTCATTATGTCCTGTAGTTACACTGGCTAGAATGTCCTTCAAACCAAAATACAACAGTGCATGCACACTGCTGCTTGGCGGTAGAAATAGACATTGCAGTGGTACCCACCCAGACAGCCTCTTACATAATGAGAGACCTACCACCAGTAGAATACTACTACTGTATAATTGTTCTCTACCTATCAATTAAAGTATTCTCAAACTTTTCATCCATATCAGATGGAATGCAAACAAACATACAAAAAAAATCGCCTATTAGTTTTCGATAACATCCTATAGTTACAATATTATGAAAAAGCCTTTATTTTGAAATCACAGACACGTTTCATTTATTTGTATACTAGCTTTGGCTTACAACTTTACCTGCGTAAATAAGTTTTTCCAAATAAAAGTCCAACTATATATTTTCCTGGGAATAAAATTTGCCTACGTCCCAGGGTCTCAAACTATCTGCATACCAAATTTCATCGAAATCTGTTTAGCAGTTTTTGAGTTTATCGCGTTCCTACAGACAAACGCAGCAGAGTACTTTGTTTTGTAATTTGTTAAAATATTTTTAATAGCCACGATGACTTGTACATAAATTGTAAGTAATCGCAGGGCCGGCACAAAAAATAAGGCCTACACAGCAATCAACATGGGTTTACATAACGTTTTTTACTCAATTATATAGTTACAAATACAAATGCTGTGCAATTACATGTCCTTTAAATAACAAATAGCAATAATAACGAACTAATTGGGCGCCATTCAGAAGCTTATTAAATAAATACGAGGAGTTATTTAGCCACGTACCTATAATAGATTTGTGTTAGTTATCTGAAGATAACGATCGTTAGGTCTTAGCACACACACACACACGCGCATTTTATTCCCGAAGGGGTAGGCAGAGGCGTAACTAGTGCACCCACTTTTCGCCATGCGTATTCCGTCCCATGATGTGATAGGGGGCGAGCCCATCGCCATATCGGGTACAAATTCCAGACTCCAGGCTGACACTTAATTTTAAAAACCCAATATCACTTTGCCCGACCCGGGAATCGAAGCCAAGACTTCAGCATTGCAGTCATACCGTAATACAACTACGCCACCGAGGCAGCAGTTAGGTCTTAGCGATGCCTATATACTAAAATTTACGTCTAATTGACAGTAAATTACAACGATAGGACTTTACGTACGCTAACTTATGTCGGAATATCGCCCTCAACCCGATTATTGGTCAAATAACATTATGTATGCGGCAAAGTAATCCTGCACGCCAGGACCATAAGAAATGGAATGGGCAGACTTATAAAGAACAATGGTAGATATTGGTTAAAAGTTGTAATTATTTTTAGTAAGTATGCCGGGACTTTGCCCAACTGTGGGCCAAATATTTCCATCTTTTCCGAGCGTTCATTGAACTGACAGACTAGGTAGCTCAACTTTCCCATGGCTATGCAGTACCGGTAAACGCCTTTTCCCCACTAAAAAAGACAAAACAGCTTTTGTAGTTTTATTGTAGAGTTAAGATTGGCCGGTTCTCCTAAATGCTATTTAAATTGGCGATAATCAAGGAATAAATAAAACAAAAGAAATCACGACTGCAGTAAAAAGTACAAAACAAGCTAGCAGCATTTGGTTATTCTGTTACTCTGCTGGAATCGAATGCTATTTTATGTCGGTAGATTAGACAAAAACAACTTGTGATTCTAGTAAGCTCTGCCTCGGTCTGTGGTTAACATTTTGACTGTAAATTTTACTATTATTATTAATTTATCACATTTCAGAGACGGAAATAATATAAATATCAAGCTAGTATTTGTTTAGTAGGCCGACGTTGTTAAAAATTGTCCACGGTATAAAGACCAGGGTGCTGGCTCGACCTAGGTAATACCACTGTCTCACAGAAAGCCAAAGTAGAGAAAACTTATTATTGCGTTTCGCATAACTAGTGAAAACGCTATTCATCATCGCACACAAATGAATTT
Source organism: Sphinx pinastri (assembly GCA_947568825.1). Taxonomy (NCBI): domain Eukaryota; kingdom Metazoa; phylum Arthropoda; class Insecta; order Lepidoptera; family Sphingidae; genus Sphinx; species Sphinx pinastri. The sequence goes on from OX387623.1 coordinate 2,776,807, forward strand.
CATGAAGCTGGATGTAACATAGTTTTTGCTTATTTTGTCCGTTACGTCACCTAATCAAAGAGAGGAAGGGGGGGTTCAGAATTAAACATATATGCATAGCAAACAGCTATAAAGTTGAATTGATGCAGCTTCGGGCTTTAGCAAAGACGAGTGTTAGCAAGCGTTTTTTTGCCCTCACTAAGTTTAATTCTTACGCAGGCAAAGTGCCTGACTTACGTAGTCGACTCTGTCTTGACGTTGCGTCGACGTCAGACGTCAGACTTCTGCGGTCTACCTAGCGAGCTATTTATAGCTGTATCGCAGAATTGTCTAAACAATTCCGTCATAATTCCCTGAATTATATGCTTCAGTTAACCCCGCCGAATGAACAACCAGAAAATTTAATTGTAATAGTAGAAGTGTTTGCTCAAAAAACCTTTTTGTGCACTTTTAATTATAAATATGTATAAAAAATTGTTTGTCTCGTTATGCGTTGTCAAGTTTCAAGGTTGTCAAAAAAACTAATCAAATCCACTTCTGACCAGCTTGCAGGTGGTGTAGGTATTGGAATATTTATGAGTGGACTGTCTGAATAATGTATAAGCCTTCATATACACACTTGGAAAGAAAACTTTTTGTCCTGCTTGTGGTTGTACTAAAATCAGCAAAGTTATGAAATAAGTTTTGTGCATGTATTTCTGAACGCAAGCTGACTACTAGTGTCTCATCGTTCACCGAGCTTCTTTCTGTACCATGATGCGACACGGGCAAGTTTGTCGCCATTATTCAGATACAAATTCCAGAAGTAGTAAACATTTAATTGAATTTTAACGTGTCTGCGTTATGAAAAGAGAAATTTTGGAATTTTTAATTTATCACTAATACAAATCTACTTTATCTCTGGACTTTTTATTTCGGAAAATAACCGCAAGCTTGTCGCGCTATAATTTTTAACAGTATTGATGTTGCGTTACTTAAAATAGAGACCTATAAATTAAATATCTGATTTTCGTATCTATGATTCCTGCAACTTTGTAAGATATCAAAATTACTTACACTCAGATGTATTTTTTTATTTGCATATCAAGGTACTGCTGTTTCTTGGATACCAACTAATATTAATAACACGCAGAACGAGGAATTCGATTTGAAATTAAATTAAATAATTTATTTGAATCCATAAAATTTTAAACGTCATTTAGATTCCGCAAAAATATAACCAACAGTTTGACACAAAGAAAATGACTACAATTAGTTTTTCATTTCGTTTAGGTATTTTACTTGCAAAATACATTTCACGCATATATCATATGTTACTGTTATTTATTTATTATAATTCTACCATTTAAACTCGAAATGTTACGTGAAGCCCAGTTCGAACTACGCAAGTATTTAAGTTGAGTGGGGAGTAATTTAATAACTAGATGTATCTGAACACCAAAAAGTCAAGTAAATAAGCACAGACATGTTTTGTGACTAAATTACTCACTACTTGACTAATACTAACGTAGTCTGCACTGTGCTTAAGGCATATTATAGGTCGAGTGAATTCAGTACAAAATCTTGTCATTAAAAAGAAAAAAGGAATTAAATAAAATTCTCACATACACCATATTTAATAATTTATTTTCCTATCATTCTCCCATTATATAAAATGTACAAAAATTAAATTAACAAGGAAGCTTTAGCTTGCTACGACTTTCGGTCGCCAAAGCTTTACTAAAATATTGCTTAGTTATTTTATACATCTGTTAGTCATTGTAGACCAAGCGTTATAGTTATAGTAGCTTATATATTATATACCTGGCAGTAATAGCATAGTCTTTGCGAATATTAATTTTAAATAAAATTTTATGCACTTCAGAAATGTCCATAATTTATTGTTTAATAATTAAATAAAAAAGTTTTGAATAAATTTATTCATCGTATTACTTTTTATTTTAAATTTTACTTTTCTCTCTTTGCTGCTAATAATATAATAATAATTTATTCAAATTAGAAAAGTATTAAAAACTTCAGAGAAAATATAAAATACAATTTACTTAGTAAATCGAAGTGATGTCATTGCATTTCATGTTAGTGCAAGTAATTCATTACAGGCTGACTCAACACGACAACGATTTAAAATATATGATTCATTCGAAAGTATGACATAGTAAAATATGAATATTATTAAAACATAATTACGATAAGTGCAAATTGTAAGAACGTAATTGAGTTTTTACTTAATGTTGTAATTTCCAACAGAATTTTATAATTACTAAACATATTACAATTATTGACCACATCCTAGACTATGTGAGTCACTAACGAGGCAATAATTTTTCGAATGTCATTACTATCCAGCCTTACCTACTAATGTATTTTATACTGTGACATCAAACTTCTGCGTTACCAACATTTTTATGAATACAGTTATTATTCTTATTGTTATTGATAGGATAAACAAAATCTTGATTATTTTTCGGTGATTAAATTACTCATAACAATCAAAATGAAATTAATTTAAATTCATACCATTACAAATAATCATTCAATTAAATAATTATTTAATTTGGTGCATGAGTATTGTAAATGTTAATTTATTTCCTCAAAATGTGAAACATAATTTCACTGGATGTTACGTTTATAGTTAATAATGTATAGTAAAGTTTGTGAAAAAGCTTTGTTCGCATAAATACTTTATACAACTTAATTGAAGTCAGTTCATTAGTAAATCTGTGAGTAAATATACTATGGTAAAGTTAAAGGTTCAGCTGTAAAGCTAATTTTTTATTAATAAAAAAAACAATATTAAATATTATCGTTTATTCTCAATTATATTATTCGATTTTCGTTGATACCCAAAAAGCCTAGCTCCTTCGTATACCCAAGAGAATTGTCAAATTACCCCATTTTATCCCACTTTTTAAACCAATATTTACTAATGAACTAGATGACCCACGTTTTCACTGTCCGAAGAATTAAATAAATAAATAGAAGCTGAAAACCTAAGAAACGTTCGAGCACGTGCGAGATGGCACATGTAATTAGACTTATAATTAAGAGGCAGAACTTAAAACTAACTTAAATTTAATCATCAACAACCTGTTTCTGAAACTATAAAAGTAATAATTTTGGTAATAGGGTGACACTTAAAAGATGTAAAAGTGAATTTATTACAGAAAGAAGTTCCAAAAAAAAATAAAAGATGCGGACTTAGGCAATTGTAGAAAACATAAATTTGCTAATAAAAGATTTTAAAGATCCAAATAGGCAAATAAATTAAGTTTCAGAAACAAGTTCTCGAAATGATATCATAATCAGATCTACTGTTTAAAGAATCCCTTATTTCATTTAAATTAAAAAAATAAACTGCTAAGCGTAATGTATTTGAGTAGGTTCACACAACCTCGCAAAAGCTCCGAAGCTTTACGTTAACCTTAATGCTTGCAATTAGGTACAAAATTCTGGAAACATATAAATCTTTTTAGTTCAAGAAAATTAAATATTACGTACTAAGGTAGTGCTAGAATCACATTTTCATCCTAGTCAATACCTATCCATTTTAAATAATCTTTCTTACTTAACTTTTGCTTTCTGTTATTCTAAGGGAGTAACATATTTTGAACATTTTGCGAGTAAATACACTTCTAGCATATTCTTCTATGTCCTAAAGAGACATTCTTTAAAATGTTTACCCCTACTTAGGAACACTTGTGAGGAAATTAACTTAACCAATGAACTATCAAAATCTCATATTTATATAAGTCGGTGTCTGCATGACTAGGTGATATACTATTACTATACAAGAATTCAGGTAAGAGGTATCTTAGAATAGAATATTTAGATTCCAGGTTTGATAAAGATTTTGATAGTTCATTTCCTTAAAATCAAATGTATATACAAAATGTTGACGACTGCTGATAATAATTTCCTCAAATTCATTTTACGCTGACGGTTTTTTCTCTTAAATTCTTTGCTTTCTAAATCTATCCCCTTTTCTCATACTAAAAAATTAATAAATTATTGCGGTTCAATCACAAAAACAAATTCAAAATCAAATTTTGAGTCGTTTTATAATTCAGAACTCCTGTGATATTGAACCTTCGCGATTATTAAGCCTTAAGTCTAATTACAATCGACTTTATATGTACATTTGAGCACTTAACACACAGTGCATACTATGACACTTCCGGGAAAGTTTTGAGTCCAACTATCTAAATGGCTATCCGGAGCCTCCTGAGCCATTGCTGTATACGTCGGTGGCAGCTCTCTGTCCAGCTCTGATGACACTCTGAACCGTCTGCGCAGCACCCTGGGAAATTACATGTGTTCAATTAATTTTAGAACTGACTTCAAAATATAATTCTTCAACAATATTTTAGATATTTTCTCATAAATACTTCCTTCTACGATGTGGATATCTTGTAACGTTGCTAGGAACTACTACTATAAAGTACTTTCTGTTCGATAGGGTCTCGGGTCATATATTTTCATGCTAGACAGTTTGTTAGAAAGATGTATGTTAGAAGATGGAATGAATGGGTGAAATAACAAGAATGCTAGGTAGACAGACGGATTTTACTTATATTCAGGTATTAGTAAAATCCTGGTCTTTTCGGCGGGGTACTGTAACGTTGCTAGGAACGTTAACTCTCTTCGTAAACGTTATCGTTTAAGTCAGTTTAACTACCAATAGAAACTGTTAATGTATCGTATTGGCTGGTTAAACTGTCACTAGTTTTGACGTACGTCTGAACGGCGCTCGTATAAATAAGCGTGCAATGTCACGCGCGCCTTTTTTCTATAATCTTCTTCGCCGTAGCAACACTACCAACTAACTGCGTGTTGCCACGCATACCGTTGTTCCCGCTGGGGTTTCTATGGTACGGCGTGGAGTGCTGACTCCATGCTCCGCTGGCGTCGGGAGTGCTGACCCCCGATCCCAGCCACGTGCTGACCGCCTTCTCCACGGTGCGGAGTGCTGACTCCGCCACGTGCACACCACCATCGTCGTCGCGGGTGCTGACCCCGGCCACGTGTGCACCATCGTCGCGGGTGCTGGCCCCGACCACGTGCTCACCACCACCATCGCAGTCGGGTGTGCTAACCCCGACCACCTCACCACCGCTGCGCAGACCACGTGCTACCATCTGCCCGGCGAGCTGTCGCCGGAGCTAGCCACGTGCATCAGCGCCGTGCCGTTCGCCTGAATCGGAGTCTCCGCAGGCCAGTGACTCGTTTGCATACCACCAGCAAACCGTACCGAGTGTAACGCGGAGGTGCAAAATAAAGCTCGTACCACGAACCTAAAACCCTGAGTTTCTCTTCTATCTCCTAACTATCTATCTGCGGCGCCTCACGCCGCAATCTATTTTAAGTGTACATTTATCAACGTCTTTAAACTTGGCTCATGATCTTAATTTTAGAGCTTTATTAATTATACCTAGTAGATATAAAACAATAAACCGCTACTTCAGAATTAAACTGAAATATTGTAAAAGTAACTTATATCAATTAATTGCTTCTAAAACTAGCATTCTTCCAATATGTCAGTAAATAACTCCATACTATTTGCGTCTTTTCCGGATCGCGGGATTTCATATTTTAATAAAATATTTTAATAATTTACATTAAAAACATAGAAAACACCATCAAACATTTAGATTACAATATTACTTCCTGAATACTGAGTAGTGACTAAAAGTCAACTTAAGAGCATTTTATCAATTGTCAAAAAAACGGGTTCATCACGGTATCACTTCAGTTCTAAAGGTGCGATATACGAAATAGATATATACGGACTTAACAGATTATTTTACGAAATTTTAATTAACTGTAAAGACAGCAAATTTAAATCCCAATACTGTAAATATGATAAAATCGATAATTTTGATAATGTTGGTTGAGATTTAGATTAAGCAAGAGATTAGTGGTTGATTTATTGTATTATAATATGGATCAATTGATCGAATATTACGTTATTAAAATGTTCAATGTCATAAGATGAAATCACGGTGACATAGATAATGATTGTTAATATAAATATATTACAGTTAGTCTCTTTGGAACTTACAACTTCATTGCGGCAATTTTTCTGCAAACTTACAATTTTATAAATTATGAACAAATTCAAACCAATTTGCAACATACACTTATGATATTCTTCTGTAATCTTACCAAAATATTGTCATTTTCAAATTTCTCTCCATTGTAATCATCTTTAATCTAATTCATACGTTGAACTGATCAATGATGTGGTGTTTATTTCTCTTACTAAATACATAATTCCAGCTACCGGTTCTCTCTCTGCATCTTACCTAATAATTATCATTCCCCTCCACTGGTTTAAGATACATATTACATACCACGAACACCTAAATTATCATTGGACTTCTTTCGATATAACAATCACCTGTATAGCAGCTCCTAGAAACTGCGAGAAAGCTCTTGTGACATTAATAGCTGCTGATACGAGTTGACCCCGTCCAGGCGCTTGCTCCGACGCCACCGCCCTCGGAGGCTCGAGAGGTATCTACAGTAAGTCACATAAGTTAGAACACATGGCAGAGTGGAATGAGCTAAGCTACTAGCTATCGCATACATGAGTTGCGTTGATTTCTGATGTAATTTCTGGGGAAGTACAAAATTATAAAAATGTTTTTCTAGCGTGTCATGATTAACATGATAAAGTGAATAATATTTACCATAAAGTGACATCTAAAAATGATAAGTTTCAAGACAATAATTTCAATAGCGAATAGTGATCTATACTAATATTACAAAGAGGAAATTATTAAATTAAAATCGTAGCAACTCATGTAAGACTGCAAGATACGGTGCTATAATCACATAAAGGTGCAAATAACAACAAGGTGCAAATAGACATAAACATACAACTGTACATATAATATGTATATACAATCATTGTTAGTAAAGATTTGAAAGGAAATGTCATGGTTGAATGAGTATGGTTATGATTGGTGTTAGAGTCAGTATTACATTTACAGACATTTCTAGGAAATTAAATATTGTACAAAGTTATATTCATACAGAATTAGAATAAGTTTAAGAAACAAGGCATGCTTAGCAAATTAAGATTTTAATTATGTTAAATGTTTTAATTTATTTATTTTACACTGTATTTCAATATTTACTCACCAAATACACACTAACACTTCACAGAATCTATTTTACAATATCTACATTACACTTCATGCTTTGAATCGGTTATATTATTAACTACACTAAAGTAAACTAGACATGACTAATATGATTATATTAAATTAGCATAAATTATTTTTAAAAATAACACAATTTTTACTTGAATTGTTTTTGAAATAAATATATCTGTTTAAAAATGTAGCGAAACACTTATTTTATATTCATTTAAACTAAAATTCTAAAAAGAATTGGTTTTACTTTAATCATTTTTCATAGGCTTTGATATTATTTTAAAGTATCTAGAAAAACATTTTACACGCTACAGAACAAACACTTACTCTGTAAAAAAATATTCTTAGAATATATTAAATTATACATACATACGATACAAATTATGTAAGATAATGTATAATACTTTCTTGCATTTTGAATGTGTCGCTTAATCATGGACCTGATGAAGGATTTAAAATATGTATTAAGTATTTTGATAATGTACTGCTCATGTAATTATTTTTAGTTGAATATTCTGTGTTCATTAAATAACCATAACCAGTAGGAATTGACCATGGGATTATTCCATTTGGAAACACAAGAGGTTCTGTTAATTAGATCAGATTTGATTAAGTTATGAGACGATTAGTGAATTATTCAAAGATCTCAATTTCTACTTTATTTATTAAAGAGTTTAGAGTACGTAAATAGAACGAGATTTTACACAAAATATTTCATATTTACTACTGCTATATACCTGTCATCATAAAATTAAATTGCTTAACGAAATCTAATCTGTAATAAAAGGATTTATTATTTACATTTTGTACACATATCACACAGTGGAAGGTGCTTCAAATGATACATTTGTGATAAAACCAACAAGTGATAAAACAAAAAACTCATAAATTAAACACTTTATTACACAAAGAAAAGGACGCTTTGCATTACGGCACAAATGTATATGAAAAAGCCAATGAAGCCAATAATTTATAAATAATTAATTTACGATAAAACACAAAGTAAAAAAACACAAAAAGAAACTTAATATCTCATCACATTTCTCACTATTTACAAACCAACCCGACCGTACTCTACAAAATTTACATATCTCCAGACTTAGATTAAATAGGAACAAGTTAAGTAAAATTTCTAAATCTCTATAAAATAACCCAAGAATTCGTTCCATTTTCGTTTGACGTATTTAATCTAAGTTCGGGTCCTCCACCTCACCCCCAGTCGCACAACTTAAGTAAAAGTGATGAGAAACCCACTCGATTAGCTGCCGGTCTATCGTCAGCATTGCCCACAAACGGGCCAGAGCCAAACCAGTTGACTCTGTTGCTGGTGGCGGGCGAGGCCGCAGGAGCTGGCCGCGCTGAGGGTGGCGGCCGCCTCACGCTGTTGGTATTGGTGCTGCTGCTGGTGGGCCTTGGGGCGCCCGGCCCCGGTGCCGTCTCTCTCCACTGCTGCCAGAGCCACGCCAGCCCATCCAATATGGGCCTTCGCGGCGCTGGCTGCGGTGGCGGCGGCGGTGGCGTCGTCGGCCGCCTCGCTTTAGGCGTCACTACCACTTGGTTGAGTAAAGCCTACGATGTTATACGTATGTCTAAATCTAATGAATGTTTAAAATTAATAATGACTATGGAAGGTGAAATATATGACGATGAAGCTCAAAGTGAGAATGCAGACAAGAATGAACGTGAAGCGTTTGAAGCGAATTTTGTAGTTAAACTTTGTGATTGCGGTATAAATATTTGTGAATATTAAATTTTACCTTCAGGCTATACCTTGATGTTGGCTACGATAAATATTAGAAGTATTAATGAAAAAGAAAAGAAAAGTTAGACTAACAGCAAGTCGTAGTTGCTCATCCAAAGAACTTGCCGTGGTTGGACCAAAACCTTGCTCCTTCAGCAACGCTGCTAGCAATGCGTCGTTGCTCTTGCCGTATTCAGTACTCAGTGATATAGGCGCTTGGGTTGCCTCAGACACCATGCCACCGCCTTGTGTCTGTTGTAGGAGTTTTTGTAGTGCTTCATCAGACGTTTGGCCTGGAATTTCATAAAGTTTATTTTATTAGAATGAGTACGAATATGTATAAGGTTCATAGTTATTATGTGATCATGCACCAGTGGGTTTTACATTAAATAAATCTTACGTATAAAAATAAATTATTTTAACGAATATAAGACTATGTAGGTACATTGAACAGGTTTTCAAATGTTTTCTACGGTATTTGCTTCTGCCACATCTTTGACCTCAAAGTACAAAAAATTGGCCCCAGGAAAACCTCACTCCTTATTTGATTAATATTTGAACCAAAGAACAAATATTTTCTTAGCATAGACTATTCGGGAAATGTCATAAGATACGAAAAAGCGTTAGTGCCTTATAAAAAACTATAGGCAATACTGGTGGAAGTATATTTTGGTACTATTTTATGTTTTAATGTTAGTGTGAGATTTAATTCATACCTTTGATAAAATATTACCAACATAAACAGGTTTTTAATACTTAATGAATCCAGTTTTTAATATCTCGCAGTAGAGAAGTCTTCTGAATGATGATGAAAATAGATGATGTTCGGAATAACGATGATGGCTACCTACTCCAAATCTCACCTGTTAAAGTTAGTTTGTTCCTTTGCGTTGTCGTCTCCTGTGCGCCCTGCAATTGTATCAAAGTTTGTAACAATTTCCCATCGTCCTGCACACTCTTCAAGTCGTCCTTTACAGCTATTTTTGCACCAAACGGTAAAGATTTTGTGTCAATAGTTTTAGTAACTACGTTAGTGTTAGGCTTCTGTGTTAATGGGTCGAAGGGTTCGTTCAAAGGTGATGGTGAAGCAAGAAGATTTGAAAGCAGTTTTAATTCTTCATTGACATCTGGTACATTTGGACTCACATTTGGATTGGTCGGTATGTTTGGTAATGAGGGGATGTTGAATTTAGACGGATCTTGTCCCGTGGCCTTTATCAACGCTTGTAATAACTTTGTGTCCTCTTGGAATTGTCTTATGTCGTCCTCAATAGAGGGACCGTTTGATATAGTTGTTGTAAATGGCCTGGTTGTGGTTGTGGGTCTAGGTGTTGTTGTTGTAGTAGTAGTAGTAGTAGTAGTAGTAGTCGTTGTTGTTGTAGTTGTCGTTGTAGGAGTTGTTGTGGTAGGAGTGGTGGTTGTTGTAGGTCTAGTAGTTGTAGCTGTTGCACTGTTAGCAATAGTAGTTCCGATACGAACGGACTCATCAGGATTTCCAGATTGTATTTCATTGAGACTTTTCTCGACAGCCAGAGCAATGATGCGGTTTGCTAAAGCCGCCTCGCGATCTTGGCTATTAGGGTTGGTATTCAAAACAGATTTCTGAAACACGAATACATGTCAATGAATTACTTTTGTTGAATTTAATTTATTTTTCAATTATGATACATACGTATTCTGTTTACTTTTATTCTCTTTAAAATAGCTTGCAAGTTACAATAATGTTCAACTTTAATTACATTAATAACAAAAATAATAATTACCAAGTTTTGTAAGAAAGCCAGATCCTCTTCAACAGAGAACGTTGAAGTACTGGGTATATCAGTTGTCACGGTAAACCTAGCAGTTGGTACTCGGCGAGCAGTTGGTACAGTCGTGAACTCAAAACTTCTGCCTGCTGTCGTTCTTGCATTAAATGGTGGGAAAGTTGTGGATATACCCACATCCTCAGTCACAGTACTGAACGCAGCAGCAGGCTGTAACGTAGGGGAGACAGTTCTAGGGGCAAAAGTTTTAAACAGAGGAACTTGCGTAGTTGTGTACACGGGTCTTATTTCTAACGGTGTAGTAGGATTTGACCCTAATGATGTTGTCTGTGGGTTTGAGGCTATTCTCACATTTGAAGTTACTCCAGATACTAAAGGTATGTTTAAATTAGCACTATTTTGACCCTGTGTAGCCTGTAACAGAGCCTGTAAAAGTTTCGTGTCTTCTTGAATCCGTTTAATATCTTCATCTATCGACTGTGTTGTTGATTGTACTGTAGTTGTAGGTCGAGTGGTTGTCGGTGTTGTGGTTGTGGTAGGGGCTCTAGTTGTTGTTCTGATATTATTTAGTGTAGGTATGTTAAGGCTAGCCGGATTTTGACCTGTCGCTTGTAACAACGCTTTTAACAATTTAGTGTCTTCTTCAAACTGTCTTATATCATCTTCGATAGAACGAGATGTAGTTGTTTGCAGTCTACCTGTTATTGGATTACTACCACCAACATTTGATACAGCTACTTTGTTAGAGTTCTGGCCAGCAGCTGATAGAAGCGCTTCTAATAGTTTAGCTTGATCTATTGACTGAGAAGTAACCGGTGCTCCCGTAAAAGGTTTAATAGTAGTTGTTATTTTACTAGGTAATATTTGATTAAGGTTATTTTGTACATTCAAAGTTTTAGGGTTTCTTCCGGTTGCCTGAAGTAATGTTTGCAGAAGTTGTAAGTCTTCTTGATATTGTTTTATGTCCTCTTCTAAACTAGGGGTCGAAGTAAGCATTGTGCCCGTTTGAGTTGTTGTTAAGATTAATGGTAGTGCAGTTGTTGGTAGATCTGTGGTGGTTGGTACGTCTGGTGTTGATGTTATGGGAACTGCTGTCGTTGTGATTGTAGGAGCTGCAGTTGTAGTAGTGATTGTCGGGGCGGGAATTGTAGTCGTAGTAGTTGGTACCGTAGTAGTTGTAGGCGCCGGAGTTGTGGTCGTTGTTGTCGGCGCTGGAGTCGTAGTGGTAGTAGTTGGCGCAGGAGTCGTGGTAGTAGTAGTTGGCAAAGGAGTCGTGGTGGTAGTAGTCGGCGCTGGAGTAGTAGTTGTTGGCGCCACAGTAGTGGGTGGTAGTGTCGTTGATGGCACCGCTGTTGTAGTTGCTAACATAGTTGTTAAACTTTCAGTTGTACCAACAGACTCAATAGTAGCCGTCGTTGACTCCACTGTAGTTTCAGACTTAGTTCCGACCGTAGTTTGGAGAGTAGTGGTAACATCGTTCATGCTAGCTTGTGTTTGTGTTGGTTGCGTATTACTTTCTGTAACCGACGTGGCTGTTACTATCTGTACCTCAGCCTTTGCTGTGCTTGTTGTTGCAGGTTGTCTTGTTGACGCTAATTTCAGTACGTTTGAATTCAATGAAGGCACTGTTACTTCGTCTATTGGTATGAATTTAAATACAGCGTTTTCGGCCCCGTCAACTGGTTTTTCAGTTCGTATTTGTTTTGTCTGTAATTTATTTCAAAGATACGTTAGAATTCTGTACAAACGTTTGATGTTATTTAAATGTTATTGAGCTTTACTAGATGTAGGGTCCTTCACAGTATTACTTTAAGACCGACACCACTTACCTTATCCGACAACGAGTTTAATAGAACACAAGGAATGATTTACAGTTAAAGTACCGTGCCCAAGAAAAAAATTCAAATTATCGCATGTTTGTAAAATAAATGCTTTAAGATTTTTGTGTATGAGTATAAAAAGTGTTCAATACTATTAGTGAGTTCAAAAAGTACATAGATAAAGACACGATTTAAACAATAAATATACCTCCGGATCAATATCCAGTGTTAATATTCTTGGTTCGTGAGTAGAGCTCGTCATGGATGATATGACCATTTCCTGTTTAGCGGCTGAAGATATACTATTAAGCAGAATCTCATCAACAGAAGGTAGCATTGTAGTTGTGCGTAAACTCAATACATGCGAGGCAGTGCTTTTTTCAGCAGTAGGCTTATTTGTGGTAGTAGTTATACCCAATGTACTGCTTAAAAAATTAAGTGCCGATGAAGATATCTGCAATTATGAAATATTATGTTACGCCTTTGCAATGTTACCCAAAAAGCGTTTGTGGTGCGACAGACATGCAGAGCGTACAGATACCAAGTTACCCATTTTCATGCGCGGACTTGCTCCAGAGACGCTGCTGCAAGTTTAAAATAAGCCCCAAAGCACAGCATTTAAGCGTAACAACGTAAAGTCAATACCGTAGGTTGTAGGTTATTTACAGTGTCGGTGGTTAATTCTGTTCCGTTATTTGATGTGTCTGTGGATGTCACAGTATTATCAGAATTAGTGGATACTCGGATGGGGTTAAGCCGCGGTTTGACAATGGCCGGGTTGTTATGGATGGGGCTGTATGGATTCCTCAAACTCCATGGACTGATTGGTAGTACGTCAATTTTTTGCATGACTCTTGGCACTCTAGTCCCGTTCGGGAATTTACGTATTATTGTGTTATTGGGCAGCACACCGTATACGATGAATGGACTCGCCTCTGTTAATGATTCCAGTACATCATCATTAGGATCTTTACGTACCACTGTATTGTTTGGTAATATTCCAAAAATAACATAATCTTTTTTCGGAATCGCGGGTGTAGCGACAACTACAGGATTAACGGTTATTGTGGATTGATTTGAACCATTTGGTGGTGTAGTATCAGCAATATTTTGAGTTGTAGTTTCTACGTCGATTTGAGTTGTATCTGTATTAATTTGTGTTGTTGTTTCTGTGTCGGATTGAACAGTAGTTGTTTCAGTGTTATCTTGCGTAGTCATTTGTTCAACATTTTCTGTGGTCGTCACAGCAGGTACATCTTGTGATCTACCCAAATCTTGTGTTTGTTCAGTAGTTGCTACCTGCGTGGTACTTTGAATATCGTTCACTTTTTCGGTAGTTACTTTAGATGAAATAGTTGTAGAAACTGTTTCACTGAAATTCTCTGTTGTAGCGGCAATACGAGAAGATATATCTACATCATCGGTAGTTGCTTTTAGTGATGTACCCTCTAGTATAACTGTGGTTTCAACTGACTGAATTGTAGTTGGGAAGCTTTCTTCGATAATACTAATTGTTGTTTCATCAAACTGTGAGGACAGTGTAGTACTAGGAAGGGGTTCAAAAATAGAAGGAATGGTAAAAGGGGTAGTAAGCATGTCACTACTAGTCACAGGTGTCTCAGTTGTTGATGTCATTGTGTTTATAATATTCGTCAAACGCGAGGATAAATTGATTTTATCAGGCGAGCTCACAATGTCAATCACGGGTGGTGCAGTTGCGATTTCATTATTATGTTGTCGTATAAGATCTTCAATCATTTTCAAAACTCTAGCTTTTTTGGACAGTACCCACAACTGAAGTGGGGAAACTTTACCCGGATCCTGCACTACAAAGTCCTCATTGCCTTGTAATTCGAGTAATGAGGAAGACATATCAGGTAATGATTTGATAAATTCTGAAACTCGTGTCGTTTTAGTATTTGTGTCAATATTTTCGGACGAGGATGGAGTGAAATTTTTGACTTCATAATTTGAAAGGAAAGGTGCGGGGGAGTTTTTGTTAGTAGTAGAATCAACTTGTACATCAGCACCAAAAGTATTTTCAGTATTACTAATTCCACTGGGTGCAACTATGTCTAAGGAGACAGTAGACGTAGCTGGTCCAGAAGATGGAGTTGTACTTGAGAGACTTGAAAAAGAACTTGGTTGCTCAGAGGTTCCTATAGTTGTTGAACTGACACCAGCTAACGTTGTCTGGCTACTCGACAAAGATTGAGTGCTATCTGTAACAGCCGCAGTAGTTTCAGAGATATTTACAGCCTGAGAAGACGCGACAGTGGGTTCTACGGTGCTATTTACATTGTTTCCTACATTTCGAAGGATATTATCTATATTTACAGAGTCCGTATTAATATCGATATTTTCGGTATCTTTTATATCCTCCAAACTGTAGGGGGTAGTGTTAGGTGTCCTGTCAGAATTGTCAAGTGCGTTCGCAAGTCCATCTAAAGCTCTAGGAATTAAACTCTTTAATAAATTTGCCATATCTCCAGATATCCTAGATCTACTATCGTCGTCCATATTTCGGATAATTTCTTTAATATTATTAGACAACATGCTAGTTAGTTCTGACGACACTAAATTATTATTAGACAACAAAAGATCAGACACTGTGTTATATACCATTGTTGAGTCAGTCATCGGCTGATTTGATGTAGGTTCAGGTGCAGTCGTGATTTTGTCTGTTGGCGGTTCTGTATTTGAATATAATACTTTGATAGCGAAAGGTCTCCTCGCGGAAACGGGAGTAGAAGGAGTTGGGACAGGGGTTTGCGGTGTATTCACAGGAGTTACGGTTTCATCTTGAGTGCTTAGTGACGGTGTAACATTTGCCCCGACCGTACTGTTAATCACACTTGGTGTAGTCTGGACTGTGTTCTGTACAGATTTAGTAACAGTGCTTACATTGAAGGCGACAGCTGTAAAATTATCCTGATTTGGTATGCCTTGGGCACTATTTACATTGATGTTACTCACGCCGTTGAGTATTTTTGTTACGTCTGTGTTAATTATTGTACTTTTCGTAACTTCAGTTGTTGAAGAGAGTCTGGTTCTAGGTGTGGACGTAAGTATTTCAGCTAGAGCATCGAATATAGATACTGTAACTGAGGGCGAATGGTGGGACGCTTCGACATTCATTACATGCGATGGTTTGACCAGACTCTCCGAAAGTCTCAAGTCTGCTGAGGACAAAGTCCTTCGTGTCTGAGTAAATGAAATAGCGTTCACGCCCGGCCCTAATTGCATTTCTTCTCCCTCTACCTGAAATAAGAAGTAATCTCACCCATATAAACAGAAAATATATAGACGTTGTGTATTTATTGCAAAGGTTTAAATAATTGCTTGAAAGATAAACCCTCAGACAGTATTTGGAAACTCGTGCAAAGACCAAAGCCTCTTTATTATACTTGGAATCAAGATAGTGAGTACACTGAAGTGTTAGTGTCGATGAGAGAGAAAGTTTAGATGGAAATGAAGTATTATTAAAACAATTTGTAAGATTTATACAATATTTAATATCTTGTTTGTTAGTGACTTCTAAACTACAAAATATAGGTACATTAGTTTTATAAGCTTATGCGTTAAGTTTATTTAACTAATGAATATATTTTTTTGTCTGACTTACAATTATTTAATTATTTAAATATATAATATAACGATGTCTCTTTTGATACCTCAACGCAAAAACTTGTTATAAACAACTTTACGTTTCGTTTCAAAGAGACTTTTTCAACAAAATTAATGCATTACAAACTTACAGTCTAAATTAAAATGCCAATACAGATAAATGCTCTTAATATTACAATCTCTTTAAAACTAAACCATAACCGTTATATTACAACAGATGAGTGAATGAAATGAATGATAGTGATCCGATAAACGGTTTACGTCAAAACTATATGATTCCATTAACCAGTTCAATGGATGGTTCATGAATGAGTGGTGTCGTCGTGACGTTCTGTCTTGACATCGACTCTGTAGTGACATCTACATCTCCACCAATGAACCAACTAGGCTCTTCTACAGACTTTGTCAACAGGTTGTCAGTGACGAAGAATTTCAGCCACGCCTTTAGCAATGAGAAACTTATTGTTACAAACATTACCGTTGCACAAATTTTGTATAATGATAATATAATTTGTACTATGTTAAACGCACAATAATGATTCCTATGAACAATTAATGGATGAATTTGTTTAGCACAGTACGAGATGTGAAATCAATTTAGAAAAATGAAATGTTTGTACGTACATGAATTCTGGAGTAATACTAAACGATAATAAAAAACGCAAAAAATGATTCCACATTTTAGTAATGACAATGATAATGATTATGGGGTGCAACAATGATATTCAGTATTTAGCTTATCTTAATGCCAATTGAAATAAAGGGGCTTTGTTCAATTTTGGAAAACTGCAATGTGAAGTTGTATTACAAGTAAATTTTGTCTGTTGCACTGAAATTCAAGATTTTTTTAAGTACTTTGTTAACAGTATTTAGAATAGTCTTCGTGTTACTTACAGTAGATGGTGTTATTGTGGGTACAGTGGGTTTGTAAAATGGTTTATCGAGATAGGAAGCTCGATATTTAGAACTAAACCTGCTTTTAGGTCTATCCGGCTCAGGAGTAATCTGTGGAATTAGGTCAAGTGGCTCAAATATATTTCTTACACGTTTTTGAAAATGTATTCAATAAATTTTCGAAGAATACTCACTCCATTAGTGGAAGCCTCTGTAGTTTTGGAATAAGCCTCACTGAACTTTCTCACATGCTTATCTCTAGGCTTCGGTGTGGTTATATCATTGTCTTCATCTAAATCTTTAGATTTTGTGCGTTTACGGCCGTATTTCCTGGTATAGAGATTCCTTACTGGCGGAGTGGCTGTTGAAGATCCTCTTTCTTTTTCTTTTACCAACTTAGGGTTCTGATCTTTATAATTTGCATGGTATTTGTATCGGTCGGATTCGACTTTGGCACCACCTGAGGGTGGAACTGATACATACGCCATATTCTCCGATTCTTGCGCCATATCAGGGATATTTACGGTGTTATTTTTCAGAGATTCCCTGCTATTGACGGCAATTATAATTTCTTTCTCTTTATTTTCAGCTTGCGGTCCTGTTGCGACATTATTTTCGTCTGGATTTTTAAGTAAAGTAAATATTAATGGCGCATCTGCGGTGTCTTCCCTTTTCTTTTGTACTGTTTCGACATTTACTTTCGTAATAGACTCCGTTGTTGATGTTGTGTCATTTTTAAGATTATTCCTCAGACGAGAGTAATACGATGTCCTAGGTAGTGTAGTTTTTGTCTTTCCAATATTCGTGTAACTATTGCTGTTTTCAGTCACGACAGAGATTTCAGTACTCGTGCTTGGGTTCTTAGCTGAAAATTTTCTGGAATAATTCGGTGATCTGGCAAGCGATTTTTTCAAAACACCACTGTTTTCAACTCGTTTGTCCTTTTCCAAGTTGTCTTGTTTGGGTGGTTCCGTAGTAGAAGATTTGAATTTTCTGCTGTATTTATATGCCGCTTTTGAAGGATTTTGACTTGATGATGAACTTGGAGCAGCTGTTGAAGAAACTAACGACTTTCTATTTCTATTGGTGTAGGTTCCTCGTGGTCTGTATTCTGATTTTTTGGCCTTTGAAGCATCGGGAGCCACAGTCGTCTCTGCAGTTTTGTCTTGGTTTTTAACTTCCTTTTTTTCTTCCTCTGCCTTTTGCTTCCGAAGCTGCAACATTAATATTGATCATAGATTTTTTGTCTGTAGGTAGGTATTAATATTAAACATGTTTGATTATGTGAGTTAATTTAAAAGACATTTAAGAAGGACGAGAATGCAAAGTGTGGGCCTAAAATATAAAATTTGGTGGTCATTTAGAGAAGTGACCCCAATAAATTACCCTTGAGTGTTTGTTTTCAGCTGGACCAGTAAGTGTGGACTGTAATGAAGGAGTGAAGGTGTTGTATACTTTTTGTGACGCTTTCACGGACAAACTCTCGCTGGGTGGAGAGCTCGCTTGTGTCTGAAAAATTATCGAAACGCCAATAAAAATTTTGATAACATTCAGCATTGTGAAGCAGTTAATAGCCGATTCGTCGTTTTAGTAAGGAGAAAGCAGTTTGTGTTACAGTTTCTATATTCCACGACTGTGTGAAAAATGATAACAGTATTTAGCAGGTTTTGTATCTAATTTTGTTACCAGGAGTTCAGCTCGTGTTAGCTTTTTTCATATGCATAATTTTCTTTTCCAACTTACCGACGCATTTTTGGCTTGTATTAATGCTTTAAAAGTTTCTGGGTAATTATCGTCGTCATTTATTTCGTCCGTGGCTTGGCCGGTTGGTCCCGATGCTAAGGGTTTAAAATTCGGTTTTCCTCTTCCCAATGGACGTCTCACTACCTTGGTTACTTTGATGGTGGTCGTCTTCAGTTTATTAGCCTCGGTACTCTGTGAAACAAGCCTCTCAATAATGGGGGCGAATGTTTGAACTTCAGGTTGACTAGTACCACCTTTTATGTGACTAGATTTGACAACTTCATTTGTCGCTGTCAGTCCATCCCCAGTTAGGTTTGTGTCCGTTTCAGATGGGCGCGTCCTGTATCTCAGTTTCCTTGAGTTTCTCAAATCACCGGTTCTGGCTGTAGTGGGTTCTTTGTCAGAAAATGTCAAAGTATTAGTCGTCCCAGAACCGTCTAAGTCAAGTGATTTTGTGTTAGTACGAGCGTTGATACGTCCACGACCTCTTTTGGGAGCCAAGCTTTCGGTCGTTTGAACTATCGATATGGAACTCCGTCTTCTGAATTGGGTCGTGGCAGTATTTTCTTCTTTAGGCACTATTCTAGAAATATCGTCCAAGTTAGAGTTAATAATTTCTATTTTACTTTCGTCGATAATCGGTGAAGAGATTTCAATGGGAGCTAGGGTTGGTTGTGCCGGTCGCCTGCTGACTGGTCTCGATCTGCTTCTAGCGACGCTCTCTCTGGCTACCGCTGGCTCCGTTTTCGCTTCGATCTCGGTTGGCCGATTACGCGTTCGACTTGAAGTCCTTCTCGAATCGAATCGTTCGTTGTTTGCTTGTGGTTGTGGTGTTTCCGAAGTGGTTTCTACGGGTCTACTCCTGGATCTCGAACGGACGGTATCACGCGCAGTCGAGGTTTCCTCCCGTCGCCTCACGCCTCTCGACCTGAAGTTAAGCTGCGTATCGATTGGACTCGCTACGCTATTTTCGTCCGGAGACGATGGTGCCGGCAATCTTCTTCCAACTCGTGCGGCTCCTTCCACCTGTAAAGGAGAGATAATTCTTAATAATTTGATTAATATCATTATAAATCGGCGCATAGGGAACAAAAAATATTCTTATTGCGAAGATGACTTATGTTAAAGTTAAAATTGTGACATTAATAATTAAAATTGCTCTAAACAATAAATACGATAATGTTGAATCAAATTATAAATCCGCGTAACGTAATGACCATATTATCTAAAATAGAAAGTGGCATATATGTAACTGAACAATGCATTCTTATGAAATATCTTGGATCTGCGGTAATGCATTCGAACAAAGAAAGTGCAGTGGCAAACAATGCTTGGACTGTTATGGACCGATGTCATGTTTTATTATGCCATCTAAGGTACTTAATTCAAAATTATGTTCATCTAAGCGTCATTTATCTTGTCTTTAAGCGGTCGTGTAGCCTTTGTCATTTGCAGAATCAAAGTAAATTCATCTTCTCAAGAGAACTTTACATAATAACTCAATGAGACAAACAATTTGCTCGCTTGACATTTATAACTAAAGCATTCCCAACAAACTCTTTAATAACAATTCTGTCTAAATGTACTTGCTAATCTTCAATCTGACCTTCAAGTAACACATCAATCAATCACAAAAGAAACTCGAGCGAATCGTGTCCACCAATTTCACGTGTGGTTGATCACAAAGGTGCAGGATGTGGGTACCAAGTTACTCAAAATGGAGACGGGTTTTATAAAGCTAATATTACCTTCTTGCTGTACTCCCTGCGGATTGTAAACCGTGAGGATGTGGGTTCAATCCACACATAAGCAAAATTTGAGTCAGATTTTTTGGTCGGACGATAAACTCGCAGTTAATGATTTGTCAGACCACACCGGGCCCTATATTGTCTATTAGAAACTATGAGAATGTGATGATCATGCTCTTAAACAAGTATTATTATTATTTTACTTTTTTTATGACATAGGGGGCAAACGAGCACACGGTTCACCTGATGGTAAGTGATCACCGCCGCCCATGAACATCTGCAATACCAGGGGGCACAGATAGTTGCCGGCGTTTTAGGTGGGAGTACGCTCTTTTTTTGAAGGTCGCCAGGTCGTATCTGTCCGGAAATGCTGCTGGCAATGAAATGATTCATATTATATACACATTATGTGAATCTTAGTCTAAGCGTCTCCACAAGTACGTAGTACTATTCAGTATTCTGTGCCACAAGCTATTTCACCTCGAAGATTTATTATAAGACATAATTTTTATTAAAAACACATAGATAGTAATACATCATTGTGTTAAATGATAGAATCGACTTCCATTCTAAATCAGGCTCTAATGCGTTTTTAATTCGACAATGGCTATTGTGACGCAATTGCATTAGATACATTTTGGTGTTAATATATCAGAGCATTGTTCGAAAAAACGGATACAACAAAGTCGTAAGGTACTGAGATTTATAATTATTTTGTAAGTTATAATCGACAAAGAACACGATCCGAGAAATCGGTACGATGCGACAGAGCTATACGATTCAAATCGCAACGAGAAACTATAGCGGCAATGACTTCTCTCCAATCTGAACATCTCTCTCACACTACATCTCTCTTTGGTGGACTTTACAGAATTTGGATTCACCATAAGGTATAATAGCCGGCAATGAACTTGAGCACACTACCGCGTTGTGGGGTATTTTTTAACGTAAGTATATGTGGGCGCAAATTAATATTTAGTGATTATATTATTATGAAAATGTCTAGAATATTTAAATTTGATATTTAAATAGTTATTGCTGTTATTTATCAAATTTCAGTATAAGTTAGAAACTGTATTGACTATTTGAGTGTTTGGAAAACGTTGGATATTTATTTAATTCATTATTTAATGATTAAACGTCTAAAATAAAATCAATTAGAATTGTTAATAATTCTAATTGATTTCTTTGTCGTTATTTTAATCTATAAGTAAAATATTCACAACTTGTTAATAGCTCCATCTGTTAGCAAGTTATGTAAAACAACGGAGTTTGCTTACTTAAATGTTATTTATGTAAAATATTATCATCTGGAGTTATGAAAAATTCATTATAATATCAATTTTGCATATTCAGCTATAACCCAAGATTTATTGTACAGTAATTTCAAAGGAGGTTGCAGTTATTATAACATTTATATTCACTTTGAATGTCTATTGGATTAAAAAAGAATCCAGTCAGTTCAAGATTCGATTGACTGCTGTCCCAAAAGTCAACTGGGAAGAAAACTAAGCAATATTCAGTTTGTATTTTCATTACGATGGATTCCGAACACGAAAACCCTGGCACCTCCCCGACAGCAGCGGTGGGATCACAGCCCCAAGAGACTTCAGGATCCGCAGATGGCGCGACCTTCACTATCGAACAAGTGATGGGTCTCTTGACCTCCATTACGAAGACTGCTGCAACAAGCGCTGTGAAAGCAACGTTATCGGCGGAAGCAGTACCCCTGCGGCGGCATCAAGACTTCTACCTACCGCCTTTTAACCCTGATGAAAGATCGCATGACATCAGGGACTGGTGTGCTAATGTAAACGAAATTATTACGAAGTTGAATGTTCCTTCACATGAAGCTCGAATGAAGGCTATTCTGCAGTTGAGAGGCCGAGCCAAGATATGGGCCGACACCTGGTCACTGCATTCAACAACGTGGGAGCAAGTGCAGGAAGAGCTGAACCATACATTTGGCAGGGAGTTCCGGTACGCGGACGACGTGCAAAAATGGCGCAACTACACTTCAGACCGATTTACGTGGGGCCTCTACCTCCTCTACTGCACCTATGTAACTGAATTGTTTTGATATAACCGATTTAATGATTGTTTTATGTAAGTGTGTGCTTTGATGTGTTCATGAGACTAATTTTATTTTTCCTATCCAATATCCTTCCTAAACTGTAAGTGTGTGCTTTGATGTGTTCATGAGACTAATTTTATTTTTCCTATCCAATATCCTTCCTTAAACGCTGGCTGGCCACCATGCGTATCCCTGATCCTGGTCTTGTTGGCTAGAACCCAGGATGGGTGATGCCTTGTGTGTTGGCTAGAACCCAGGATGGGTGATGCCTTGTGTGTTGGCTAGAACCCAGGATGGGTGATGCCTTATGTGTTGGCTAGACCTCAAAAAGAGTGATGCCTTGTTTGACATTGTTGTAATGTAAAAAATAGCGCAAGGGACGCGCTGGAGTCAGTCTGGCCGTGTGGGCGCAAATTAATATTTAGTGATTATATTATTATGAAAATGTCTAGAATATTTAAATTTGATATTTAAATAGTTATTGCTGTTATTTATCAAATTTCAGTATAAGTTAGAAACTGTATTGACTATTTGAGTGTTTGGAAAACGTTGGATATTTATTTAATTCATTATTTAATGATTAAACGTCTAAAATAAAATCAATTAGAATTGTTAATAATTCTAATTGATTTCTTTGTCGTTATTTTAATCTATAAGTAAAATATTCACAACTTGTTAATAGCTCCATCTGTTAGCAAGTTATGTAAAACAACGGAGTTTGCTTACTTAAATGTTATTTATGTAAAATATTATCATCTGGAGTTATGAAAAATTCATTATAATATCAATTTTGCATATTCAGCTATAACCCAAGATTTATTGTACAGTAATTTCAAAGGAGGTTGCAGTTATTATAACATTTATATTCACTTTGAATGTCTATTGGATTAAAAAAGAATCCAGTCAGTTCAAGATTCGATTGACTGCTGTCCCAAAAGTCAACTGGGAAGAAAACTAAGCAATATTCAGTTTGTATTTTCATTACGATGGATTCCGAACACGAAAACCCTGGCACCTCCCCGACATATACTTACACAGAAATCCCTTACCAGTGTCGTTTGTCAGCTATACATGCCAATATAATACTAAATATACATTACAAAATCTACGCTGCTTTATACTTCGTCGTCTGTAGGGACGCACTTTATGTATTTCATAGAATTTATATTTTGGTGATTTTACACTTTGTTGCCCGGGAGCGCGCTTACCTTACCAGCGTTTGTTAGTCGCTCCCCGTCACTGGGTTACTCCCTCCCCACTGTACTGGCTCCCAGTTACGTGGGTCATCGTGGGGAGTGCCCTACGATGACCCACGTAACCGTAGATAGTACCGTGGAAATTATAGTGTTAAGTGAATTTATATATATAATCAATATATACTGAAGAATTAACCACTTCTGAACTTTTATTTGCAACCTTCTGAGAGTCAAGTGGGGCATTACAAAGAGCATCCAGAACACTATAATTCCGACCCACAATCCCCACGCGTCTATACGGCAATATAAAACTAGTTTGCAGTAATTACAGTAACAGTTACTTAATCTTTAAATAAAACGACATATCGCTCTACAAATAACCTATAGATCAATTCAATGATAATTTTATTCAATCTAGATTTACTGCATATTGGAAAATATCAGATTTCCAACTTTATCCCCTTATCAGTTGACCTAAGGGCCAATCACCTCATATATTCAAAGTGAGAGGTCCATATGTGGACTGCGAGATAACGTGAGGACATAGGGATAGGCGGTAGCGATAACTGGCGAGGATTTCATATTACACACACGTTTTTGAAGAAATGGTGTAATAAAATCATATGGTGGTAGGATACGTTTTGTATCCGCCCGGATAGCGACTACCGTACATAAGGTGTTAAAACCGGCCATAGTGGCCCACGTAAGTGTGTCGCGTTCCGGGATCAGCCTGTGTATATCCGGTTCACACAGGCCGGCATAATTCTGTCAACTGGCAAGGGGTAATCATCTTCTATCAGGCTATCTACCACTTGCTATCAGTGTGGGGTCACAATGCCGAGCCAGAATAAAAAGAACTACAAGGATACATGCAATTACAATCTACACTAATATTATAAAGAGGAAAGATTTGTATGTAAGTATGTTTGTAACGAATAAACTCAAAAATTACCCAACGGATTTCGATGAAATTTGGCACACGGGTAGATCATGTCCTGGATTAACACATAGGCTACTTTTTATCCCGGGAAAATATTTTTATCCCTGAAAAACTTTATCACGCGGGCGAAGCCGCGAGCAGAAGTCTAGTAGATTATAATTAGCTCATCTTAAACTCAATGTTATCTCCCTGCAATATTTATAAGTATGCAGTTTGACAGGATAAGTGCCGAAAGACAATAAATTTTGAGCGAATGTTATTGATATAAATATTCGGTGTTCAGAATGGTTACAAATATAAAGATATAACATGTTTCAATACTTAAATATGTAATATTACATAATATTCATAAATAATTTCTAACTGTATAAAACATAACCTCACGGTTGTATTTAAAAAGGACAATAACAGATAGATACCAACCAATGTAGGAGACATATTCAAAACAACACAAATATTCAAACAATATTTAAGCGAACTCAAATCGCTATACTCGACGCTTCGTCGTATCACAAAGTTAGAGGCCTAAACGAAACCCTAAGTCCGCATGGCCTTATTCGCCAATAGGTACACGTGTTGCTTATAACAAGGGCTATTAAGCCTATATGATATGTTAGGCATTAAAGTTAATCTATCTCGTAAATTACCTAATGAACTCAAATTCGATACTTGGGTCAAGCACAAAGAATGGTAATGAGGGTGATTTTTTTGAAGGGAGATACTTAATATGTAAATATCATAGGACCTAAACTGATTTTTAATTATAGATTCAGAAAAGATTTTTTTGAAGTCAATAAAATTTATGTCGAGTTTAAATTAAATCAGCTGTTTATTACTGATCTCACATTATAAATATATTTATTTACGCTTTCATTGATGAAATAATGTATTTTTGGCTGACTCACGATACAAAACCTTCAAATTAATAATACTTTCCTAAAATATTATTTTGATTATTGTCCTGAGTGACTCATATAACACACGTGATTTAATTAATTCAATTACTTTTCTCACACGTAAATTATATTAATGTAGGCCGAAGTTTACTTCAACTCTTTCGCAACCGACCAGTCACAGCTTTTGTACCTAATTACAATTTCACAACGATTCAGAATTAAATACTCGTTACGTCGAATTGTGATAAAAAGGTATTAATTTTTTCATGTAATTTGTAATATGCATAATTCTGCAATCTTAATATGTTTTGATTCGACTTTTAACATAATAATTGCCATATTTAATAACGAGTTTCATAATTCAAATCAAAATTTCTAAATAATTTTTAAATTAATTTCTCAATAAAAATACTATTACAATACGCAATAGAGTTTAATTAAATATTTTCTTATTCTACACCTACTTTCCAACACACATCTTAACTGATTAAGTACCAATAATTACACTCTAACAACATATTATATAGGTAATTCAAAAAACCACAACTTTACAGGTAACATGTAAATTGCCATCTTTGAGGTAAAATATTGATATCCAAACCAGCTGCAAGTGTCAAACTATATTTGGAGCCTTTGGCGGATTTCGTAACATTTCACAAATTCTTATGTTTGGCGACCTTGCGCGCCACTGGGCTTGGTTGCTATTGTCACGACCGAATCTTACCGGCCAGGCACCTATACCTGTATCACAATCCAATTGTAGAGCTGGGTTCACATTGGAGTTTTTGAGAATGATAAACATGAAAAAAATCCGCAATGTAAGGCAAGCTTTATGTTTAGGCATCTTTTAATGGCTGTGCATGATTGTCGGAAGGCTTAAAAAATTCATCTATAATCAGTTGTTTTCTTTTTGACTCGTATTTGCACTAAAATATGGTGTTTATGGAAGATGCGCCTACGTTACTATTTATAGCAAATTACTTTTGAGATGTTCATAGTAAGATTTATGCAACAGATTTTACGACATTTTCTGGCTAAGAACGCATAACATTCTAGATTATAACCACCGGATTTGGCATAATAATAACGTAAAATACGCAGACTAGCAAGAAACTAAGTGTTATGTCTTGATTCTAGAAGCACTATCCATAAAATGATAAAATCATTCGAACCTTAGACATAAAGTAATTGAATACGTTTGCACTTCACAGGCAGACGCCTATGAGATTATTCAGCATTTTAATAACATAGAAATGAACATTGTGCTTACTATCATGTGAATGAAAATGACAGTTAACAATCGGCACTTAAAGTACCCAGCCACTATACTTTTACAGGCTCTATATACATATTCTAAATCACTTATGGAGAAACCCAACTCTTCCTCAAACCCCGGTTTTATTTAAAAGGTCTGGAAGAAAATATTTTGCTTATGGTACGATTTTTGTACCCGCCTGGATATCTACCACCGTACGCAAGATGTAAGACCCCCATAGTGACCCACGTAAGTATCTCGCCTTCCGAGACCAGCCTGTGTATATCCGGTTCAAATATGCCGGCATAATTATGTCGAATGGCGAGGTATAACCATCTCTCGTAAGTCGACAGTCTATATAAGACCCCAGTCCACTTAACATCAGTTTTAGTGGGATAACTTTGCTTATAACAATATTTAAAAAATATTATGTATTATTTATAACTTCGGAGTAGAAAACATACTTTCGGAATTCGAAATCTTTAAAGAACTGATACAATTATATATTCATTAGAAATTCTATCATAGATGACTATGCTATATTCAAAGAAGCAAATTATAAAAAATGTTAACCAATATTTACCCCCAATTTGCCCGCATTAATCCTTAACCTTAATATCGGAAACTTACGATGATTGATCACTCCAAGGTAATTTATCTTCAAACTTGACCCCCGAGAGGAACAATAGAATTACTTCCTTTGGTAGTTCACTCCCAACAATCAATTCAGGTGGAATTAAATAAACATTACGACTCATAGTAAATTATTTAAATTTAAAACTAACCACCAATATCAGTAATACAAAGCCACATTTTTTTATTATTCATGGAATTACGAGGGAGTTACGCATATTCCAATATGCGTAACTCCCTCCCTAAGTTTTTATTTATTTATTATAATGGGACAAAAACAGTTACACAATATGAATTAAGTCGATAAAATACATGCAAATGCCACAAATAATAAATGTATAACCCACAATGTTATCCTCAAAATAATATTTTTGTTATATATTATTTTGCCAATTAATATAGAAATTACTCGGACATGAACAGGTCCTTATGATTTCCAGCATTCCGAACACACTCCTCCACTTTCTTATCCCCATTTATTTCCTTTAATGCTGTCAAAATAACCCCTTAATATTTTTTTACGTGAGGCCTATGGTCAGCAGTGGACTTCCAAAGGATGATGATATTCCCAGATCAACCATGATTCCTCTAAAATTGTTTATAGGATTTAGAGATCACTTAACATCAAGCGGTCCACAATTATTCATATATCCGTCTATGCTATAATAATTATAATCTAGCCTACACACATTATAACTATATATATACCGGATGTCATGTAATATTAGTGATATATATATATATATATATATATATATATATATATATATATATATATATATTTTTTTTTTTACTGTAAACTTTAAACTTGTGCACGCTGTGCCAGCCTTTAAATAATTTGTTACACTTACGCAACATAATTGTATTAGTTTTTATATTTAGATCATAAGTATTGGTGTAAACAATTGTTGGTGGCCAAATAAATATAAAAAAAAAAATATTATGCTTATTTCTAAGTGTTTTACTGGGCCTACTTTCTCAATGCTATATAATTATGCAAATAGTGTGCACTAGGCTTTATAAAACAAGGTCAACAATTGGACAGTAACAAGAGTCATAACCACTTGTCGATTAATTTTATTGTAGGTGTTATATTTTACTTATTTTTTAAGACTTTATTTTACTATTAATTCGATTGATTGAAAATGAAATATATAGTTTTGTGTTTTTTTTATGGCATTGAATGCCGAGACGAGCATGCCGTTCGCCTGATGGTAAGCGATACGACAACCCATAAACAATAGCAACACTATCCAGCACCTTGAGTTACCAAGTACTGTGTGGCATTCCACTGCGCTCGTCATCCTGAGACATAAGATGTTAAGTCTCATTATATCCAGTAGTTACACTGGCTACGATATTCTTCAAACCGAAACACAACAGTGCATGCACGCTGCTGCTTGGCGGTAGAAATAGACATTGCGGTGGTACCCACCCAGACGGACTCTTACATATGAGATACCTACCACCAGTAAAGTGTGTTTGTGCTATTATTGGTATGAGTAACATAAGCTTTAACTCGCTACGTCTCTCTCTAAGGTAGGTAGAGACAACTGCTGCGACCAATATTTGTCGTTTCATGACCTAGGATGCTGTGAGGCTCAAATTCTAATCCCGGGTGCTTTTGATGGATTTATTCAAATTAGCTAAATTAGCCATCGATAGACCAAACCGATAGTAACGGAGCTTACTAGCTAGCGAGATACACTTCACTCAAAATAGGAAAACTATCAGTAACAGTATCTATATATCTATATAATATCTATACTGCCTCAAGCAATACTATGGCTTCAAATCGGTTCACAGAGGCAATGCAGGAAAAATCACGTGACATGAAAACCTTAAAAATCAATACACTTGTATATAGGAATAAAAAATGTTTGCAAACGTAATGAGGCGTGAAATTAAGCAACTCTGGGCGCTGTAAGCTGAGACTAAGTATTTTTAGTATTTGTATTTCAATATTTAGTGAACCATAAAATAGTCATATACAGTTTTCGTTAATACTAATTGAGATATATTTAATTTCTATTAATCGTTTTAGTATTTTAAAAAATCACTCGCGGTTTTGCCTTTATTTCAGTCTATTTTGGGAAAAAAAATGGAGCATAGCACTCAAGGATAATATAACTTCTTATTAGTAAAACATTTTTCAATATCAGAACAGTAGTTCTAGAGATAAGGGAGTTCAAACAAGCTCCTTAGCTTTATATAAAAGAAGAGATTACGTAACCGTGCTACAGGAGAGGCAAGTCGCTCTTTTCACGATGAGCTCTAAATAACCTTAGTAAATAATCATAATTTTAAATCACGAAGCACTGTATGACCCTATAGCAGTATTTTCACGCTGTCTGTTGATCCTCGGTATCCCACTATATGGATAACTAGGCGATTCATAACACACAAATTGCACCTCTGCCTACCCTTCCAAGACATGCGTAAACTGCTACTAATACACGTAAACCAACAAGGCCATCAATGCAAAAACCGCCAGTAATATAGTAAACAAACATACAATCAATTGATATAAAAAGTAGCGCTTAGCATTTCAAATCTGGTCTGTACAGTTATTAATGTAAATTTAATCAGTACGTTACACATATCGAAATTATAATTTCCTTTGCCAACTGGCCGTATAAAGTTTAATTGGCGGGGAGTTGTCGATGCAGAGTTTACAAACAAATCAATGTCTGCAATATGTACTAGTTTGGCACCATGTATGTTTTAGGATAGGTGGACGATAGCCTAGTTGGGAATGGAACGGTCTGCCAAGACAATATCCGCAGGTTCAAAACTCAAGGCACACACCTCTGACTTTTCGTAGTTACGTGTGTATTGTTTATCAATTATTGTTGGCTTTAACGGTGAAGGACAACATCGTGAGGAAACCTACATACTTAAGAATTCTCCATAAGAATTTCGAGGGTATGTGAAGTCTGCCAACCCGCACTAGGCCAGCGTGGTGGACTAAGGCCTAACCCCTCTCAGAAGTAGAGGAGGCTCGAGCTCAGCAGTGGGCAGTATATAATACAGGGCTGATTGCATTGCATTGCATGTTCTAGGATACTTGGTCAGTAGGTGGTACAACTGAAAAAAAAATCATAAATAATAATCTCGTTTAATTATCTTCTTTTCTAGTTGTAGCCATAAATCCCAACGCTCTTCTGAAAGTATCACCGTCAAGTAAAGGTAACGGTCTTATTACACTGGACGCCTTCGCCTTATCTTCCAATTCGCTAGTGATAAGTGCCTTAACTTTACCTGACCACAGATGAATTAATCTGGCCTAAGTGTGCTTCATACCTCTTTCACCCCTACAATATTAACAACCAAGCTTTAAAGTTTGTCACATAAAATTGTTTAAGAACTAGCTTTATATTTCCCGGGATAAAAAGTAGCCTATGTGTTAATCCAGGACATGTTCGAATTGTGTGCCAAATTTCATCGTAATCAGAAGTTTTTGCGTGAAAAAGTATAGTCATAGTTTGGTGAGACGGCAATCCGACATGACCGGAGAGAGATCAGGGGCAGGACCAACGGCTTTACGTGCTTTCCGAGGCACGGGGGTATCACACCGCCAACTTCCTGACTCCGAGCTGCGACTGAGTAATTTTTAAGACGGATAAACCCAGTCACAATGTTTTTTGGCCCGACCCGGCATTGGAACCCAGGACCTCAGCGCGCAAATCGTACTCGTAACGCGTACGCAATACAACTACGCCACCGAGGCAGTCAAACATACATACATCCATACATACATCCATACATACATCCATACATACATCCATACATACATCTATACATACATCCATACATACATCCATACATACATCCATACATACATCCATACATACATTCTTACACACTTTCGCGTTTATAATATTAGTAGGATTAAAGACACCAAACACTGATAGGACGAAAGTGTCGCCATCTGTGATTCGTGCACCTGAGCTATAAATCCAATGTCAATTTACGTGTAACCGAATGAGAATGAAATAAACTCACTAACTTTACTGATTTATTATACTTGTCAAGTATCCGTGTTGAATATAAATAGCCTTATAATAAATACACTTGATCTTAATAATTCACACCTCATAGGACTAGTGGCACCTTACTCAGGCTTTGAACAGTAAAGTTATGGGTTTGATCCCACGTTTGGGTATCTTAATATTTACTCGTATACTACGCCGTTATCTCCGAAGGGGTAGGCAGACGTGAAACCAGGGCGCCCACTTTCGCTTGTGTGTTCCGTCCCATAATATGATAGGGGGTGAGCCTATCGCCATATCGGGCACAAATTCCAGACTCCAAGTTGATATTGAGAAGAAAAACCTAAAATCACCTTGCCCGACCCAGGATTCCTGGACCTCAAAGCGGTCTCTTACGGTACAAACAATAAACCACGCCGCCGAGCAGTCGACTCAACTTGTGCCAATTAGATATTCAATTTGAAATTACAGTAGTATACGCTTATAGCGACATCGAAGGAAAATTACATCATACGTAACTGTGTAAGGTACGTGGTGTTCTCCTGTCGAGATGTTATTGCTCTCTATCTCCGGGTGCGTAATATCGAACAAATTGAGGCCAGTTAGCCCACTGACTACCCCTTAAAAGTAAAATGCTGTGTTTATATTTTATGGTTATGTTTAGGTAATTATACACGGCCTCTTGATAAAAAATTACTGAAGCCAAAACAATTGACACTAATTGTTTATTAAAAGTGTGCACGCGAGGTAGGCATAAATCATTCTAAACCATTCAATAAAGCAACAGTGTACTAGATAAAGCGCCTTGGGTAAAACCCGATACATTCTCCGTCATACACAATCTTCGGTGATTTTAATAGAGCCTCGCCTTGCTATCTAGGATCTAGAGAAATAGGGCTAGATCGATACTGATGTATTTAATTGTATAAGTTGTTCCCACGTTTTGAAGCCTATTTGTTATCCTTGGAACCCAAGCTGGGACAAAATTGTTCTATCAATTTCTAAACTTTAAAGCGTTATTCTGGCTGATTTCAATGAAGGCGTGAAGATATTTCATGCAGTAATCATTTGCTTATAAATTAGTAGTTGTCGCAATAGATGCAATCGTTATGCCAGCTACAAAGCAATCATAACTTATTCAAACTTATTGAAACAGGTACTAAAACATTTACAGCAGCAATAATTAAAAACCAATATTAGTATATTTATTGAAATCGCAACGCAAATAAAACTAGGTCATTCCGAACTGTTTCTGTTACGTCTTAGCTAGTAAGGTAAAATAATATCTCAAACGTTCTATTATTTTTGTGACAAGCGTTGTTTTCAAATCACAATCAATTAAATTTTAACCCGAGATAACAAACAAAACCTTATCTATATTTTTTTAATGTAAGTAATATTTCAAAATAGACTGCATTACATAAGATTGAAATCTAAAATCGAATGAATATGAAACTAAATCTGACCAGTCTTATCATGTAGCTTACAGTAGTGGTCCAAAGGACCTTGGTTAAAATGAATAAAGCTGTTTGCAGGCAGCAATAATTAATTTAATTCTATGACTCAGTTCCATGTATAAAGCATTACATTTTTTGCCTCAACTAGAAGCGCCATCTATTAATCTTGTGCGCAGATCGTCGTCGGATATAAATTCGATAAGCAATTCAAACAAATGTTCAAAAATTATGGTTTTTTTACGTGTTCCTGCGAATGAAAAATTTTGTCCAGATTTTTTTTTGTTTTTTGCCATAAGCACAAAAACTTACGGCCTTTACCATTTTCTTATTTTAAAAAATCAATTAAACATAATATTTGTTATATACAGTTAGACAAAAAGTCGAACCTGCATGCTTATCATCAGCCAATTCACTTGTCTCGTCAAGTTACATGTTCTTTCCAGTAATAGAAATTTAAACTGTCTATTAATTTTCAAAGGATCTACCAATTTTACAATAACCAATCAATTACCAGCTTTATGCTTGTCCCAAGTACTTTCAAGCGACCTACAAAAGTCAGGAAGTGATTTGGAAATTTAAAGCTAGGACAAACATTTGTACACTTTCAAATATTACTAGAACAAACTGAGAAAGAATAAAGAAACCAGGAATACATCACACCTTTAGGACGAAAACTACACAATTCAATCAATCGAAAATTGACTTATCTTCATAAAATTACTTAAAACGAAATTTTCAATACAATAGTTCAAACACCGCCATATTCAAGCGGGAAATGGATAAAACTATTATATCGTTTTAAGTCATTTTACGATAATCCTTTTTTTTTTGCGTCGTTTTCGCCCTAAAGGTGCGACATATTGAATCTGAAGAATTCGATTTAACAGGAAATAGAAAAAGATATTATAGTAAGTAATATAAAAATCCTTTGAGGACAATATAATGTAAATCGTAATTGCTGCGTATTTTTCTTTCAATACTATCATACTTTCACAGTTTTATAAAACAAACAGCTTTTGCTCGCGGCTACGCGCACGTCAAAGAGCTTGTCCAGGATAAAAATCCCGCTGTATATTTTCCCTGGATAAAAGTAGCCTATATTCTTTCCAGGATTCCAAATTATTTCCATACTAAATTGAGATGTATAAGCGTAACAGACAGACCGACAGCGTTATTTTATTATGGATGAACCTTTCTATGTTGGACAAATGCTCTCCCTAGTTTTTCATTAAAAAAAATTAGTACATCACGTTGGTCAAATACGGGTGGTCAGAGTCTCTTTTGATAATTAATTAATTTATTTATTTATTAGTAAAGGATTGCTAACGGAGGTTACAATAATTCTTTTAAAATCTATACATATTTATAGCTCTCTCGTATTTGTAACTCTGGTTATAAGCAATCACAGCATGAGCCACAATCTTTAAAACAATCTAAAAAGCCTAAGTACCTAGTCTATCAATTGTACACTAACAGATAACTCTATTACAGTAATTTAAAAACTATATAAATAATGACCAACTTACTACATAGGGCCTTTAATACTACGTCGAATTTCAAAACCCCAAAGTATGTAATTTTGCCAGTAAAATATCAGAAAAAATGCAATAAACATTCCCCAAATACATACAGATGTCATATCTTGTAAGTACTCTACAATTTTGCTACCTTATGAGGTATAGTACAATGCCTCAATAAATACTTTAAAAGCCATTAAACCAAAAAATTGCGCCGAGACCTTTGTCGTATGTCCCATTACGTAATTTTTATGACGGCTCTATAAAGAACCTGTAAATTTCGCAAGTGAATTTTCGTGTCATTGGAAAACTTAATTATTGCCTTTGATATTATTTACAGAGGACTGCAATTAACAAAACAATCAAATTTAATTTATTTATTTACCATCAAATAGAGGATATGTGCAGTATGAGAGTTAACCCCAAAGAAACAATTTAGGTATTGGTCAGATATAATCGAAAAGGTTTTATTTCGTATTTATTCAATTAAGTCGAAGAATCACAGTTAAAAAAGCTGAGCATATTTATTTGTATACATAAAGTGACTAAATGTACCCCTATCGACATATCGAGCACAAATTTCATTTATTTGAACGTGGAGTAGTAATCCAATCGAAAAATATTTATTGGCAAATCTTGAAATCGAACCTACAACTGCTTCACATCCTGAGCACAGTGTTACTAAACCGATAAGATAATTGAGAGGTAAATCCCATGCGTCAATAACGGACATTTCGCCTTTCACAATCCTGCGCTCGCGCATCGACTCATGTTTCTCGTTCACGAATAAATAATTATAAAACAAGTTATTGTATTGTAACTTACAACTTTGATTGAATATAACGTAGAATTTTATAATAAATCTTCTTGTCTGGAAATGGAGTCAAATGACGTGTATTATTTATCTAAAAATCTAGACCAAACACAAAGGTACGACATAATATCAACATGTATACGCATAACATCTATGATTATCATCTTCGACAAGACCTGGGTACACTCGAATAAAGTGTCTGTTAAACACACATTTTTAAACTATATTGCAACAAGCATTAGTTGCCGCTGACACTGCCAATCACCAAGCAGACAGCATTAATATCCATCAGTCATTAATTATCAGGCAAAGTCTCAGGTGTCAAGATAAGCACAAATGCTATTAAAAAACTAATAACAACTTTAAAGTTAAATTAAATTACAGCGTTAATAGGGTGAGGAAGCTCAAGTGCAAATTTAATTAAATTCTGATGAAGCACAGACGTCCTAAAATATAACGATTTAAATTATTAAACTAGTAAAACATCTCATAACTCTGTGACGTGGAAAAAAATAATAGAAAAGCAGACGCTGGCATCTAACTGAGCTGCTAGGCAGAAAGAAATATTTATAAAAAAATATTATAATAGACTACATAAAACTCCTTTGTAAAAGCTCTGACATTACTATGTGCAGTAACAGCAAAGTTAACAAAGATGACCCGACAAATATATTCTTTCAATGAATGCAGTAAAATATCTGTGATTTCATTCATTTGTTTTTTTTTTTTTATTGCATTGAATGACGAGACGAGTATGCCGTTCGCCTGATGGTAAGCGATACGACCACCCATAAACAGTAGCAACACCATCCAGCACCTTGACTTGTGTAACTATTCGTCTTCTTCAGCCTTTAGAAGTCCACTGCTGAACATAGGCCTCCCCAAGATTTTCAAAGATTTTCAGACCAACCTCTCAGAAGCGGCCTGCATCTAACTATTATTCAACATAAAAGCGACTACAGACCAACAAGGGTGTGCCAATTAACCAATATAACGTGATACACTGGTGAAAAACATAAATTAATGACCTTCATTCATTAACAAATCAATGTGTAGTTAAGATTAGTTATATTATTACATAAGAGTGCAGTGCAAAAAACGAGAGTCGAACTGAAAGTTCTGTGCCTACAGCCTCGTCGGTCAAGGCGAGATCACCTATGAAAGCGGGGTGAAGGGAAACCGGGGCCTGCAAGTGTATATTCACGACTTGTTAGAAGGTAGACAGAGGCAGATCAAAGTCTCATTCATGGTAATGATAAGCATAATCTGAAAGGCCTAGTTGGCTGACGGGGAACAATCAATATTAACAGAAGAGAATTGATCCTTTCTGTTCTTCTTGAGATGTGTGAACAGCTGATAGTTTCAACTGTTAATAAGACAAACAGAATTCAGGACACTTGACAGACAGTATGCAACACTTTCACCTTTGGTGGTAGGATTCGGTTTTATTCGGTATTCGGTATCCACCCGGATAGCGACCACCGTATATAAGATTAAACTCGCCATAGTGGCCCGCGTAATTGTGCCACGTTCCGGAATCAGTCGGTGTATATCCGGTTCAAACAGGCCGGCATAATTATGTCGACTGACGAGGGATAATCATCGCTCGTCAGTCGACACTCTGTCTTGACCCCTCTCCGCTTAACAATAGGTGCAGAAGGGTAACTTTTCCGTTCCAGTATTAAAAAAAACAAACTCATTTACTATGAAATTGATTTTATTAAAAACTAGCATTGCGTGCGGCTCCGCCCGCGTGGAAAAGTTTTCCGGGATAAAAAGTAGCCTATAGCACTCAGGAGTAATGTAGCTTCCTATTAGTGAAAGAATTTTCAAAATCGGTACAGTAGTTCCTGAGATTAGCGCGTTCAAACAAACAAACTCTTCAGCTTTATAATATTATTATTATAGTATAGATAACCATTGAAATTTCGATTCAACTGAAGCAACCGAAGATTACTACGGGCAGTATTAATAGATACAACTCAATATCTGCTCTGAGATTACGGTGGGCATCTTAAGATAGTCGCTATTTAATAACTATAAATTAACAACAGCCCAAGTGACATCTTAAGTGGCAATATGTGACGGATTTTGACAATAAAGTTTTGTTTATTTAACAGCGCTTACTCAGCTGAGAACAAACTCTAATGACAGCTTAAGCTTGGTTTATTAAATAGTTCCAAACATTAAATGTCTACTTGAGATTGAACTCAAACGTGAGATTGATTTATTAATACCGCCCTTATTCTAATTCTAAAAAGTGTTCCAACGTTTCTGTATTTTTTTTTATTTCAGTTAAATGACGAGACAAGCATGCCGCTCGCCTGATGGTAAGCGATACGACCGCCCATACACAGTAGCAACGCCGCACAGAACTCTGAATTAGTATCGTGGCACTCCACTGCGCTCGTCACGCTGAGACATAACATGTTGTCTCATAATGCCCAGTAATTACGGTAGCGACAATGTCCTTCAAACCGAAACACAACAGTGCTTGAACACTGTTGCTTGGGGTTGTTCTGCTAACTTCCTAATGGGATACGGATAGTTTTGATTTTTTACATGACTAAGACAATGAACCTTTTTTTGCGAGTTTAATGTTTACTTTAGTTTTTCGTGGAATAAGAAATGCGTAACCAATATTACTTTTTGTACAAAATGTAAATTGTTCCAACATTTCCTTCCTGCTTCTTCATTGATATCGTTGTTTATAGGAGGATATTGATTTAGCTGTGACGCAGAAGGTAGTAGCATGTTGAGCCTGCCATAGTAGGCTATATAAAAACTCACGTAACATAAGCACCTGTTCACTTACCTACTATAAAAAAGGCCATCATGTAATCGCGGAAATTCTGACATGTCCGCGAATGTCGAAAATCTATTTGACAATGCACCCATGTAATTTGCAATAATTAAACTGTAATTAGAGGTATAATGGCAACAGAGTGATGTGCATTGTGCAATGCATTACGTAATTAACTCTTAAATAGAATGCGATGCATCCAAATCGGTATGTTGCAATTTTTTTATTTCACATCATTGAGATGTTTCTGCTAATGTTACTTGTTTATAGTATCTACGCATTCGTAGACTAATTAAGATCTCTATAACATACAAATTAAAGGATAAATTCCATTATTAATGATTTTGGCTAAAGCGGGTGACTGTTTACGATTCCCCGAAGAGGTAGATAGAGTTACATCTAGAGGCACTAACCAGGGCACATCTTAAGTATATGTAGCGTATCGTAGATCTATGATGCAGGTACAATTTACCAAGATTTCTAACCCATTTAAAAAGACCAGCATATCTAAATATTCTACCATGAAGTAGTAGACTAGTTTTAAATTGTGTATTCGGCATAATTTTAAAGACTTGATCTAGGATTTTCTTTTATTGTTCAGTTTTAATTCTGTCTTTACTTATTTCAGAGATCAAATATAAAGTATATAATTATTAAACTGAACCAATAAGGTCACTTAGGGGAGGCCTATGTTCAGCAATGGACGTCATGTGGCTGAATGATGATGATGATGATGACGATAATAACTGAATAGTTAATAGTAAGAAATACGTAGATTACTTAGTAATCTTCGTATCATATAGAAGTATATTATTATAAACACGGAACTATAGACGAACTCATTTTTTTTTGCAATCAATGCATCAAAGCAATCAAATTACATATTGACCTTTCGAGTTAACTTTGCTCTATATTAGCAAATGACGAATCAAAATGATTGACTCAGTGGAAACATTGGTTTAATTGATAATGTCAACATTCACTTCGAAGGATATCTGATTAATGTTGTGAAATCACGAGTTAATTCGCATATGCTTTTATTGTTCTTTTTAATTATTATAATTAACTGTCAGAATCAAGCATATTTTGTCACACACACACACACACACGCAGACTCACACCTTTTATCCTCGAAGGGGTAGCCAGAGGCGCAACTAGTGCACCCACTTTTTGCCGTTATTCCGTCCCATGATGTGATAGGGGGCGAGACTATCGCCATATCGGGTATTTTGTATACTGGATCAATGAATTCATACATACTAAATTTTATACTGCGGGGCGCTTTTGACAGATACTTCTGGTAATCTTTAGGTGTGACCTATATTCAGCAGTGGGCTTCATGATGATGGTCAATAAAATGAACGGGGAAGCATGCTTCTATTCCTAATTTTCCTTCTTCTTTTAAAAAATTGTTTTAAACCATTTTGGCAAGCATGATATCATCAGAAGGTTTTAAACCTTCTGTAATCTCCATTCTTTCTGATAAAATGTAGCTTAAAGATCAGTTATCAAACAATTCTCGAACGTTAATTAGCATCAATAGGAAGATGTTACTTTATAAAATTCAAAAATGGAGAAGAAATCATCCAGTGGTAGCATGAAGAAGCAGCTGAGTATTCCAGCATGATTGTGTCGAATAGCATGAAATAACCGTCTGGTGCCATTCAATACTCTATGTGGACGGCATCGCGCTTAATATCAGATGCAATGCAGTCACTTATTCGTGCCAGAAATTAAAAAAAAAACATGTATATCATGTACTCACTCTCACTCGACGAAAC
This sequence comes from Sphinx pinastri, assembly GCA_947568825.1. Lineage (NCBI taxonomy): Eukaryota > Metazoa > Arthropoda > Insecta > Lepidoptera > Sphingidae > Sphinx > Sphinx pinastri. The sequence goes on from OX387623.1 coordinate 2,816,640, forward strand.
AGAGCTAAATAATCCAGGTGTAATTGGAGCAGAAAATCACAGGCGCTAGAATTATCATGGCTTTCCACCGCATCCGCTTAAAGCTTTTAATAGCGGGAAATTACTGGAATGTTGTTTTTATTATCACTTTTGAAGTTCTGAGTTTCACTTCAGCTCATTTCATTACACTTAAGGTGCTTGCGAGTCGCGTTAGGTTAATTAGAAAAAAAAAGGCTAGTGTTCGATGAATATCTCAGTTCATATTTATGTAATCAAAAGCTTTTTTCTGTAGCAATTTGATGTGAAACCATGATATATAGAATATCATTATTGAATACGATAAAATTATTACTCCATCCAGCAACACTAGCGTATTTTAGATCATAAAGTTGCGGATCAAGCTTAAATTAAGCATCAAGTTAATCTAAATAAAGGACAAATCAAATACTTGTTTCAAATTTACTCATACATCTATTATAAGATTACCTACAGATTTGCTTACATATTTTCCTGTTACAAATTCAATTGAAAAGGGAGTGGCGACGGTCCCCAGTCACACACTCACATGAGAGAGGGCAGTGCTTAATAAAGCTCGACTTGTTCGCGCAGATTGGTCGGCAAGTGGACTGCGTTGAGTAAGCGATTGCAAATGCAATGAACTGATCATGTGGTATATGCCAAGAGCTTGGAGCGTATTGATTTTAGTTTTACTTATGCTATAAAAGCATACATCGTCAAAAGACGAATGAAAAATCGTTTCAAGATAGTTTAAGCTTAATTAATGCCCATTTATGTATGTTTGGCAAGCACATAATATGGTTTACTGCCAGGCAGCAGTGTGCATGCACTGTTATGTTTCGGTTTGAAGGACATTGTAGCCAGTGTAACTACTGGACATTACATCTTATGTCTCAGGATGACGAGCGCAGTGGGATGCCATACAGTACTTTGTAACTCAAGGTGCTGGATGGTGTTGCTACTGTTTATGGGTCGTCGTATCGCTTACCATCAGGTGAACGGCATGTTTGTCTCGTCATTCAAAGCCATAAAAAAATATAAGACCAAATAATATACTGAGAAGACTGAAGCGGTGTTGTTTGTGTGAGCTGTTGATGCGTCTCAGAATAATAAACTTAAAAAATGTATTATACTGACTAGAATGTTCTCCCGACCGAAATACAACAAATGCAAGTCCTTGAACAATGCTGATCGGATGCAAAATAGGCAATGTGGCGGTATCTAACCAAAGGTACTCTCACTTACCAGGCCTACCAGCCATGAAACCAGATATCACTAATGCATGTGTTTCTTTCAATATATCAAGGTCATCGTGATCCCGCCAGCGCATGGCTTGCGCCGGCGCAGCTGCGTGGCGTGACAGCATTTATGTAACGGAGCGAACTTTATCGGTCGCCGATACGGTCTCAACGCATGCCTCGTTTAACTCATTAATAATTGTTACAATTTGGTTTACTGGTAGTTTTCATTTCACACTATTGTTTTAGTAATATGTTTTAGATGATAAATGATTATGACTACTCAGTACCCATGATGATGAATTATGGTTTTAAAGGAGTTGGATATTAAGAAGCTAGGAAGTTTATTGGGCCTCCTCTCTTCATGGAACTAGGAATTGTGGGTGTTTGATAAATTTGTATCCCCTTTATGATACACTTTCTAGCATTATACAAGAAGACAATAGTTGACTTATTATTCTCGTTTGGATCGCTGGATATCAACTCTTATTATTTTAAAGAACTCTAAATATATCCATAAGCCGTTCGTACATTCTATTTATACTAATTTGACTGCTTCGGTGGCGTAACTGTAATGCGTACGCGTTACGACTTACGAGTACGTTTTGCGCGCTGAGGTCCTGGGTTCGAATCCCGGGTCGGGCCAAAAAAATTGTGACTGGGTTTTTTCATGTTAAAAATTACTCAGTCGCAGATCGGAGTCAAGAAGTTGGCGGTGTGATACCCCCGTGCCACGGAAAGCACGTAAAGCCGTTGGTCCTGCGCCTGATCTCTCTCCAGTCATGTCGGATTGCCGTCTCACCGGACTATGAGAGTGAAGGAATAGCGAGTGCACCTGTGTATTGCGCACGCACTTGTGCACTATAATATCTCCTGCGTACCTGGCTGATCTCTGTTGAGATTGGCCCCCGTGGTCGAAATCGGCTAGGAAGGGATTACTATTTATACAACATCAAAACAATTCATATTATTGAAATTGATATTTCACTAATAGATAGAGTCAGTAATTAAACCAACCAGAAGATTTATCTAATATTCAGATTAATTATATGCTTCGTTCATTTTATCTCACTTGAGTGTCGTAACCAATTGCACTTTATTGCAAGAGTTAATTTTGACTCGTTCAATTCATAATGTAATGTAAAAACCTTAAATATAAGATAAATTGTTATTTACGTATTATGTGCATTCAAAAAGCTTTTACTTTTACTTATTGAACGTATAGTAGAAAGATTTTATGGAGCAACGCGAGATGAGCTGGCTGAGGAACTGAAAACACGGGTTCCATCACCACCGTGAAATTTTTACTGTGACCCAAAATGTGAAAAACGGAATAGGTATTTATCATTATTTAAGTCTGATATGACTGCCTTGGTAGCGTAGTTGTATTACGGTACAGCTGCAGTGTTAAGGTCTCGAGTTCGATCACTGGGTCGAGCACAGTGATATTGGTTTTTTTTCTCGGTATCAGCCTGGAGTCTGAAATTTATGCCCAATATAGCGATAGGCTCCCCCATCACATCATGGGCATACACATGGTGAAAAGTGGGGGTAAAGGGCGTGAGTGTGTACGTATGTATGTAAGACTGATTAATTAATAATGATATAATTTGCCTCTATCCTTTCTTATTTCTTAGCAATATTTATAAATTTCTTCACAATGATTAATTAAACCTAAAAGTTGTTGAATGAACAGCCACAATGACAACGTTTGTGAACTATTTCGCTGCCGGAACTAAGAATGGTAACAAATTTGCACGGAACCGAATGAATTAATTACCTTCAGACTTCAATTTTAGCTGTTTAACTGTATGTAACTGTAAGAGTCTTGTTTTAAGTATACAAGATACAGTTAAAACATGTTTTTTAAACTAGGAAATAATAGGGATATTCAAGAACTTAAGAGATACAGAGAAACTGTCTTAGAAGCCAGTAGCTTATTACGGTCTTGTGTACTGCTGCTTGATGATAAAACTGGATAATGCAATGGAAAGTGTGCATCAATTACATCTCTAGCTATTCCTTCGAGGATAAAGTCTAAATATTATATTCAATTGCACCAATTTTAACAAGGTCAATGTAATGAATCTTTATACACAGTTATATCATATATAAGTATTAATTTACATGCAATTACTGCACCAAGGATCTACAAATCGAACTAATAAAAAAAAACTAAACATCGTATTTGCTTCCTCAATTCAAAGTCTAGAACCTAGTATTTACTAACACGGCTATCTAGATGACTGCTACCTAAATACCTAATGCTACTCGACTTCCGCAATTATGCAACTGATAAAGTATTAACTTTCGGTACATTTTAATGGCAAATTCCACTGAGAATAAAACGGCACGGTTTACTTAATATCAATATGAAGATGTTATATACAAACGCGCAAACAAAATGAAATAATTGTGAGGACTGGCAAGGGATCCTTCCACAGTCGACACTTTATCTGAACACCACTCCGCTTAACATCAGATGCAGTGGGGTCACAAAGCTACCCGTATAAAAGAGACTTTTTTTTATTGCATTGAATGACGAGACGAGCATGCCGTTCGCCTGATGGTAAGCGATACGACCACCCATAAACAGTAGCAACAACATCCAGCACCTTGAGTTACAAAGTACTATGTGGCATTGCACTGCACTCGTAATCCTGATACATAAGATGTTAAGTCTCATTATGTCCTGTAGTTACACTGGCTACAATGCCCTTCAAACCAAAATACAACAGTGCATGCACACTGCTGCTTGGCGGTAGAAATAGACATTGCAGTGGTACCCACCCAGACGGACACTTACATATGACTATCCTTAAAACGTCATTCAGATTATATAGGCTTAGTTATATGGGTTCGCTTGTGCCTAAAATCTACATTGGGACGTTCAGTAAGAAGTTACTATTTTTTTTTTAAGATAATATTATGATATTGGATTTTTAAAGCTTACACTTCATGGCAGGTATAAACACTTTCCTTGATTCCTTTATTTTTTTATAAGTTGATGATCTCCTTCTTTTCAACATTGTATATATCAGAAAAAGAAATCCTACAATGCGAATATACCTAAATATTCTAAAATAAGATTGAATCGACAACAATAGCCTAGCTAAATTGGTTAGCGTTAAATAACACAGTAACCGGGATTTCCCTAACCGACAATTTCACGACATATTAAATGAACCTTACATCCTCAGATACTTTTTTTATTCGAGTATGGCAAATTGTGCCCACTGCAGATGGGATCCAGATGACCCCTCTCCATACCATCAGATGTTTCGACTGACGAGCGATGATTATTCCTTGTCAGTCAAATCAAATGAATTTATTTTACTTTTTAATTTAGTTAGTAGATATATACAGGCTGATCCCGGGACGCGACACATGTATGTGGATACTAACACTACACGATAATGAAAATCCGATGTTCCTTTAAAATTTCCCATGTTTCAACAGAAGGAGATCTAGCTACAGATATTAGAATAGCGGTGTTACGGACACTTATAATGAATTGAAGATATTTAATACTCTCTCGTCTGTCAGAGTGTCTGGTATATAATAAATAAATAAAACTTGTTAAATTAATTACAATTTTAGTTATTAAAATCTTAATAACACGTACAGTCAGCCATATAAGTAGCTAAACAAGTAAAAAAATTCAAATCGCCTATACGCGTTAAGTTTAATCCAATCTTTTTTCTTTACGTGAAGTAAAATAAATCCCTTTTATTTTATTTTGGTGAAGAGAAAAAAAGGTTAGAACAAAAAAAATATTTATGCGATTTGAAGTTCTGAATTCGTTCACTTACTTATGTGGCTGTTTGTACAGTCAGCAGCATAAGTAGCTGAACAAATTCAAAATTTCAAATTGCCTACATACTTTTGTGTTCTTACTAATCTTTTTTTTCTCTACACAAAAATAAAATAAAAGAGATCTACTTTACTTCAAACGAAGAAAAAATAATTTCAGTTTAACTTAACCCCTATATAGGCGATTTGAAATTTTGATTTTGTTCAGATACTTATGCTGCTGACTGTACACAACATAATCTTTATAATCTATAAACATTTGATTTAGAACTTCCTTGAATAAACACTAATGTTTTTACGTAATTAACCTTCGACGTGTGCCAAAATCTGATCCTCATTACCATGACATTTACTGTCACTGTAGAATTATAGCAGTTAAAGAAACGGATGATCGAGGCCAGTTACATCAGGTATTGACGGGAAGGTTAACTCGTAATTTGCTCTTGCGTTACTGAATTTGGGTCATGAAGAGCAAGTACACGTCAACTGTAGAGCCAATGTTTATTTAGAGACGAGCAAGCCACTTATTTGGTGATAGATAACGGATAGAAGCGGCGATAGCCTAGTTGGAAATGGAACGGACTGCCGAGACAAATGTCCGCAAGTTCAAAACCCAAGGGCACACACCTCTGACTTTTCTAAAAAGTTATAGTCTATACCCTCTCAGTTGTAGAGGAGGCCCGTGCTCAGCAGTGGGCGTTATAAAACACAGGGCCGGATTTTTATTTTTTTTATTGCATTGAATGACGAGACGAGCATGCCGTTCGCCTGATGGTAAGCGATACGACCACCCATAAACAGTAGCAACACCATCCAGCACCTTGACTTACAAAGTACTGAGTGGCATTCCACTGCGCTCGTCATCCTGAGACATAAGATGTTAAGTCTCATTATGTCCAGTAGTTATACTGGCTACAATGTCCTTCAAACCGAAACACAACAGTGCATGCACACTGTTTCTTGGCGGTAGAAATAGACATTGCGGTGGTACCCACCCAGACGGCATCTTACATAATGAGAGACCTACCACCATAATGGAATGGTATGGTATGGTAGATAACGGATTATAAAGAGAAACCACAAACAAAACTTTGATTTACATAGCGCTAAAGCTGTACATGGCTCTAATTTGACTCACAAAGTTGTATGGTTCTGGATATTAATATCTTAAGATATTAGAAATTGTATTTTATAAATTAAGCCACAAATATTTTCTCTTGTCCACCTGTCCTTAACTAACACCAATGTGCAATCCGCACGACATTATTTTTAAGCATATGGTATATAAATCACTATGTTATGTATAAATTTCCCATAAGGAAACTAATATTCATGTCACAGGGTATAATAAAATGAAATTTTCCCTTCGAATTTAGTTACACCAATATTTTAATGAATTCGAGTAATAAATTATCTAACTAATTATAATCAATCAATTTGAACTCGTAACATAATTTTCATAGCGTTTTCACTTTTCGTTTCACGCATAAACTATGTACAAAGAAAGAATAAGCAGATAAGAAAATAAGCATACCAAGACATGATATTATAAAGTTAAGAAAATGAGAGCAAGCATAATTCATAATGGTATTAAGTTTAATTAAATCTATTATGAAAAAATTCTAGACTCTTCGAAACCTATATTACGTAGTCTGACAGATTTCTCAACTCTATAGAATTCCAACGAAGGTCCAAACGTTAGCCGATAATATTTACCTAATAGGATTTTTTTTATTTCACCTGGGTAAACCTGAAACTATGCCAATTAGTAGATCACCAGAATCTCTAAAGCAATACAAGCAGGTAAAGCGTGGGTCTTTAGACATGACACCTAATGTATTTTTGTGATTTTGATCTTATTTAAAATACATACTAGGAACGTATATTATGACTTGCAAATAAGTAACATAAATGCTGCGATAGTATTTAATTTACCATTTATTATGAAAAGAATTTGAGCGAAAGTAAAGCAGCCGTTCGCTTTCGTGTTGTAAACCAGTTGGCTTTCTTCCATAATGCGTAATAATGTTGCAGCTGTGTTGTACGGCGCAAGTCATAGGCGACTAATTATTTAGAAAGAAAATAAATTACTAATATTTTAAATTGTAATACTTAATGTTAATGTTGAGTTTTAAATAATAATAATCGGCGATTCGAGATTTTCTGTAATTTATTCAAAACTCTTACAAATGTTATATTATTGTTATACTTGTATTGCTCGCGGCTCCGCCCGCGTGAAAAAGGTTTTCCAGAATAAAAATATGTTCCCGGGATAAAAAATACCCTATAGCACTCAGGAGCAATGTAGATATTAGTGAAAGAATTTTTAAAATCGGTTCAGTAGTTCCTGAGATTAGCACGTTCAACCAAACATTATTACCTAGATAGACACTGAACGTTTCAAACGCGTCGAAAAAAATAAAGGCCACCAGTTATCGGCTAAATGAGTTCGAGTGAATTATATTTGTTGTTTTTCATTGATATAATTTTCTCCCCATTTTAATAGAAACTATGTAATAACTGGTATCATTATGCGCGCACACAAGGATACGCAGAATGATGCAGCGATAGCGTATGACAAAGCTGTCACGCATACTAGCTTAAGAAAAGTTGGCCTGTTTGTTTTAGTTTCATTGCAGCGCGTCACTCTATCTAGGTTTATAATTTATCAAAGATTATAATATGGTATGGATAAAAGCGCTCGCTCTAATAATGAATGATATGCTACCAATAAAGAAGTGGTAATTTGACAAACAAAAATTATCAAGTACGAAAAAAGTTTACAACAGCAAATAAATAGAATTAAAAGACAATGCATATTCATTTATTTATTTATAATCATTTACTTGATGTTCCGGTGGACTTAAATGCCATTGGCACTAGGCATATTATGCTAGTTAAAAATTTTTCTATTAAACAAAGCATTTTCATCTCCTGCAGGTCGATATTTCCTTCGGGCTTCACTTCACTTAAAAATAGGTGCAATGAAGCCATATTGCTTTGTTTTCAATAGTAATAAAGCGGTAAAAGAACACGCTATCCCTCATCCCTTGGGCCAAACATGCCCAACGCCACCAAACCGTTCAAGGTTGTGTCGACCACCGAAAGTGATAAAGCCTTGTCGCCACAGCCACTTTCCGGTGCGAGCCCAAATTATATAATATAAGCCTTAATATCTAAATTATAGCTCATTTAACTAACGCGGAAGTGAGCTGACATGATGTTTTGATTTCCGTTGAATTTTTATGTGACCATATTGGCCAATGTTAGGTCATTTTAAAATACATTTTTGTTGTAATTAAACGAGATTTTAATAATGTTGCGTTTAATTTATGTGGATCACACTACAAAATAATTATTTAAGAAGGTTATACAGCAGGTTGTCATAGATAATTATAGACCTCCTACCATAGATAATATACACTAGGTAACAATAGAGTTAGCACAGACTTTAAAATATAAACTCAGGTTTACAAAGTTGGTTAACGCACAATTTCTATATTATAATTTCAACAATTTTTAAGTACCATCCTGCATGATTCGCTTTTTATACTTATATCATTTGTATACCACTCAACTGGATTAGCAAATCTCCTGTCTCCTGTTTGCTTTCATAACTGTTTATAAACAATAGCAACACATCACAGAACTTCCATGTGTTAATCATTCGGTCATCTTTAAATTTATATCCCATATCAATATGAAATCCGTACTTATTTAAATTATCTTCAATATCCTTTAAACTGATAGAGTTCTGATTTACCACTACACGACAGACACCGACATGAAAGTTGTACCTACTAAAACTGTTAGTCACATACGAGAGACCTGCCTAGGGAAAAAATTGTCTATTAAGGGAATTCCACATTAAATATTTCTTTCATATCTGTGTGTTTACCTTTAAACAGTATTGAAATAAAAAATCGTATTGCGTTGATAAAACTCGAAAAAACCCAGGTTGTGAAAGACGCGGCACAAAAATAAGTAAATATAATACATAGGTATATTTTTTAATATTCATACGATATGTTGTACCAGATTAACGCAAATCCTTGTGTAATACATAAGGTTGATCATATAAATCATTAATCATTCTTTAAAAAGTGTGTCGAAACATTTTATGCTAAATAAATCTCTAGAATTATATAAGATGAATTTAAATTCTTGTTATATATGGTGCGATGTATCTTCCGTTAATTGCGTGTTTTACTTTCATAATATACAGTACATAAGTAGTTGAATAAATTCAAAACTGTTTTATATTTCTATACAAAAATACAATAGTAAGAATTTACTTTACTTCATACAAAGTAAAAAATGTTTTAACGAAACTTAAAATTATAGGCAATTAGAAGTTTTGAATTGGTTCAGCTACATAATATAAGGAACACTAACAACATACATACATACATAAACTCACGCCTTTCTGCCATTGGGGTAGGCAGAGACTATGGAGCGCCAAGTGCTACGATCCAAGCATACCTCTTTCGCTTCTTCCACAGTCATCAGTCTCTTCATACATACTCGTCGGTTACGAGAACTCCTTATTTGACCCTTCCTTAAGAGATCGTCAATTTGGTCCATGAAGGTACGTCTAGGACGTCCCCGTCCGACACTACCACTAATAACTAACTAACTTACTAGCCGCTTCTGACAGGATAGTCTGGAAATCTTTAAGGGAGGCCTATGTTCATCAGTGGGCTTCTTGTGGCCGATGATGAAGGAAAAAAACTAGTAACTGGCAAATATTATAAATTCGTAATTATGTTTTGATGTTTTATGAAGGTAAACGCTGAAACCGCTGAAATTAATTAAATGAAATTTAGCATACAGATAAATCAACCATATATTTGTAAACTTCGGGATGTTCATTGCTGAACAATTAAAATAAGTCCTTCCCAAAAATTCTCAGAGCGATCTTATGGAGACAGTCAGCCCATTGTAGATAGACAATGTCTTCTACCAACATGTAAGCTACAAATAATCGTAGGAAAGTACGCAGTGCAAGTAATGTCTTAGGTATGTTGAAAACCTTAGCTTGATATTTAACGAAAAAAAATATATTTTGAATAAGTAACATTTATCTTGAAGCATAAAATAGCCAAGCAAACATTCTAACTAGGTATTTCTCCTCTCACAGCCCAATCAACTCGTTAAAGATAATCAAATCAAACTATTTCTTACCATCCGTTCACATCAATAATCCTTCACTTTCAAAGAGGCTATTCAAGATATTATCACTTATCAGAACTAATTTTAATAATTGATATCTAAAGGTGATCGTTATGAATGTACAAGGCCAGTACATGTTCCACTGTCTCTATGAGTAATGCCTTCTAGTTAATTACTGACCATTTATAACGTGCATTATGTCTTTGAGTGTTCAATATAGTTCAATAAACACTATGTTGATCTTTTGTAAAAGGTACGCAACGGTTTAAAACTAACTTATAATATTAGCTTAGGTAATAATAGAGGTGAATGGTGGATTTAGTTTCTATACAAATTCAGGACTATATTCTCGCAGGGGTAAGCACAGGTGCGAGAAACCATCCACGATTCTTGCTAAGTACCATTCTAAGATTAATGAGCGGTTTGATATGTAAGGTTGGTACAAAATCGTTGATACTAAAGTCTTAGGTAATGTTTATTTTGCAACTTACGCATATTAATTGAATCGAATAAACGAATCTTAAAATCTAAATACGCTTTGATACAAAAGAATTACAAGACTAGAAAGTCGCCACCTGATGGTTACCTATCCTACCTAAACAATAGCATCACCACTCACAACTTGAATTACGAAGCATAAGTATGCGTATCTCCCTTAAAATAAGTTGTAAAATCGCATATCCAATAATAAATAAAATGGCTTCAATATCCAGATCTCTTTCGTGTGCACAATAGAAAATGCTATAACAACCAACAAAGTAAACTCAAATTATCTACATCAAAAAATTACGTATAGAGCTTTTTAAATAAAATTTAATATAACATTATTTCATAACATCAACAAAATAACATTCTAAAAATAATCTTTACTTAATATTATAAAGCTGAAGAGTTCGTTTGTTTGTTTGATTGATTGTTCGCGCTAATCCCAGGAACTACTGAACCGATTTTGAACATTCTTTCATTTATAGGAAGCTTACATTACTCCCGAGTGCTATAGGCTACTTTATATCCCAGGGAAATATTTTTATCCCGAAAAAACTTTTTCACGCGTGCGGAGCCGCGAGCAGTACTAGTCGTTAATAAAACAACTATAATCACGTTTATTTTTAATATTATATAACATCTGATTGAATCTATTTGGTACAATCGAATTCAAAAGCTTTTGTGCATGAAATATCATTCGGTGCATTGTTCTTATGCAATGAACGAAATTGGCATTCAAGGCTTCATTGATATGCAACTTTTTATAATACAAATTCCAAAAATGTCGCCCACCCACGAATTAGCATATTGAACTTTATGCAAGCCAAACTTGAACTACATTTTGCACTAGTAGCTTTCGATGTAAGTTTCCTTAATCTTATACATAATTTATTTTAAAATAATTGTTGTTTTATGTGATTCTTTATTTATATGTAACATAATAATATAGTATTTGATGATATATTCGTTGAAACGAAAGATTTTGCAAAAATATTCTTCTGTAACATCAACAACTAATAAAGCCAACACAAGAACTAATTTTTTTTTAACAAAGAAACATAAAAAGATCACACACACACACTAAAAATCTTGCCAACAAAGAAGCTTAAACATATTAACGTAAATATTACGTTTACTCAACAGTATTTTTAAACATACAAAGATAAAATTAAATCTGATATAAACTGAACGCAGTTATAAGTGTTACAAAAAGGTGAAAATATTTATTCATCACAAAAACCAACTGAATATAATTATTTTCGAAAATTAAATATATTCTCAATACATTTTCATAAGTCTTGAGTTATAGTTTATTTGATTTTTTAATGATTTCTAGTTTCGATTATGTTCATCCAGATATCCGATACTTAACTCGAACATTAATCCTACAATTTTTAACATCTAGATTTTGCTTCAATACCCATGCCTCCTCCTCCATTAGAAAATATACAGGTTCATGTTACTTTAAAATAACCCATCTTCAACAGATATTATCTACCATTTACGTCACGTTGCCATCAAAACATGCGTTCGACAACCATCTCAATGGAAAGTCTAAACCATATCAGTTCCCATTATCATAATAACAATGTAAATGTGCTAAAGATGTATTTCATTGATAAATCTTGACATAATTGCTTTAAGAATGGCATAACGTGTTATTTCTTTAGCTTTGAATGGTCTTTTTATTTCTTTAAATCAAGATTTCTATAAATATGACAGATATCGTAATTTACTTTTCTTTATTTTAATAAATAGTGTTTAAATATATACAGAGTTAGTTTTTTAAGAGGGCGTTGATAGCCAAATCCTAAACTATAAGGAATATCGAAAAATGCTCGAAGGAGTCTCGAGGCCGATTTTGATCAAAACTATAATTTTAATAAAAAAGTATAATTTGACGAGTAGCATTTATCAGCAAACTGTTAAATCGGCCTAAGTGAATTGTAGCTAAAGCGAGGCATAGGAAAATTACCTGCGAATAAACCTAGGAGAACCTACTAGCGCCATCTTATTTCTGGACCACAACAAAAGTAATGTTTATTTTTATCACTGAAATCTTTATGTATTGGCCATAAATCCTCATCAAAATGGGTCAATTGTTGTTAAAAATAATCGTATGCAATTATTGAACCCTGTCAGAACATGCGCAAAGACAAGGCAATACTTGCCTGCGTTGACGTACATACGGGTCTTTGACAGATATTCTAAAAACGATATTGCTAGCAATCATTGCACACGATTGTTGAAATCCTGTTAAAATGAGCTCAGCAATACTCAGTGACAGTGCATGCCTCACCTTGCGAAGGCGTGTGTACAATGTCGATTATCGTTGAACGTTACATCACTAGTCTAGACATCACAGTACAAATAGTAAATCATCGTTAAGGAACATTGCGATTTATAAATGTAACAAAAAAATTAAATGGATTGCTTTGAAAAATATGTTTCTACATTCATCTTTGAAATGTATTGAATTATTAGTAATTAGGTATAAGGAAACATAAAAATATCACTAACGTTAATAAATTTCAATTCCATTATTCATAAAACATCATATCATTATTATGCAAAACTAGTTAATAAAAAATAGAATTAACGATCGTTGTTCTGAAAATACAGTAGCGATTGTGTAAGTGACGCAATATGTGGATATCAGTTGCCAATGAGTGAAGAAATAAAAGCCGATCAAAGTATATACAGATCATTAATTACATTGCACTATAAAATAGTTTATGGATTCAATTATCTAATTTATTGCGTCATCCTCTCACTACAAATTACTCAGTTGCAAAAAGCTCACGACTGTCTACGAATGGATTAGCCGAGATGGAACCGATGTATCCATTATTGGCCGATTGATTTCCCTTCGCAAAGAATAGAATATTTAATAATTATAATTTAATAAAAAGAGTGTGTATGGACACAGGTATGAAGTGAAACTTTTTCAATCAATTAATTTTTTTCACTGTTCTTATAATAATTATTGTATTCCATTAATACAAATTATTATTATTTTAATATTATTGTCTGCTAAATTGACAGTCATATTAGTGAATTATGGTTAAATACATATATTAAATAAATAAATTACTCACTCCTCAATTTAAGTAATCACCCATGGCGCCGTGACGGTCCAAAGTGACAGCAAATGTGACGTTTTTTTTCAAGATGGCGTCGGAAAGAGTGACGATTTTATTAACATTGCTATAAGATTTATCTCATACGTTGATAAAGATGTTTCACTTCAAAATTTAAACAGTATTATTAATTGAAATAAAATTTAACACTTCTATTACTTAATTTAGTTGGCAACCCTACTCTATCATGAGTTAGGCGATATTTTTAAATGTTTCATACACGATGAAATCTAGGTCAGAATAAAACCTTTTGTACTCTCAAAATACGTGAAGTAACTTGTTCGTCATTTGCACGTAATTCTGTTACACATTCTACTGGTATATGACCTATTGTGAAAAATTCGGATAACTCATTGATAATGGTAGCTAGGACTGTCATAGTTGACAGCTGTTCATTTCAATTTCTAGATCTAGCCTGGGTAAGATTTTTCGATACAAAGTGATTGTTATAAAGGTCTGGGCTTATGTGTGTAATAAATATTATAATCATTAATTGTTCAGTGTGCTTAGAATGTGGCAAAAAAAATCGACACGACTCCGTTTTGTTTTACTAGAATTGGTTGAGAGACAAACATGTGACTGATGTTTGGGTCTCTCGATCAATCACAAACATAAAAAAATAAACAACATCGACTCTTAGGATTTGCGTATTTTGCCACATTCTAAGCTCACTGGTGTCTTTTACAAAACTACTTCAGTATAATTATTTTAGATAACACATAGGTATTTCGACAATTCACCTCATCGGGGGTGTAACTCAGTGGTAGAGTGTCTGCTACGCATGCTGAAAGTCCTGGGTTCAAATCCCAGCACCTCCAAAGTGCCTTTTAAATATGTTTTTTTATAAGTACTAAGCTTAACTTCCACTAAGAGATTTAATTTACGATAAAGGGTTACTTTAAAATAAACAGGAAATTTTACTTAATTTACTCCAAAGGGTCAGGAGAGAAAGCTGTTGTATCAAGATTTTTTTATTTGTTATAGCCGGCTCGGAAACGACAAGTCACAGGTTAACTACGGTAGCGTGACAAAGACTTGTTTTACATTTTTATTACAGATTTTTAAGGGCTTATTTTTTTATATTCAGGCACATAACACTAGAAAGAGTTCGCACTGAAGAGCGCCATGCAGCACTTTGTTATTAGGCCATTGTGTTATGTACTACTGTAAACTGTTAACGCTCAGAGTTTCCCGACACGCGAGCCATTTGCTCGCCTCCTCATTTGGTAGAAAAAAAACGTATTCAATCCATTAATTCAAAGCTTAGACAACCAAAATCATTATCCTTCCTTGGTTCGTCGTAATCGGGTGAAAAGAGTCGTATTCAATCTGCAAAATGGAATGTCATAAGGCATAACCTTTCCAAATTGTCTCCCCGCCCACACTTCACATTTAATGTTTCACATATAATGTTCCCCAGTTTTCTCTTGACTTTTAACGATGCATCCTTTCGTAAGAGGGTCGATAGAAGTGTATCGGTCTCCGCCCCGATGTCATGCCTAATCTTATTGTTATGGAGACGTACAAACTATGCCCTATTAGTTCCAACTTAATGGCTTGCGAAAAAGAATGTCTCAATATCACTGCATTTATTACAAACTCTTATACAGCAATATTATTATTTCATGCTTTCCTTTTTTCATTACATTTTTATAGCTCATACATCTATTGCTCATAAAATAATCCCTTTACCAGAATGAGCAAGTCATATAATAACGTTTCTACGAACCTTGACATTTTTAACATTAGTTTTGCTTCCTTCAAAAAATCCCTACTTAAAAACCTGTAACTAATAATTAATATATAATTTTTCCCGTAAACTAGACTAATCATTCCGAATTTTGTGTAATGTTACCAATTAACTGAATTGTTGTGTATAGTTGTAATAGGGCTTCAGACTCATTCAGCTTTTTAATGTATTATAGATCTATCATTTGTTTAGTTTGTAGTCTGTAACTGTACCTAATAAATAAAATAAAAATAAAATTAAACATTTATTATCTTTAGTAATATAAAATCAATGACTACCCAAAAATTCAATGCGTAGAAAATTATATTGAACTATCCTACAGTTACATAAAAAAAAATATATTGACGAAGCGCTAAATAATAATTTAACAGGCAATAAAAATATAACTCAATCTACGTGCGGTTGTAAATTATAAACTACATCACTATTAGCTCAATAACCTTGCCACAAATAACTATATTTTTTCAAACAAAGACCGTAAGAAACTTCTTCTACATAGAATGGTGTAGGTAGGTATGTATGTAGGTTTCATCACGATGTTTTCCTTCACCGTTAAAGCGAACGATAATTGATAAAAAATACACGCGTAACTTCGAAAAGTCAGAGGTGTGCCTTGGGTTTTGAACCTGCGGACATTGTCTCGACGGACCGTTCCATTCCCAACTTGGCTATCGTATACTTATTACGATAAGTAATATGCATGGTTTACTCAAAACTCCAAAGTACTGCATAGATTTCATTAAAAAAACAGTGTAGAAATAAGTGCTAAATTCCTTTGTAATTAAACACTTGTGTTTTGTCTTATCCCTATACTCTAGTTCTTAAACTATAGGAAAAAGTTTATTATATACAATTTTATTATAGATTTTTATATGCTTGGGAAGATGTCGCTGATATCAGTGTTGATAATTTAGAAACATTCAAAAACATCATCAAAGCCTTGACTTTACAACTTTAGTTAACTACCGACATAGAACTTTAGTAGCTTAAAGTTATATTTGCAATTATGTACTCTTGAAAACTCGATGTATAATAATAAATTACTTGGAATAAAAATACCTACAAACCAATACAACTGACATTTAAGTAAGTAAAGATATATCAATGCATAGTCAGTAAGTGGATTACAAAAAACAGTAGTATTTTAAATGATAAATACCTTGTGTGTAATTTTTGGTTGTGTATATTTGTCAATATTCTAATTACCTGTAAAAGACAAATTTTATGTTAGTAACACTGTATTACATAACAGCATAGACATAGTATAGTACAGCATAACCAACTTATTGTACCAAAATAAAATTCACATTGTTGGGGATTCGCTGAACAGAAGTGATCACAATAGTGGCCCATGTAAGTGTGTCGCGTTCCGGGATTAGCCTGTAATTATGTCGACTGGCGAGGGATAAACATCTATCGTCATTTGTTTTTTTTTTGTATGACATTACAGTCCGCCTGACGCGAGTCGGCTTTTCTGACCACATCGGACTTTCAGACTAACGTTTTAGGCGCTCCAACCCTTTACATTTAAACGACCACGCTGAGGGCACCCCCTAAGTGGGGTACGAGCTTCGGCTCAGGGCGGTTGTTGCAAGATGATTGTGACATCAGCGATTAGGGGATTTTAGCGGTGTAATACACCAATCTATACATTGTTTTCATCGGCACGCGGGCCGGAACAGCTAACTGGGTCGGGACACCGGGGACGCGGCGAGGTCCTCGACGGCGAGGATGGTACAGCGGTCTTGAGGAGATCTATCGTCAGTCTAATCTAGAGCCTACTGCACTTGCCAGTTTTTATCAGGTGCAGTGGCGTCACTTCACCGTGTCGGTAATAAAAAGAATCACTTGTTCGTTTTATTCTGTGAATGTCATATCAGTTTTTATTTAAGAATTCCTAAATTGAAATACTATAGGAAAGGTCACTCATATTCTTGTGAATTTATTAGTCTTATTGAAACGCACAAAAGCGTTGTGAATGATTTAAATTCAGAAACTTCAATAAATAAATAAATTTCTTTAAAATTACATCCGAAATGAGCTAATGCAAAAACTACTCTCGGTTATTATAAAGAGTAACAACTTTTTATGTATTAAAAAGTTCACGTTTTAGATATTAGTAGAAGGTCACGTCAATATTGTATTAAAATAATATTTGCGGTTAAATATAAGCTATAATGAGTTAAGAATATAATAAGTCTCGAAGCGTGCGGTTTCCAAACCTTAGATTTGCAATTACTATAATTATTTTTTGTTCCTCATAGAATAGTCCCATGGTCATACAAAATTAATCAATAATATCGAATCACATAAGGAATACCTGTGTCGGGGAGGTAATTGGTAATTTGATTGAGAGTCACCTCCAGTAATTTTGCATATAACAAAATCAATTTGGAAGAGGTAACATTTAGGGTGCATAACATAACTTAGGATAATAGTATGTGTCTGTGCTCAAATCCAAACCAAGATTTTTATTGATCGATACTTAAAAATCTAATCTATACATACTATAAATTATCGGATTATTGAGAGCCGCGATTTACTTAAAATATTAAATTACTAGTTTTTGCTCACGGCTCCGCCCGTGCGATAAGTTTTTCCGGGATAAAAAGTAGCCTGTGTCCTTTTTAGGGTCTAGTAACAAATTTCATCGAAATCCGTTCAGTAGTTTCGGAGATGTGCAATAAGAAACCAACAGAAAAAAAGACAAACAAACAGACAGAAAAGAATTACAAAAATCGCTGATTTGTGTTCCATTATTTTTCTTCAGTCACCCCTTTCTTCTTTATCACATTTCTTTAAATGTACATGTTCTACTGCTTTATTATATGTATAGATTTCAGTATCATTTACGTGTTTTTATTCTGTTTTCTAATCCTTCATTTTTCTCACTCTCATTTTTTTATGCGTAAAATGTATGAAATGAAATGAAATAATTTATTCGAACCCATAAAATGTTATACATTATTTAGATTCCGTCAATATTAACTCTACCACCAGTTCGGAAAGCAGTTCTCACTAGAGAAGAACGGGCAAGAAACTCTAGTGTTGCTCTTTTCAAAATCAGAATAGGTTCTTTCTTACTTATCACGATACCGATTTAATTATGATCTTAGGAATATTATGGCGAATACACAGCCCACATTTAACCGACCACGGAGATATATACCATACCACCATACCGGCCCTGTATTATATACTGCCCACTGCTGAGCACGGGCCTCCTCTACAACTGAGGGTTTAGGCCTTAGTCCACCACGCTGGCCCGGAGATATATAAACGCAGATAAATCATACATCATCACATACAAATTATACATTATCAATTCATACATAAACCTGTCACCATACACACTAAACAAGGCTATCTTCAGGTAATAAGGGCACGACAATAACCGCAAAAAGTTATAACAATAGGAATATACAGTACGTATTTCATAATACCATGCATGATGCTTGGTCGTGACGAACGATGCGCGAGCGCCGGAAAACTTAATTTCACGTGAAATGTGGTTATATATGTGGAAAATTATAAATAGCAAGTGTTGTTTGTATATTGTTATGATATAATGTACTAGGCTTTGCTCGCGTGAAAAGCTTTTTCCGCTACAAAAAATCCTAAATCACTGTACCAATCCTTAGCGCTATCTACTTAAAAATCTGAATTGAAAATTTAATTATTTGCTACGTGAGCAAGTCACCGGGATAAAAAGTAATTTTTGTGTTAATCCTAGACATGGTCATGTGTGCCAAATTTCATTCAAATCGATCCAGATTTCAAAATACTATTCTGCTAAAGAGAGCCAATTGCGTTCTGGTTTGAAAGACGTTGAAGAATGTAGCCAGTGTCAATGTAGTACAGTGTTATACAAAGCGTAGTAATTAAAAGGTCTAGAGGCGGCTACTCTTTATCGGTTATCGTTGCACTCAAAATCAAGCGACGTCTCTGCTCATTGTGAAGTTGCATAAAAAATGTACATTCAGTTTCTTATTGTGAAAAAATCGGCGCCTAACCCATATGTAGCCAAGGTGACCTACCCATAACCAGATATGATGAACATCCAACCTTCATTCTATGACATTTAGGAAAACCGGGACCTCCCACGACAACCCATTTTTGACGGTGTCCACTCAAAATAACGTTGACAAAACTAATTATAATTTTGGTATGGACATACAAACATACTGACTCACTAATATGAAAACATCGTTATTTAATAGTTACCATAAAGGGATTGTTGTAAAGGTGTCACGATACACGCATTAGCATTAGTTATATCGATTTAAATATTTGAATGAGAATTATTATTAAAAATACTACACGTTCAAATAAAAATTTCTCAGGAAAATAAGAGAATAATCAACTACTCGAAAAAAGTTCTTGCACATCAATCTTAAATTCTGTCAGTAAACATTTCACACACTATTCAAACCCTTAAAATTTATTTATTTCGTTTGTTACAATTATTATGGTTAATCTATGCCATAACATAACACGTGCCTGCGCGAGTGTCTAGGAAGAAGCAGTAATGCACTCACAAGTCACATCGCACTTAGTATAATCCCGTCTTATGGATATTAAATTAGCTGAGTTATCTAGCCCTTATATCGAACTTAGTTACACAATATAGGTACCTACATTTCCATCATCATCATCATCATCATCAGCCCGTTGCAGTCCACTGCTGAACATAGGCCTCTCCCAAGATACGCCACAGAGCCCGGTCTGCTGCTTTATGCATCCAGTCGCTGCCGGCCCTCTTGTGCAAGTCGTCCCGCCATCTGACGTGGACACTGACTGTGGGGCTAATCGATAAGCTTAAAGTCGCTCAACGTGCTATGGAAAGAGCTATGCCCGGAGTCTCTCTGAAGGACATTTCGATACCTTCATTTAAATTAGAATCAGATTTATTAAGCCGTTAAAATGTTGAAATTCACTCTTTATTTCGCTATTAGCCGAATGTAAATACATCTAGTGTGTTAGTTTAACACAATGGCCAATTGCGAAACATTCAGATATTGATGTTAACTATCAAGCCAGATGGACTGATGGCACTGGCGGTAAGTTATTTCATTCTTTTCGTTTATCTATTGTTTTGTTTCGCTAGGTATTTAATTGTCTTTTTGAGGCAGAACGCCGGTATATAGGCATGATCGTTAGTTTCAGTTGGATTTGCAGATTGTGTAAATAAAAAACTAATAATATATTTTTTTCTTTTTTAGATAAATTTAACAATCCTTAGCATAAATTTCAAAAGAAATCAGGTGAACCGTATGCTCGTTTGCCCCCTATATCATAAAAAAAACGCTTTTGACAGATCCGTCTGGAAATATTTAGTGGTGGTCTATTTTCAGCATTACACGTCATGTGGCTAATGATGATTGTTGATTTGGAAGCTTATGGTGAGGTATTTACGAAAAGATTTATTAAATTTGTCAGTAACTGTAACTCGTATTAGAAAATATCATAAATCATTAAGATTAAAATAACTACTAACCTAATTACACCTAGAATAAGGTTATACAAAAATAAATATAATTAAGTAAAAGTAAATTTAAATCTTCATGAATTAGAGGAAATTTTCGTCACGCTACAACTATCAACGGTTTACTCAGTAGTTATCGTGACGTAACCAGTTAAACTGCATTGGACCCGAGTTATAATTTACGTTAGACGACAATTTCAGCGATATAACATTATCTCTATTACTACACATTTTAAAACAAGCACCAAAAGTTTTTAGCTACAAAGTGTTAAAGGACACGGGGCATTTTAGGACCTTCACTTTGTTACTTAATTCACAATACTATCGTTCATATTTCTCAGTTTTAAATAATTATTGATTCAACAGCTATAATATTAGTACAAATTTATAAATTTGACGGAAATAAAAACAAAACAATTACTTCTCAATAAACAACAAGAAGACTAAACTGTAAATACACTCCAGAAACGAATAAATTGAAGCAAAACACAATGAGTTAAACGTCCAAACGAATAAGCATGCCTAGCTAAAAGTGCTAAGTTACATTACCATTTATATAATCTATGCACTGATGATCATGATATGAAAAAATTAGACCGTATTACTCGATCATACAAACCTCTCATCAACTCATCATTACGAAATAAAGCAAATGGACGGGCCGACCCAGATTCACCCTTTACTAAGACTGCGTAACTGAAGGGTCAAACGTATAATTTGCGTCAACATTCTATACCGTCAAATGTTCGGTAATTCACTTCTGTATTTTTATTTCGCAATAGATTGAAGAATTATTTAGCTTATTATTATGAGTACTAAATGTGTTATCTATGAAAGATTTTTCAATTTGTACGGAACATTGGTAAATGCCATAATTACGATTTTTATTTTTGGTATTTTGTCGGCCAGGTTTTGGTCGAACCAACAAATATTTAGATATTTTTTTCAAATTTTAAAGTAGGTTACATATCTACGGGGATGTTAGTGTTTTCTTTTATTTTTTAAATAATTACAACATCATCTACTTTACAAAATACATCCTTTCAATCACCCCTGAACTGAAAAACTGAAAAACTACCTCACTAATTATGAGATAAACTTGCAAAACATAAACATGGAATCCAAAAAATATGTTAACACCAACATTCTTATTTACACAATTATTCATTTTTCACCGAAAATTGTCTTCAAATAGGATAAACCATAAACATATTCATAAATATTTGTGATTCAAATAACTGTGATTAATGATGTAACTAACCGTTCACCAGCCGACCTGTGCTAATTCCGGTCACGAATTAAAAAGTAGTTCCTTTATGTCCTGGTACTGATTGATGTGTTTATCACAAAGGATCTGGTACCGTTGCTGATTGTACTTAAACATTGACTGATGGTGGACATCGTATAACGAATCATTCTTGATTTTGAAACATACACATACAGCAAATGACTACGGCTGTGAGGTATTTAATCGGAATTGTTACAATGACTTGATATTATGCGACTCATTGTTCCATCTATGAAATTTCTTCGACGACCGTTAAATTTAACACAGATATAAAAATATAAAATTTTGCTGTAATAAGCCAAACTGAAACATATAATATCGATATCAGTTTTGCAATATTTTATGATGTATTTATAAAATATTTATTACATTTTTATTGCAGGATATTAAAACAAAAAATATATTATTCTTATCGATTTTAATTAGCATAATATAATCGCTACAAAATAAATGTATCGACATAGTTTTGACCTCACACTGAGATAAATCTTATTCCATAAGTATCGTGGGTATGATTAATTTGTAGGATTGGCCCTTCAACTTCCGTTGATGACTTTTCTCCAGATTGCATTAGTCATCTTATCTCGTCATTATGAGTTATTTAAGAGAATACAGTCACACCCAAACGATATATGAGTCACCATCGACTTCTAAATTTAGCAACACTTTTCCTTATTCATAAACAAAATTCAACAAACCAAAACCTATTAGCCATCCGACTTCCATGTCGCAACGCCGCTCCCTGATCGCACAATCTCTAACATTCATTTACACAAATCACATTTCGTAACACAATATCTAGATAATGGTCTGGACGCCGCCCCGAGGAGCACACGGAAACACCTAGTGTTATGCGTGCCGCTTTAAAGTGGGTTGAAATATTTGAATTATAATTAATGTACGGTCAATAGTTTAATAGGCATTCGCTTTCTGTTTTAGTATGTTGATGCTATCGTATTGCATAATAGCCTCTAGCCTCTAGGTGATAGGCCTTACGTATACGAGGCTGACTGAATTAACTGACAGCTTAAGTGCTACAATGTTTGGGCTATTTTTTCCCAAACATTATGTATCTAGTCTTTGATTAATTATATACCTAGATAGAATGACGCGCTGCAATGAAACTAAAACAAGCAGACCAACTTTTCTTAAGCTAGTATGCGTGACAGCTGTGTCATACGCTATCGCTGCATCATTCTGCGTATCCTTGAAATGAAATAAAATGAAATCATTTATTCGAATCCATAAAATGTTACACATTACTTAGATTCAGTCAAATTATACTCTACCAGTTCGGAAAGCAGTTTCCACCAGAGAAGAACGGATAAGAAACTCTAGGGTTGCTCTTTTCAAAATCAGTTCAAAGGTAGGTAAATTAGGTACAGTGTATAAAACAAAAAGAAATATATACAGATTTTTATTTTGTTTAGAGCAGTTCGTATATTTACTTGTGTGCGCGCATAATGAAACCAGTTATTAAATGGTTTCTATAAAAACGGGGAGAAAATTATATCCATGAAAAACAACAAAAATATTTCACTCGAACTTATTTAGCGGGAAACTATTCGTTTCTATTTTTTTCTACGCGTTTGAGACGTTCAGTGTCTATCTAGGTATATAATTAATCAAAGTATATAGTACTCTTCTTGCAGATTTTTGAATATTAAAGTCTGTTTCACTTACCTGATAATTGCCATATTATACCCATGTACAGTCACCAGCATAAGTAGCTGAACAAATTCAAAATTTCAAATCGCCTACATACTTTTGTGTTCTTACTAATCTTTTCTTCTCTTCACAAAAATAAAATAAAAGAGATTTGCTTTACTTCAAACAAAGAAAAAAGGTTTTAGTTTAACTTAACGCGTATATAGGCGATTTGAAATGTTGATTTTTTACAGATACTGTACAGTCAGAAGCTTATGCTTATGTATATTAGTCGAGGGACCTGTTTAAGCAGGGTATTTAGTATTCGATTCTCGTCCCAAAAATATTATATATAAGATATATGACCTTATTTTTTACAAGAATTTTAGCACCTAGGTATTTTTGCCTTTATAAGCCAAGTTTGAAATATGTACGGAAAACATATAATATTTTAAGGACATATTCATACGTAATGACCAATAAAATAGGTCATACAAGTAGCTAGCACAAGGGTGACCACACGTTGGGAACCTTTTTACGTATGTCTTTAGGGGTTAACTCTGTCATTTATCATTATTTTTTATATATATATATTATATATATTTTATGCATATATTTTTATTAGTTACGTGCAAGCATGAACTGCCGTGTGTTTAAATATATCCCTCGACTAAAATACATAATACAAAAATAAATGTATAAATAATTCATAACATAATATGCAACTCAATGAAAATCAACGTATTTATATTAATATTCATTTTCTAAACCTATTAACTAAAGAATGATAAATGTAACATATTTTACAATATTTGTTTTTATGATTTGCAGTGTTTGATTATCATAATATTATGATGATTAATTTTGACAAATTTCATTGTATTTTATGTTTGAATATTGCATTTTTATAATTATAAATAGAGTTGTTAATGTAAACCGTCGCAAAAGGCTATATACGGCTATTATATACAAACGACAACTTTTTACAAGTCTTGGTAGATACTGACAGCTTTCTAAGTATAGTGAAGTATAAAGACACTCAAAGAAAAAGCTGCAACTACGTTAATCGATTCAGAACAAATTTTGTGATCTGCTTATCCCTGATCTAAGATTATATGAATCTTCAAGACTTCAAAACTTCTACGATATATATTAAATATAGAGTCTGAGTATATATTATCTAGGAAATATCTAAGTGATTCCGTAATTGCTTATTATTGGATATTATGTTTTAAGCTTTAAGTTTAAGCTGAATCTTGATCTGCGCGGAATTTTCGTTACCTCCAAAACCTTCCTGTCTCATCAAGACATAATGGCTCCATTTGCAAATAACTTTAATAACCCACACACGATGTTATACAACCTCACAGTAGAAAGGTGAGCGGTCATCTTAACAAGGACTTCACTTCGCTCGAGTATTCTTATACTGTTGTACGTGATTATTTGACACGTCGATTAAAACATGATGGACATGAACTTACGAATTGGGTCGATAAATGTTGTGATGATTAAATTGCTTGCCAGTACCTCCGATTGGTACGAATGAAGGTATTTTGAGTATAGTGAGGTATATCTGTCTGAATATCTGAAAAAGAGATGACCAGTGGGCTTAGAATGTGACACAAAGACGCAACTCGTAAAACGATGTCGTTTAATTTTGATGTTTGTGATTGATCGAGAGACCAATACGTCAGTCTCTCAACCAATCCCAATAAGACGAAACGGAGACGTGACGTGTTTTTTTGTCACATTCTAAGCCCACAGGTCGTCTGATAGAACACATTCATGCCCAGAAGTCGAAATCGCCACGCAGTGGGCTTAGAATATAGGGCCACTGCTGAACATAGGCCTCCCCCAAAAATTTCCAGACGGATCTGTCAAAAGCGGCCTGCATCCAGCGTGCTCCTACATTACCGGCACATTAAGTAAATAAAAACTCAACCATAAATTAACCGTTTGAGTTTTCATACATCAGGGTCGTAATTTATAAAACACTAAGACATTTCATAAGTTTAATGTCCAAGTAATTAAAAGTGTTTTACAACCAAACACTCAGTCACGAGTCTTATGGATCATCATACTTGACCTTAATTTAGATACGTGAGTGTGTATATGTACATCTGTATTAACATTTACAAGAACTTTTAATTTATTTGGATGCTGTGAGATTTATGAATGCAAATTGATTATTACTCGTGCTAGATTCCGGTTTAAATGTCAACATGTAAAAATAATTCACATAACATTTATGTATTTATAGCAATGCATTTACATCAGGATAATTATAAAAAAATCTTCCATTTTATTTTCAAAATAAAAACAACCCTATGTTGAATACATTCTGTAATTTAGAGTGACCTTATTTCCAAACATTTCATGTTTGTAAGAACCATTTCACTACATTGGTTCCGTTGTACATTTTTAGAGTTTATAAGTACTGTAAGTATCATATTATTTTATCAAGAGATTATTCATTTTGGGCCCAACGAGAAGTTCAATAAACCAGACATAATAACTTGTTCTAAACAACAAATTCCCAAACATAAGTCTTAGTTGCTTAAATTAATAATAAAATCTAGCTTACACACTGAAAGTAATTGCGATGTGATTTGTGAAACAACTCAATCGTGTGAATCGCTTGTAATACTATTTGTACCTAAGTCATTAATGTTCATCTTTCGCTTTTATTCTTCCTTGCATTGTAGTTTACTGTGGGAAATAATAGAAAAGCACTGAAGAAATGACTAGTAATTCCAAATTCATCTATATTATGACTATTGAGATTCGAAGAAAAGTTATAAGTGAAAATAATTAATTACTCTGCATAATATCTTTAGGAAGTTCTCTATAAGAATTTCGAAGGTATGTGAAGTCTGCCAACCCGCACTAGGCCAGCGTGGTGGACTAAGGCCTAACCCCTCTCAGTAGTAGAGGAGGCCCGTGCTCAGCAGTGGGCAGTATATAATACAGGGCTGGTATTATTATTATATTAATTAGTTGTTGAATATCCTCTAGCTGTAGGCAGATGATATGATAAAGGCTGCTAGGATTCTCTAGACCCTTCAAACAGGTCGACAATGAAACTGATGATAATGGGACTGAACACTTAGCGTGCCACACAAAGCATTGCAATTTGAAGTTCCAGGTCATGCTGCTACTGTTTACAGGCATTTGAGAGTTTACCATTTACAAATCTTTGATCAAACTGTTTATATACTCTAGTAGTCTATACTAATAATAAAAAGGAAAGATTTCATTGTTTGTTTGTAATGGATAAACTCAAAATTCTTTCACTAATAGGAAGTTACATTACTCCTGAGTGCTATAGGCTACTTTTTGTCCCGGGAAAATATTTTTATCCCGGAAAAACCTTTTCACGCGTGCGGAGCCGCGAGCAGAAGTCTAGTAGTATTTTAAAAAGGTAAAGTATGTAAGTTTGTATGATTGTTTGTAGGAAGTAATCTCAGAAACTAATGAACCGATTTAGATGGAATTATGTATGGATATAGTTTAAGATCACGGAAAGGACTTAGGCTACTTTTATCCCAGAAAAACTATCCCGCGGGCGGAGCCACGAACAAAAGCTAGTATCATATCAAAGGTAAAAAAAATACACGAATCTTGTATTTTTGTACTTTATTGTGTAAATAATAAAATCTTGCTTGCAATATATACGTTATTCCCAGTGGGGTTAGTGAAAGCAACAGTTGCTTCAATAATATGCTCGTAATATGTTATGTACTGCGCTTGGCCATACGATATAATTATATGTCAGTCATGTTGCACTCTCACTTAACATATCCATAAGTTAATCTTACATTATTATTGACAGTGAAAAGAACTAGGCGCGCCTCTACCCGCCTGTAATTTTATTTGGGTTATTTATTCATTTATTTACAATAAATAATTTTGCGTTTAAACGCGTATATATTTTTTAATATAATAGTGAAATCTGCATCGTTATCCATTCAGCTGTAACGCCATAAGTAATGAAAAGAAATCCTACTAATATTATAAACGAGCTTTTGCCCGCGGCTCCGCCCGCGTGAATGAGTTGTCCCGGGATAAAAGTCCCGTTTTATATTTTCCCGGGATAAAAAATAGCCTATGTGTTAATCCAGGACATAATTTACCCGTGTGCCAAATTTCATCGAAATCCGTTCAATAGTTTTAGCGTGAAAGAGTAACAAACATCTATACATCCAGACATCCATACTTACAAACTTTCGCGTTTATAATATTAGTAGGATGCGAAAGTTTGTATGTATAGATGTATGTTTGTTACTCTTTCACGCAAAAATATGGCACATGTGTAGATCATGTCCTGGATTAACACATAGGCTACTTTTTATCCCGGGAAAATATAAAGCGGGACTGTTAACACGGAAAAACCTATTCACGCGGTCGGAGTCGCGGGCAAAAGCTAGCTTGTTTACTTTTGAATCGATCGCAAAATTTGTAAGGGGGTGGTATTTCGAGATCTTCAATCCATCGCAATTGACATTAACACAAAATTAACAATTAAAATTTCCCTAAAGACATTAAGGAGATGTTAGATGAAAGCTGTTTACATATTTATAAGGCAATCCAATAACATTCCGACTAAAGAATATACTTCAACATAAATAATCAAACGTCATTGCTCTCCACATACTTTTAAATAAATTATTCAAGTAAATACACTTTAAATAAATCGAGGCCGATTTTATAAATGGTACAAGAAACCTTTGCAGTCGACACTGAATGAAATGTACGAGTCGCAGAGGCCAATGAGGAGACATTGTTTGCATAAATGCAGAAGGAAACTGCTCTGGCTTGAAAAGAATCGCTTTGGCCTAGTGGATCTAGCTGTGTAAATACGTAAAATGGAAACGTGTAAGTTTTCCTTTGGAATTTCTGCCCAAGACGTTGATGGACTCAATCATATCATTGGATGCAAATAAGCTCACTGAGCAATAGTTTCGTATCTACATTTTCTTATATTCAAATTTATGGGATAGTCTATTGCATTGATGAGTCTTCATAAATGTATCTCGAATTGATATCAATTTCTTTATTGAGCATAAATTAATTCCAACCTTTTGTGACCAAACTAGCAAATAAGACATTACGCTTTGGTAGCCAGAAGTGCCACATGAACGCATAAAAAACGTAGTTTACATGTACTAAGTGCTATAATTTAGTAAACACTGCCGCAATAAAAACCTAAAACTGAATTGGAATAGTCAGTGCGTTGCCGACCTCCATAAGGCCATTTCCATCAGATGACATCTAGATAGTATAAAAATACAATTACATGAGTACGAACGAAAATAAATACTGACAATTATACAACATCAAATTATTAAAAGTCAACAATGATTTCAACCTCAAAAATGCAAGTGAACTTTAATATGATTCTCGTAAAAGGGAATGAGTTCGAGAAAGTCGTATAATGGGAATTCAAAGGTCAAACCATCCAATGAAGTATGAGGAGTTTTTACACCATTCGATGTAATTCCAAAAATCGGAGATTATAAAAGACCTGCAAATTTGTTAAGATTTGGAGAGTAAAAAATAGGGAGTAGGAATCTGGGCTAACATTAACCAGCGTTTAACCAACGTAAATTCGGCAACCCTCTCTCCGATTAATCTGTTAACCGATAATTAAACGACAAAAGCAATCGACATTTTCAACGTGGAAACCGTTGATAAGGAAAACTAGTATTCGTAAATACCTTTGTCTTGTAAAAATGTCACGACACCATACAAAGAAATAAAAATTCCGCAACACATCAGGAAGAAATGCGACCGCCCTATTTATAACCTACGCGTTTTAAATAAAATTGAAAGAACCAAACGTGTGGTTTCCTGGTATTAATGATGCTATTATCAAGATTATTATTAAATTGTTATGTCGCTTTCTTATACATCCTTCTGTATCTGTTATGCATTATATGTCCGGATATAAAATGGTATTGTCGCGTGTTGCCGCTATTTCTACAAATTTCAGCTTAAATGAGAAGGTAGTTTCTACAACCGTTAGTAAAGAATTAGTAATGCTGTTATTTTCCTACATAATAGCGTCATTGAATATTTTCCTACATTATACTTCTTTTGCAACGGTACGTGACATTATTGGGAAGGACATATAGGGCACCCTTCAGCTTGGTGGAGTGACGATTAGTGTAAGGTCGCTGATAGAAACTGGATGCGACGAGCCTGAGATAGGAAAAAATTGCGAATATTGGAGGAGGCCAGAGGGTTTATGGTCAGAGGGTCATTCTGGGGTCTACCTTTCCGGTTGGCTCTAAGAATGGCACGGGTACGCGACCCCGGCCCCTCGAGCTACCACCGCCGCCCTCCCTGTCCTTCCGCGGCTCTGGTGTCCTTCTCCTCTACCCCTTGTCCTGGTACTGGTGGTAGGGTGATTCCGAACGGGTTGGTACCACCACCTAGTCTATTTCTACCGTCAAGCAGTAGTGCGTTCCGGTGGAAGGGCTAGGCAGCCGTTCCTATCTTCACTATCCTTCCTCGGGGCGTGATGGGCCAGACGTTTCCAGGAACATGCGGAGACTTCGTCCGGGCCGTGGTGCGGTCGTGGGGGGGCTGGGGCGTGGTACAGGGAGACCCGATGGGAACGGTTTCCGTCGGCCGCCTGCCGGTTAGTAGGGGACCTGAACCCGGGGGCTCCCTTTCAAACTCCCTCCCCGGGAAGCTGTCCCGCCAACCGGCGAAAATCCCATCGTGCAGTCGACATGCCAGAGTGGGAGACTGGAGTGGATCCTGGCGATTGCACGTGGGGGGGCATCGGGGGCCCTTCCGTGCCCCGCACCTTGTCCTTTTTACGGGCCGCGCAGCTGCCGGGCACTATGCTCCGAACCTCTTTTTCTTGGACATCGTTTTTGGCTCCATCATGGCCATCTCTATTCCTATTACCACTCTAAATATGAAGGCTAAAATTAAAAACTGCAGGCTCACTACGGCGGCTACGTTATCCACACTTAAAGTGGACTTCTGCAATGTCAGGGGTCTACATAGCAATATCGACGCCGTCCACTACCACCTTGAGACGGCGCGGCCTGCCCTGCTCTTTTTAACGGAGACCCAAATATCTACTCCTGATGACGTTTCGTACCTGAACTACCCCGGCTATGTGCTAGAGCACTGTTTCCTACGTAAAGCCGGGGTGTGCGTCTTTATCAGGGGTGATATTTGTAGTCACCGCCTTCGGGACCTCGAGCATCGGGACCTGTCAATTTTATGGCTATGCGTAAACCAAGGAGGTCGTACCCGCGTCTACGCATGCCTCTACAGGTCCCATGCCAGTGAAACGGGATCTTCTCAACTAATTGAGAGCGTCCAAGTGGGGACTGACCGTGCTCTCGAACAGTACCCAGCCGCGGAGGTGGTGGTCCTTGGTGACTTCAACGCTCACCATAAAGAGTGGTTGGGGTCTCGGACTACCGACCTCTGGGGTAGGTCTGTTTACGAGTTGGCCTTGACATATGGCTTTTCACAACTGGTGACACAGCCCACCCGTGTGCCAGATATTGAGGGCCATGAGCCCTCTCTTTTGGATCTTCTGCTGACCACAAACCCCGACGGATACAGTGTCGTGGTCGATGCCCCCTTAGGATCATCTGACCACTGCCTGGTCCGCACGTCTGCCCCTGTGGATTGTCCTGGCCGCCTACAAGCGTCTGGTTCCCGCAGGGTCTGGCGGTATGGGTCAGCAGATTGGGATGGACTCCGTGAATTCTTTGCGTCCTTCCCATGGAGGCGATACTGTTTCTCCTCTGATGATCCCGACACCTGTGCGGACTGCGTCAGGGATGTGGTGATATTGGGGATGGAAATATTCATTCCCAACACCACAATACCGATGGGGCGCCGTAGTCGGCCTTGGTACAACAGTGCCTGTGCCGCCACTGCGCGCCTTAAGCAGTCCGCATACTTATCTTGGCAAGTCGCCAGTAGGTGTCGGGCTCCTAACACTAAAGAGGAGAAGCGGAAGTTCAATGTCGCCTCCAGATCCAACAAGAGGGCTATCGTTAAGGCCAAGGCAGACCACATTTGCCGGTTTGGTGAGCGTCTGAAGAGCTATCCGTCAGGTAGTCGGGCTTTTTGGTCGCTTGCCAAGTCTGTACAAGGCAATTTCTGCCAGCCCAGTCTCCCACCACTGCGTAAGTCTGATAACAGTCTGGCTCATAGTGCAAGGGAGAAGGCCAATGTCTTGGCTGAATCCTTTGCCTTAAACTCGACTTTGGACGATGGTGGAGCCGAACCTCCGGAAATTCCCCGGTGTGAGTGCTCCCTGCCTGAAATCCGCATCACCCAGCGTGCTGTCAGGCGGGAGCTCCGGCTTCTCAATGTCCATAAGTCGAGTGGGCCCGACTGTATTCCCGCAGTGGTTCTTAAGACGTGCGCCCCTGAGTTGACTCCCGTTCTAACGCGTCTGTACCGTCTATCTTATAACACTAGCCGGGTTCCATCTTCGTGGAAGACCGCTCGTGTCCATCCGATCCCCAAAAAGGGTGACCGGTCGGACCCTGCTAATTACAGGCCGATAGCGGTTACGTCCTTGCTCTCCAAAGTCATGGAGCGAGTTATTAATACTCAGCTCCTGAGGTACCTTGAGGATCACCAGCTGATTAGCGATCGTCAATACGGTTTCCGTGGTGGTCGTTCGGCTGGTGATCTTCTGGTGTACCTCACACACCGCTGGGCGGAGGCCGTGGAGAGCAAGGGCGAGGCTATAGCTGTCGGTCTGGATATAGCGAAGGCGTTCGATAGGGTATGGCACAGAGCTCTTCTAGCGAAATTACCTTCCTATGGAATCCCCGAGGGACTCTGCAAGTGGATTGCCAGCTTCCTGGATGGTCGGAGCATTAAGGTCGTAGTCGACGGCTGGAACTCTGAGACCAAGTCCATTAATGCTGGTGTTCCACAAGGCTCGGTGCTATCGCCCACGCTCTTCATTCTGCATATCAATGACATGTTGGACTCCTCAGACAACATGCATTGCTATGCAGATGATAGTACGTGTCATGCGCGATACACCGGCCATCAGAATGTCCCTCGGCACTCAGTTGAAGAAAGACGGTCACAACTTGTGTCTGAAGTCGGAAGCTCTCTGGGGCGGGCTTCTGAATGGGGTGAAAGGAATCTCGTCCAATTCAACCCGTCGAAGACACAAGTTTGCGCGTTCACTGCTAAGAAGGACCCATTCGTCATGGCGCCACAGTTCCAAGGAGTTACTCTTCACATGTCGAAAAGCATTGGGATCCTCGGTGTCGAAATTTCAAGTGACGTTCAGTTTAGGAGTCATTTGGAGGACAAAGCCAAATTGGCCAGCAAAATGTTGGGAATCCTGAACCGAGCTAAGCGGTACTTCACGTGCGGCCACAGATTGGTGCTATATAAAGCGCAAGTCCGGCCGCACGTGGAGTGCTGCTCACATCTCTGGGCAGGGGCTCCCAAACACTTGCTTAACCCACTTGACTCCTTACAACGACGGGCACTTCGCATCGTCGATGATCCCAATCTTACGGACAGAGTGGAGGCGCTGGGTATGCGGAGAGACATTGGATCTCTCTGTGTATTCTACCGCCTCTTCCATGGGGAGTGCTCTGAGGAACTGTTTAATATGGTGCCCACTTCACCTTTCTACCATCGCACCACTCGCCATCGCAGTGGAGTTCATCCATACTACGTGGACTCTGTTCGTAGTAGCACGGTGCGTTTTCAGCGGTCTTTTCTGCCGCGCACGTGCAAACTTTGGAATGAACTCCCTGCATCGGTGTTTCCCGAGCGCTATGACTTGTCCTTCTTTAAACGAGGCTTAAAAAGAGTGCTCTCCTCCCGGTAGGCAACGGCTTGGCTGTGCCTCTGGCATTGCTTTAGTCCATGGGCGGCGGATCTGCTTACCATCAGGCTGACCGCATGCTCGTTTGCCTACTAAGGCAATAAAAAAAAAAAAAAAAAAAAAAAAAAAAAAAAGGCTTATGTCCTGCAGTGGACTGCTAAGGCAATAGATGGTGATCAAAAAAATCCCTACAACTCTGCACTGCATCTACATGTTTTTGGAGGTTTGAGTGTTCTTGGACCTCATTGTTAAAAGGCGAACCACTTGTTCTTCCTCATCTATAAAACCCGCAATATTTATCACTTAATTTTACTGGGAAGTTGTCATCTCATTGACATTCAAATATTGATCAAAATAGATTGAGACCTTATCTAGAATACCTAAAATCACAACCTATCACGATAAATATAATCCTTAAATCATATTGACATTTCCTGATATAAAAATTGCTAAAAGTCAATTAGTATCTTTAATTTCAATTTATGGAGGGCAGTACTCCAGTCTTGATGTAAAAAGTAGTCGACCTCTGCTATATATTAGTTTTTTTTCTATATCACTGCCGTTTATCATTAGAGATCGTAAATGCTCCCAAATTATTGCTTGTTGCAGTGTTTGCTTATTTAATATCCGGGTTTTGAGAATTAGTTTCGTATGTGATTTTCCAATAACGAACTAATTAATTCGTATTGACGTTAACCCGTTGACTGCCACTGTATCTGGTTATAAGTGCGTCACGAGAGCCGATTTTTAAGTTTTTTTAATTTTTACTTTTTATTGCCTAGGCAAATGAAGTATTATGTAAAATATGTAAAATAAATCAATAAAAATAATAAAAAAAAAGTCCCCAAAAATTGCGGGAAAGGCATCCCCGCACCCAGCTCCAAGGCGGGGATGGCAGTCTATGTGTTAATAGAGTTGTTCTGAGCTGAAGTTTAGGGTTTAATTTAATAACACAACTTTAATTTTTAATCGTCTTCCTAAAAAGGACGAGGTTCTCAATTCGTGCGTTTGTATTTTTTTTTATGTATTTACACTGATTTCTCAGAAAATTGTTAGCCTATTTCCTTGATTCCTTTTTTATAGAAACTACTTTTTAGATTTTACGTTGACGGAAAATCTTGTGGATGGTACGGCTGGAAGGAGGCGCCCAAGGAGAACATACTCTGATGAAATAAATGATCTTCTCCAAAAAAGGCAGGTCAGGAGTAACCTTAACCGGCGAAAATGTATGAGAAGAACTATGATAGTGGAAGAGGCGAAAGAGGCGTGTCAAGATCGTAGCATGTGGCGCTCAATAGTCTCTGCCTACCCCTATGGGATAAGGGCGTGAGTGTGTGTGTATGTATGGAAAATATTGTAAAGAAATCTCCACACTTGAGAGTTTTGTGAGATTTTCAAACATATGAATAGCTATAGACGAAAAGCTATATTGTAAAGGCCCCTATCTTACCAAAAAGTAGTTTAATACTGAACTAATGTTACTGTAGACAATATTCAAGAAAGATATATTTGTCTACCTTTTATTTTAATATGTTAATTAATGGAGATTTGAATCTTTTGTTTACGTAAATAATTTTCAATGCCCAATTTACTTCTTTTTCATTACAAAGGTCCAAATATCACGTATATTTCCTTGCATTGATGTAAAAAAAAACATTTAAATTTAAGGATAAAACCGAAAGATGTAAACAAAAACATTATTGCAATTCAATGTTATCAACATTTTATTATTGAATCCTTTCCGCTTATCTCAAAAATTGATATCTGCGTAATGTTCACGCCATCTGGTCTGTAACCTTAATGATATATTTGGGTTAAAACGCATCAAACACGAAGTACAATATCGTACTGTACGGCTTACAAACAATCTTTTCTTGTAGACCCAAATATTACTGTTGTTTTTTACTTAAAGATCGGCAACATTCCATTAACTAATTATCCGTTATGAGTGCTTAAATCTTCTAACACATGACGTCCACTGCTGAACATAGGTCTCCCCCAAAGATTTCCACACGGACCTGTCAAAAGCGGCCTGCATCCAGCGTATTCCTGCGACCTTTATCAAGTCGTCTGTCCACCTTGCAGGTGGACGGCCGACGCTGCGCTTGCCAGTACGTGGTCTCCACTCGAGAACTGTTTAGCCCCATCTGCCGTCAGTTCTTCGAACTATGTGCCCTGCCCACTGCCACTTCAGCTTGCTAATACTTGTTTGTTAGATGTATCCATACAATTCTCATCAACATAGCGAGAAAAAAAAAGTCTTCTCACCTCTACATACATACACTCACGCCTTTCATCCCCGAAGGGGTAGGCAGAGGCGCAATTAATGCACCCACTTTTCGACGTGCGTATTCCGTCCCATGACGTGATAAGGAGCTAGCCTATCACCATATCGGGCACAAATTCCAGACTCCGGGCTGATACTGAATAGAAAAATCCAATATCACTTTGCACGACCCGGGGATCGAACCCTAGACCTCAGCATTGCAGTCGTACCGGAATACAACAACGTCACCAAGGCAGACGTTGTCGTTGATATAAATCGTTCTAATAAACAGGTAAAGATGTAAACCTTGCATAACGATTGACGCATTTTATAACCGTCCTTACGGAATAAAAAACAGTACAAATTACTCCATATATCGGCTGGGGAATTACGAGTGAACTTTAAAGCGAGGACAACCGCTCTTCTTTTTGTAAGTACAATCACTGAACGTAATTGAATGTAAGCAGATCGTGCAGATTTCGGTGTGAGGTATTTTTATTGCATCGTTCTTATTGTAACATATCTAGTTCTCTAATAATACAGAACTTAATTACTGTTAAAATTCTAATAATTATTCAAAATAATGATATGTTTATCTGAGCGCTACAGGCTAGTTTTTATCCCAGGAATGAATTTTAACGTTAAAGGAACTGCGAGCAGAATGTTTGTTTCTAAATCTGCATAATGTAGGTCCAATATGGGATAACCGCGAGAATCTCACCTGATAGCCAACTAGTTACTAGCAGGTGGGGTTTTTGAAATTGAGAACAACTTAATATTTTCTTTACAATATTTAATGCATTAGTCCCAATAATGTTTTTCTAATTTCTGAATTCGTGTAGCTGTTGCTTGACTGTTTTTTGAATATTGTCGTACAATGATGTCTCAACGTAGCTAGGACTGCAATCTTGGATAATACCTTGTTATGTATCCTGGAATGATTGTAATCTGTTTTGTTGCACAATTAAATAAAAAAAATATACACTTTATAATAAATTTAATTTAAATTTCGGTATATACAAAACTTAACCGCAAGGCTTAGCAACATTATAATAGCTGGAAATATAATTGCATCCTGTTATATGTATCAGACATTTTTATGTTAATAAAAAATAATACTTTAAAAATAATAACATTTACGGAATCATTATAACGTCCTTGCTATTTAATTTTCAATTAATATAATCGCTCCACATACAAGTGAATTGTCGATCCAAAAATATACTCTGCTATAATTAGAAAAAGATGTTAGATTAACATTGATTGATTGTGCTTTAACATGTAAAATGTTGTATAAGTATTAGTTAATTTCCGCTGTACCAAGGCTGATTTTTGTTAGGCTATCGGTTTATAGAAATTAAGAGCATGAAAAAAAGTACATCCGGCCTTCCGCATATAAAAGAGAATGTTATAAATATAATTTCATAATTATGCATGAACTGGCGGTTAGGAAATGAGATGTGGCAATAGTTTCCCACCGACTCATTCGAAAATGTTGCCGTTTAATTCGCAATGTAACTTAAATAACATTTTTGAAATGATTGTGCCTATAATATAATGGATATAAGATGGGGACTAACAAATGAGCCAATGAATTGAAGTTCAATCAATGCTTCTTTTATCATTCGTCTTT
The DNA here is from genome assembly GCA_947568825.1 of Sphinx pinastri. NCBI lineage: Eukaryota > Metazoa > Arthropoda > Insecta > Lepidoptera > Sphingidae > Sphinx > Sphinx pinastri. Next base: position 2,854,402 of record OX387623.1, read on the forward strand.
AATTTCCATAACAATATTTATTTACTTATTTCATAATTTATTCTAGGACATGTTCATATATTAAAAGACATAAATGTCGTCTCGATTGTTGAAACTTGAAACTGTGCGTGAATCGAGGGAATTTATAGACGGCCGAAAAAAACAACTTTTTACATCGATTGCTGAGCAACTAGCTACTAAACCAGTACAGACTGGAGCAAACACGTCTCGAATTAATTACATACGCGGAAATACTGATTTTTTCTCGTTACTCTGGGTGGCGAGTGAAAAAATAAAAATATCTTAATAACCTTCAAAAAAGGGGCGTATTCCCACCTAAAAGGCCGGCAACGCATCTCTATGCCCCCTGGTATTGCAGATGTTTATGGGCGGCGGTGGTCACTTACCATCAGGTGAACGTAATGTTCGTTTGGCCCCTATATAAAAAAAAAATAAGTGTAATTTTTTTATCATCGTTATGGAATAGGCAGAATATTTCTAGACATAATATATTTTTGGCTTACTAAATTCCCAATACTTACTAAGATAAATGTCAGATAAAAATTTATGAATCACCTTATTGACATTAAGTAAGCAGCTTACTCAATTTAAATCTTCTTATTGACAAAATCATTAAAAAAAATCCGGACAAGTGCGAGTTGTACTCGCGTAACGAGGGTTCTGTACAAAGTACAAAATTGTAGGGAAGGTATATAAGTTCAATAGTTCACCAAAATTAATTAATAAAATTCAAAAAAGTTTGTAAATTCCCTTTTTTTTTATTAAAGCACATATTTACACATTTCAGATTTTTTTCCTTAACATGTGCTGTAAGACCTTGCTTTTTGCAAATTTCATGATTCTAGGTCAACGGGAAGTACCCTATAGGTTTTGATTAAGGGAATCACAAAATATGCGAAAACACGTGACATAATCGGTCATATCTTTTGATCGCGATGACTTACTAGTTTAATTTTTTCCCGAGCTGAAAGAAACCGTAGACCTGAGTATTTGGTATAAATTTCAACTTGATATCTCTACGCGTTCCTGAGAAAAAGGGTCCTGACAGACACACAAACAGACAGACAGATAGACAGACGGATAACAAAGTGATACTATAATGGTTCTTTTTAGCATTTTGAGGTCCGGAACCCTAAAAACGTCGGACGTGACGTGGGAATAAATGAACATTTAACTACAACAAAATTTCTAGTTTAATCATGCAAGGAATGACTACATACACAAAATAAATCAATTGAAGCGACCTTTGAAATTCTGTTAATGCTGTTTTTATTGATATTTAAAGACAAGGACAGATATAACATGTTTCATCATCAGCCACATGACGTCCACTGCTGAACATAGGCCTCCCCCAAAGATTTCCACACGGACCTGTCAAAAGCGGCCTGCATCCAGCGTGTTCCTGCGACCTTTATCAAGTCCTCTGTCCACCTTACAGGTGGACGGCCGACGCTGCGCTTGTCAGTACGTGGTCTCCACTCGAGAACTTTTTTGCCCCATCTGCCGTCAGTTCTTCGAACTATGTGCCCTGCCCACTGTCACTTTCTAATCCGCTGGGCTATGTCAGTGACTTTCGTTCTTTTACGGATCTCCTCATTTCTGATTCGATCGGGTAGAGAAACACCTAGCATAGCCCTCTTCATAGCTCGCTGAGTGACCGTGAGCCGTCTTAGGTGGCCCATAGTCAGAGGCCACGTCTCAGTGCCGTATGGCATCACTGGTTTGCAGACTTTTGTCTTCAGGCACTGAGGTGTTTTGGACGAGAAGACCCTGCTTAGTTTCCCGAATGCTGCCCAACCGAGCTGGATTCGACGGTTGACCTCTTTCTCAAAGTTGGACTTGCCTATAAAATGTTTATTTTACTAATATTAGAAGAGGCTGGTAACACTGTACGTTTTGATTATTTATTACACAATTTTAGTTCACGGGTAAATAGGCCAAATTATATTACCAAATTTACAATTGCAAAAAATAATAGGCTAGCCACCGATCTAGTTTTACATATGACATTTTTGTTCAATGATATTTAACGACATTCAATACAAGGATTTGTGACGTCAAAAAGTTTCCTCGTGTAGCTACTTTAAACTTTTAATTCAGGTCCATAAGTGACGGGCCATCGCGGAATTTTCGAGAAGACTTGTTTTTTACTAAAAGTTTCAGTACAGTGAGTAAATGCATAGTTATTTAATTTATCACGGGTTTACTGACCTACAAAGTAAAAAAATATTAGGTGCAGTCGAAATCTTGCAATAAATATAAGATTTAATTATGATCTAAATTAAACTTCACAACTTATAGGTCTAAAGGAAATATTATGAGAGGAAATAAAGCATCTAATGGCCTTTCTGGGTTAAATTTTGGTATACAATCTTACGACTTTAAACATATTCTTTTGCAGTAATCCGACGTAAATATAATGTAAAATAAATATCCAAGTTTAACTAGTCCGAATTAGGTAGATCAACTGTTATCGCCTTGACGTGTGGGTGATATTTTTGTATGCAAAACATTATAATGCTGTCCCATTATACTATATGTGTGCTATATGTATGCTGTCCGATTATAATATGTCCCATTATACTATACAAACTATTATAACATAAACTGATTCATACAATTTTGAGAACACCTCAAATAAAGATCCGTACATAAATAAATATTTCCTCCATACAGTCTCACGAAACATTTTATTTATGGTGCTCCTAGTTTTTATAATTATAAATAATATCAACTCTGATTATATATCGTCCCACTGCTCGAAACGGGCCTCCTCTACTACAAAAAGAGTTTAGGCCTTAGTCCACCACACTAAACTGGTGCAGGTTGGCAGACTTCACATACCTTAATAAATTCTTATGGAGAACTTCTCAAGTATGCAGGTTTCCTCGCGATGTCCTTGACCATTAAACCAAGTGATAATTTACAAAGAATACACACATAACTTTACAAAAGTTAGAGGTGCGAGAGTTTTTAAGATATTGAAAAGCAAACATGAAAACCATAAGCTTGTTGTTTCAGTCGGCAAATGTGAGTTTCGTCTACTAACGCCTTAATCTTCCGGTGAATTTGTCTCATACTCATACAAGTTATCCGTCTACTCGCTGTGTACAATATAGTATGTGTTTAGAATGAGGAAGCAGTAACTACACGCCTTGCAAGGTTTGAGGCCGACTTATATAAAATGTAATGAGAGTTAGTTTTGATGTTTGTCATTTTAATTAGGATTATAATAGAGCAATATAATTTTTGCACTAACATATTTCTTCTAGTGAACGAGGAATTTCAAAACTTAAATATGATCCCTGTATGGCCATAGGAATCATTTCTATAAATCGCGCCTATAGAACGAAAACGACACAATTAAAAAAAAAACGAAAATTGAGTTATCTTCATAAAATGACTTAAAACGAAGTTCTCAATACAACAATAGTTCAAACAAAGCCATATTCAAGCGGGAAAAGGACCAAACTATGATATCGGGCCTTTATTATTATATTTTTTATAAAAAAGGGACCAGTTTTAAGTCATTTTATGACGATAAATAAATTTTTGATTGTTTTGAATTGTGTCTTTTTCGTTCTAAAGGTGCGAAATACTCAAAACAGGTTTATCACTGTTATAGCATTTATTGGGACGAAAAATAACAGGATTGGACTAGTTGCCTCTCAAGTAACTGGCTTTGTGTAGCTGGCAATTGATATTTCCATGGCATCAATATTTATTTGATTATTTTTATTGAGTACTAGCTTTTCCCACGGCTCCGCCCACGTGAAAATGTTTTTCCGGGGTAAAAGTCTCGCTTTATATTTTTCCGGGATAAAAAGTAGCCTATAGCACTCAGAAGTATTGAGCTTCCTATTAGGGAAATAGTTTTCAAATTCGGTTCAGTAGTTCCAGAGATTACTTCCTACAAACCAACGAACAAACTCACAAACTTTTCCTCTTTACAATATTAGTACAGATTAAACAGATAGCTTAGTCTTCATAGAGACTCGAATTACAAACCAATTGTCATAGAGATGCATGCCATTGTCGATCTAGACTTACAAGATATAGATTATGAGGACGTAATAGTGTCGTAGTTGCGTGTCTGTCTACCCTAATGAATTAAGTAACGCTTAAAACATTAACCGATCATTACTATGCTCTATTAATTCACAACAAATACAAGGTGGACACATTTCCTTTACCACACCATTGATTAAGTCGGATACGCTGCGATGGCACGCAATCAAATAACATGTGACTATCGAATTATCACAAAAATTAAGCTTACTGAAGCGAAATATCTTCGCAATAGTTCCTGTATTGATGTGTGACAATTGTACAGTTAAGTTGGGCAATTGGGGCATAGAATTAAACTCTTTCATTAAAGGCCCAAAATCTAGCAATGGGATTGATTCTGAGGTAATAATATACTATCACCCACTTGCCTCTTATCTCTATAAAAAAAAAATGGTCGCACTATTTACGCGTGTATAAAACTGAGGGATAAAAATATTTAACTAAAAGATTTTGCTTCGTTCACCTGCCACACCCTTCCGAAGATAGCCTATTCCACTCAGAGATAATGATTATGTAGAATAATTATTACATCCAAATCCCATACCGAATCTGCAATACCTTACCTGCAAAAAGAAAAAATATTATCAATAACAATAACAGAAAATGAGTACATATAAAACTTAACAACGTTATTTCAAAACGTAGGTTAATATTAACTGCATTATATAGAATCAATCGGATAGATTAAATCTGCATAATAACCCACCGACAGCTAGTTACTTAATTACTTAACTACTAGTAAAAAATAGATCATAAAAACTTTATATACTTGTATTTTTGACATTTGACATGACAGTGAAGGGAAAACCAATTTAATACAGAGCAGCATTTTAGTAAAATAAAAAGATTTTTAATGCCACGACCTCGTTATAATAGTAGCTATAATGTGATAATTGCCTTGGTAGGTACCACGACTTTATCTATTTCTGCCACCAAGCTGCAGTGTGCACTGTTCTGATAGAGACATTGCACGTGTCACAAAGAGAAATGCATCCTATACACGTACACGTAATAAATGTGAAAATAGGAAAAGTTGAAACTAACTGAACAAAAGAAATATAAAAAAATATGTAGGCCTAAAAGAAACAAAGATCCATTGGAAAACCTAAAAACAAAACTAAATCCAAGACAATTCAATAGATGCAAAGATATATATGAAAGAAAAATAATAAGTTGATACCACTTGAGATTAGAATAGGAACAATCGACATAATTTGTCACTATAATTTGCGTCACTCAGCAAGAGTAATAAAACGACTTTACAGCCCGTAAAGGACAAGGCGAACTGGCCGGCCTGTCTCTTATCTAATAATAAATACACGTATGTTTTTATGTCTCTTTATCCACATAAAAAGTTCGGTGTGATAGTAAAGTAATAAAAAATATGATGCAAATTCGGGCAATTCTGTTGATCAAAAAACGACAAACTGTAGGTATATTGATAGCAAAAAAACGTTTTCATTAGTTTAAATGTCGGTAAGACAATATTAATATTTTTTGCCATCTAGCTAGTATATGTTCCCAGCTTTATTTGCTAATTTTTTATATGGCTCGGGGTATATAGGCTACGAAGTGCAGTAGGGCTACTACTGCACCTCATCACAAGCGGAACGGGGTTCAAATAACGTTTCGACTGACAAGAGATGATTATCCCTTGCCAGTCGCCACAATTATGCCGGCCTGATTGAAACCGGATATACGCAGGCTGATCCCGGAACGCGAAACACTTTCGTGGGTCACTATGAGGGGCGTATCTGTGTAAGGTGGTCGCTAGCCGGGCGAAAAGAAAACCCCACTAACCGCGTAAAAACTAAAACATTGCAAGCCCAAAATGCGTACTATTATTAGAGATTAGTAATAAATGAGCTCGGAACCGTCGAACTGGATCATATTTGTTGCACAAAACAATCAGTTGGATCAAACAATGTCACGCGTCGCCGCGCCAACTCCAGTAGTTTAGGAAAGTGCGTGGTTTTACTGTAATCAGGTCAGACTTGTAAATATATTTAAAATTCTAGATATTCAGGCACCTTACTAAAATGTAGATAGTATATTTGTTCAATTTGAAGATGAATTAGTAGAGCAATGTAAATGGTATTTGACTGTCTCGGTGGCGTAGTTGTATCGCATACGCGTAACGAGTACGATTTGCGCGCTGAGGTCCTGGGTTCGAATCCCGGATCGAGCCAAAAACATTGTGACTGGGTTTTAAAAATTACTCGGTCGCAGCTTGCAGTCAGGAAGTTGGCGGTGTGATACCCTCGTGCCTCGGAAAGCACGTAAAGTCGTTGGTCCTGTGCCTGATCTCTCTCCGGTCATGTCGAATTGCCGTCTCGCCGGACTATGAGAGTGAAGGAATAGCGATTACACCTGTGTTTTGCGCACACACTTGTGCACTATAATATCTCCTGCGTACCCGGCTGATCTCCGTTGAAATTGGCCGCAGTGGCCGAAACTGGCTAAGAGGATTACGTTACATTATTTGCACAGTTTAAAAACGTACTTAATTATTAAAGTAATTTTGATTTAAGTAAATAAGATACATGTTGAATCTCTATTTGACAAACGCCATAACATACGAGAAAGATCAATTTAAAATGGCCTCTGAAATTTTCTACCTCGCCCAAAATCACCACGAGCGGACCTACGGATTAGGTGCTAGCTATACCAGCCAAGGCTTTGAAATAAAACATTTTATATAGTGGTTGTTCAATGCGATATTTCATTATGTTTATTTGTTTAGTTTCGACTACGTCACAGTGCTGACGTCAGATCTGGGTAGTTTTTACTACGTTTGCACAACTCGACCTATCGTTTCGTCGCGGCCTAGCGGGCTTCATAATGTATCATCAATGACAAAAGTTTTAACATTTATAGTTCTTGATCTTAATATCTAATGAACTTTGATTAATTATATACCTAGATAGATACTGAACGTTTCATACATACATACATACATACATAAACTCACACGCCTTTCTCCCACTGGGGTAGGCAGAGACTATGGAGCGCCAAGTGCTACGATCCAAGCATACCTCTTTCGCTTCTTCTACAGTCATCAGTCTCTTCATACATGCTCTTCGGTTACGAGAACTCCTTATTTGGCCCTTCCTTAAGAGGTCACCAATTTGGTCCATGAAGGTACGTCTAGGACGTCTCCGTCCGACGCTACCGCTCACTTTCGCGACATAGATTTCTTTCGTTCCTCTTTTTTCATCCATCTTTTCAATGTGGTCAAACCACCGAAGCATTCCTTTCTCAATCCTAGTCACTACATCCTCTTTCAATCCACATTTTTCTCTTATCACGCTATTCCTTACTCTATCACTTACTTTCAGCCCACACATACTTCTCAAAACTCTCATCTCCACTGCATTTACCTTACTTACATGCTTGTTTTGCCACACCCACGACTCACTTCCATACATCAGTGTTGGCGCCAGGACTCCTTGGTGAATAGCTAACCGAGCGGTAGCGTTTGAACGTTTCAAACTCGTCGAAAAAAATAGAGGCGAATTGTTCCCTACTAAATGAGTTCGAGTGAATTAATTTTTGTTGTTTTTCATGGATATAATTTTCTCTCCGTGTTAATAGAAACCATGTAATAACTGCTATCATTATACGCGCACACAAGAATACTCAGAATGATGCAGCGATAGCGTATGACACAGCTGTCACGCGTACTAGTTAATAGAAAATTTGGCCTTAGTTGGCCGTTGTTTGTTTTAGTTTCATTGCAGCGCGTCACTCTATCTAGGTATATAATTAATAAAAGGTAATGGAGTCTACAACTTTATAAATTACACTTAGCTTTGTCTCTTAGTCTTTTTTTATTATTATCATGATTACTTATGTTATATTCACCGTCTATTATCATATGACGTTTGAAGGTCAGTTTTAAGCCGATAGACTGAATTTTGTTAAGTAGCCTATTTATAGTAAGAAGTTTTATTTAACTTAGATTATTGTTATTATTTTTATAAAAAAATTCTTAATCCGTATCTTAATCACCGTCTAATTGAAACTTTGACCTTAATCCCATGTCTACGTATCACTTTAAAAATAATCTTACGGCTTTTGTTACCACCTGTCCAGATGACGTTGCATCTCCGATAATCAGCCAACCGAAGCGACAAATACCTCTATTAGAAAAGATGACGTGCCTATGTAAAATCACAATATGAATTATTTGAGAGCAGCTTCACCGAGTGAATAGCAGTTTTTCATATGCATAATGGGTATAGTAAATTTTTTTGGTATAAGTTTTTAGTGTATAATTTTTTATTTCATGGTGAATTTTATGTGATGGTTACATAAAATTGCCAGTATGCTAGACAAATGAAAGTGTATTTAACGAACAAAAGACTGACAAGTTTGTAAAAATTGAATGAAACGGCGAATAGGTTAACTTATATGCACAAATTTGCAAATCATATGTTTTAAGCAAACTAAAATTGATAGAAAATTTTAGATAGCTTATAATTATTTTCATAGGCCACATCCACTTTTGCTAAAAAAATAAAGTGCTTATCTACTTCTCTACCAAAACTGTAGCCAGTGACTCGACTTACGCTGATCATAAAAATTCTTTCGCTAAATATAGTCATAATCGGATTCATCATCATTTACTAATCCAAAATCAGCTACCTACTTAATAATAATATCTGCAAAAATAAAAATGAGTCACTTTGACTTGTTTTCACTAACTGTATACTCATTTATATATTGTTGCCTTATAAAACCGTTAAAATCGATACTTGGCCCAAATATATCAAATAGGACTGGTTTCCGGCCAAAGGATATCCTCTCGCGATTATCGAAAAAGTCAACAAAAGGACGAGGTTGTAGCAGAATCGCAGTAAATAATGTGCTATATCTTTATCGTTATGCCCATAATTGATAACAAGTATGTTGTGTATTAATTAATTTGTTCTTTTTAATGACACTGATCTCAACGGCCAAAGAGATTAGGCCCAAAATGATCCCATCTTAATTGCTAAAGCCGTTAGATTGAAACTGATATTGATTAAAATACTGTGACAAGCATTGATATTTTTTAAAATAAAATAGTTTATTCATCGCGTAGGCGAACATAGTTGCACTTATGATAAGTCAAGATACATTAAATTAATCATAATAATTGTTACAAAGTCACTTATATAACTGCAAACATTTTAAAATTTTTATAGGGAGTAAAATCAATGAAAAATAAATAAAGAAGCCAAGCTCGGGCTGGCAGGAAAGAGAAGATAAAAGATTTTATATTCTGATCTCTAGATAACAAGTATCTACGAAGACGGTTTTGACTACATCTTCAGGATATACATCTATATTACTAATATATTGACTGCCTCAGTGGCGTAGTTGTATTACGGTACGACGACAATGCTGAGGTCTCGAATTCGATTCCCGGGTCGGGCAAAGTTATATTGAGTTTTTCCATTTAGTATCAGCCCGGAGTCTGAAAATGTGCCCGGTAAATGGTAATAGGCCCGCCCCCTATTACGTTGCACCTAACATAGCTGGCGAAAGGTGGGTGTGATACACCTCTGCCTGCCTCTGAAAAGAGAAAAAGGCGTGATGCTATGTATATATGATATATTGATTTACCTCAAAAGTATACATTGTTTAAATCAAAAAGTCTAATTTGTTTCAAGGCAAAGCGCCTTGTGCCCTATTATTGGGCATATTATTTTCACGCAAGGCCTCAGTTATTAAGTTGCATCTTGCAATTGAGTATTGATTTCATAATCATGTCTAGATTTGGACCTAGCTCTTACTATGGAGTGAAGATGAGGTAACATTCAATAAAATTGCTCAACAAATTCTCAATTTATAACGGATTCAATTCTTTAGTAAATGTTTATTTTGTCTTCGTTGACGAAGTATAAATACAGCTTAATTAGGGAATATTGGTAATTCTAATAACATTTTTAGTTTGGGTGACTATTACTTAATTTGTCTCTTGCGAGTTGCGTTAATACTTCTTATTTATATTGGTGAAAGAATTCTCGAAATTGTTCAATACTTGTAATAACATCCATGACCAGTGAAAACCTGCCATTAGACGGCAGATAGTATCTCGGAATATTTCTAGTGACCATTGGAAGATGAATTATTGTTTTGGTGTTAATAAATCTCCTACATTTACCATTAGAAATATAGAGTGGTCACTTTGTCATTCCGGGTAACACGGATTGAACAGTAAAAAAAATACTGACCATAATATATATTATCATTACTAATATTTAAACACTTTAAGCCCAATTTTAATATTAAATTCATAAATAATATTATTGACGAGTTTTCTTAAGTAAAATAATATATTTTTTTCAATTACAATTCATTATACTATATGTACGTAATTAAGTCATATTTGTTATTTAAAAATAGAGAAACTTAATCAATTTATTGTACTTTGGATGTAATAAAATAGTAATTAAAGGCAGGAACCGCCCCGAGTTGTAAGTCTTGGTATTGTTGGAGTGGCTATTAATTCTATTTTATAACCATGTTTTAAAATATCATGGCAAAGATATTTATGTACAAAATTAACTGTTATAAAATTTTAACAAAAGAACCACTGGGGGTAACAATATTACAATATTAAATTACAGTTTTGTTGAGAAATACGTCGCCTAAATGCATATATTTAACTGAATAAATTCTGAGATTAATTTATTTATGCATACATACAAAGTTTCCTGTAAGACAGGTCCTTTTAAATACTATAAAACCAATATTAAATAGTAAAACAGCGGCAAATCGTTCAGTAAACAGAACAATTAACAAGCTAGTAAATAATGAACGATTCATTTTACAGTCGATGTTTCGTAAAGCCATTATCTTAGATCTAGCACAATTTTTGTGCTCCCTTTCACTGTGCCGACGCATTCTGAAGGATAACGCTAATCTTCTGAAGTATTATTACGTTAATAAGTAATTTCGAATACCTTATTAAATCGTTTTGTAAGCGACTCTACGCGTCTTATAGACTCTAGATTTTGCTTGCGGCTTCGCCCACGTGATAGAGTTCTTCCGAGATAAGTAGTTTCGGAAACGGGCAGTAACTAACAAACATAAAAAATAGATAGAAAGAAAGGAATTATAAAAATCGCTGATTTGTATTGCATTACTCTTCTTTAGTAAGCCCCTTCCTTTTTATCACATTTCTTTTAAAGTACAGACACACCGTGTTCTATTGCTTTATTATAGTATAAACATATAGAATTACATTTAGGGACTGCCAAAACAAGGCAGACAATCATTCTTATTATTATATGAGGTGTTAAAAGTATATAAGATAGCAAGTATACAGGGCGTGGTACCTATACTCCGCTGATATTTACAGAAATACTAGACATGCAACGATCACTTTTAGTTGCAATTACTGGTAATACAAGTTCATTATAAACTTTATGACGAAAATGGCAGTGCCGAATTTTAATTTTCTTACAGATAATAAATTTCGATAAGAACATACACTAGTTTTGTTGCGTTCTTAGACTGCGAGAACCGTTGGTTCCTGGATTCGAATCCCAGCTCCAAAAATATATCTTTTTTTATTGAGATGTACATAAGACGAGAAATTTTGCCCAATATTACTTAAAATTTCTGTATATGATTGGACGTCGAGGGGTCTACTAGCAATCATGCTTATCCTTGCTTACCGTATAAAGTCTCAAAAACAAAAAAAACTTCTTCACAGTAATAGTTTTTATCTCGATAAAAGATGGCGCCACTTCATATGTATCAGAAATACATTCAACAAGTTCGTATTGAATATAACCGTTCTATTCTTGTAAACGTTGCGAAAATCATTTTTACTATCGTTAAATAAACGATACTGATAAACTGTTTTATTGCAACCGAAATAATCTTATATTAAACGTGGATGAGTGTTTTGCAATCTTGATACGATTTTACGAAAGTTACGATCTCTTTCATTTATTTGGAACGTAATACAAATAATATTTGGTATATATTGTCCTCAGGATACTAGTTGACATCACAAGAATATGATACAGCTTGGGCACCATACAGCACTGGCAGTCTTAATTCTAAAAGGAAAGGAAGGAGGATGTATAATCCTCTGGAAATCGAAATACGAATCTTGTTTTTATATGTACCTTATATAGTATTATGAATGTGGAACACAGACTTTTCAATATTCTTCATCCTAATCTAAATCGCTATGACAATAAATAGTAAGACCAAAAAACTTTCAAAATCTGCAATTTAAATTAGAAAGAGGAATGCTCGATCTTCAAATATTTAACGCAATACTTAAATTGAACAATTCCAACCACAACGATAATTAAATGCCATCACACGATTAAATCTAACAACATAATTAATCTGCACATACATTTTCCAAATTACATTTACGCAAGCTACTTCTTTTGTTCTTTGTGAGATAACTTTATTTTACTTTCGTTAAGAAACGTACTTTCACCGGACTGTAAGGACGGGTAGTAAAGTACGTATTTTATCGATTTGCCGAAAAGACAAGTTGTCGAAGTTTTAAAATGGGAATGTGACACTGTGAAACATAATAATGACTAGGAACTCATCAAGAAATATGGTTCCTAAATAGACCTGTTCACTTCTATTGTTATATTTATTAAAGTAAGAATTTCACAGTAAATAAATCTGTCTATAAAGCGGCCATAGCCTACTGAAGAGCTCTATTTACTCAGTCTTACAACCTGATGTGTAATAGCTTTACCATTTTACACGTTCTGTCTGTAACTCCTCCTATCTTTTTATTTGATTAATTTCATTGCGGGTTAAAGACAAATTAGTGTTCCTTAAGACACGTCTAGCTTCATTGCTCGATGTCATAGAATACGTGCCACTGCTGATCCCGGCTTACAGGAGTTGCAGTTTGTAAGGGCGGGATAGTCTTTATCGTCTATAAGATTAAGGTCCAAAAAACTACCGCTCACACTTCCTTAATCACCCTTATTTTCTTCTACGGCCAGCAGCATATCCCTACGTCTTTAGGGTTTGTTACTGTTTATAGATAATGGATATAACTTAACATCAGGTGACCTACCTCCTCGTTTGCCAGCCTATGCAAAGCTAAGTTTAGACCAGCAAGTTCTCGCAGCAATATATTGCGCATCCAGATCCGTTTACACTAACGGCAATATTCAAATAATTATATACACATGCAATTTGCCGCAAGTACTGCAAGCCTCAAAATTCGCAGAAGTCAGCTAGCTGTTTACATGGCAAAAATAGCTTGCAGAAAGCAACTTTTGCAAGTTTTCTTGATAATCTAAATACCGCTTAACAAAAGCAATGGAATGCAATGCAATCAGCCCTGTATTATATACTGCCCTGGAGAATTCTCAGGTATATAGGTTTCCTCACGTTGTTTTCCTTCACCGTTAAAGCGAACGCTAATTGATCGTAACTTCGAAAAGTCAGAGGTGTGTGCCTTGGGTTTTGAACCTCCGGACATTGTCTCGGCAGACCGTTCAATTCCCAACTAGGCTATCGTCCACTTAAATAAAGAACTGAAGGTATCTCTACCACGTTTAAAGTCTGGTGCATAATACAGCCAGGTGATTTCGAAATGCAGCCGCCAGTGGCTAGGTCAAATGCACTGATCTGTATCTCAATTGTTTGTCTCGCATCTGACTGAGATTAGCTCAAAGAAAAAAAAATCATTTATTGATTGGTTAATTCTAATATGAATTATGATTTCGGTTATCGCGATGCACTTTTCAATGCAATTATTGCATCTGTGAAAGATATCGTAAGATCTAATTTTTTTTCCATAATTTGGCAGCGTACTGAGAATGAGAAAGGAATGAATTCTTTTGTTCGACGTTTAGTAATCGCATTATATGTACTTTCCATTACAGGCATGAAAACAATAATTTATAACAGAATTATCCTTAAAATTATGTGCCTTATTCACTACGTCCTTGTATTCTTGGAGTAAACCTGGTCAATAGTTGAATCTGATCGGAGCGTGGTTATGGCGAGGTCACACTAAGTATTCGCAACCGGCAAATTCTTGGTCATACCAATACGCCATTACAAATACCTGGAATCTGAACTGAATTTCCGGCAAAATTATCAACAAAACGACCGACAAAGTTTATGTGAAGCTGTCCTTATACAGCATTGGTCTTAAAACATTTCCTCTTCCTTACTATATCGCAAACAATATGTGGACCGATATAGAAAACAAAAGTCATGAAATCAAAAGTGTTATACAAGATGTGAGAGTGATCGAAGTGCTAGTTCGCGTAATGGTGTCTCATAACTTCGGATCTCGTCTGAGTGTCACATCCGACATAGCCTTGCACATTTCATAGACACAATAATGTGTTTTATCTATTTTCGGTAAACTGCCTCGGTGGCGTAGTTGTATTACGGTACGACTGCAATGCTGAGGTCATGGGCTCGATCCCCGGGTCGGGCAAAGTAATATTAGGTTTTTCTACTCAGTATCAGCCCGGAGTCTGGAATTTGTGCCCGATATGGTGATAGGCTCGCCCCTATCATATCATGGGATGGAATACCCACGGTGAAAAGTGGGTGCACTAGTTGCGCCTCTGCCTACCCCTTCGGGGATAAAAGGCGTGAGCATGCGTATGCGTATTTTCATTCAAATCTGCACACTTTATAGGCAGTGATGTGCAAAACAAATAGGAACTAATTTATGTCGATAAAATTATTTTATTTGTTAAATAAACTTCACCTATGTTTAACATATTGGTAATAATATAATAAATCGTATCAAAATCGCGCGTTGTAGACGCATTAAAAATGCTGGCTGCTTTTTGCTTTGTGTATACGGCTTTACATCCTACCTGAAATTAGTCTACATTCCTATTATGAAACATGCTTTTTTTCAGTATCGCATTAACCTATTAGATAATCAGTTATGCAAAAACTAAGTGAAGGCACCCAAACGTTCATTGTAATTGTATCATGACACACTTTTCTATTATTTATAATATGCAATTTAAAGTTCTATATACACGTGTTAATGGTTAGTATATTAGCACTAAGTTATTGTTATTATCAACAGGTTATTGTTACTACAAAAACTATACATCTCTAAACCTCGGTAAAACTCACTGAAATATGTTTTAGTACCATCCCATGTCAAGGGCTCTTTTAAAAAGTTCCCTTGAAATTTTTACCATCTTTTATAAACTTCTTTAACTAGATTTAGCATCATAAGAAATAAGACATCAATTAACTCAAAAATAGTCATCTGATAAGCCCAAGATTGCAGTATCGTTTCCCCTGCTAACTGCTTTTACTTAAAACCGTACAATTTTACCATATTATTATGCTCTGATTCCATTAACATGAAAGTGTAACACACGGTGTCGCGGCGTATAATCACAGTGTTCTGAACGATGCTTGAATGACAACTAGTTCTATGGCAGAATACGAAAAATCATAACTCATGCCCTTGTCATGTTGTGAATGAGTTCATGTTCTGTAACTCTAGAAATAAGGTATCTACTTACAAACGTAGTAGACATTTAAGAACATTAAATTACGATGTTAGTACATGATACTTAAAATACTCTGGTTTTCGATGATTCCAAACCACACACACAGATAACGTCTTTATCCCCGAAGGGGTAGGCAGAGGTGCAATCAGCGCACCCTCTTTTCACCATGTATATTCTGTCCCATGATGTACCCGTTCTAGGGGGCGAAACTATTGCCATATTGACAACAAATTCCAGACTCCGGGTTGACACTAAGCAGAAAAACGCAATACACTTTGCCTGACCCAGGTTTCGAACCCAGGACCTCAGAGCGGTGTCGTACTGTGCATGCAATACTACGCCGCCGAAGAATATCTGCGTTCTTTGGCTTAAATCGCATATTTAAGTAAATCCGTCAATGCAACATGACAGCTCCAGTTCAGCATATTCAAAAATACTAACAAATTGCTCATGCAACCATCTTTAAGGTCTAAAACATCGCCCTTAGTAATAAGGATCAATTTAATCAAAGTGAAAACAGCACATGGTCCAATACCAAAGGACGGGCGTGGCACATTACGATGCAGAATGCAGCGTAAACCATAATGTCGAACTTTCATATCGACTCGATCTCGACCTCACGGCGACTTCGCTTCGCATACAAAACACATTAATTTGCTCCATTACGTAGATTTGTGAGCTATTTCAGAGATATCTAAGCACTTAAAAGAATAAAGTAGATCTCTTAAATGTCAATCTGAAGATTAGTTTTTTATTTCAAACAATTGCACATTTCCTGAAATTTGTTTTTGGAATTTTATTTATATAATTAACAAGCTTTTGCCTGCGGCTCCGCCCGCGTTAAAATGTTTTCCGGGATAAAAAGTAGGCTATGGGTTAATCCAGGACATGATCTACCCGTGCGCCAAATTTCATCGAAATCCGTTAGTAGTTTTGGCATAAAAGAGTAACATACATACATCCATACATACAAACATTCACGTTACAATATAAGTAGGATGATTCATTAATCTTGATTATATTTTCCTAATCTAATTAGTAAATTAAATAATCAAACATAGTTAAGAAGTAATTAACCAATTATTTTTCTACTTGTCCTTATACTAGTACAATAAAGGTTCGCAATAACACACTTTTTGATATTACTAGATAATCCTATCTATAGACTCTTTCATTAATCTAGGCTATGTAGTATTACGTTTGTCCAAGTATGTCTCAGAGGGACGATATTATTGCACTATAGTGCATTACCATTGCTCCTATTTATCAAGGTGTATTAAAATCAAGTTAAGGCTATACCTTATCATCTAATCATGAAGTTTTATAAAATAAATAGGTTTAAAAACCACGTGCCTGTTTTACAAATTCACCTCAGCGAATTATAAGACCTATTTTAAATTTATAAAGTCTAATCTGCGATCTTAAACTGCGGGACGTCTCTTTATCTTGACACGACCAATGTTATAAACAGTTGCCAAACAAGTCGAACTAACCTTACCATACTTAGATAATTGATGGCATCGCTACCGTACTTCAAATTCAAAAGAAAGTTATATAAGCCAAAAATACGTGTGAAAAGTGATGTGTTATCAATTTTCAACCTTATAACTCTAGAATTAAGGTCGCATTTACATGTACACAGTTGGTTAATTGCCACTTAATTAAAACTCATCAAAATGTACACAAGTAAATACTTTCACTGGAATGTTTGCTGTCAAGTGGCATCACAGCGTATTTGAATATATCTTTAATGATTAAAATCAAAGAGTTCTAAATCTATATAGAGCGGACATTGGGAAAATTGACATACAACAATTTTGAGCCTCTTATGGCATTGAATGACGAGACGAGCATGCCGTTCGCCTGATGGTAAGCTATACGACCACCCATAAACAGTAGCAACACTATCCAGCACCTTGAGTTACTAAGTACTGTGTGGCATTCCACTGCGCTCGTCATCCTGAGACATAAGATGTTAAGTCTCACTATGTCCTGTAGTTACACTGGCTACAATGTCCTTCAAACCGAAACACAACAGTGCATGCACACTGCTGCTTGGCGATAGAAATAGACATTGCGGTGGTACCCACCCAGACGAACTCTTACATATGAGAGACCTACCACCAGTAAATTGAGCCTGTTCGTAAGGAACTGAATCTACCGTAAAATAGCAAAAAACCTATGTAAAATGCATTAAAACACACTTGGATATGATCATAATATGCAAATTGTTATATTTTCTTCCAAAATATTGTTTTCTTTACAAAATATAAGCATGCCGAGACATCTTGTCACATAGACGTGTCAGATAAGACAGCCACTTATTACCAATGGGTAATAACTTTTGGACGAAAAATTTGGGCCTGATGTCCGGTCTATAACTATAATGTTTAATGTCTTTGATTAAAATAGTGTAATTCATCAATTTGGAAAAGTTTAACTCATAATGGACTTTAAATAAAATTAAATAATTATATAAACAGATATAATAGAACATAATAAACATAAAAAAATTATCTGGCATAAATATTACAAGGTCAGCGATTGTAATACAGTGTTAAATAATATTACATCTAAGCAAATTTAATGGACGTAAAGTGGTACCTTAAAAGATGCTGCGACCTTTAGAAGTCACGAAGATGTACTGGACCATTGACTTTTGACCCTTAATGATCCCATTGGCCCCCCAAGGCGTAATTAAATGAAGACGTTTACACACCTTAGATTTCTCTAAACAAATAAAATAGTTTAGATGCTCTGTTTATTTAAGAGCCATTCGATCAAATACATTTAAAATGTTTTTATTTGTCTATATTTTCGGATGACTGGACTCGATATTTCAATGTGGATTATTTCACTTTGTTGCAAAATATATGAAACGCCTTTATGATGCTAAATGATGAATCAATTTATCAATATGTTTAATTTTTATTAGGAACTTGTGTTTGTTTTAATTGCGATAAGTATGTGTTTTTTTTTCCAAATATTCCTTTTTTACCACAAATAGTGCATGTTGTGACTGCCTTGAGGTGTTACATATATGATAATATTGTTTTTCTTTTATTTAGTGTAAGCAACATTGTAACAACTACTGGCTGTCCTAAATAATAAATAAATAAATAAAAGCAAATTACTCTTTTTTATATGTGGTAAGGATAATCAGTAGCAGAAAAATTGTGTATCACGAGTGAATTTTAAAGAAATTAAAAAGTTTAAAAAGAAACGCGAATTTACGCACACGCATGCTGAAATCTTACTAACCAATAACCATACCATAAACGATACCATTGAACTCACACCACGAACCCATGATACACATGTATATAAATACGACAACCAATGAGGCGGTATGAAGAGCAATATTAAAAAAAAAATAGTGTACGCATATCAAAACGGACATTATCCACTTTACGTAAAGTGGGTCAAGTTTTCACAGCTCAACGGCTCGATCTAGACCATTTTAATAACAAGTTGCAAGAAATTCTAGCTTAAAATAATTTGAAAGAAGTAGAGCGGACTGACATGCAGAACCTTGGGTACTTAGGTTTAGAAATCTAAGTTAGTATTCTAATCTAAATTAGTATTCTAGACGCTGTTCTGAATACTCTTCCGCCTTTTGCTTTATTCTAATTTACAATGTGATAGGATTAATGGCAGTAAAGATTTTAGTAATTATTAATTATTGTAGTATTTATTTAACTATCTTTATTAAATTTACTACTTTATAATTTAAAGATTCAGAAATAATTAATTCCTAACACTCCCATATAGTGACAGTGACCTATGTCTAGATACTAATGGATATATTAAAAACATTTCATTTGACCAAAGTGACTGACATGCAACAAATATTTATTTGCATTTATACACTCTGTTTCAATACAGAAATCGAACCCGCGCACATTTCATTACATCATTGTCAGCTGATTTTTATGTATATTAGGTACATTTTAGGCTCTACAAAGATTTCTATTCACGTGCCTGTAACACACTGAAGAGCTAGCTTTGCCAAATCACCCAAAAGTCCTCCAACGTTTCCAGTATAACCTTGCGCAATTCAAAACATTTGACCCAAAATACTACTTGGCACCAAATCTTTTACGAATGGACGCCAAACTGCAAATATTTTGACAGCGTTATGTGAGAACGTGACGAGAATCCTTTGTTCTGTACTTTTACTTTCAGTTACTAATCTTGTATCAAATGCTGCAGAACAACATTTTTAAGATCGTAAAAATAATTTCTGAGCGCAATATCTAATGCGTCACAGTATTTTATGGTTTTTGTTTATCAGGTCGATTTTATCTACAGGCATTATAATGTTGATCAAGCTTTTGGTTCGTTATTGCTTATGGGTTCAAAAGTAAGTTATATGCTAATCCAGAACATAGTCTTCATGTATGCCATGCCTGTCAACAGTTTCGCCGACATTTCAATAAAAAAAAACCAAAAATCTTCACAAGCTGTCGCATTCGTAATATTAAATAAGTGGGATGATAATATTAGGTTCTGCTCACCCTTAAGAGGGACACTTATTGGATAAAGCCATTTCCATTTAATTCAATAAAATCACTCATATTGATAATATTAATTATTATAATCACCAGTTTGTTACTTTCATTGTTAATTGGTTCTTTCTTTCCCTGCATCAAAAACAATAATTAAAATGAAGTAAATGTTACGTAGCCATTGTTTTCTCACATCTTTCATGATTGTGCATTGTTTATTAATTGAAAAATGTTGTTTTAAAATACTATACAATTATGATAGCGATTTCCTGAAATGTGTTATGATTTTTCTTTAAATGTATTTTTGAATTTGTGTTACTTTCAAAGCCAATTAAGAATAATCTAATTCGCGAGACTCTTTTTTGAAAAGCCACGTCTCGTACATTTAAAACAGTTCGTTATGAGTAATACTGCTTTTCAAAATAATCTTATTTCTTTTAATAGCCTTAATATTTTTTTAGGATATCAGTTTTAATATGCAATTTCAGTAATTACTCTTCGAATATCACTTTATTCTTGAATCTGAAGGATTCGGCAAGAATTCAGATTATGTCCTTTTAATTGGTGCTTTAAACAAGTGCAAAATTGAAATTCCCAATATTGAGCTTCAGGCTAGTGACCAAAATAGTTTGGGCCTGTTTCACAACTTCTGGGTAAATGTTACTCGTCAAATAAATGTATGCCGACTGGATACAAAAATTTAAGTCTAATCTATCCCAAATAAATGGTAATCAAATGAGTTCTATCGCCATTAGCTGCTTAATATGATAACTGTCAAATAAAATTTACCCAAAATTTGAGAAACAGGCCCTCATTGTACTAAAAAATGGGGCACACTGTATTAACTTATTACTAAACTGAAATACCGAATTGTAAGACCGTCTAAGTTATTTTGACATCGACGACCTATGTCTATATTACATATTATCGATACTTTTATGGGAGAGGTATGAAGACGCGAGCCTCCATTAGGCAAAAGCGAGGCCGTACAACCAAGCCGACACCAAACACCAATGCTTGCCCACTTTACTGGTCTTACGAATCTTTCAGCAATTTACGCAAAAATACGTAAACCATTCGATATTACGTACAAATCGAAGTACAATTTATCGAAGTTTAAGCCGTGACGGCATTGTTTAACGCGCAATTAAAACTAGGAAACAAAAAATAGATAATGAGTTGCAACACCGTAACAAATCTAATAATAATTATCGTTAACATTGACACAGACAGACAATGTCAATCAAGTGCATTTAGGTCTGTTGCATTAGGACATACACCTGCCGTCAAACTTATCTAGGCTGTCTAGAATGAGGGAGATCTTAATTAGAAAGGCAAGGTTAATACCTTTTTATTTATTGCTATGAGGAACAAAAACTGTGGACAGTTACGCGACCTTTTTAAATATCAAACATAATTCGCGTTCGATATTTAAATTACAAGAATTTTATTTTATCTGTGACATGTGGGAATATTGTTGCAATATATATAAATATACGGAATCAAATAAAATAACTAGATGCTATATAAAAGTTAGTCCCGTTACGGGCTACATCGTCTACTTCTGACTTCATAATATTGTTAGCACTAAACAAAGACATTAAACAGTATAATTAGTTATAGACCGGACATCAGGCCCAAATTTTTCGTTCAAAAGTTATTAATAATTGGTAATAAGTCGCTGTCTTATCTGACACATCCGTGTGACAAGACGTTGGTATGCACAAATTTTTAAAGAGAGCAATATTTTGGAAGGGTATATGCCAATTTGCGCATTACGATCATATCAAAGTATGTTGTAATGTATTTTACATAGGTGTTTTGCTATTTCACGGTAGATTGAGTTACTGACGAACAGGCTCAAAATATTTGTAATAAAATTTTCCCCATGTCCGCTCTTATAATCTTAGAACTCTTTGGCACTAAACGACTGTACAGCTTATTCGATTTTGCTCATAAGATTATAACTTACTGTTTCTGTTGAGGGGCTCTTTTTTCCGCACTTAGCCCGTAGAAAGTCGGGCCGTTGTCCGAAAATTATAACTTAAATGAGCACTAGAAAAGGATTTTAGAAAATCCATTTTCCATTTCATCAGTGAAATGCGTGAATGTGTGTGTGTGTGTGTGTGTGTGTTAATAATACGAAAACAGTGAAAAACTACATAAATGAAATAATTGATGTAACTCTTACTCCATATAGGTATATGGATTATACTATATAGGTAGGTACCTACAAGGTTTTTTTTGCAGATGAATGAAGAACCGAGCTGATTGCACGCCTGATGGTAAGCGCCATGCCCATAAATAGAGGTAATGCATACATTAGAATATTCTTACGTAGTGATTAACTGAGGTATTCTTCGGTAAAAAAAACTTTGTCCCGGTAATTTCTCTCATGGAAAATAATAGAAGTTTCTAAGCTTATTTTTTAAATAGATGGCGTTGGTATCGTACAGGTGGCGCTATAAATCGCTACAGTGTTTTAAAGCAGAAAAGGCTTTTCACGCGGGAAAAGCCCCCAGCAACACCTACTTAAGCATACATTTTGATACACCTTTATTCAAAGCTTCAAGGGCTCCCCGTGGGCATCCTTCTATAATAATTTTCATGTTTTTGTCAGTCAAAAAAACCGTCGCGCAAGCCTTGAAATATTGTTCCTTTGTTTTCTACCAATGGTGAATGAAGCATAATATTAAAATTATTAAACAACAAAAAATAACTGGCACATTTTTTTTCTTCGTTTTCTTTAAACTTGAACATAAACAATGACTAGATTTGCTAATCTTTATCCCAATTATGAAGGGCTGAAACTAGATACGTGTATTAAACTAAGGTTGTGCCGTAAGTATTTCATGACAATTGGTCAAATCGTATTACAAAGAATTTTTTTTTATTGCAATTTATGACGAGACGAGCTTGCCGTTCGCCTGATGGTAAGCGATACGACCACTCATAAACAGTAGCAACACCATCCCTTGACTTACAAAGTACTGTGTGGCATTCCACTGCGCTCGTCATCCTGAGACATAAGATGTTAAGTCTCATTATGTCCAGTAGTTATACTGGCTACAATGTCCTTCAAACCGAAACACAACAGTGCATGCACACTGTTGCTTGGCGGTAGAAATAGATATTGCGGTGGTATCCACCCAGACGGCCTCTTACATAATGAGAGACCTACCACCAGTAGGACATACTTAACGTTTAGTTAATTCTAGAAATCGAACTTAGAATATTGACGGTGACATCAGCTATACAACAGGTATACCATATTATTTTGATAATTCAAAAGAATCAGAAATAACAACAGTTAGGAATCCACTACCTGTTCATATTTATTCCACTGCCCCACGGGAGGTGATATCGCGGTAAGATTATAGCTGATATATTTACTGTGGCAATATACACTGTTTAATCAGACAGGCATTCTGCCTGTTTACGATACAATTTAACTCAATTTCGATATGATGGAGTGTGATTTAACATAAATGTTTAATTCATCGTAAACTAATTTCGCATTATATACAATTTAAATACTATAAAGGAATGCAAAGAGTTGACATTTCCTATTTAATTAATTTAATAGACATCTGATGCATTGATGAAATAACTACTTAAATAGAATATGATATTGCCCTTTTCGTAACTGATTGACTGGAACTAGCAGAAGTAATCACTAACGCGCCACACTGGTAGGCCGCTGCGCTCTAACAAGTTTACGGCTTACGCATTGCGCGCATCTGACGCGGTTAGAGGCTCATTTTGCTACACCAATACAGCATGCGCCGCTTACTGATCTCATACGAGTGTGGGTTATTGTGGTGTATGCGCACGTATTTGGGGACAATTTCGGTTTAAATTTGGTCGTGTAGGCGCTTGTACGGGAATCGAGATCGACGATGGAGCTTAATGACATGATACTAGCATTGAATTTGTTGGCGGAAAACCTATTAACATGTCCAACGTTGAAACATCAAGGTGCTGTGGTGTTGTGCAATGATTCAGCGATTTATAACAACGGTTCACAAAAAGCCCCACCATACCGCGCACCGCGATGTCACGCCGCGCCGCACCACGGCAAAGTCGCGCGGCGAACAGAGCGTCGTGTATTCACCTAATTACCGTTGTTTTGTCAACACAAGGATGCATTTTTTATTCATCTCAGAAACTCACTTTCTTAGGATTTACATTTGATTGGTATAAATAAACTACTGCTCTCATAATCCTGAAGTTCAAATTGTCAAACCTAATTTATTTGGAAAACAGAATCACGATTTTAGAACGTTACATTATTTCCTCTTGCTCTACACAACCTTCACTCGGTTATTAACAGTCCATTATCGATACGTTTAATAACAATGTAAAGCAGATTATTAATTCAGATACTTAAATGATACCTTTTTGGTTCAAGTCACTTTGAGTATTGATGAATATCTTGGCCATTACGCAATATATTCGGTCAGTAATTGTTAGGTAGTCATGACTATTGCCCCAATGGCTAGTTTTATCTCCAATACTTCGCCTGATTGTCTGATATACTTTCGGAATAAAAAACATATGGCACAAATGAATAAATAGGTTAATGAGACCCACTCACAATGCTCAGAAATTCCTCTTTTAAGAAGAGCAGCGCATACATATTTATTTAAATATTTTGGGTGTTTACAGGTGGTGTCTTCACATCAAGTGAGCCATTTGCTCGATTGCCTGTGCCAAAAAAAAGCACATCCAATATCAACGTTTCACAATACAAATAATATTGAAGATAAATAAAAAATGTATTACTTATAAACCGAAATATAGGCTTACAAAATTGCTAAAAAACATAATTTAAGCGTGCATTATTATATGGAAAGTCTACATCTACACCTGTCTTTTCCATTTTTTTGCACCAACACATTCAATCAATTTTAGCTGTATTAAGTAACCAGCCAATATTTCGCAGGAGCCAATCTTGTTAAACACGTATATTACGCAGTGTCCGCTTATTGCCTTCCTTTTATGACAAACCATATCGTATGCCTTTAAATTATCGATAAAATAGTAATTTTAAAGCGTTCCTAAACTAACGTACGGTAATGTTTTTGAAGCCTCGGCGAATTATCAAGGTACAGTAGGTCAAAGTCTTGAATTCGCGAATTAGGCGTGGTTAACACCTATCTAAAACGGAATATCTTTTACGATTAATTTTATGTCACTAGTCATCCTTTTATTATTTTGTCGGTGCTTAAATAATCTTCTATGTTATACTTGGTTTGCTAATTACCATGTCACAACTCGCAATCAAGCCTACATGCATCATTAAACAGTCATTTCTATTAGAGTGAAAAGGAATATTATAATGTAGCCATGATGATGTTATGATTTCTGTTTTACTAATCTTAATATACATACATACATATTACATACATATATGGTGCTATAATTACTACTCAGTAACGAATATTTAATGATATAATATTAAAGTGTGTCATTAGAATAAGTCGTAACTTGTCACGCAAAATTCAAAATTTCAATAGATAAGAAACAACAGCATATAATAATATTTAAGCTTCTAGTGTATGTTTCAAAAGTAATATACCCGAGAATAAATTGCCTATTTTCTTGACAAATTTTGGATTCTCCTCTCAATGATCAAACATGACCTTGATCGATTTCTACAGCTTCGAAGACAAATAATGCGTTTTCTATAATTTTAAACTCCAGTTAGGTCACGCAGTTTCACCCTAATGTCCAAGAAACAGTAATGACCCCAAAGGTCAGGGTGGCAGGCGACACAATGGATTTACTCCGACCAGGCCTTGAAGAAGCGTGGGAATCATGAGACAACGGAGCAGCCGTTGACACCGATATGAACATTATTAAACGCACTTGCTTTCCGCTATTATGTAGATAGAGCTATGTGGGTGACGGCCTCGGTGGCGTAGTTGTATTACAGTACGATTGCAGTGCTGAGGTCTCGGGTTTGATGCCCGTGTCGGGCAAAGTGATAATGGGTTTTTGGACTCAGTATCAGCCCGGAGACTGGAATTTGTGCCAGTTGCGCTTATGCCTACCCCTTTGGGGATAAAGGGCATGAGTGTGTGTGTGTGTTTCTGTGTGGGTTGATGTAAACATGTATTTTTATCGAGACTTAATGTAAAAAAAATACTATCTATGCCTTTTGGAGGGACAAGCATTAATGATAGAACATTTTGTTCTAGTTTTCTGATTTGAAATATAATCTGTAACTATTATTCTCTCGTATGTGTCCGTGGTACGAACGCGTTATAAACGCGTTCGTACCACGGTATTTACTGCTGCAGTAGATAGTGCTAGAATATCTATTTCACCAGTATGCAACTACATCAAAAACCAACATTATTTTCGTTACTTACTATCATAAACTACAAATATTTCTATAATATTTTGTCCAACAAAATTGTATTTTGGTCCATTGCTTTCCAAAAAAGAACATTTTAGTTGAATCTTTAACTGTAGTAAATCAGGATGACTTAAAATAGGGATTTAACGGTTCTGTTAGCAAATCAACTCTTTACTGACACTTAAAAGCCTAGAACTAAGTCAAGTGGTAATGTTTGTAACACGCGAAGCATCCTTGTTTCGGGGCCAGTTATTAAATTGCTGCAATAAGTGCGCCGTAATTTGTGTAATAAACATTCCAGCTCGGAATTTGCATAACTGTGTTCGCGCGTTCTGTTTTTAGTGGCAAAAATGTGAAAAGCGATACTAGAGTGAGAAGACAGTCGTTGTAGCTTTGATTCATTATATACCTAGATAGAGTGTCGCGCTATAATGAAACTAAAACAAACAGGCCAACTTTTCTTAAGCTAGTATGCGTGACTTCTGTGTCATACGCTATCGCTGCATCATTCTGCGTATCCTTGTGTGCGCGCATAATGATGCCAGTTATTACATGGTTTCTATTAAAACGGGGAGAAAATTATATCCATTGAAAACAACAAAAATTAATTCACTCGAACTCATTTAGTGGGCAACAGTTGGCCTCTATTTTTTTCGACGCTTTTGAAACGTTCAGTGTCTATCTAGGTATATAATTAATCAAAGCATTGTAGTTTGATCATAGCCCCTGGGCATACTTGACTTTTCGATGTTACGTGTATATTGTGCATAGAGATTATCGTCGCCGACTTAGGACACTTAAGAGAATATCGTGAGAAAACATACACATATAAAGAAATCTAGAAATTCCAAACATGTGTTGTCTATAAACGCTTATTTCAAAAATATTGGGTGTACAATGGGATGTCTGAATATAAGTTGTAGTAATGGCAATGTCAACTGATGGAATTATTTTATCTTCAGAATAGACATATTATTTTATACCAAAGTAATGCTTATAATATTCTTCGAGAATTTGCAAGGAGTATACATGCATAAATTCAATGTATTTAAGAATTTAGATTGTGCAAAGCACCAATTTAGATTCGGCGCTCAACAAATGACTGCCGCGGTGGCGTAGTTGTATGACGGTACTACTGTAATGCTGAGTTCTCGGGTTCGATCCCCGCGTCGGGCAAAGTGATATTGGATTTTCTATTCAGTATCAGCCCGGAGTCTGGAATTTGTTCCCGATATGGCGATAGGCTCGCCCTCTATCACATTATGGGACGGAATACGCATGGCGGAAAGTGGGTGCATTAGTTGCGCCTTTGCCTACCCCTTCGCGATTAAAAGGCGTGAGTGTGTGTGTGAGCTAAACAAATGAGTCTTAGGTCAACGTGACATATCCAGTATATCTTAGACCGTTTCAACATCCAGTAACATATAGTTTCAGTTCAAAAACACATTCTCCTGTGTTTCAACTCCAATACATAAGTATTAATTATCGAATGGTGAAAGTTAAAATTCTCGCAAATGTTATTTATAATGTCTTTCACTTTCAATTCATGTTAATTGATACGCTCATTTCGATGATAAAATAACATCAATTGCTATTTTAAGAAATATAATGATGATCACTACTAAATTTTGAAGATTTTGTCTACATTGTGTATATAAAGATATAAGTTTCGAAGTTCGAAGTGACCTACTCGATAAACAGTATTTTCCAACAAGTTTAATAACACACTAGGTTCTTATAGATCTTGTAAGCACTAAAAGAACAGATATACTGTTTATATTGTTATACCTATATAATACCGGTTTTATATTATTTTTATTGGCTATTTTCTAACTATAAAACTTAGTTTTCATTTAAGTGTGAAAGTTCTATCAATACGGTATTTTTAACATTGAACCTAGGTGCAATAATTATGGTACCTCAGAGCTGCCTCTAATGCTTAGTGGTGGTAGGTCTCTCATATGTAACGGTCCGTCTGGGTGGGTTCCACCGCAATGTCTATTTCTACCGCCAAGCAGAAGTGTGCATGCTCTGCTGTTTCGGTTTGAGGGAAATTGTAGCCAGTGTAACTACTGGACACAATGATACTTAACATCTTATATCTCAGGATGACGAGTGCAGTGGAATGCCACACAGTACTTTGTAACTCAAGGTGCTGGATGGTGTTGCTACTGTTTATGGGCGAAAAGAAAAAAAGAGGAGCAATAACTATGCAAACCAATTCTGCTGCTAACAGGGTCATCCAATTATTTAACACAACCCAAAAATATAACAGTTTGGCTTCCAAAGATGCTATTAGCTAATTTATTGAATTATTATTGTGTCGTTCTTTGTTGATCGCTAGGTCAAGATCAAGACATTAGATCTGTCCTAGGTTATCGGCCTTGGACTAGCATTATAGAAAAAACAACTAAAATAAAATCTTATTATAAAAGTACAAAAACATAAGTTAGATAACGGTTTTCCTTTTTTGGCAGCAATATTTTAATTTTACAATTTTATTAGCGTTGGCTGTTTTATTGATGATACTGTTTTATTATTTGACTAGACTTCTGCTTGCGGCGCCGCCCGGGATAAAAAGGAGCCTATAGTACTCAATAGTAATGTAGCTTTCTATTAGTGAAAGAATTTTCAAAATCGGTCCAGTAGTTTGTGAGTTTATCCATTACAAACAAATAAACAATCAAATCTTTCTTCTTTATAATATAAGTATGGATATGACAGTTTCCTATTCGTATATTCTTCTGATCTTCATCTAAACACCTGTATAATTAAACACACATCTGAGAAATATCATTTAACATTTAAATTACTGCGTGTGAAGAAAAAACACTGGATTCTTCAAACAGACGAGCCTGATGCCGGTCAGTGCTACTAGAAAGTGCGGTTACTGATCTGAAGAGACAAATTCATTCACGATTACTATGCTCTTATTTATTATTATGTCATTCACTTTCAGATTTTAAATGGTTAATATTTTAAGTGGATGAATGCTTCGTTTGTTACGGTATGTAGATTGTAGATCAGGCCCTGTAGTCAAGAAGCTTTTCTACAAGCGTTAACGCCAATAGAATAGAAATAAATGTATGAGAATGACGTATACTTGCGCTAGACTTGTCAATATGTCGTTCCCATTCATTATTTTCTATTCCGCTTGTAGAAAAATATAGTGGCTACAGACTCTACTGTATCTAGTTCTTATGAGGCCGGGAACTGTTGAATTGTTCAAAGGAATGTAAAGATATACAATAGTAATAGACAGAATCCAAGAAACGAAAAAAAAAATAGCTAAAAAAAACAACTAATATTTAAATTTGGCGAGGGGTCTTCAATCTCTATTAAAAGATGGAAATTTAAACAGAAGATTGAAGACTGACTCGGTCACTGCTTCTGTCTTTCAAAACAACTTTGAAGACATTCATCTTATTTGCTCTATATTCTATTTCTTCTAAACGTTAAAAATAATCAATGTCTCAAATGCAGGTTTTAACTAATGTAGAACTAAAACTTAGCATACTTAGGGCGGTATTAATAAATCAATCTCAAGTTTGAGTTACATCTCAAGTATTGATAGTTCAATACATAATGTCTACTTGAGATGTAACTCAAACTTGAGATTGATTTATTAATACCAGCCTTACAATGTATGTGTAACTAGGTAAGT
Organism: Sphinx pinastri; assembly: GCA_947568825.1. Lineage (NCBI taxonomy): Eukaryota > Metazoa > Arthropoda > Insecta > Lepidoptera > Sphingidae > Sphinx > Sphinx pinastri. The sequence continues at coordinate 2,884,498 of OX387623.1, forward strand.
AACTTGTTAATAAATGGGGTCAATTTGACCACTGATAGTGCTTGTATTTTCATGGCCATATCTACCGACGTATTAACTTTAGTACCTAAGTACTGGTTGCAGATTTCGAAAAAAAATACTTTTGGGACTATTATGACATTTCTAAAATTTTATAACACAATATAATCGATTTTTTTGTGATGGTTATTTACTTAATTTATGAATAGGATTGTTTTATCAAACTATCTGTAGGTGTCGATATTAGAGCACAAACTACTCCTAATATAAAATTACAAATAACGCTACCAAATATAAGAGACTCATTTTATCAATCTCTGCGGTTTCAATACTAGAATGGTCACAAAACTACTTTTAATTGGCTTAAATATAACATTACCAATAACTATTCTAAGTACACGAGACTAATTCATGTAATTTAATTTTATAAACTGAAAACTAGTGTTATTCTAGAACAAAGTCAAAACAAATAAATTATCTCTCAAGCTATCAACTGCAATTACACCAAGAAGTAATAGCTATAATTTCAAGATAACGCTGGGACTAGTTAGGCACTTGTACCAATATGGCACATTCGTAATAAGTCCTACTTTATTATCTCCTTTTAAAGAAGTGATAACTAAACATCTAGTTTCAAGGTTGCGATTTAGAAGTTTAAACGAAGGGTGGATGACCTAGATACTCGTATTTGAAGAAATCATTATAGTAGATAACATGTATACATGTAACAAGATAGCCAGCATGGTGGACTAAGGCCTAAGGCCCTCTCAGTAGTAGAGGGGGTCCGTGATCAGCAGTGGGCAGTATATAATGTAAGGCTGATTGCAGATAACATGTATCACTTGGCAACTATAAAATAAGTAGGGCATAATTTTGTTCGATAAAAAGATGATTTGTGAAAAATCAGGATGCTGGATGCAGGACGCTTTTGACAGGTCGGTCTGGAAATCTTTAGGGGAGGCCTGTGTTCAGCAGTGGACGTCATGTGGCTAATGATGATGAAAATCAAGAAGTGTTCTAAAATCTTTGTAGTTTAATTTGGCCTTGAGGAGTTTCATCTAGCAATGAACTCCTGAAGACTGGTAACAGTGATGCAAATGTAGACTCAACTTATATATTTAAAATAAATTCAACTATTTTAACCCACAAGGATAAATTACTAACATCCTACTAATATTATAAACGCGAAAGTTTGTAAATATGGATGTATAGATGTCTGGATGTATGGATGTTTGTTACTCTTTCACGCAAAAACTACTGAACGGATTTCGATGAAATTTGGCACACGGGTAGATTTTGTGGTGGATTAACACATAGGCTTTTTATCCCGGGAAAATATAGAGCGGGACTTTTATCCCGGGAAAACTCATTCACGCGGGCGGAGCCGCGGGCAAAAACTAGTATATACATAAATAGCATCACACCTATTTCCCTTTAGAGGCAGCCAGAGGTAACACATTCATATTTCACCACCTATGTTTGGTTCTACGTAATAGGACCATAAACTAATTGCCTAAATAAATCTAGTAGGGATTATAACAAAAAAAAAACACAGTCTCAAATTTCATATAAATTCGATACAAGCCGTTTATTTAGGCAAACAGGCAGATAAACGAGTGCACAGCAATGTCGGCATGAAATCAATCATATTGTCATTATATCCACACAACCTTGATTGTTGACCGAACGGCGCGCAGACATTAGATCTTGTCAACTTAGTTTCACAATATGTATCACAATTGAGCTGATTTAAAACGTTTAAATGGTATTGGAGATAATGCTTTATTGGCTTAGTAAAACCATGAAAGTCTGGAAATTTGTGAAGACATTTTTTACTTTAAATGATGTTAAAAACGCAGTTTGGAGCGAAGTGACATGAATCATTATGGGGTTTATTTTAGCAAATATTTCATTCTATTGCCTAACACTTGTTTTTTTATAGATATAAAGCGGGATCTCGGCAAATAACCCGTGATTTTTTTTAAACAGGAGGATACATTTAATCAATGGCTCGCAATGGTTGTTTTAATGTGGATTTATTCATCACTGGTCTTTTAGAACAGTAATAATATTACGTTTGGTAATTTAATAATTCTAGTGTTTAGAGCCAAGCTTGTCATTAAAATTTACTAACGAAATGTTTAGTCGCACGTCATTTTACAACAGAAACAAAACGCGCAAAAGAAATTGATATATCAGCAGCACTTTTTTAAACACACGTATTAAATAAATTACAAATTACGATTGTCTTTTTATCTACGCTTGATAAAATACCTTCTTCTTTCCAGGACAGCGATGCCTGCTGCGCTAACAGCTGCCAGTAGTTTAACGGTATATGTCTGTGTCCAAATGTAACCCTGCTGATAATGTAGGGGTATATGTTACATACCTGAACGGTACGAAGGGCACCGGTAATCGCGAGCAGGGCCAGAGTGGCCGTGCTCCACCACACGCCGGCTCGCATCCTTGCACTGAAACAATAAAGTTCAATTTAGCATACGCAGCAAAGTACGTTACATTATATAGGACGTGCATCAAGTAATTCCTTGAGTATATTTATTTATTTTTATTCCATTGAATGACGAGACGAGCATGCCGTACGCCTGATGGTTAGCGATACGACCACCCATAAACAGTACCAACACTATCCAGCACCTTGAGTTACGTTGAGTACTGTGTGGCATTCCACTGCGCTCGTCATCGTGAGACATAAGATGTTAAGCCTCATTATGTCCAGTAGTTATACTGGCTACAATGTCCTTCAAACCGAAACACAACAGTGCATGCACACTGCTGCTTGGCGGTAGAAATAGACATTACGGTGGTACCTACCCAGACGGACTCTTACATATGAGAGACCTACCCCCAGTATATGCAGGGGTTTCAAGATATGCTTTAGATGCTTATAGACTATATAGTATAGGATGTCTATATTGATAATGAAAGGTGTAGCATTTTACCAATAGCTTTAAGTAGTCTCGTCATTCGCAATATAGTTTGTATATATTGATTATAAGGAATGAGTATGATTTTTTATATCAAGAGTATTAGGGTTTCTCACCATTTGCAGTCAATACGTAAACCACAAAACAACCATATGTTTCGACTAATTTGGACCTCTGTTTTGCAACTTCAGGAGCAAATTTTTATTACTTGACAATGAGTATTGGTTCCCACGTAAATCATCAACGAAATCATTTAGAAAATTATATTACCATTACCACGAAATCCATCAAATATTATTGAATTATTCTCATGATGATATATCGAATCTAGCGCTTGACAAGTTCGGTCGAATCAAATCAAGAATGCATATAAAACTGTCGTCAAATCTCTATTAACAGACGCCGCTTAAATTACTAATGTTCATACATTTAGTTAACTCATGATATGTAGTACACACACACTCACGCCCTTTATCCCCGAAGGGGTAAGCAGAGGCGCAACTAGTGCACACACTTTTCGCCGTGCACATTCCGTCCCATGATGTGATAGGGGGCGAGCCTATCACCATATTTTCAGATTTCGACGAAATTTAGCAAACGAGTAGACTATGTCCTGGATTAACACATAGGCTACTTTTTATCCTGGGAAAATAAAAAGCGGGACTTTTATCCCGGAAAAACTTTTTCACGTGGGCGAAACCCCATGCAAACCCTAGTTATTAATATAAGTAGACGTTCGCATGACAATAGATTAACATAAGTATGAAGTGAAGAGCGACTAAATCATAATATATAAATATAATAAATATATTACATAATCACACTTTATAATGAAACTTTAAATTCCAAGTAACAAATTATTTGTGAAACATTGCCAATATGTACGAATTGTCGGCTGTCCCATAGATCAGTACTTTCACCTTCAAACACTTGTACTTTCTTTTGAACTTAAATATTGTTACACGATTCATCGTAATTAATATTTATGCATACTTGATGCATTACCTATTGTTAACTTGGTTTTAGAAATTATTGTCACATATAATACCACAAGAGCTTCAAAATTATCGGGTATTTTCCGATAGGTTCGTTGCAAACAAATGAAGGAGTTTTCAGGTTAAAAAATCACGAGCGCGAAGTGATTTTTCCTGAAAAACTTGACGACTTCATTTGTTTGCAGGGAACCTTGAGGGAAATGCCAGATAATTTTGAAGCTCGTGTGGTATTCGGGGGATTATTTTTCCGTCCCAAATGTCGGCCAATAGAATTGCACCATGAGATGAAATGAACAGTCAACAAATAAGAATTTCATAATATATAGTAACGACCAGAGAAAATATTCAAAAAAAATTGTTTCTTATTATATAGTAACGACCAGAGAAAATATTCAAAAAAAATTGTCAGTATAATACCATGTAGGTTGTACCACGTGACGTCGAATGGTACAATTCTATTGGTCGATATTTGGGTCGGAAAAATAATCATTGTTATTCATTAGCTATTTTAATTATTACCCGTATTTTGACAAAGGTTGACGTATTATCTATCTAGAGTAGTAATTTGGCTGTGCCAGCGGAAAATGACATTAAACTACTACATCACAAAGCTCAAATTATCATCTGAAATGCAAACATTAGACCAAGATGACCACACGTCAATGAAATCAAAACGTTCATTCAACCATAATGACTAAGAGAAAATCTATTGCCCACTCGATTATCATACAAAAAGCAGCACGCACCAATAGTCCGCCGCATTGCGCCTGCGCACGCGGCATATTGCAACTTGCACTTTCTTTGATCACTGACCGAGGTGCCTAGATGCTTTGTAGACCGATGACACGGCTGATGTAACTAATTGGTTAATTGTGTGGAGTTCTAGACCGAAGAGACTATCCTAGAATAACAATCAATCTATTGAGCAAGTAACAAAATAATTATCAAATATAAAAATAATATATAAAAATAAACACTCCGTAAACATTTGAAAACGAAGACATTCGTTTATCTGAACAATATTATAAAGAAAAATATTATGTGACTAATATAATAGAAAAGTGGACCTAGTTGGGAATAGAACGATCTGCCGAGACAATGTCCGGAGGTTCAAAACCCAAGGCACACACTTCTGACTTTTCGAAGTTACGTGTGTATTGTTTATCAATTATCGTTCGCTTTAACGGTGAAGGAAAACATCGTGAGGAAACCTACATACCTGAGAATTCCCCATAAGAAATTCGAGGGTATGTGAAGTCTGCCAACCAGCACTAGGCCAGCGTGGTGGACTAAGGCCTAACCCTTCTTAGTAGTAGAGGAGGCCCGTGCTCAGCAGTGGGCAGTATATAATACGGGGCTGGTATGGTATAATAGAAAAAATATATATGAACTAAACGAATACTAAATTTAAACATTTTTTTTTTAGGTTCGTTCATATTTTTAATTATTATCTTAATTAACAAAATTAAAATATAATTATACATAAATATTGTCTGTGCTTACCATACCATACCATACCAGCCCTGTATTATATACTGCTCAGTGCTGATCACGGGCCTCCTCTACAACTGAGAGGGTTAAGGCCTTAGTCCACCATGCTGGCTTAGTGCGGGTTGGCAGACTTCACATACCTTCGAAATTCAGAGAACTTCTCTGGTATGCACGTTTCCTCACGATGTTTTTCCTTCATCGTTAAAGCGAGCGATAATTCACAAAGATTACACACACAACTTTTTAGAAAAATCATAGATGCGTGCCTTTGGGTTTTGATCCTGCGGACATTCGACTCGGCAATCTGTTCCACTCCCAACTAGGCTATCGCCGCTCTCTATGTTTACGTCTCATAAACCTTGGAGAGGGCGATAAAATCTAACATATACTATAAATACTTTAAACGCTATAACACTTTCACCAGATTCGGATTATTCAACAAACAGACTATGAAACAGATTCCAGTGCGTATTTTATTAGTCCATAAATGCCCCAGTGGTGGGCAAAAGCCTCATTATTTTTGTCGTTTTTAGAGTATGAACCATGGGTCACCTTACAGCTGCATTACAGGTTATTTGCTCCACAATTGATATACTGTTAGATATGTGGTAAACTTATTTTGCAATGTTCACATGATCATTTAGTTTTTAGTGAGTAAATTCCAGATTTTATACGTATAACTATAACGGCAAGTTAAGGCTTAAACTCACGTAGTTTGTTTTATAGCTATAAATATTCGCATAACGTTGAGTAAAATTTAAACTCGTCAGTTTTTTGCTGCACATCTAAAGACGAATGGATTCAAAGGCAGGTCTACATAAATATGTCCACAACATTACTAACTTTCTTAATCCTTGAAAGCGTAACATTAGAAACTGAGTTAAATATTGCTTAATTTAATTTATGCACGTCAAATATTACTCAATTTTCACCTCTAATTAGACAATGAAAAAAGTAGCATTACAACTGTGCATCAATCATTATTATTGAAAATACGAAAATCATTGGATTTATTGTAAGCAAATACATTATTTCTCAATTCATAGAAAGGTAACACAATGGAAAATAATGACGTTTCCATAATGATTTGTTCACCTTTTTTACGGGCGTAATTGAAGCAATTTAAAAAATCTTCATTACAAAGTAATTAAAAGAACAGCGCGTCTACCATGAAACCACTTTACGAAATTTCGGACCGAAGTTTCGTTCAATTCCTACCATGAAACACTTTCTATCCGAAATCGGTCCCGCAAACGGGCAAGTGACATTTCCTTCGCACCATAAAGTGATCCGTCCGAACGAAATAACGTAACTTTGACAGCATTTCTTTCGGACTTTAACTAATAATTCAAAATAATTTGTATGCTTAAAAGTATTTCTAAGGTCATTAAAGTTGGTTTATTGCAATTATGTTGATGTATCACAGCAACAAATACGATTAAACCAAATAAGAGATTATAATACAAACTACTATACAACACATTTGCTAAGTTTCGGATTGAATGAATGAATTCACTCGCATTATGATCGACGTTCATTCCGAAAACGGGCACTTGACGTTTTCTTCGTGCTAAATGCTACCACGAAATGGTCCGTCCGAACGAAATATCGGCATTTTGACAACACTTCTTTCGGATTTTCTCCGTAAATGACGCGAAAGTGCAAAAGGTAACTTTTTATTTTCGGAAATATAAATTATCATAGTTAAAAGTACTTTTATGGTCGTATGCGATGACTTTTCACAAATTATAACGAACATACGTGCTAACAGGCATCATTATTATACTTATTCAATATTGCTCTTGATTCTAGGAGCATCTCCAAGAGCATCCGTCCTTACAGTATTATCGCAATATTTTACTTTTGAATATAACTTAGGTGAAACTTAAAAACTTCATTTATAATTTCATCGAATATGCAATATGTGTACATAGTATTATTATAACTACTGCAGTTAGCAACTATCTATTATACCTTTTTTATGTATGTTTTGTACCAAATAAAGATTATTCTATTCTATAAGGATACGAATTGAATAGGCCGGTTCGACAGTTTCACAGAGAATAAACGTGACGTGACTCCTCGTTGTTGTGTTTCGCGCTCATGATGAGTGCGATTTTGGAGGAGTAAACTTTGAGCTCAAACTGAGCTGAAAACTTAATATCACTGTCCGCCCCGGGATTCGACCCCGAGACTCAGAGTGATAGTCGTACAGCGCATGCAATATAACTACATACCGAGGCAGCCAATAAAGTAACACTTATGATAAAGGAGCTATTGAAATAATTTTTTTATTATTACTTATATTTAATTACTTAACACAAGATGATGGATGGTGCAAGAAGATCAGCAACAGCTATAAGTGCATTAAACCAAGACATTTATATCCGATATCCCCCAACAAGTACAATAAGCTATTCGTGTTATGATCCTAATTTTCTTAGCACGTCTTGGAAGAACTTCTCTAATCTCTTAGGAGTGTTTATTCTTAGGGCGGTATTAATAAATCAATCTCAAGTTTGAGTTACATCTCAAGTATTGATAGTTCAATACATAATGTCTACTTGAGATGTAACTCAAACTTGAGATTGATTTATTAATACCACCCTTAGTTGCGTCGAGCTTCTGCAGCCACACTTGTCTCTGAGGAAAAACATATGCTATCGGATATCTTGTTGGAATACAAAACATGAAAATCCCTCCGTATTGTTTTCTATGTGGACTCGCTGCTCTTGAAGAGCTGTAAAAATAACAATAATCAAACATTAGAATAATTTCTACTAAGGAAATAATAAAATATGTTGATATTTCTTACTAACAATGGCAATAGCATCAGAATTAGTGTAGAAAATAAATTAATAAATCGTTAAAAAATAAAATTGTATTCAATGAAAAATGCCTATTAGTATTAAATTAATAATTAATCAACAATAATACTTACAAAAATAAAATACTTTGCGTGAAAATTGAAGAACATTGTACAAAATTAATATGTAATAACAAAATAAGGCTGCGGTCAGAACGTCGTGTTGAAGACAAGGGACACGGGACTCGCAGCGGGATAGTCTACGACGCGACACTAGTCGTACAGACCGGCGCGACTACAGCGCGTCGCAGCACCCTTATTTATATGCGTTATTTCATTGACAATTGTCATTTGGTTAAAGCAATATTTTACAAAGTATAGGTGCATGTATGCTGCTTCAGTGGACGCTGTGACCCTGCGTTGGTTGCGTAAGTGTGCAAAGCGATTTAATCTTGCGCTTCGCGTCCGGGGTCCCGCGTCTCCGACGCGATGGTCTAGCCGCAGCCTTATTGTTTGTATAAAATTGACGAAACATTGCGACATTGTCATAAATACTTGACATTTTTATTCGACTTATTGTCATAGTGTACGATTTACTATAGTCTTAAACTACAAAAAAAGTAATTTATAATATGTTGGTTTATACCACTTCATTTATTAACCAAGCGGTATTGTACGAAAACGCACTTGTCATCTTTGGTTCATTCACGAAACAAACTCTATGGTACCCGAACGAAAGAAATAGATCCGAAGTAACTTCATGGTAGCTATTAATTTCGTATTGCGGACGTGTGTCGTTCGGCCCGTAATTTCGGATGGAAGTTTTCATAGATTCAACACTTAAAATTGTTGGGACTACGTATGTGAGATAACCGAAATCTTTTTTAGTATGTATTCACTGGGTGCCTACGAATTTTTAATTAAAATAAAATATGTTCGGACAAGAGCAAGCCGCTTGTCGGATGGTATGCGATACGTTTACCCATAAACCCATCCATAATCATTTTACAAATACACACCTACTTCCACCACCACCATCACCATACCAGCCCTGTATTATATACTGCCCACTGCTGAGCACGGGCCTCCTCTACAACTGAGAGGGTTTAGGCCTTAGTCCACCACGCTGGCCTAGTGCGGGTTGGCAGACTTCACGTAGCTACCTTCGAAATTCTTACAGAAAACTTCTCAGGTATGCAGGTTTCCTCACGATGTTTTCCTTCACCGTTAAAGCGAGCGATAATTCACAAAGAATACACACATAACTCTTTTTAGAAAAGTCAGAGGTGTGTGCCCTTGGATTTTGAACCTGCGGACATTCGTCTTGGCAGTCCATTCCACTCCCAACTAGGCTATCGCCGCATTCGCCGCGCACATCTACTTATGTATCTTTATTTTGCTTATAAAATATGGAAAATAAAGATACATCTTACTAAAATGTATCTTTCGTTAACACGAAATTTACATTTATTTTACGTGTTTTGAGGTAAATAATAGTCTATACTTAGTACGTCGCTTCCTTGCCGGCGCGGCGTGGCCGTGGGGCAAGTGCCTTAATATCGATACTCGTGCCGCACACGCCATGCAACAACGCTACCGAGGCAGGCATCATTTTATTGAATAAAATACTCGATACTTTTGGTGCTTACATAGTTTTATTTTTGTTTGAGATCTAGACTTTAGAAGAATATTATGGAGTAAAAGATGTTGAAATATATTTTTTATTATAATATTAAGTTACAAGAGCTACAGCAATAAGTGCGTAAAACATATCTATGTGCTATACATATATACATATACATATGGGATGTATAAAAAATTAAACTATTCTCTTGGTCTTTGTCTTATTATATTTCTGCGACCATTTCTTCTCTCTTTATGAGGAACAAATGTTGATCCACGTCTTGCTTACGCCAAACATGCAAGTTCATCCATTATAGTTATTTCTGTGGATACGCTGCCACTAATTAGCTGTAAATATAATAATCGAACTTTAGGAAAACATCTATATAGTCAAACATATAATAAGTTGATATTAGTAACAATGAGGATTGAGAGCGAGTCTAGAAATACAATTAATCGCTAAAACTATATGCTCAAAGAAAAATACCTAATAGTAGGGATTAAATTAATAAAGTATACACTTCATAAACAGTAAGTTCTTCATTGAGTATACAATATAATACTCATACTATACATAGAAGTAATTAAAGAATATTCAATAAAAAATACTTACCATGAGAATCAACCATGTTCCTTTTCCGACAAAAAATTAAGTTCTGCGTGTATATAGAACGATCCAAAGCAATTATAATAAATAACTTTCCAAGCAATTATAATAAATAACTTGTAGACAAACGTATTTAATATAAGATAATAACATTGTTTATATTTTGCAGAAAAATGACATAACGTTGTGACAACGACATAAATATTTGACATTATAATTTGACTATTTTAGTAGTACACGTTTTACTTTTGGTATAAAGTACAAAGAATGTGCTTAGTAATAAGTTGGTTTATACCTCTACATTTATCACAACGCAGTATGCGAAAACGCACTATCATCTTTGGTTCATTCACGAAACAAACACTATGAACCCGAACGAAAGAAAAACATCCGACGTACCCAACTTGTAACGTGACATTTTCGTTCGGGCCCGCAATTTCGGGTGGATGTTTCATGGTAGACTAGCAGAGTCGTGAAAGGTAAAAAAAACATTTCACTTTTAATAACACACAAGAATTATTACGTTATTCCAATCCAAACAAAAATATTAAATGAAACATTTTTTTAATTAGTGCAAGTAACACAGTTGTAATTAAAAGGCTAGCACAATAAAGGATCTGCTAATGACCAGTAAACCAACTCAACTCAACACCATTTATACGCCAATCAGACTTCAGACCTTTGTTTGAAGACCTGTCTTCGACTAATTAACTGCGAATATGCTTTTTATCTGCCTCAATACTAATCTAATATCAGATATCTTTATACCCTATAGTAACCACTGATTTACGAGACGAGCAATGAACTCGCCTGACGGTACTTGTATTACGATAACCCATTAACAGCAGTAACACAACAAACTTTGAATTTAAAATCTATTCCATCATCACTGCGAAATTAGATCTTATTGAGATAACACTGGCTGCAATTTCCTTCATACTGAAATATAACAATGCTGCTTGACAGCTAAAATAGACATAGCATTGGCACCTACCCAGCCGAATTCTCTCTTACAAGGGATGCGTGGTAAGTCCAAAAGCTAATAACGAAAATCTAATTTGCCGTCTTAACTCCTTTGGCACTTGTACAATTATTCAAATGCGAAAAGATATTATATTTTCCCGTTTAATTGTTGTGAAAAACATTTACAAAGTAGACAAACCAGCTAATTTATTATTATCGTTTTTTTATTCAAAGGTATAATTGCGCGTTTCCTTATTAACTTAATTTTTAGACAGTTAAGTTAAATGTTCCACACTAGTTTTATACCTAAGGACAAAATATTTTCTAGGCAAACATTGATGTATTAAAAAACCCTAATACATCAATGTAGGCAAAGCTATATTTTAAACGTCATTATTCAGTCACATAGGGAGTTGAGAAATATGGGCCCTATTTTTCATAATATTTCCAAATAGATGATGTCAAATGAAAAAATATTGGTGCGTTTTCAACGGGCTTAAGTAACAGCAGTTTAATTTTCCGGTATAAAATATTGGCCCTTGCCAAATTGTCATTTGCTAACTTCTTCGCTTGCATAAAACATACATTTACGCATTCCGTCTAATAAAAAATATTGATCAAGTAGTGACGGGGCTTGAGAATAGCAAGATTATAGGTTCTATATCCCCACCACACAATTTCTAAGGTGGTTGTGAGAAACTTAACCTGGAAATCCGAAATCTTATCAGAAACCTTCTGACTATAAAAGTGCGGTCAATATTAGCTATCTTAGAGATTAGCCCAGACAGATAGACAAAACGCCTGTTTAGGCTTCAATAACATGCAAGCCATATAACTCAAGAAAATGTATTTCAAAACAGTCTAACACCTAAGTTTCATTCAATTTATAAGTGCAGGTAAACTATAAAATACTAGTAACACAGTGGAAAATGTATCAGCAATAATGTAACACATTTAACACAAACTTTTTGTGTCCGTGACATTTCTGTCCGGTTCTGGGTTCTGGAGTTATGATATAATGCATGTAATGTCAATTGTCCAATTACCATTAATGTGATGCAGATGGAAGTGTCATTGTGTGCTGATAAAAAATTGGATTGTACAGTCGTTCTAGTGTCCTCTGGGATAGTTTCTTGTCTGTATTTAAAGGTTAATCGATTGAACACTAGATGTCGCACCTTTAGGACGAAAACGACGCGCATGCATGCTCACGCCTTTTATCCCCGAAGGCGGAGGCGCAACTAGTGTACCCACTTTTCGCCAAGCGTATTCCGTCCCATGATGTGAAAACGACGCAATTCAAAAAAATCGAAAATAGGGTTATCGTCATAAAATGACTTAATACTGGTCACTTTTTTATGAAAATATAATAAAAAAGGGACCGATATAATAGTTTTGTCCTTTTCCTGCTTCAATATCGCGGTGTTTGAACTATTGTTGTATTGAAAAATTTGTTTTAATTAATTTTATGACGATAACTCATTTTTCGTTTTTTTTTAATTGTGTCGTTTTCGTCATAAAGGTGCGATGTATTTGCTTAACTTGACGCGTATTCTGTATCGTCGAGTTATCAACTAAGAAGTCATTAAGGATAAGAGATCGGATATGACAATATCATGTAGGGTTCTTAACTCCGTTATCTGATAGCTTGTGTATTCATTTTTATGTGTTACATAAAATTATGCGTGTATATAATTTGTCATAAAGGATAAAGACCAACAGACTGACTCGGTGGCGTAGTTGTATTACGGTACGACTGTAATGCTGAGGTCTCGGGTTCGATCCCCGGGTTGGTCAAACTGATATTGGGTTTTTCTACTCAGTATCAGCCCGGAGTCTGGAATTCGTGTCCGACATGGCGATACGCTCGTCCCCTATCACATCATGGGTCGGTATGAAAAGTAGATGCACCAGTCGCGCCTCTGCCTACCCCTTCGGGGATAAAGGGCGTTAGTGTGTATGATAAAGACCAATCATATTTTAAATAAAAAATTGCCATTTTACTTAAAATATCATTGATAGAGACCTTGTTTTTGCTTACATTTATTAACATGTTACGAAAATTCCGCATAAACCATTATTTCTCATACAGAATAGAGGCTCAATGTTTTTGAGTATATTGCTATTAAGATTCGTCAAGGGTTCAGCAAGGGATAATGAGCTATCCACACACCTACGGAGTTATTACTTTGTCATTATCTGGTTGCCCTTATCCTAAATTAAAAAGGTCAATGGACAATTATTTCCGCGTAAAAGCTTTGGCTCGACTCAATTCAAGGATGCGTGATATGTAGCAGGTGTTTTATGAACAATAATCCAAAATATTTCTGCAACAATGGATCGAATTAAATCGAGGTGATGAGCTTTAGTTATCAGTTTTGTCATAAGTATTGAGTGGTGGATCCGTTAAAGGTACCTATGCTTTATATATAGGGTGTACTCACTCCCTAACGAGTGATAAGAATAATTGTCTATTATGTTTTAATTATTTTATTAATATTTAAATTTCGAACGATATTTTGACTCATTTTTGGTTCTTTAGGCTCTTGTTTTTGTTTACAAGAGACCTAAGGGTTTTTTAATACATCAATAGACCTAACACATAAATAATACAATCAAGTTACAAGAACTCGTTAAAGAGGTACATGCGTTACAATATCGCGGTAAAAACTGGTGATTATCAGTTTTTGCCCGCGGCTCCGCCTGCGTGGTAAAGTTTTTCCGGGATAAAAAGTAGCATAATTTACTATTCTAGACTATCTATCTTTGTGAGAAATTTCATTCAGATCCGTTCAGCCATTCTGGCGTGATTAAATAACAAACATACAATCTTTCGCATTTATATTTTCAGTATATTATTTATTTTATTTAGTATTTATATTGTTATTGTTGTTATTAAATTATTATACGTAGATTATATTGTTAGATATAAGTGTTTTGACCAAGTGCTGTAAACTTTCATTAAATAAATAAATAAAAGATATTCGAAAATAATCGTCGCCGATTTTCATGTACTTACTGCTAAATTTTCTTCACTACACTTTTCCACATTGCTTCACTCATGTCAGTTATCGAAAATCGATATATGGGTTACATTAGCCGGTTGACCGAAACGCTTACCGTGTGCAACTCGGCCAGAAAATTACTGCTTTACACAATGCTTATGTAAGGCATTTGTTATACTTCTGGTGCGTGATCTGAGAGTGTTTGGCGGAAGCGATGAAATTTGGCTTTTTGTTGAGATTTGATATCGTACGGTAGATAAGAGTAGTGTTGCGAATGCGTTAAAATGTAACTAACTAGCTTCTGCCCACGGCTCCGCCCGCGTGAATGAGTTTTTCCGGGATAAAAAGTAGCCTATATGTTAATCCAGGACATTATCTACCCGTGTGCCAAATTTCATCGAAATCCGTTCAGTAGTTTTTGCGTGAAAGAGAAACAAACATTCTTACAAACTTTCGCTTTTATAATATTAGTAGGATCAATCTGCCTCGGTGGCGCAGTTGTGTTACGGTACGACTGCAAGGCTGAAGTCTCGGGTTCGATTCCCGGGTCGGGCCAAGTGATATTGGATTTTTCTATTCAGTATCAGCCCGGAGTCTGGAATTTGTGCCCGATATGGCGATAGGCTCGCCCCCTATCACATCATGGGACGGAATACGCTTGGCGAAAAGTGGGTGCACTAGTTGAGCCTCTGGCTACCCCTTCGGGGATAAAAGGCGTGAGCATGCGTAGGTTCAATGGTACTGACACTGACATACTCAACTAATAAAGTGCCTAAATTTCATTTATTTCACTGTCTCTTCTTCGTTAGAGTGTTCGTGATTATTGCAATATTAAGGCACGCTTCTAAAGAGGTCGATGCAAGAGTGCCGAACGAGTTCTGTTCCGGACTAATTGTATTGGGTATGTTCGGCACAGATTTTTTATCAAGTTTCGATAATAGATGCAGTGGATAATGTTTTTTTTTTACTTTTAATAAACTACATCCAAGCCACTAGAGGCGACTACTGGAGATACCAGACAGCACAAAGCATATGGAATTAATTTGATTTTAATGTTGAACAATTGTAAATAGAACAAAAGACTTTTTTACCGTGTCAAATTTATTTTGTAGTAATAAAAGGCTTTTTATTTTATTTATTTATACTACACCCTAGATTCGGTGTAATTCTACCAGTATATATACTAGTATAATGGCGATGCAATTGATCCCTTCCGATGGCCGATTTCGGCTACGGCGGCCAAAGCAAAAGAGATCAGCCGGCCAACGCAGGATATATTATAGTGCACAAGTGTGTCCGCAATACACAGGTACACTCATTATTCCTACACTCTCATAGTCCGGTGAGACGACAATCCGACATGACCGGAGACAGATCAGGCGCAGGACCAACGGCTTTACGTACTTTTCGAGGCACGAGGGTATCACACCGCCAGCTTCCTGACTCCGAGCTGCGAGTCAGTAATTTTTAAAATGGTAAAACCCAGTCGCAATGTTTTTGGCCCAACCCGGAATTCGAACCCAGGACCTCAGCGCGCAAATCGTACTCGTAACGCGTACGCAATACAACTACGCCAGCGAATGATGATGCAATTATTCACGCGAGTAACGACCTAAACCTCGAAATGAGTTGCTATACATTATTGTCAATAACTATCCTATGAGGCTGAAATTAATAGGACGAGCTTTATATTTCACCTAGATAAACAGTTTATAACAGTAATTATGCATTAGAAGCGAAAAGTTCGAACATCAACATTTTCATTTGTAGCTTAGTGCTGTAGTGATTTAATAATTTGTTGGAGATCTTTAAATAAATAAACGTTTGTCAAATATTAAGCGCGTGAAATGCGTGATACTTTAAACATAAAAAAAATGATTTTTGAACTTGATTGTTGCTCTCAGTCGGCTTATAAAGGATGACGCCTTTGATTAATTATATACCTAGATAGACACTGAACGTTTCAAACGCGTAGAAAAAAATAGAGGCCAATTGTTGCCCGCTAAATAAGTTCGAGTGAATTATTTTTTGTTGTTTTTCATGGATATAATTATATCCCCGTTTTAATAGAAACCATGTAATAACTGGTATCATTATGCGCGCACACAAGGATACGCAGAATTATGCAGCGATAGCGTATGACACACCTGTCACGCATACTAGCTTAAGAAAAGTTGGCCTGTTTGTTTTAGTTTCATTGTAGCGCGTCACTCTATCTAGGTATATAATTAATCAAAGGATGAGGCAATAAACTGATGATGTAAAAAAGGAAGCCCGTATCTGTTATTACGTTCATTTACCGGCAGCTGAATGTGCTTATCTTCCGCTTCGATGTACTCCAAAATCTATAATATTTTACTATTAAACACTGTCGAATCTATTAAACGAAGTTATGTTAGTCTAGTACAAGTTTTATATCGTCAGTGTCAGAACTCAAAATCCATACGCAAGGTTCGGATCTACAACGCTATCTCCCAAAACCAATATTAGATCACCCAATTTATCTCAATACAAAAATCGAACTCGCACCTCTCGTCACGCAGTATTACCCACCCCCTGCGCGACCGTAAAGCCAGTAAAAAATGTTACTACTTCAGAAGTCGCTACAAGATATTTCAAGTGATTTTCGTCACGCGTGTTGTTCCGTGGCTTATCGTGTCTCCAAAACTGGCACACAGTTTAAAGCTAAAGTTCTGCTTACGAGCGAGGCACGCAATGAGATAGTACACGTACTTATCTCTCATACTTTGCCATTTTTAGTCTACAAATGCAGTTATTGAATGATGTAATACGAGTGTAAAATGCATCTAATGTGCATTTAACCACGAGGGAATTTGTTGATTTATCTACCAAATTTTAGGCAAATCATGTTTTTCATCGTGTTAGGGACTAAACCCTGCAACTGATAGTTGTCATCTAAATATCGATTAAAGATGGTAATTTGATGACAGATGTTAGGGTAAGCCACTACGATGGGTATGGCCTGGTTGTGTTCGCTCAGTCAATCAGTGCTAGTAAAAATTTCTACTAGAATATAATTTCTAGTAATCGAACCCAAACCCTTATAGAATATACAACACACGCTACCACTAAACCGATGAGTCCATTTAATATAGATTTAATAATATTAGATGTGTTGCGGCAAGGGAAAGCTGTGTTCTAGACGCCGCAAATGTTTAGAAAGGTACTCGGAATGGCGCGCGATGTGGTCCGATATTTGGCTAGCAGTTTGATAGACTATCGATTTGATACGGTGAAGGCAAAGCGCAATGATATAAAATCTCCCATTCCTTTATGCAACATGTTTTGAAGACAGTGTGCTGAACCTACAGCGGGTCAAAATAAGATGTAATTTTTTTAAGAGTTTGATGAATAAAGTAGGTAGTCATCAAGTTAACAGCGAATATAGGAACGCTTTATTGTAGGTTCACATGCCTCTATATAATTATTGTGATTTACACGTCTATTATCAACAATTGAAAATGTATTACTTTAAATTATCTAACCCCTCTTTATAAATCCTTTGCCAATTATAGTTTATTGCAATAACATCGTATTATATCGGATAATGACGTGCCTTACAGCATCTTCAACTTAGTCTAATCACATGTGTTTTATGCCAATCGGCTCAAGACCTATGGTATTGTTTATGATTATATAGTTAATTTGAAAATATAGAAGATGGTCTTTAAGGATTTGCACGATGTGCTTAAAGTCCCTCGATGAATCAATAATTGGAACTCGGAAGACCCTTATTCGCTGAAGCCTCAACAAGACCCCGTTTCTGAGCTATGGAAGTAAATGGACAAATAAATTTCCAACTGCTCCCTATCCTATTTGATTGATTTCAGGTTACGATTAATTGGTGCTCCCAGAGACTCGCCAAACTTCACCGTTCGGTGTCATAAAATGCGTGCCAATGTCGTGCTAAAATCCTGGCTTACAGGAGTTGCAGTGGCGGAGGTGGGGGCGGGATAGTCTAATAAGCCATCCTTTCCTTTCAAAGGTCAAGAACTTCAAGATCTACGAATGCATATTATGTATAGCAGGTATTCAAAAGCGGTAGTGATTATTTAATTCCAATGGACATAATAGGTTATTCGCCCTTTCTTATCGGAAATTATATAGGTCATTAATGGCACAAAATATCACTTTCAATACACACAACCTTAATCCCATTAATAATAGGTTTAATTATATTTGTACTGATACATCTTTATATTTATCAAGCTATGTAAACTCTAAATAAATCCTAACATAGCCGCACGTAAGATTCCGCGAGTCGTCGGTCATTAACTTCCATAATTACACCATTATTACGCTGCGTGACATCTGGACATGTGGCAATTAATTATGAATATTTGATTGTGCACGCACCTTTATGAATAATATGTCTTAGGGTTGTGATGCACTGTAAATATATTTTTTTAATATCTATGCGAGTCGATGTAAAAGTATAAAAAAAATCCAAAAGATTTAAGTGGATATTTTTTTTACACTTTTAATTACTTGACGAGCATGCTACTCGCCTTATGGTTAAGCGATACGATCGCCCATAAACAAAAGCAACACCATACAGAACTCTGTATTACAAAATACTGCGTGGCACTCAACTGCGCTCGTCATCTTAAGACATTAGATATTAATTCTTATAATGCCCAGTAATTACGCTGGCTACAATGTCCTTCAAACCGGAACACAAAATGCATGAACACTGCTGCTTGTGGATATAAATAGATATTGCTATGGCCCCTATCCAAACGGCCCCTTGCATACGAGAGACCTACCATCAGTGTGTAGTGTAGTGTGCATCTAGTATATAAGTAGATGTAAGATGTCTTGTAAGTCAGTTATAAGTACAGTATAATAAAGGACCTTATACCAACAACACGTCTACTATCAATCTCTCCATTACAAGTGTTCGTGCCCGTCTTTTACGAAGTTGTATGGATAAGGTCCCTAAATACTACTTATTTTGTCGGTATGCCGAATTTATGCCGTTTTGCAGCAGTGTGCCATTTTAGTTTTGTCCTACTTTGAAGGTGACCAAAATGAAATTGATGATTTGAATGAAATGATTTAATGTCGAACCTTTTGTATTGAGAAGTGCAGTGCAGTGTCAAGCAATTTGATTTACCTGAAGAAGAGTGATATTCTCGTAATTTAGTTTAAAAAATATACATTTTAAATAGTTGTAACCACAACAGTTACTTTTACATTAAAGTAAAATATGGTCGTAAATTAAGGTTCTTTATTATGAAATTATATTTTTTTTTTTTTTTTTATAATGGCATTTGTGTTCACATTTTGCCAATGTCAAGTTTGATTTGTCTATTTTATTATCTGTAGTCTGTAGTATATCAAAGTAAAGCAGTGGCTACCTTACCAAGACTTTATCGAGGAGTTTTGGCGGCAACAAAAAAACACTTGTTTAGCACAATTATTTCAATTCACTTCATTTGTGCTCTTTAATAGAACTATATTGGATAATATACCACCATAATTATGCAATATAACACTAAGTATCACCAAAATAATGAATTAAAACAAGAGCACCTCATGACACTTCCAAGTTCCCGCCAAAACTCCTGATTATGAAATTATAAATAATATTTATGTGTTTCACTTTTATGCGCACTACAAAAATAATCTCTATATTTATGTGTTTCACTTTTATGCACACTACAAAAATAATCTCTATATTCTTGACAACAAAATAAATTATAATCTTTAATTCTTATTTACATACATCACTTCCATTCATGAAAATATAACGCGAAATCTCTAAAATATTTACATTTATTCAAATTATCTTGAACTTGTTATAATGTGCTTACGTAAATATAGTAGAAAGCCTCCTTGGACTAGTAACTCGAATTTTTTGTATCTTATGAAACTCTATAATACAAAACATTTTTATAATTAGGTATTCAGTGTACAAAAAAGCGTTTTTTATATACAATTTATTCTGGTCCGAAAGTAGCGGATACATTTTAAATTCTACTAGGTGTTGCGCGCGACTTCGCCCGCGTGAAAAGCCTTTCCCGCTACATCAGTCCCTGAAACACAGTACGTCGCCAGCGCCATCTACTTAAAGAATCAGATTAAAATATCCATTATTTCCCCTGAGATGAATTACCAGGATAAAAGTACTCTATGTGTTAATCCGGGACATGACCTACCCGTGTGCCAAATTTCATCGAAATCCGTTTAGTTGTTTCTACGTTTACTTCTAACAAACATCCAAACAATTTCACAAATTTTCGCATCTCCTTAACATAATTAAGTATCATTATTCATTAACATAATTAACTTATGTTAATCCTTAACATAGTTAAGTATAAAACAAAGTCGCTTCCCGCTGTCTGTCCCTATGTATGCTTAGATCTTTAAAACTACGCAACGGATTTTGATGCGGTTTATTTTAATAGATACAGTGATACAAGAGGAAGGTTTATATGTATAATGTTTATCCTAAAGCGGGACTTTTATCCCTGAAAAACTCATTCACGCAGGCGGAGCCGTGAGCAGACGTCTAGTTTATAATATTAGTAAGATTGATAACAATCTTCGTACTTGATGAACACACCCATTCAAGATACGGTGCATCTAATTTCGGGGTCAGTTGGTGAAAACTTGCCGAATATAACCCGACTGGATTGCGATATTGCCTTACACATAATGACAACACCATCATTAAAGGCTTATTTCAATAAATCAAAGACACTAATATACATTCTTTAAGACTGGCCGGACTGAATTATTCTGGCAACAGTTGAGGTGCGCAACGCTTTGTATTTATCATTATTAGACCTGCACTGCACCATCAGATTCAGTGAAGTCAATTTTGTACATATATATATATACATAAACACTCACGCCTTTTATCCCCGAAGGGGTAGGCAGAGGCGCAACTAGTGCACCCACTTTTCGCCGTGCGTATTCCGTCCCATGATGTGATAGGGGGCGAGCCTATCACCATTTCGGGAACAAATTCCCGACTCTGGGCTGATACTGAATAGAAAAATCCAATACCACTGTGCCCGACCCGGGGATCGAACCCGAGACCTCAGCATTGCAGTCGTACCGTATTACAACTAAGCTACCGTCACAGTCATAATTTAGTGTGCGAAAAAAATTAACCACATAAAATATACAACGGTTGGAGCTCACTAGGAACCTTCATTCAGTAGTAGACGGAGATACGCTGATTAATGGATTAAAATACACAAAAAGTTGCTGCTAAAACAATATTTCATCACGATATAATCTCATTTTTTAAAACAATATACAAATATCCGGCAGCCCTAGCATTAGGCTGGTTACAACCGCCTTGGCCGTTTTGGTCGCTCGTTAGCTCCCGTCAGAACAATGAAATTAAATACCTAGGACCCACATCCTGGGACCTTGGTTCTAATCATACCAGAATAGATCTCGATTTGATCGACCTGTTACTGCTAAATCTAGATCGTATCAAGTGGGGCTTAATGAGCGGAAAATGGTAGTGCTTTTTGCTTCATAAAAAGGTAATTTTGTCGCTTATGTTTGGAGAGAAGGGAGTTTTGGTCATTGAAATTAAACTACTATAACGTATTTTATCGCGAAGTTTTTTTGTAACACCTACTTTTCTGACCACCAAAACGTCAGTTCGCCCCGTGACCACGAAGTGCAGCAAAGCCTTCGAAACGTCGGGAGAATGCCAAACATTCGCGTAAGGAATCATTATATTTTGGCTATATTATTATGTTATTTTTGACACATATATCATGCCTTCATCACTGTAGGGGTTAGTAGAAGTGAACCAAGGCACCCACTTTTTTCCAAGTGTGTACATTCCCATGACGTGATGGGGGCGATTCTATGTTATGTTTGAAATAAAAATAAATAGAGTACCTTCTATAGAAAGCTTTATTTCATATCGTCTCTTAAAGAACCATATTTGTAAGACCAACTAATGTAGATAATTATTGCTCTTCATTGTCTGTTTGCATGTCTATTGCTGCAAAGAAATAGCAGTGTGCAAGCATTGTTATGTTCCATATTGAAGGACATTGCAATTTGCAACTAGTATAATTATTGGGTATTATGATTTATGAACATGTTATATGTGAGGATGATGAGCATGCTTTGTGATCCAAAGTTCTGGGTGGTATTGTTATTGTTTATGGGCAGCCGTATCGCTTACCATCACGAGAGAATTTATCGTCATTCGTTTACATAAAAATGCCAAGCGTTGATTTTGTTTTCTAATATATAAAATTTTTATGGCAGTTTGTAACTAAAATACGGACTTTATAGGTTTAAAAAGTGGAATTCCAAATATCAATTTAAAAAGCAAGTTCCGGGTCTATATCATTTAAGGTAAAATGTGTTTGAAAACACAAAGGACTACCTACTCTACAAGATAATATTATACACATTTTTTTTTTATATCGTTATAAAAAATGTAAAGTTGCATTCAACAAAACAAATACATTCACCTAATTTCATAATTTGGCACCCCACATAACACAATTGATGTCCTTTGGATCACCGCCAACACCTTAACCTCAATACATTCGCAAAGTATTACGAATGATAATACTTCATTCCTACACTTTACTGCTAAATAAAAAGGCATGTTCCATAAAATAATTGCAGTCTATTCACACAGCGCCGTGGCGTGGCCGGGCCGTGGCGGTAACGTACTCTTTTTGGCTGCGAGACGGACATTCCTACATCGTGATTTATATTCTGTACAAAGAAACAAAAATATTAATTTTGAAAGTAAAATAAAATTTCTAATTTTAACAATTTTATTCCTAATTTTATAAAGATGGTTATGTTTTTTAAACAACTCTCAACTCTCAACAATTATTTTGCATTTCAGTTTTCAAATTTCGAATTTTTCAAACTTAGTTTGATAACCGACACACCACTGCGACTTGTTCCATGGATGGGGCGGAATGTAAAATATGTGAATAGACCATTATTCAACAACATGGTAGCGCCATCAAAGTTTGACACCTCACACAATGGGACAGAACAAGGCGAGACGCTTTGTATGCTAATCCAATAACAATGTTGCGGGAAGCGGAGCGTCGAATAACAAAACTATATTGACCTTTGATAAGCAATTGTAATTGGATTTTAATTGGTTTTGAGGATAATGTTTTAATACTGCAATGTGGAATGTGACAAACCTAGTTTACAGGTTAACATAAGGTCCTTTCATAAAATAAGTTTGAAAATACAGAGCAATATACTTATCTGAAGGATTCAGAGAAATGCAACGCTGCACATGAATTATCTTAACATGATATTATCTTACGTGTTCTTCTTTTTTACCAAGTAACCAATACAATGGAGTTATCTTGTGATTTACTGTAGAGTTATATCCCCAACCTCTGCCTATTTACAAATGTCTTTTAGTATTCAAAGTTGTAAATTTTAAGCTATTATGTTTCTGATGCTAATAATATGACAAATTGTATGTTTATGTTATGCTAACTGTATGTCAGAGACCGAGATGTGACATGCGAGTGATGGCAAAGTAATTATCATTCCTACATAGCAAGAAATAATATGGGTGGAAATAATTACAAATGTTATTATGTAATAAATACTACGAGTATACGATAGACATGTGTTTGTAGGGAGCTAAAGTTCATTCAGAGCATTTGAATGCAAATCATGCTCCACAAATCAAAATTAATAGATGCAAAAATGCTATCTAATTTATAATTCAGAATATCGTTTATAAATGGAAACATATATTTATATATCTACGTTTCTTTAAAAAATAATATCTGTTTATAAACGATTACTCGCTGATAATGTAGCTTTATATTCGTGAAAGAGTAATTAAAAAAAGTGCAGTAGTTTCTGAGCTGATCCATTACAAACAAAAAAATCATATCTTTCCTCTTTGAAATTTTAGTAGAGAAAAAACATATACGATATAACTTGCACGTTCTTTTGACTTGTCATAAGTGTAACTATGGTCGTCTACGTGATTATATTGTTGTGAAAACAAAAAGTTCAGCATAACTAAACACATAACAAAGGTAATGTGCCAAATGTTTCCGTCACAAAAAACAACAGCAACCGCGCAATCTGTCTGCAAAACTTGTAAAACCATTAATATTCTTAGAATCTATTCGTTTTTAAGTGTAATTGTAAATTGTTAAATAATATAATTTCGTAAAAAAGGAATATTGTTGACGCTTCATTTTTCAATAATGCATAACATTTTTATGCAATATTTGTTTGCCCTGTCAAGTTTTGATGTAATAAAACAACGCTTAGTAAACATCAAACTAACACTGTGAATTTACTTTTCCGACAAAAAAGGTTGTATATTATTACAAGATTATATCCAATAAAAATGGCACTTTAAACAAACCATATTATGACACAAAATTCACATATCTATCATATGCATGGACAGCCACGGTGGCGAACTAGTTCAGAAACATTTACAACGCAACTATCCTCGTGGGTTAGCATTAAAAAAGTTCACTTTCTAAACTAGAAGCGAGCGCCGGCGCACCGCACAACATAGTGATAAAATACACGCGAAATATGTTTATAATCATATAGAATCTGTCATTAATAAAGAGCTCTACATTTATTTTGTTCATGGTAGTGTCGTATAATTGTATTACAATTATACTGATGTAGAACCTTCTAGAACCATCCAGTATTAAATTATGTAAAGTTTATTAAAATAAAAATTAAGCATGCTTTTCTTTTGGAATTGGAACTTATACATTCTCAGAACGCCATTTCTTTTTCATACCTATTTGGTCAAAACGTGACTAAAGATGTTTCGGATAAGGCCAACGAGTTGCAGATCCGATGCAACTACGTTAGTGCTTCTTAGTCCACTCAGAGGCTCAGCGTTACTCCGACATATCAATGACACTTTCGCTGGCGGACGTAAAGCCGTTACATCAGCTGGCGACAAATTACGACATTAGAAATTATCGTTTGATCAGTTTGTGTGTGAACTTGTTTTTAATTTGACAGTTTCCGGTCTTAAATGCTTATTTTTATGTAAATTGATAAAATTCATGATCATGATATGTCATAATTTCTTACTAATAGAGACAAGCCATTTAAAACCACTTGCTATCCCCAATATAGGTTGTAATTAATCTTTTTAGACTTTCTACTTGACATCAAACATTTTAGGATTCAAATTTGGGTAAAACACTACGCTTAATGTGAGACCAAGTGGAGTCCAATACATATTATATTGTTTGTTTTTTCCTTATAATATTACGTACTCTGGAAAATATTCAGACTTCACAGAAATTAATAATAATAATACAATGCAATATTCAAATTAGACCTGATACGAAACTTAAATAATATCTAACTAACTAAATCAACGCGAGAACATTAAATGCTTTGTTACAACCCACACAAAACAGGTACATTCCAATCTCTACTAAAAGGATGTATAAATATTAATTGTAAGTACTAGACACGGTTTCATTTAGTAATCGCCATGTATCAAGTAGTGAAACTTAGACCTGAGATCGATCGATTAATATTAAGCGACTAGGTGTTGCTCGCGGCTTCACCCGCGTTAAAAGCCTTTCCCGCTACAAAGGTCCCTAAAACACAGTACGATGCCAGCGCCATCTACTTAAAGGATCAGATTTAAAATATCCATTATATCCCATGGAAGAATTACCGGGATAAAAAGCCTATATTTTTTTTTATATCCTATGTATATATAATTATATTATTATTAATCCAGGACATGATCTACCCGTGCGCCAAATTTCATCCAAATTCGTTGAGTTATTTCTGCGTTTACTTCTAATAAACATATAGACATTTTCACAAACTTTCGCATTTATAATGTTAGTAAGATTATGAACCAAGAACTTGTGCAAAAGCTCTTTTGTTGCTATGGGATCGATTTTAAGTCTGATATGGGATAGACTCACCTTCTACTATAGGAAAAAATATTTCGACTGTTAAATACTTCTGAATCCCACCTTACGCCTATATCGAGAAATGCGTGAGCTGTTACGAAAGAGCTAGAATTTTGATACATCATACCTAGATGTTTTGAAATGTAGGTCAAGTTGATATTAGTTTATAGAAAGTGCTTTACAACCAGCGGGATTTCAGTTCGCCATTTTGCGAAGCCTGTGCATTCCTTAGGCAATAGTCATATATATTGTTTTACGATTTTACATTAATTACAAAATATTAAGTTTGTTAAGTCTTAAGTCTTAACGAAATGTTAGTTAATAATAATGAAATTATACTTACAATGGTTGTGAGGTAAGCTAGAGTCTATAATAATTTAGATTATTATATTGGTCTTATATGAAATTTTAAGTTAATTTTACATTAAATGATATCCCTATTTACACAGTCATCTTATTATGTTGTTTGAAAATATAAACACAAAATTTGGATATATTTAACATTCCACTTTGCAACATACATAAAGCTTACGATGATAATGACAATGCTCGTTGAATAAACATTCAAAAGCTGTAATATGCCATAACAAGGTTGAATCACAATCGTGTGCTAACTATACATATTAACATCTCTACGTGAAGTGGAACAATTGCCATTCTTTAGTAACTATTTTGTAAATCTTTATATATATAATTCTTCTGTGCGTGTGTATGTCACTCAACTCCTCCTAAGCGGCTGGACCGATTTTGATGAAATTTTTGTGTGTCTTTAAGTGGATTTGAGAATGGTTTAGATTAACAATTGGATCCGGTAGGTGGTGCTGTACTCGGGTTCTAAGATTTTATTTCCTTTTTAGGGTAGGACAACGTCTGCCGGGGCCGCTAGTACTATATAATTTTATAGGTTTTTGGCTCATATTATTCAATACTACAGATTAAAATAAAATACAGTTAGTATAATCCTGCGCTAAATATTATAAAATAAAGTACCCCCACCGTGTCTGTCTGTCTGAATGCGATAAACTCAAAAAATATCGAACGGTTTTGATGAAATTTTGTATGGAGATAGTTTGAGTCCTTGGGAAGAACGTAGGCTTATTATTATACAAAAAGAAAAGGAAGCGAAAGTAGTATGCCAGAATCGAGCAAAATGGCAATCCATAGTCTCTGCCTACCCCTATGGGACAGAGGCGTGATAGTAGTAGTAGATGATAGTATGTATGTATGAGAATATATAGCGGGACTTTTATCCCGGATTTTTTACACGTACGGAGCCACGTGCAAAACCTATTTAATTCATAAATGAAATGAACCTTATAAATGCATTCAATGACAAAATAGCTTTAAATATAAAGAAAGTAGTGAAACTCGCCAATGTCCTTGACTCGATCGCAATGAGTCAGCGCACAACATTGGTGAGCGTTGATGTCTTTTCTATGGCGCACCGTAATTACGCTTTGAAGTATTTGCATAGCTTATCATTAGTGTATTTCAGTCATAAATACACGGCGAGAGTACAAGACAGGTTCTATACGTGGTACTTGGTTCTTTTTTAACTGCCTTTCTTTTATAAATTATTTTAATACGATGTCATTATAACTTCTCGGTTAGCTGAATAGGTGTTTATTGTTTAAATATTCAAAGTGTTTTAAATTACACATAATATTATAATACATGAATAGAATAATATTATTTGCATTTTCTAAGAACATTGAACCTGATATTTAAAAATGTTTAGCTCATAAACATAACATTTTTATTTACTACAGAATTACAGAATACAAAACTTAGCATATTTTAGTAGGCATGTTTCTAGCTATAAATACCTTTACAAAAACTTGAAAAATTACAACGTAATTTATAGATTAGCAAATATTTTTAATGTATTGCATAAATTAACTCAGAGCGACACTTGACGCTCCATCCGGCTCTACGTAAGGACACCGCAACACTTTCACCGGCGCGGGCGCATCTTACAACCAATTTTGTATCTAAAGCGTGTGAACTGCGGTTGCTTTGGTTAGTGGGTGGTAGAGTCTCATAGAATTTCTGGTGATCATTTCGTCTTTCAGAATGGGTTTAAAGCCTATTGAATTGGAATGAATGTACTAGAGTAGGTTAAACTTTATATTTATACTAGCTCCTCTCGCGGCGTCGCCCATGTAATTGTTTTCCGGGATAAAGTCCCGCTTTATACTTTTCAGTAATAAAAAGTTGCCTATGTCCTTCCTAGGGCCACAAACTATCTCCATACGTACGACATCTGTTCGGCAGTTTTTGAGTTTATCGCGTTCAGACACACATACAGATATACAAACGCAACGGGAAACTTTGATTTATAATATTTATGTAAAGATGCAATAATTTATATTTCTACAAACATGGACCACTTCTTGTCTTACTCCTCTTACAATAATGACTCCTTTAAGAGTGTATTTATTTTATAAATCGATTTGGTTCCACTCATGCAACCTTACAAGGTTCAACGCACATTATATCAAACTACATCATACGGTACCATTAATAGCACGACTATCAACCATCACAATACATGTCGTATAAATGTTCTTTTGTTAAGTCTCAAAGTGCGGTGATTTACTCCAAATTGGTTCGGCAACAGAGAACCATATAATCCTACTTTGTTACATAATTATGCCATTGAACTTTTGAAAGACTTTTTCATAAAGAAATGTTTTCTCGCGTATTAAAATGTAGTTTGGGATATTTAAAAATGCATTTTTAGATGTCTAAGTATCGTATTGTTGATGAATATTATTGTTCTGTATAAAAAGTATGAAGTATTGTGATTCAATTTATTCTATGAGAATGATTATGTAAAACAATATTTATACCATTTATATTGTACAACTGTTGAGTTTGTTTATATACATCATTTGTAGATGTAAAATATGACTCTACATAATATATTAAAGACAATGTTTATTTCTAATTTCAGTCAAATTGACTGAAAGAATACATTAATTTATAACGTATTTTGACTCGTGGCCAATCTTGTCAGAACTTTCAAAACACCCATAAGGTTTCCGAGTCGGCTTAGCGTTGCCGGTATTTGGCAACTCTCGGTTATTGACACCAATGAGACGTGGACGCATAAAACAGTCGTTAAATGTTATCGTTCCTAGTCTGGGATTTGAAAAGTAGAATTAATGATTGACAACAACAAAAATACAATTATAATACCTACATAAGTTCCAGGTATCGCCAGTACATGAAAACTTAAACAAAAATACAAAATCATGCCTTTTGATCCTTTTCAGGGTAGGCAGAAGTATAACATATCAGCACATTTCGTAAGCTAAGCTAAGTTCCACGTAAGAACGAGGCAATTACCGTTTATCAGGCATAATTCGAAAATCCGGTCTGACACTGAACAGAAAATCATCAAACCGGAATAGAACCCGAGACCTCGCACAGTCAGCGTATCGCATACATATTACAACTACGATACTGAGGCAATTATTTATACCCTTTTTTGCCAATTATTTATACCACATATATTCAACCACACGTTGATGAAGTTTGCAAATGTCAGTATAAAGTGAGAGTGTGTATAAACACGTTTCTTGCATGACCTTCAAACCAACCATTGATAAATCGTCATACAATAGATAGAGCTGAGGGAGAGACCATCATGCATAATTTACATTTGCCTCATTTAGACTATTGGCGAACAATTCGCCGAATAACTTGGCGAATAATTCTTCCACGAATATGACTATGCATTATGAGTAACGAATACATCAGAATAAGTTGTTTACACACTCGTTTTCGTGACTATTCGTCTGTGCTCGGCAATCATCTAAATCAGGGGTAACGTCTATCTCACAATAATACAGCACAACATGCGTAAACCAGTACTAGAATTTTGAGAGCTATCGTGATTTGTGGCAAATTAGGGTGGCAATCCATGGCTGCAATGAGATAACGGCGGATTTTTATATAAATGCAAATATTATAATAATTTTTAAAATTAGAACTTTTCATCCCGTTTGGAATATACTTTTTGAATTTAAGACCTTCATGCTCGACTCATTGAGTTTTATGGTAGTAATTTTATTAGACAAAAATGTTGCAAGGCTAAAGCAACGTGCAGTAATTCAACTTTACATTTGTTAAGCAAAAGCCGTAAAAGAATACTAACATTGCGTTTTTATTTTGTTAAGAGGCAGTTTATACAATGTCAAGGTGTTAGTTCGTTTATGAATACACTTTTCTCTTCCTCATCAACACGTGTGAATGTATAAGGAAATATAATTGTCAATTAAGAAAGTGACTATACAACTTGATTTTGCATGTCGCGACACTTTAGCGAATTGACGTTTTTTTATAGATGATATAATGTGTTTCTTCATGCAATATCCGTACTACTTACAATCCAAAATACGAGGCCACCTAAAAGAGAACTAGAAGAATATATTATTATAGAGACTAGATATATAGAGACTGAAATATTTTGGTATTATAGAGTGCTCAAGGTACTACAGAGTTTATCCCGCGCTCGCACCCGTTACTGCTACTTATTTAAGCTAGTGGCCAGGATCAACAGTGCCACGTATTCAAAGACACCGGCCTGTGCAACTCACCGAGTCTTAGGGAACATCATTGAAATATGGGAAGGAGTTAGGTATATTAATAACTTCCCTCCATAGCAAAGCTGACAACTGAACTAAAGAGGTTCTTAAGGGACAAGCCTCAAAACCGCTACAGCTTATAGTATATAAAACAAACAGTTTATTAAGTGAAATGCGTGTACCGGTAACACCTTCACTTTCTATATCGATCGAATTATACGACGGGAATGTCGCGTGCGCACTAGCATCCGCTACAAAAACTAAGTCTATTAATACAAATTATCTATGGCATTAGTCGATTAACAACAAGCTGCATACGCTAAGTGGTATGTGGTGTTAAATATCAAAAGATGTGGTAGTTAGAGTGATTTAGAGAGATTCAATAAGATAACTGCCTCGACTGCCTCGGTGGCGTAGTTGTATTACGGTACGACTGCAAGGCTCGAGGTCTCGAGTTCGATCCCCGGGTCGGGCAAAGTGATATTGGATTTTTCTATTCAGTATCAGCCCGGGGTCTGGAATTTGTGCCCGGTATGGCAATAGGCTCGCCCCCGCTTGGCGAAACGTGGGTGCACTAGTTGCGCCTCTGCCTACCCCTTCGGGGATAAAAGGCGTGAGAATGCGAATGCAATAAGATAACACGTTTTCTTTTATAAATCATGACTTGATTTTAACATCGGTAGCAGAACATACACTCAAGATTTATAAAACCAGAGCAAACCGAAGGCGGTGCCCTGGCGAATAATAATACCTTTTCAATGCACATAATATGATAACAAGTTGAGAACATGCGTTTTAAGTAACACTTGTTCCGAGACCACTAAAATAAATACAGGAAACAAATATATGTAAAATATTTCTACGAATGCGAATATGTAATTAATACTATATTAAAGATAACTAAATAAAACAACTTAAACAAGAACCAAGAATACTATTTACATAAAGTTACAATTATATAAAGTAATTTTTGGATACCGCCTTTATAATATCAAATTAAGAAAGGCGATTGGAAAACACAACTTACTCATTGTCCACACAAGGTCCTGCGGACCAGTTGTTAAGTCCGCCTGCCGCTCACAGTGAGATAAAATCACTGGACTCTACATAAACTGGTCTCGGCTGTGTGGCAATAGAATAACACGTTGATAAGGCGGATTTGTATTAGTTACTGCCCTTCCAGAGAACGTTTGAGACCTCTGTCCGCTCAGATTGAAGTAATTAGTAAAAACCCTTAGTTAATACAAATACTTCATCATTATAAAACACTGCTAATACTTTTACACTGGGCAGTGGGTAACTGCATGTTTATTTCTGCCGCTAAGCAATGGTGTATACGTATGCGTTCCGATTTGACATTATAGGCAGGGCAATTATGCAGTAGTGTCTCACTTTAATATGACATAACATAATAAACAAAGCAAGTTCACATTTTAAATGAAACCAATTTTACTAACTTGTACTAAACAATATGTTAGGAGTTTGATGATATAACAGTACAAGTTCAACAACAAAGATCTTACTAATTTATAATTAGCCTTATCAACTAGTTGCAAGCTTTTGAATTAAATCATTTATAACAGAAAACACAAAGAGTATAAGCAAATGCTTGCACCATTTACGTAGGACCCGCCGAAGTGATATTGCGCCGGCCGATACCGTAACTGCGACATTTACCTAATACGGACTATAAATCTGGTGATTATGAAACTATTGGATTTTTTATCCATTCAATTGCTAGGCTGAAGGTTTTAATGTCGATTGAGTGGAAAGATAGTGGAGGACGTTAAGGAGTAATAATAAAAAGGATGGAATATCTTAAGTGAGATGTTTGTGTTTAGACGCTTTAAAGTATATACTTACTATTTATAAATGATTATAGAAAAAATCTTGTTTTTAAGATTAAACTTGAGCCAAGATTATTTATATAACTTGATATGAAAATACAAATAATGATAACACTAAAGTTTATATTGCATTAGAAACCAATTATTCAGTAGCTTTTAGAGCCTTAACAAATGCATGTTATCGCAACGTTTGTTCGACTGTCCTCATAGTACCTGAGCCATCGCTTACTACTCGAATATGTAGGTACTATATGAACTTCCAATATTATTTTATAGATAAAAGTGTATACAAGCTAGGCGAAAGCATGTCTAGACAAGAATCAGATCACTTGCTTTGTTAGTGCACCATATTGTAACGCAAATATCTCAACGATTCAGGAAGGAGCACGAAATAGAAAAACGAAGTTAATGTTTTGCGCGATTTAAGTGTTGTCAATCTAGATGATTAGTCAACAAAGCGCAACTATCATTACCGAACAAATTATATGCAAATCAATTAATTTGTGTGGATAACAAAAATTATCTTAATTTTCACCGCAGTGAAATGTCGCAACGCGCTGTGATATACCAACCGTTTTACTTTCATAAAACGTGTTTTCGCCAACGTAGCCTGACAACCAAATGCAACTGGCCGATATAATTAAAGTTTAAAATAATTTCTCAGCGCAAAAATGTTGCCAGTCGTGACTGCTTGTACACTCATGGTCGACACTTTAGAAAGCGAAAGATCTATCATTGTGTAACCAATATAACAAATCCAGATTAAACGTTAAGTACTCACCTTTATTATCTGTTTATTTTCAACTCTTGTTACATAAAAAATCACTAAAAATTCTTAAGTGGAATCCACCATCATTCCAGCTGTTCACTTGAAAACACCGATACCACCTTCACTAGAAGTTCGAGAAAAACTTTTTTCAGTAACACACACTTCCCGCCAAAATTCTACATATTCGAAAATTCGGAATCGACGAATTCAAGTTCCGTATCACTGATTGCAATGTCAACGTCCTCGACGCAATCCGGACACTGGCAGGCGAAGTGTCGCCGATTCGGACTTTTTACGCGCGAGTGCACTCCATTCGATTCGAAAAGAAAAAATATTGGAGTGTTCCAAGTTTGAATTTATGGCGGGAAACGTGTGTTACGTTGTGAACGTGCGTCGGGGCTCGTGCGCTCGGGCCGATCGGTGCGCGAAATGCGACTGCGGTCACCGCGGCTCCAGCGACACTCTCTGCCCACCGCCTGGCATGTGTAAATGTTAATCCGCTATATTATTTAGTTTAACCAGTTCTAATTGAGCCACTGCAGCTGGCCCGCCGAGCCTTTTACCACTAGCCATGCGCTGTGGTGGGAATTGAAGGCGGGTCGTGTGGTTCTGGCCGCTGCGATAAGTGGTCGAACTAGTTACGTTCGCACACACACAAAGGATGCTTTCAGTGGCAATTTTTCAGTCTGATTGCAAAAACGAAAGCCCTGTTCTTACAAATGTTTTCTGACATAAGATTTGTACGGTTACATCCCTAGTTACATAAAAACAATGTATAAGCATTTGGGCAATGCGTAAACAAAGGTATGGAAACTAAGGCAATGTCCCTCTGACGGACAGATTGCTTAAACTTGTCGGTTTATAAAGATTCACAATCCAATGATCTACCTTTGAGTCGGGAACTTTAGGGTGATGACACAGTGTTGTGCTAAGTGTCACAACACTATTTACGTGAGTCTGTTTTTTAAGTACATTAAAATATGGGAACAATTATGTAACAATGCCTTTTAATTTCATGACCGGTCTGTAGAATATTAACAGCATTGCAAAGCTATCCTTTAACATATATTTTTAAATGCTGTCTCATTATCACATAGTGACGATTGAATAAGCTACCCGAAAGAAGGCATAGGTATGTATTTTAAGTATGACGTTTGACTTTTCTTATAGTTCTCTCATATAACAATAAAATTTGATGCATTTTTTTATCGAAATTAAACGCGTTAAAGTATTTAAAGGGAATTTGGGGCACTTTACACACAGACTAAGCCTAATACTTATGCTAAGACTTATGCTTAAGCAAATAGTCATTAAATCTGGGAGTATTTCTGTGCGCGAGCCTTTCCTTACAAACCCAAGCAGTTTAAACTTTATGCTGACGCAAAAACGGCTTCGATAACAATCGAGGGCTTTTCCTCGCGCCTTCGTGAGACCCTAGTAGGTGCGCAGGTGCAAGATGCTAGCCGGTAAACATAACATACTGATTTTACCTGAAAAATAAAATGGATGCTCTTTTTGTATAAATATAAACGGGTAATTTCTCTACAAATAAGTATCGGCTGCGTAAATTACACTTTAATTTGTGTTATCGGTATTCTAAAATCTAACTACGATTTAACTGCCCGTTAGCAGTAAAACACTTATTTCAATCTCAATTTCTATTGTTAAATTCTTGATGCATTCTATGATGCGAAATAAAATGATTCGACACAAGCCAAAATGGACAATTAAACTAAAACGAATCTGGCAAAGGCAATAGTTTTTCGTTTCTGAAATCGTGAGGAGGTGATCTTCGATGGCCTTTGGTGTTTCAGTCGATGTGTCAATCATTGAGACAGATTTTAAAAACACAGTTCACTTTGGAAATAAAATAATACCTATTCCTCGTAAATGTGTCTGCGTTGAAATAATAACCCTCTAATCATAATTGTTATTAAATGTTTTAAAGAATAAGAAATCAAAATGCAGAATATGAAGAAATCATGGGAATTATTTAGTTTCGGGTGGTTATTTCTTCGAAAAAACTTTTTTTTTAATTATCAAAGAGGAAAAATACATATAGGGAAATTGCACGTCGTAAGCTCTGCCATCTGGTGGCGCAATCCGACTCTTTTTCAGCCCATCGATACTTGGCATTGACATGATATATTCATATTAAAAAGATGAAAAATAACATTTAATTTGTTGATAATGTATTGCTGTTTACCAAATGGTGTGAAATTCTATTATGTTCCCAAGAGTAGTTCCCTAAGTACTTACATTCCATGGTTGTCTGAAAATCGACAAAAATTATAAAAGCTGTATTAAACATACATAAGTATGAGTTCCAAAAGCATAAAATTTAAAAATGTCTCATTACGTAGTTTATAAAAATAAAGATGTTTTGAAGGTAATATTCAATACAAACAAATCTGTAATTAAGGGAACATAAGCTCCTAAATTTGCTCCAATAACATCAAAATAACTAGCTCCAATCTAAAAAAAAAGGATATTTTAACATTTTGCCATATTAAAAGAATATGAATAAAATAATATAAATTATTGCTCTAAAAAGTTTCTTTTTTTATCCACATGTGGCTCTTGTGTCGATTTAGTGGTGCCACCTATAGTTCGTGCACGGGTACCAGGCCACCAAGGGACCACAGGAAATGAGAAGGCTGATGAGCTAGCGAGAGATGGAGCTGATGAAACATTACATAGACACGGGTCTACCCATACCGGCAAAAGTCACGAAAGGAGTAATCAGCAGGAAGATAGTTACGGAGACAAATGTCAGATGGAGAGACATGAAGGTCTGCCGTCAATCTAAAGTCTTCATCAAGACTTTGGATTACAAGAAAACCAAAAGCCTACTCCAATTCAGGAAGGAGGACATAAGAACAATAATAGGAATCATGACCGGACACGGCACGCTGAACAGGCACCTAAAAATAATGGGTAAGACCGAAGACGCCTCGTGTCCAGAATGTGGAGAAGAAGAGACCAGCATCCACTTTCTGGCAGAGTGCCCAATGTACTCTCTGCCAAGATGGGAGATACTGGGAACAGACAGACTGGAAGTAGCACAACTCCAAGAGGTAAAGCTAGGAGACATGATTAGGTTCAGTAGGGCAACAAAAAGGTTTGTAAGAGTAGAAGGGGGTATACTGCAGGAGCACCAGTAAAACCAGTGCTTCAGGGTGGAGACTGTCACGAATAGCCAAGGAAAGGGGAGCGACGCTATGTCAGACTGGGGGACGCCGCCTGGGGGGTGGGAGAGTATGTGGGCAGACTGGGCCTGGCAGCCTGTGTGGCCCTCACCGCATAGGCTGAGCGCTGCCCCCCTGTTGGCTCCTGCAGCAATGATCAATCAAGGTCAAAGTGGCGGGACCCTCAGTGGAAGGCGGTACTGGGTAGAAATCGGCAACCTGGAAGGTTCACACCTGGAAGGGAGCCACGATGCCTACAAGGTCTAGCTGTGCCACAGCCGAAACTCCCTATGGTGAATGGGGCCCCTGGGAATGATACCTGCGAAGCGAACCGAACCAAAGTGAAAGTGGCAGCGCCACCCAAACTGGGTCTAAGGGTGAAATAGTTCCAAGGAAGTGAACTGATCACCCGTCTGTGCGACTGCATACGTCCCCAATAGACATACATACATACATAGTTCGTGCACATGCCTTTATGACGCAGACGTTGCCTAACTGCAAGGAGTTCTAAGATTATATAGAGCGGACATTGGGAAAATTTTCATACAAAAATTTTGAGCCTGTTGAAATGAAATGAAATGAAATAATTTATTCGAATCCATAAAATGTTATACATTATTTAGATTCCGTCAATATTAACTCTACCACCAGTTCGGAAAGCAGTTCTCACTAGAGATGAACGGGCAAGAAACTCTAGTGTTGCTCTTTTCAAAATCAGTTCAAGGCATAAAATACAATGCATTATGTAGAGAAAAAAAAATACAATTCAGTATTTGTTTACTTTTGTTTAGAGCAGTTCATTTATATACTCTCAAAATAGGTAATAAATTTAATCCCAGGCTTTTTTATCCTCTATGTGTTCGTCAGTAACTCAATCTACCGTGAAATAGCAAAACACTTATGTAAAATGCATTAAAACATACTTTGACATGATCGTAATGCGCTAATTGGCATATTTCCTTTCAAGATATTGCTTTCTTTGGGTTTTTTTATACATCAATGCTTTCTTTACAAATTTGTGCATACCGAGACGTCTTGTAACATGGATGTGTCAGATAAGACAGCGCCTTATTACCAATTGGTAATAACCTTCCAGCGTGTTCCTGCGACCTTTATCAATTCGTCTGTCCACCTTGGATGCAGGCCGCTCTTGACAGGTCCGTCTGGAAATCTTTGGGGGAGGCCTATGTTCAGTAGTGGACGTCATGTGGCTGATGATGATGAATAACCCTTGGACGAAAAATTTGGCCTTTTTTTCTTTTTTTTATTTAACGCGGGGTAAAAACGCGTTATCGCTACCACCACGGGGGGGTGAGTGGAACGGTTATGTTGGTTTCACACAGTCTTACGGGCCAATGTCGACACTCGGGAGTATAGCATCATCCGAGCGAGCATTGGACCGAGTCCCTAACACTATTTACACCCTACACCGGCATACCAACCAAAACCCGCGGTGGCCTTCTTCGGCGCCTACGGGACGGCCTCGGGGTATCTTGTTGCACGAAGATAGCTGCACGGAGCCGCCCCTGCGCGATGCCGCATTGCGGCCCCTCTCTAAATGAGGAGTCTGAGAAGCCTCCAAATTCAAAAGCACGCCTTTGGCGTCTACGACTGCAGGAGACCGACCACCCGCATTGTCGTCCACCTCGGAGTCGCTTACATAGGAGTAGTTGAGCGAGCAGACCCCCCACTGCTCACCCCGCGACTCTCGCCAACCCCATTTAGTCGCCTCTTACGACAGGCAGGGGATGCCGTGGCGGAATTCTTTAGATGCCCCCGGACCACAGGGCACTGGGCCTGATGTCCGGCCTATAACTAACTTGTCTTTGTCTAAATGAAAGTTGAAATTTATTTCACCCTCAGTCGCGTAACACGATGGAATTAACTCCAAGTTTATGATGATGTACAGTCAGCAGCATAAATATCTGTACAAAATCAAAATTTCATATCGCCTATATACGCGTTGAGTTAAACTGAAACATTTTTTTCTTCGTTTGAAGTAATGTAAATCTCTGTTATTTTATTTTTGTGAAGAGAAGAAAAGATTGGTAAGAACACAAAAGTATGTCGGTAATTTGAAATTTTGAATTTGTTCAGCTACTTATGCTGCTGACTGTACAGTCAGCAGCATAAGTATCTGAACATCTAAAAGAAAATCTCTTTTATTCTGCTTTTGTGAAGAGAAAAAACAGATTAGTAAGAACTAACTAAATAACTACAGGACATAATGAGACTTGACATCTTATGTCTCAGGATGACGAGCGCAGTGGAATGCCACACAGTACTTTGTAACTCAAGGTGCTGGATGGTGTTGCTACTGTTTATGGGTGGTCGTATCGCTTACCATCAGGCGAACGGCATGCACGTCGTCATTCAATGCCATAAAAAAAATATTAGTAAGAACAATAAAGGATGGTGGCAATTTGAAATTTTGAATTTGTTTAGCTACTTATGCTGCTGACTGTACATAACGGAGTAGGGAAGGAAATACTATTAACTACCCGGTCCTATTAATACGAAACGCGCCCATTACAGCAAAGTAATAAAACTGCTGATTTTCAAAACTATTTCATAAATCTATAAAATTGTTAAAGGTAGGTATGTAGGTATCTCATTTTAAATAACGAGATTCCTGTCAAAAGCAGTATCCACGTATTGCCCTCTGAGATAATGGTACCTGTGATAAAAAAACTCGAGAAAAAAATATCTGATAATTATGAGAAATTTTAGGCAATATCAAATACCTGCAATTCGACTTCAACTAGTTTTGCAAAAGTAACCTAAATAATCATATACAATATAAATTGATCTATTAGGCGAGATTAATTTAGTATCTTGAACTACTCGTATATTCATTGGCATTTGAAAACCCCTGTAGCGCAGCTTAGCAGTAGCCTACTGAGGAAAGAGGTCGCAAGGTCGATTCTGACAAATGATTTACGATACTGTAAATAGCTTTTCGAGTATAGTAGAAATCAAGGTTTGTAATTAAATAGAGTCAGAAAAACATGTTATGTTCTTAATTTTATTACATCAATTGGTTGTTATTAGCAGTGCCTATTTGGCAAAGGTATTCCTTTTTATTCTAATAACTTATTTCAGACAATATTAAACTTCACATTCATCGCTATTTAGCATAAATTGCCACCCACAGGAAGTGGCGGCCTAGGGGTTGGCGAACGGTGGAACCGCCTAGGGTTCACGCTTCGAGGGGCGCCTTCAGCAATCGGGTAAAAAGATCACGCAATGATCTGGCGCCCAGACTCCCGGATTGACCCGCACCAGGCCGCTGCTGACTGCAGGGCACAGCTTATAGCACTCTCTACAACACAAATAACTTAATGGTATTATTATAATATTTGTGTTAGTTGTTAGAGGGACTGCAAAATGCATTTTTGAGCCAATGGAAAATATAGTCCAAGCATGTCATTGCATTCACAAGATGTCGCTAGTCGCAACCCTCTCGGTAGAAGAGGAGGTGTTTGTCAGTAGCGGGGCAGTAGGTACAGGGCTTGTATCATCATAATATTATTAATAATGTTTTATTACACTTTTTTTACAATTAAAGTATGCTTAAATTCGATATTAATTGCTGATTAAAACTAAGTATTATTTTATTAGAGAAATATAAAAATCCTATCCAATGAGGGCA
Source organism: Sphinx pinastri (assembly GCA_947568825.1). Classification (NCBI taxonomy): domain Eukaryota; kingdom Metazoa; phylum Arthropoda; class Insecta; order Lepidoptera; family Sphingidae; genus Sphinx; species Sphinx pinastri. The sequence goes on from OX387623.1 coordinate 2,924,908, forward strand.
ATGGGGAATAGGGCAATGCAGCTCAGTCTAAATTTTAAAAATAAAGTGACGTCTTTCCATTAATGCTCGCTGGCCTTTAAACATTATATAATATTATAAGATACTTTCAGTAATAATATTTGACAATTCTGTTCTACTCTGTATAGGGGCGGTCTAAGCTACACGAGTGCCCTCAGCGAAATAGTTTTCCCCGCCTCGTTTTTCAACGACCTTTTTTCTTTTTTTGCACACACACACACACACACACTCACGCCTTTTCTCTCCTAAGGGGTAGACAGAGACGCAATTAATGCATCCACTTTTCGCCGTGCGTATTCCGTCCCATGATGTGATAGGGGGCGAGCCTATCGCCATATCGGGCACAAATTTCCGACTCTGGGCTGATACAATACAGGATTGCCTAGTGTGAAGACCATAGGATATTACCACTGTAAAATTTTGTCTTTCGTAAATATATTTTCATTTCATTTCATTACATTTCATACTGAATAGAAAAATCCAATATCACTTTGCCCGACCCGAGGATCGAACCCGAGACCTCAGCATTGCAGTCGTACCGTAATACAACTACGCCACCGAGGCTGGCACTTTTTTTACGTCCCAAGTATATTTCCGAGGGGCCTCCGTAGAGCCTTTCGACGCCCCCGACCCTTGGCACCTGGAGCGGCCGCTCCGTTCGCCCTATGGACGGGCTGACTCTGACTCTGTAGTGCCTATACCTTAACATGCTATACTTACAAACTTTACACTATATTACTTTACATGACATTATAATTAAAAATCATAAAAATATAATGTCAACTACGACTATGCTATTTAGTAGGAAACAGTCTTATCTCTTAAGTATTATATTAGAATGTTAGTTATTTATAGATTTTTATCGTAGAAGGTACAAGGACTTGCTTAAGTGCAAGAGGTGTAACTAGGCAGTAGGTACCTATTATAAAATAGACTAAGTAAGCTACTTTCAATAACCATCCATTAGCACTTTATTTTTAACCTTCATATAGTGCATTACTTTAGAATGTCTTAAATGGTATTCTTTTTTATTGCTTTTCGACTAGGGCTTAATACAGATCATAATATGATTATTCTAAACAAAAATAAAAACTAATTTAATATTACCGACAAAACAAAACTAATTTACTTTATAGCGTAACAGAATAATGTAGAAATTATAATGCCGTAGTATCTACCATAATCGAAGAAAAGGAATTGTAAACCATGAGTTATATTTAGTTAGTTCTCTGAATTTCGAAGGTATCTGAAGTCCGCCAACCCGCACTAGGCCAGCGTGGTGGACTAAGGCCTTAACCCTCTCAGTTGTAGAGGAGGCCCGTGCTCAGCAGTGGGCAGTACATAATACAGGGCTAGTATGATGATTAAGTTATATTTTTTGAATATGCAAAGTCAAATATTTGTTAGACAATTAACCTCATGGAACTTATAAAGCCCGTGGATACTTTTATGGCGGTTATACTTATAGAGTTCTACAAAGCCATCTGTGGGCAATAGTCTCGGTACATAACATAGATCAATTACCACAGCGAATTATACAATACATTAATAAAATATATCTACCTACCTACTATAATTATTATCATTTTACACTTTAAAGTTGAAACCTTAATGACTTAAAAGTTCCTATTCTTATATTTGTAGCAATAAACTAAAACTATCATTTATCTAATATGTAATTTTCGATTAGGCGCTGTAACAACTTTACATAATTGAATTACCAAAAATAATAATATGATTTATTAATTTAGAGGCTTATTTGCAGGTTAGATATTACATTATAATAAATAAGCCTACAAAGAAAAAACACTTATGTTCTACGCTTATGTTGTAGCCAAGTCAAAACTTAGAATATTTCCGAACGTAAAGCTTATGTCATTTATTACTGTCAAATGTTCATGACGTTCACGAGTGACGTCATGACTCGTACACAGGAAAGACCGTCGGGGTCGCAAACATTTTATATCTAAAATCTAATGGTAAAAATATTTTATTTTTCATAAGTATACAGCACAGAGTAAATGTTATTAATGTACATATTATAAATTATTCAATTCTGTATTAAAACATAGGTCTTTGTTGTTTTATTTCTCGTCATAGTAAAATTTCTGTTCTGTTTTACGGTAACGTATAATGCAACGAAATAAAATTTCACATTTTAAATAAAAGGTTTGTTATATAAAGCCATAATGCGCAATTTATATTATATTGAAGTAGGTAGTTGAATAACTTTTAATGAATACTAATTTAGTAAATACAAGGCTTGGCTTTTTTTGGCTTACATTTTTGTCTCAATCATTCTGTTTAGATGCAATTGTCTTCTTATCATTCAAGAATTTCTAATACTTCTATACTAATGCATATCACAGGGAACGGTTATCAAATATAAAATGTTCTTAGCCTCTGACCTACACATACGTGATACGATGATAATTACGTCATTTTTCTAAAGTGCTTATTCACACACAAAAATCCTTGAACTGAATAAACAGAGCACAGTCTGGGTGCTACAAGCCGTCAAAATCTCTCTGCTTTTAAAACAACAAGAAAAATGTCCTGAAATATCGGCTTCAGGTGAGTACCAAGTGATTTCACTGTCTATTGTGAAAAAGTCAAAGGCCGCGCTCGTCGGACCGTGTTAAAACGTCTGCTACCACGGAACCTAACTCGTGATTTTGTCATACAACCGTGTTTCGCGCATGTCTCGTCCCAACTGTACCGCGAATTGATAATTTCACTATCTTATCAAACGTAGATTATGTACACAAGTGTCGCGGTGTGCGATGGACAGCACATTACCTACCAACACCCAGATGGGTACCGCGTCATTGATATGGCAATAAACGAAGACATTGATCTCGAAAAACGTATGGAACGGAAAGAATTAACATTAAGTTTTCATAACTTAATCAAAAGAGGTATATTTGGAATTCTTGTGTTCTATTTTCAAATATTGTGATATTTTATGTGCCAGTGATTGTGTTGTGATTTTTTAATTATTTCTGTAAATTTTTGGACTGTGTTGGAGAAACGGTAACTGTATATTTAATTTTAATTTTCATCCACTCATTACAAAGTACTGTAATTTTGTTTATTTATATGAAGCACAGCTTGATGAATTATGGCTGTGCTTTATATAAATGTGTGACGTTGAATATTTATGGCAGTGAAGTGCCTTAAAATCCCTCACTTGTGATAATTCATTCACACATTATTTTTATAGTAAAACAGGAACTAGGCTGTTTTGTATTACATTTCCATATCTTTGTATGAATTTGATAATATAAACTTATTGTTCAGATATTGTATGTACAACAAAGATTATTGTTAGGAAAGGGAATTTTAAAATGGTATACACATCCTTGTTATCCATACATAGTGAGTATGGTCAATGTCAAAGGAAATATACATGTGTGTATGATGTATCTTGGAAACAAGTGTTCAGTCTACCGTATAACAAAACATGAAGTTTAAAAAATATTTCTATCATTTAGAACTGTACATATTTTTACTTTACACAAAAAATTGTACACAAATAAATATGTATAAAAATAGTGTTATAGTTATTTTCATGAATTGCCTAGCTGCTAACATTTCTCTATTTACTTCTTTAATATTCATAATTTTGTTAAACTTTTGTTGCAATATCGTGACAGCATACAAGATGTTATTTTCACTAAGTTATCCCAAAACAAAGATAATTTTTATCAAGCTCTATAGTTTGAACGGCTAGATAAATTTTAACACATGAGATTTGGTTACATTCATGTAATATTGAGTCTTTTCAAGAAGAACATTGTAACCAACATTTCACACTTTTATGAGAGTGATTTTTTCATTATTAATTCTAAAATATTAATATTCTCAGTATTTACTTACAAAAATAACCATTCCATGAAATGTGTTTTGTTTATCCAATTAGGTATATGAATCATGGTAATATAATTCAAAATGATAACATTGTTTAGCCCTTCAAGAATGATTTACCACAATAAATCATTATGAAATGTTTGTGCGACCCACATACATGGATGCTATTTCTGGGCGGTTTGTTGTGGTATACAAGTCTCTTGTGCATGATATTCACTAGATTTATATTGTTGCTTCAAATCAGGATAATTGTGACTGTTGGGTGTTTTTAAATTTATTATTCGTAGTGACATTGTCTTACTTCTTATCTTACTAATATTATAAATGGGAAAAGTTGTGGAAATGGTTGGATGTTTGTTAGAAATAAGCGTAGAAACAGCTTTGGCAACGGATTTGGATGAAATTTAGATAGACACACAGATAGACCATGTCCTTGATTAACACATAGTCTGTTTTTATCTCAAATTTGGTCCCATGGGAAATAATGAGATTTTTGAATATATGACGCCCGAAGCGGCGATAGCCTAGTTGGGAGCGGAACGGACTGCCGAGACGAATGTCCGCAGGTTCAAAACCCAAGGGCATACACCTCTGACTTTTCTAAAAAGTTATGTGTGTATTCTTTGTGAATTATCGCTCGCTTTAACGGTGAAGGAAAACATCGTGAGGAAACCTGCATATCTGAGAAGTTCTCCATAGGAATTTCGAAGGAATGTGAAGTCTGCCAACCCGCACTAGGCCAGCGTGGTGGACAACGGCCTAAACCCTTTCAGTTGTAGAGGAGGCCCGTGCTCAGCAGTGGGCAGTATATAATACAGGGCTAGTATGGTGGTATGGTGGACGCCCTATACATTGCTACAGTACAGGTATTTTAGGGACTTTTGCAGCGGGAAAGGCTTTTAACGCAGGTGAAGCCACAACTCCTAGTAATATAATAACAATGATCAGGGCGACTACTTTGGTGGCATAGTTGTATTGTATTGGTACGACCAGCTAACTGAGGTCCTGCGTCAGGTGATATTGAGTTTTTCTATTCAGTATCAGCTTGGAGTCTGAAAATGTGCCTACTAAATATTACATGGGACCTAACATAGCTGACAAAACATGTGTGTTTTACATCTCTGCCTATCCCTGAAAAGAGAAAAAGGTGTGATGCTATGTTTGTATGATCAGGGTGTTGTGCAGAGCATATTAAGGAATTGTGTAGCTCCGTCATTGAGTTGATCCCAATCTAAACATTCTGACCAAATAAAATATAAAATGCATTATTTAATAATTAATACCTATAATCTATACAAATCAATGAAATTTTTGTGTCAAACAAAATACATGCAAAATGTATTGTAAGTATTAATTATTCAACACACAAGTATTAAGTTAATTTTTTAATAAATTTTAGATGAAGAGCTCTATAGCTACACAAACTACGGCATGGACACGCCGACGCCAGTCACCCCGGGCGAGTGCCTGCCAGGGTTCTTTCAGACCATGGACTCCCTGACCACGGCCCTCGACTCGGACTTGGACGAGAGCCTGGCCGTGCCTGAGTCGCTGTCTGTTATCGATGCTGATAAACTAGATAATAAGGACAACGATGCTGAAAGTAAGTTTTTTTTGTTATAAGAAGTAAGATTATTATATTACTCATACCTCTGCTTGGCAAAACTCAGTATTTAGTAGATTAAATCTTAATTTGACGCACTGCTCTTATGCGGTCTAATTAGATAGCCATTGCCTCATCTCATTTGTAGGTGGGCGGAGCGGAACGGCAAGGCTAGTTTAATAACTTAGAATCTGAACGACGTTACTTATACGGTATACTACACCTAATTACAAAGCATATATCCGTTCACAATACTTTATGACACTCTATTCACTACTTAGATACGAATAATATAATCAAGTTTTTATTATAGTTTATCGCTTGTTATGACCGACCACTTAACGCTTTTAGCAGATAATGTATGTTTACTTACACGTACGCTTTTATTTTACTAAACCTAAATAAATACAGAGATAGCGAAGATTTGTCATCGATAAACTGTGTTCTTTGTTAAAGAAATTTACTTTAAGCAATAAATTATATTATTTGGATTACGTTGCGAAAGTATTACATAATACACATGCTAAAGTATGTTTGTTGGCATGTTCACTTGACTGGGTCTTAGTAAGTGTGCTCTTTTGTTGCTCTACCTGTATCACCAACCAAATTATAAGAAGTGAGCGTGTTATGCCTCCGACAGTTTATAGTATTATATAATATATTCCTTTTAATATGATAGTTTATAAAACAAGCCGAATCTACTTTAGGGGGCTTCTTATATTCCTGTCCCACAAAACATTGAAGAGAAACGTCAATTTTACTGTAGTCTGTGTCACAGATATCCAGAATTCTTCATAGGTAGTTCAATTGGCCCAATTGCTAGGTTTCAGGCCTTTGTCAACCAAAAATAACCGTTTCTTTCTTTCAGCATCACTCGCAAAGGCAGTCCCATTCAGGTCGATCCACCAGCCACCCATCAAATTCAAGTCAGTGCACCGGAAAGTGTTCATTCCTGGCGTAGAAATAAAGGTGAAATTCCTAGAGAACGAGAGGAGCGTGACAACACACCTACTGAACCCCAATTTGTGAGTAATGACCCCGATTTGCATCTGTTTCCCCTTAATCTGTATAGATAATGAAAGATTGAACGGCCTGGTTTTGTTGTATGATTGTATAAATCACTTCTTATCTGTTAAATTTATTCTAGTTCTAGGTCACTAGGCAGAAGATTTCGTTAGTGAGAGTCCATCTAGGCAGATACCGCCGAAATTTCTCGAAGCTCTGTTGTGCTTAAATTTTAAAGAGAATGTAGTCAGTGTGTTTTCTAAGCTTATGAGACATCTGTGACGTTACAGTGTGACGACTGCAGTACAGTGCCCTTTATTACTTTGATATACCATTCTATGAGGTATTACTAATATTTATTTTTTATGGTCACGTTAAAGTGACCCCACTGCACTTGATGTCAAGTTGGGTTGGGTCCAGGTGTTGACTGATGGGAGATGTTTATCTCTCTGTTTGAACCGGATACACACAGGCTGATCCCGGAACGCGACACACTTACGTAGGCTACTATTTCTGGTTTTACACTTTTTGTACGGTGGGCGGTATCCATTAGGGGGTAGTGGGAGCACCATAAAACGACATCCTTGCTTGTCGCGTCATTCATTTATATATTATGCTATAGGTCTATGCAACAATGGGCGTTACGTAAGCAGGATATGCGCGCTAAACGCGTAAAGTGCAGGAAATGGTAGAAGGCAACGGAAAACTTTTGTCACTTAGGTCTGGTCGATCAAGGTTCCATAGACCGAGAATGAGGTATGCCTCAAGATGTTAAAAATATGTTGCTCTCGTGATATTCACTAATGTCTTTATCCCCTAAATGCTAAGCAGAGGTGCAACTAATAAACGGGCAAGCTGCTCGCCTGAAGGTATACTTTACTATCGCCCATAATCAGGAGCCAATCTACCAAACTGAGAATTATAAAACACCGCGTGACGATGATATGCACTGCGCTCATCACCCGTTATTGTATATCTAGTTATCTCAAATCTCCTACTACCCCATTATACATAGCTAAAATACCCTTTAATCTGAATCCTGGCAGTGCTTGTGCATTGCTGCTTAACGCTAGAGGTAGAGAAAGCGGTGGTACCCATCCAAGCGGCCTCTCCCATGCGAGAAACCTACTGCCTAGTAGTCTAGGTGGAAGGTTTCTCTCAGTTATTTTTATGAACTGAACGAGAGGCGTACCGACGCGTCTATAAAAGCAATTGAAATCGGTCTACTACGTTAATTAAAGTAGTTGTCTCAATTGTATTGACCTTAGCGTTCTTGGGAGTTATTCTCACTCAACACATTTTCACCTAACACGATATGTTGAGAATAATAATTCAATTCATGCATAAAATAGGATACATATAATGTTGCACGTAACAGACTATTGCTTGTCGTACATTAAAAATAGACAAATGTCTCATACGACATACTAAGCCGAAAGAAAAGCTGGCCCTATACTCATATTATAAATTCAAAAGTAACTCTGTCTGTCTGTTACGCTTTTACAGCAAAACTACTGAACCAATTATGGTGAAATTTAGTACGGAGTAAGCTAGGACCATAAGAAAGGATATATGCTACTTTTTATCCTGGAAAAGTACATGATAGGACTTTGATCCCGGAAAAACTTGTACACTAGCTAGACATAAATGTCGACCATAAGAATTACGCCCTATACATAGGGTTGCCAGGTCGTCAAACCTAATAGCCGGACAGACCAGCCAGTTTAGTCGGACATTTGGGTAAAAAGGCCGGACGCCCTAAATTATTATGGATTTTGTGCCTTAGTATAAATACGATTTTTTAGCTTCCAAGTGTATTTCCATGGCCGTTTAATTTTACGCATTTTGCCGACTACCTTAAAGTCACTGGCCATATGTAAAACGCCTAGCAAAATCCTAGCACATGCATTCAAAAAGCCTATGTCCGGCTTTATCCGGACGCCTGGCAATCCTACCTATACACATTGTTTTCCATTTACACACTCACAGGCACAGTGCCAACAATCGAATCGTAACGTAATGACTCGGTTAATTATTGATAACAACAATTGATAACACGGTGTATGCCGTCATCATAACCGATACAATCTTATCAATCTCTTGAAGATATTGTGGCGTATTCTTTGTTTAAGAGTTCTTCCCCACTAGTACATTCACCTTTTGAATGTTATTGGGAATTAAAATTATTAACGCCTGGAATTAGGAAGCACGGCTTGGATAAATGCTTTAGAATTAAGTTACGAATAGTATCAGAGATAAATGCGGGTTTCTTAGTACATTCTTTAATGATGGTTATCAACATCTTGATAATAATTTCTGTGACTATTAAAATGAATTACTTATAGCAGATATTAGTACCAGGGGTTCAAGAGTTACGTGAAATAACGTATAGTTGAACTGAAACCTTTCAAGAATAGAAACACATCACACATTTCCTTCCAGATACACAATCTCCCTCCAACATGGCGACTTCCAATGGACGATCAAGAAGCGGTACAAGCACATTCTGTACCTTCACCAGCAGCTCACGTTATACCGGGCGTCCCTCAACATTCCATTCCCGACCAAAACACATAAGTCCCGGCGAGCCAGCTTTAAGAACACGGTGGTCACTGAGGAGAAGGCGGAACGGATAGCCCTCCAGGCAGTGCCCAGGAGTAACTCGAAGAGGAGTGAAGCTAGGCCTCGGAAAAGAAAAGGCGCATTGCCTAGGTATTGTGATCCAGTGTTCTTGGGCATAATTTCCTTGATTTTTAAATTGTTTTGCTGATGGGAGAGTGTCAGATATACGTACCGGTTCATTAATTAGTATACTAAACTAGCCATGGTGGCCGTTACAAACAAAAAAAGGAATAATGTGTTTCTTAATGAAACACTATTCTGGAAAAAAATATGTAGAATATTTATTTAAAAAAATAAATTAATAGATGGTTATTTAAGAATGAGTTCACTGTTTACATCTGGATAAGGTTTAGACAAAGGGTTGAGCTTGTATATTTTTTTGTGTTTTTTTAGGTTTCCAAAGAAACCCGAAGTAATGATCACATACGAAGGCATTCAATTGAGAATGAAACTACTTGAGGAGTACCTGTATAATCTACTTAATATATCTATATATAGGAATCACCACGAAACTGTGAGTACCACTTTAACTATACTTTGGCATAATAAAATCTGTAGAATTATGAACCTCCTTCTTTTAAAGACTGTTGAAAAAGTAAATTTTTAGAGCTTGGATATAATTTTATGTCCGGAAAATTTGATCTGACTGTCAAAATTCTTTCACTGGTGAAATATATATTCTGTGAATCGAAAGTATTTTTCGCACAAGGACCCGTTGTAACTAGCTTTAAAACTGACTGCCTCGGTGGTGTAGTTGTATTACGGTATGACTGCAATGCTGAGGTCTTGGGTTCGATTCCTGGGTCGGGCAAATTGATATTGAGATTTTTAAATTCAGTATCAGCCCGGAGTCTGGAATTTGTGCCCGATATGGCGATAGGCTCGCCCCTATCACGTCATAGGACGGAATACGCACGGCGAAAAGTGGGTGCACTAGTTGCGCTTCTGCCTACCCCTTCGGGGATAAAAGGCGTGAGTGTGTATGTAGCTTTAAAACAGGCCGGAATAATTGTGTCGACTGCGAGTCACCTCTCGTCGGTCGACCCTCTATTTGGACCCCACTTCGTTTAACATTAGGTGCAATGGGGTCACTCGCCCATACTGGTGGTAGGTCTCTCATATGTAAGAGTCCGTCTGAGTGGGTACCACCGCAATGTCTATTTCTACCGTCAAGCAGCAGTGTGCTGTTGTGTTAGCCAGTGTAACTACTTGATATACTGATACTTAACATCTTATGCCTCAGGATGACGAGCGCAGTGGAATGCCACACAGTACTTTGTAACTCAAGGTGCTGGATGGTGTTGCTACTGTTTATGGGTGGTCGTATCGCTTATCATCAGGCGGACGGCATGATCGTCTCGTCATTCACTGCCATTAAAAAAAAAACAATCAAAAAAAGGTTTTGCTCACCGCAACATAGATTGACTATATGTGTGCCAAATCATTCAAATCAACAAACATATTTACTTTCACATACATCGGATATAAATCAGCAAACCCCTAACATCATAATCTTATCTTACTTCTTACTAATGTAATAAATACGAATGTTTGGATGTTCGTAAGTAAACGCAGCAACCGCTGAATGGATTTGGATGAAATTTGCCACGTGGATAAATCATTTCCTCGATGAACATTATGTATGTAGGCTTCTTTTTATCCCGGTAATTTGCTCCAGTGGGAAATATTTAAATGTTATTTTTCTGTATATGGCGTCATACAGATGGCGCTATAGATCGCTTTAGTAATAAAAGGAATTTAAAGAGAGAAAGAGTGACGCGTAACAACTATTCAAAATTGTTATCGATTGCAGGTGACGTTTCTCGAAGTGTCGAACATGTCATTTGTCGCGGAGCTGGGCAGCAAGGGCAAAGAGGGCATAATACAGAAGCGAACCGGCTCCACCCAGCCCGGCCAGGCGGGGTGCAACTGCTTTGGAATGCTCGGGCACATGGTGTGTGTCAGGTGAGGAACTTGCTAAAATAAAATGGCTGAAAAATTTTTGACTTGCAATTGGGAAACAGTCCGGTGTTTAAAAAATATTGACTTGCAATTGGGAAACAGTCCGGTGACTAAAAAATTTTGACTTGCAATTAGGAAATAGACCAGTGACAAAATTTTTTTTACTTGCAATTGGGAAATAGACCTGTGACAAAAAAATTTGACTTGCAATTGGGAAACAGTCCGGTGACTAAAAAATTTTTACTTGAAATTAGGAAATAGACCAGTGACTAAAAAAATTGTCTTGCGTTTAGGTAACAGTCTGGGGACTTTAAAAATATATTCACGTATAAAAACATATAGCGCATCGAAATATGTAAATGGATTCTCACAAATAGTGCAATGCAAGGATTTCCATATTTTTACTAAAAATATGTTTTATGAAATGTTTGTATGTTAGTTAGTATATAAACTTTTAAATGGTTTTGGAAATGAGTTTTGCACAATAGACCATGTCTTGGATTAATACGTGGACTACTTTTAATCTATTCTAAGGGATTATGTTCTAGAAAAATCCTTTACACATCCGTGGCTGCGAGAAAAAGTGAGTTTAAATTGGACTCAATAGAATATCTGCAGTAACCTTGCATACATGTTAGGTACTATTCCATGCATAAATCAGATTAGATATGTTAAAATCATCCAGTACTTACAATAGTCTAATCTGATCTTCGTAAATTAAACAAACTTGATAAATGATAAGCGTTATGGAGCATACGATAGTCGGTGATGCAATAGATATGCTACGCAAACAATGCGGCAATTTTTGATGATGAATATGCGTTGAGTAGATATAATGGGCCACAAGGGTGGTTGGCCACCTGTGGAAGTTCAGTGCAGGATGGGGTGAAAATACAGTAGGTAGACCTTACCGCAGTTTTTTGATCAGGGTACATTGTCGGAATATATACATACATATACACACTCACGCCTTTTATCCATGAAGGTGTAAGCAGAGGCGAATCTAGTGCACGCACTTTTTGCCGTGCGTATTCCGTCCCATGATGTGATAGGGCCGAGCCTATCGCCATATTGGGCACTAATTCCAGACTCCGGGCTGATACTGAATAGAAAAACCTAATATCACTTTAGCCGACCCGGGAATCGAACCCAAGACTTCATCACTACAGTCGTACCGTAATACAACAACGCCACTGAGGCAGTCAAATGTTCTAAAAATAAGTCAGAACAGTTTTCTCTATTTCTATTGCAGAAAACACCACTGCACGATCCGTTCCCATAAACGGAAAATTCTCGATAAAATATTTTATTATTGGATCTGTTAGGCATATCTATAGGCTGTTATGGGCATAGAATCTATAGCTCACATTGTTTTAGGAACCAATGTTTTGTACTGCAGGGTTGACATCGGATCCGCCTAATAAAATTAAGCCCTTCTGTAACTTGCTTCAAAAATGTTGTACTGACCCTACTCCAGAGTGGTATTAGTGCAGGTGGATCCGTACCAATGTTAATTATGACGTTCCAGGTGTAACTACTTCTGCACGGGTCTAGTGTGTGCCAAGTGGCAGGAGCGATGGTTTTTCGTCAAAGACACCTTCTTCGGGTACATACGGCCCACAGACGGCGCCATAAAAGCCATCATGCTTTTTGACCAGGGGTGAGTTATAACCCTCAACACAATATTTCTGTATAACAATATAATAGTGATATTTACGGGTTATTTTTGTACCTATTATTCCAATTTAATATTCTTTTCGACATAGTATATTTAAAATCGTGTAAAAAATAGTATTATGTATCGATTAATCGCCTTATTCTCAAATCGTACAGTTCAAAATTAAGTAACAAAATGATAATTTGTTAAAATAGTATTTTATAACTGTTTATGAATAATGGTGTGTATAATTAAAACATAAAATAACGCATAACATTACTCACTGTAGAAGCTTTTCATACTGTTTAGATTTTATAATAATTCAATGATTTTTGTTCCACGCAGCAAATGGAAATGTAAGTAGAACTAAAGGAAGTGTAGTTTGGATGGATGTGTGAATAACTTTGTTTGGTAGTTTTAGCTTAAATTCATCGAATAATAGAAATGTCATTTCATAAGCCATACACTTTATGGGACTACAAAATTTCACAAAAATTGGGTAAATAAAACTGATAATTTTTCAAATTCCTAACTTTTATTGATGATATGGGAATACAAGGTCTTACATTAATAAAATATTTTGTCTACGCACATTATATTTGGTCAAATATTTGTCCCAGTTGCTTTACACATACAAATGAAACTTCACAATAACAAAGTATTATTATTATATAACTGTTTTTCTTTTTGGTAATTTTGAAATGTTAACGCTTTCGTTTTTTTTTTGTAACGTTGTCATTGTATATTATAATTTTCATCTATATATTTTAACCTTCTTGTAAAAGAGTTTATTTATGTGTAAGAAACTCTTTAAAACTAGAAGTCATTGTAAATATTTTAATTAAGAGCCAAAATTAGTCGACCTGCCACTTTCTTTCCAAAAAAATTTAACAGCGGATAAGTTTATGACTAAGGAAATAATTTAAAAGTTTCAGCAAAAATATTGCTAATAGCAGAACTTCATCCTATATGATTTAATAGCATTAACTAATATTTATTACACGTCATACAATATCTGTCATCAGTACCTAAAACTATAACAAGTCATAAAGCATGAACACCATATTAAAGGTTCGAAGTATCGAGCGGAATGTACTCAACGGGCTTGAACCATGGACTGCAGATACTGAACCAGAGTCGGCAGATGGTGATCAAGTGCTGGACCAAGCGCAAGAGCAAGGAGTGGATGCAGTACCTCAGGACTATTGCCAATCAAAGCGGTACGTGTTAGATACAATGGTTTGAGTATTGCTTATGGTCGAAATTGGCTTAATTCTTTTTCCAAGGGAATAAGATCTTTATTAACTATGGGAAATATATATATTTTTTTTATTGCATTGAATGACGAGACGAGCATGCCGTTCGCCTGGTGGTAAGCAATACGACCACCCATAAACAGTAGCAACACCATCCAGCACCTTGACTTACAAAGTACTGTGTGGCATTCCACTGCGCTCGTCATCCTGAGACATAAGATGTTAAGTCTCATTATGTCCAGTAGTTATACTGGCTACAATGTCCTTCAAACCGAAACACAACAGTGCATGCACACTGTTGCTTGGCGGTAGAAATAGACATTGCGGTGGTACCCACCCAGACGGCCTCTTACATAATGAGAGATCTACCACCAGTAAATGGATCTTTACTACTATGGGTGTGATCAAACCACTTTCGTTTTACTAACTGAAACAAGTATGAGAAAATTATATTATCTGTATATACATTTTACTTACATTAATTCAAATTTTAGTAAGAACATACTTTCAGATGTTTAAAAACACTAAAGTAAATAAAATCACAAAAATCATTTTAAACCGTATTTTACCAGGGGTTCACAAACTAAATAATAGCAAATAATAAAAAAAAATAGCAATACACCAAATTTTTTTTGCAAGTTTGGTATGGCACTGTCTTTTGAGATTGATATATTTCCTTTTATTATTTTACTATTTACTACTTACTTACTTCTTACTTCAAAAACTGCCTCGGTAGTGTAGTTGCATTACGGTACGACTGCAATACTGAGGTCTCTGGTTCGATCCCCGGGTCGGGCAAATTGATATTGGATTTTTCTATTCAGTATCAGCCCAGAGTAGTTGCGCCTCCGCCTACCCCTTCGGGGCTAAAAGGCGTGAGTATGCGTATGCGGTACTTAAAAAACATGTATCAAAATATATTTTGTTGGTTTCTCCAGCCCGCGACTTCACGTACCCGAACGTGCACCACTCGTTCGCCCCCCCGCGCGCGGGCTCGGCGGCGGGCGCGCTGGTGGACGGCTCGGCGCACTTCGCGGCCGTCGCTGACGCCATGGAGCTGGCCAGGGACGAGATCTTCATCGCGGACTGGTGGCTCAGCCCCGAGGTCTACATGAAGAGACCCGCTCTCAATGGCAATTATTGGCGGCTTGATATGATATTGAAGAGGAAGGCAGTAAGTCATATTCTTAGTTATTTTTTGGAATAAAGATCCCACTATGCCCTTTCCGGGATAAAAAAAACTTTGATCGATCCTGAATTTAGTTTGTTTACCAAATTTCATCCAAAACAAACTTAACAAATATGCAATAAAGATAATAAAATATTCCCTCTCCAGTCCTAGTAATAATTATATCGCTGTTGTTTACAGGCGCAGGGTGTGAAAATTTTCATAATGCTCTACAAAGAAGTGGAGATGGCGCTCGGTATCAACAGTTATTACAGCAAAAGCAGATTGGCCAGCGAAAATATTAAAGTTAGCATTCCTGTTACTAGTCAAATAAGAAAAAAAATAACAAGTATCGATAAATCTATATTACATATTTTTTTCTAAATTTACTGTAAATATTCCTTCATTTTTATGTATAAATGCTATTATTTTATTATTATTATTTAATTTCATTAGAAGTCAAATAATGTCATCCCAAACCCAAGTCGACTTTTCGAGTCTATGAAATATCGACCTAACTATCGATGTCTAACAGTAGATTGTTTATCTAACGGTAGGTTTTCCGTCATCCAGACCACGCGAAGGCGGGCGTGTTCTTTTGGGCCCATCACGAGAAGTTGGTTGTTATCGACCAAACTGTCGCTTTTGTGGGTGGTATCGACCTCTGTTACGGACGCTGGGATGATGCTAAACACAGGTATGTTTATTCAAAATATGGTTTTATACAAACAAGTATGAAATTCAGTGTAAATTCAATAGAAGGATCGGAAAAATAATACGTGAGAGACGCTAGATGGCGCTAAATTAAAGATGAAACGCAAAAACATGTGTTTGTTTTAAAAAGAAAATTACAGATTAGAGAATGAATGTTATAAATAAACCAGGAACTGAAACGATCACTCTCTTCATTTCGTTTTCCGCTGGTGCAATATTAATCTCGTACGCTCTTAAGGGCGCATTTACAAATTTCCGTAGTTTTGAGGTACCATTTATTGAATCAGGAGTTACGCTTATGAGGAGATCTTGGTATATAAATAAAGATTAAACATTCCTCTTTGCTTATAGCATATAGAAATTGTATGCTTCCATACAACATTATCACGTAAATACGTTTATTCTGGAGCAATAATCGCTGAAAACGACGAAAAATAGGGTCTGAATCGGAACCATTATACCTTAAACTAATGAATATTTTAATATAAAACCGAAACAATATGATGGCTTATATAGTCTTCTCGCTTTATGACTAATTATTTTCAAGTGAAATTAAATACTTTTCCAGTAAAGAGAAAAAATATAACCTGAATTGAATTTCTTCATACATTTTCCAATTTCGGGCTGTCATTCCGCGCTGAGACGCGGCCGAGGAAGCACGGGTGTACAACTTTTTTTCAAAAAATAAATACGTAATAAATTGATCACGATGTCATTATACTACGAATAAAATAGTTGATACTATTTCAAATTATTATTTTTCAAAAAGCAAGTATGAAAATTTAATATTACAATAAGTCAATACAAATTTGATTTAATTAATGAAACATTCATTTATTTTAATGCAAATATTTAAATTTCATTATTAAAATGGCATAGTATTTTTATATTTACAAAATCGACAAGTTTTGCAGTATATGGTATTTACTATTTATCTATTTATAATTTTTAGTATCGGTGATTATTTATTTTTAAATTTTACTAGGTTTAGTTCGCGTTTTTGCCCGCGTTCAAAGCCTTTCCCGGTACAAAAATATCTAAACACTCAATACTACAGTACTACAGTTCAGCCACAACTACTCACTAGGCATGGCTGCTTCGGTGAGTAGCTGTGTCGTATCGTAGGTACCGAGGTGTCTGTCGGCTGTGTGTGCCATTGTGACAGTTGCCCGCTGGATACGGCTTAATATACGTTTGAGTTTTGCCCAGCCTGGAATGAGGAGCGCAGCGCTCTCAAAGCAGTCGTCAGAGGCGGCCTCTCGTTGCCGGCCGTGGTCGCTCCCATGGTCGGCAGTCCGGAGGTCTGGCGTGTGTTGGCTCACTTCTGCGAGATAGTCCTCTCGTAGAAGGAGAGTGCTGAGAGAGTTCTGGAACGCGAGGATTCCTCCCGCCGTCAGAGGAGACGTAGGAGGCGCCGGGTGGACGACTGACCGGCGTCTCCCACCCTGTGGATTGAAGGTGTTTGGAGAATTCCACCACGGTATCTCCTGCCTGTCGTAAAAGGCAACTAACAGTGGCCACCCGGGCGTCGCGGGCGGGTGCCGTCTCTAGCTTTGTCTTTTTAGCACATTGTTGCGACCCCCCTGATGGACAGCAGTGTGGCAGGTAGGCCTCACGCTGCCGTTGACGCCGAGAGCGCCGAGATGCACGGGGGCTCCTGAGCCTATATCTCACTTGCTTTACATGGATGATCTCAAGTTGTTTGCATCAAAACAAACAGAATTGATTGAGTCGTTAAAAATTACTGAAAGATGTAGCAAATAACTCAACATGGAGTTTTGTGTAGATAAATGTGCGGCTATCCATATGAAGCGAGGAGAGGTCGTGGTCTCTGGTGACATACAAGTCTTAGAGACTGTAAGACTTAGATCCCTTTCTGAGACGGAAACTTACAAATATCTGGGTATGCCTGAGGCACTGGGGATTATGAGTGCCGACGTAAAACAATCGCTGAATGACCGTTTCTTCGGCCGCCTGGCAAAAGTATTTAACAGTTTTTTGTCAGGTGGTAACAAGATTTGTGCTTTCAACGGTTGGGTTATGCCTGTACTCATGTACTCTTTTGGTATACTCAGAAAGAAAGACTCAGACTGAATTGGACGCCCTGGATCGAAAGTTCCGGACCCTACTGACTGCATATCGTATGCATCACCCACGGTGGTCAGTGATGAGGTTGTACATCCCGCGAAGATGCGGGGCTGAGGCTTACTTAATGGACTTGCATAACCGCGAGGTATGCAATCTCAGGAATTATTTCCTCCACAGCGAAGTAGGCATGTATAAGATTTTAGTCATGGTGGATAAGGGATTTATCCCACTTTCCTTGGCGAATGAGAACTGGCGAAAACCTATGGCGATGGGCATTAGGGAACGCGATGTGATATGGAAGATCAAAGAACTATACGGTCGGTTCTATCGGGGCCTTGTCGTTTCTGCTCATGGGTTGATACCAGAGTCTCGACCAACACCTGCTGAAGCTCTCAATTGGTAGTTGGGTCAAGAGCCAGATGCAGAAAGTAGTACTTCTGGACACCGCAATGTCAATGTCTTTTTCTATCGCCAAGCAGCAGTGTGCATGCACTGTAGTATTTCGGTTTGAAGGACATTGTAACCAGTCTAACTACTGGACATAATGAGAGTTAACATCTTATGTATCAGGATGACGAGCGCAGTGAAATGCCACACAGTATTTTGTAACTCAACGTGCTGGATGGTGTTGCTACTGTTTATGCGTGGTCGTATCGCATACCACACGCATTGTGAGGAGATTCCTCACTTTGTATCCCTGACTATCGGTAGCTTGGGTCTTGAGCCTCGCCATCGGAGGGTGATACACTTTTTTTATATTTTTATATGTATAACCTAATTTTTTTTATATATTAAAATGGTGGTAGGTCTCTCATTATGTAAGAGGCCGTCAGGGTGGGTACCACCGCAATGTCTATTTCTACCGCCAAGCAACAGTGTGCATGCACTGTTGTGTTTCGGTTTGAAGGACATTGTAGCCAGTATAACTACTGGACATAATGAGACTTAACATCTTATGTCTCAGGATGACGAGCGCAGTGGAATTCAACACAGTACTTTGTAAGTCAAGGTGCTGGATGGTGTTGCTACTGTTTATGGGTGGTCGTATCGCTTACCATCAGGCGAACGGCATGCTCGTCTCGTCATTCAATGCAATAAAAAAAAATGTCTATTACATGATGAAATTATAATAATAATTATTATTAAACATAATTGTAAACATTCGACAATTCCAAAAAAATAAATATGGATGAGTAAAATAATATGTTCAAGTATTAAGATTAGCTCGTTCAAATGGAAAATCTAGTTTAAATCGGTTTCGATGTGTGCGCGTGTCGCAAAGCGCGTTCTTGTCATTCAAATATCTAAAATCGAAGATGTCAAAAATGTAATAGCGTCCTTAAAAACAAATCTTATCTACCTTCTTCTATTACATAATATATTGATTATTCTTTTATCCGCCAGGCTAACAGATTTGGGCAATATAACACAGCCGTCCACAGCAATTAGAACTAAGAAGAAAACGTCCAGTTCTCCTGGTGGAGGGGGGCTGTACATCCCTAATGCTCAAGGGATAGAGGCTGCGCTAGAACTCGCAAAATCTTCTAAAGATCTCGTTATCCGGTTAAATAGGTGAGTTATGCAGTTTTATAGAACCGATAAAATGTATAAGTTGAGAATTTAATAATTTTAATGATAAATATATAAAAATAACGATACAAAACTTTGTAACGATATTCTTCAAGTATCGATTTAAGGTATCGATATTACTGTGAATTGATTTTAATACACTGACCTATGTTATCAAGTCAATTTCTACGACCAGTTGATATCGATATTAAATTCAAAATAGATTCTTAATGGATTTTTCATTATTGTATTAACAGACGCTTACTCTGACTTCTTGAAAGGTAATTTTAAAGGTAGATGGGAATCCTAGATCATTAATAAATATTTATAATCAACAGCACCACTCTCAATGACCCAGAACCATCACCACCCACACCTGAGCAGACTGAAACGGAAAACGTTCCCAAACCGGACCTCCCTGTGCTAGAACCAGGAGACCAACTCCTAATCGCATCCAATCCTCAAGGAGACCAGTTGGTACTCACAGCGAATCCAGAACTCAGCAAATACGATACACCTGATGTGCAGAAGTGGAATGTTCTAAACAAAATCACTGACAGAGGCAAAGATATTATTAGTATAATATACCCGCCGTTCGAAGAGGAGAGAAATGAGCAGAAATTCGATGATTCTGAAATGAAGAAAGCCGAGAAATATGCTATATCTAATAAGCAAGTTTTACTTACTGATGCGCTAGGGTTGAATATTAATGTTGGTAAAGTGAGTCAACCCACTCCGTTAGCACAAGTGGTGGAGGGAAGAGTGATAACTGAGAGCACTAAGGAGGCATTGGAGGGGATTGAGGGTAACTCGAAGTTATGGATCGGGAAGGATTACACGAATTTCATTGTTAAGGATTTTAATAATTTGGATCTGCCTTTTGTTGGTAAGTTTAATTTATCCTGTTTCTAATATTTATGTGAGCATATATGTTCCTTATGGACTCCAAGCTAGGACTTATTTAAAAGAAAATTTATAGCTAGAGAATTATCCTAGTTTCTTCTTCTTTTAAAAATGGCTCCACCGTTTCATCGGTGATTTTGCCAATGTCTAGTGGGTAGATGTTAAAATAATATCATATTTTTTTTAGAATAACTTTCGTTATAGAGAGTTTATAAGCGATCGAATGTTGATTCGTTCGCTTTTGATCGCCAAAAAGAAAAACAATGTTTTTTTTTTCTTTTTAAATGATAATAAATAAAATACTTTATTCATCACGTAGGCGAACATAGTTGCACTTATGATAAGTCAGGATACATTAAATTAATAATTATTATTATTACAAAAAGTCGCTTATATAACTACAGACATTTTTATAGGGAGTAAAATCGATCAAAAATAAATAAAGAAGCCAAGCTCGGGCTGGCAGGAAAGAGGATTTTTTTCCATTTTGTTTCATCATGGTCTTCAGGCTACAGATAATTAGTAGTACCCGTGATTATTTTGGCAGATATTTTAGTAATTAGATGATGTAATTTACTGGTGGTAGGTCTCTCATTATGTAGGAGGCCGTCTGGGTGGTTACCACCGCAATGTCTATTTCTACCGCCAAGCATCAGTGTGCATGCACTGTTGTGTTTCGGTTTAAAGGACATTGTAGCCAGTGTAACTATTGGACATAGTGAGACTTAACATCTTATGTCTCAGGATGACGAGCGCAGTGGAATGCCACACAGTACTTTGTAACTCAAGGTGCTGGATGGTGTTGCTACTGCTTATGGGTGGTCGTGTCGCTTACCATCAGGCGAACGGCATGCTCGTCTCGTCATTCAATGCAATAAAAAAGAATTGTAATGTCCGGCAGACCTGGTGGAGCGGCACGCGACGCCGCGCATGCCGTGGCACGACGTGTCCGTGGTACTCGCCGGCGCGGCCGCGCGGGACGTCGCCAGGCACTTCATACAGAGGTGGAACGCCGTCAAACTGGAGAAGGCCAGGTATGCGCACGCATGCTCACGCCTTTTATCCCCGAAGGGGTAGGCAGAGGCGCAACTAGTGCACCCACTTTTCGCCAAGCGTATTCCGTCCCATGATGTGATAGGGGGCGAGCCTGTCGCCATATCGGGCACAAATCTAGACTCCGGGCTGATACTGAATAGAAAAATCCAATATCACTTTGCCCGACTCGGGAATCGAACCCGAGACCTCAGCCTTGCAGTCGTACCGTAATACAACTACGCCACCGAGGCAGGTATGGCCTCCATAATACTTCCTACTACAAATCTTTAGATGATGGTACATCTCCATTCTCCTTTTTCAGTTTGAGAATATACGTCTAAAGGTTTTATTTTCACGCACGCAGCACTATGGCTGGCGACACTGAGTGATTTCACATTCTGCTGTTTCCGTTATCTGACAGATACACATACCGCCAAACTTCAAATCTGTTTCCACCAATCTTCAAATGTGTTTAAAAAAAAGTAGTCAACTGACCTGCTACGGAAGCCGCAGTCAACGTGTCAAAAGAAAGCTTATATTCGCATAGGGCTATAGAAATAATCAAAAACCGGACTATACCCAAATATAACCACTTCTAACTAATTTTTTTTTTGTTTCAGACAAAATCCAAACTACCCGTACCTTATTCCTAAGAGCTACTCAGACATTAAACCATTAGCAGATCTGGATAAAATGCTTACGTTAGAAATGAACACTGTCTCGTGTCAGGTGAGTTAAATATTTCATACAATATTTTTTTTAGTCAACAAATCAATTATTCCGGACAAAAACTCGGAATAAGACGAGCGCAGTGGAATGCCACACAGTACTTTGTAAGTCAAGGTGCTGGATGGTGTTGGTACTGTTTATGGGTGGTCGTATCGCTTACCATCAGGCAAACGGCATGCAATGGAATAAAAAAAATATTTTTGCCTATGAAAAAAAACATTTTACTTAAATGATTTGAATTAATTTCCAGGTGCTTAGAAGCGTGTCGAGTTGGTCCTGCGGCTTCCTGGACCCTGACACGGTGGAGCAAAGCATCCACGAGGCATACGTCGACACCATCACAAGGGCACAACACTACATTTACATCGAGAACCAGTTCTTCATTACTTTCTCGAGGTCCAACAGTAGTGTGCGAAATCAAGTAGGTACATTAATTATGATAGAAAAATTATGTTATATTTTATTTGTAACTAATTGTTGCTCGTGGCTTTGCCTCCGTAAAGTCGTTTCCCGGGATAAAATTCTCGTTGTGTACTTTTCTGGGAAAAATGTTAATAAAGAACATGGTCTATCCATATGCAGATTTTATCCAAAACTAAGCAGAATACACTGGCTAAAATGTCCAGAAATAAAATAAAAATGTAAACAACAGTGCATGCACACTGCTACTTGGCGGTAGAAATAGACATTGCGGTGGTACCCACCCAGACGGCCTCTTACATATGAGAGACCTACCACCAGTAAAGCATATCGCATATGTTCATTTAATATTGTGTTACAGATCGGCGAGGCGATATACAACCGCATAATGCGTGCGCACCGCAGCGGGTCCGCGCTCCGGGTGTACGTGGTGCTGCCGCTGCTGCCGGGGTTCGAGGGCGAGGTGGGCGCGCCCTCCGGCACCTCGCTGCACGCCGTCACCCACTGGAACTACCAGAGCATCTGCAGGTCACCACTCACCACACATCATATTATGCACAATACTATAGGGAACGTGCACGAACCATAGGTGGCAGCACAAAATCGACAACAAATATGTCGGAGACAAATAGATGGCGCTTCACTAAAATAAAATAAGTTTGTAACAACTGACAACAGATGGCACCACATTCGAATGATTATTAACGGAAACGTCAAGCGAGAAGCTTGAGTGAGGTCGCCACTGGACTAGCCAAACTAGTTTGACAATTGAAATGTCACCTGAGGCCTATATAAGGTCTAGCTCTCAAGAAAAATAGGCAGTGATCGAGCGGGAGCGCAAGAGAGAACATTGGATTGGCCTGTCTCGTGACGAACTCGCTGCGTTATCCGTCCTACGTCATGGAAGAAATATTCATAGTACCAGCTTTCTTCGACATCAGAAGTGGGATAAACAATCAATGCCCACAGAAATGGATTGTGCTCACTACATATGTACGCTATGTGGAATACATCGTACGATGGAGATATTTGACTACCCGCAATTTACGTGAAGAAAGAAATTGCGCTAATATCTGAATAAGAACTAGCCTACAATGTGAACAAAAGTGGACGCTATGTGTAACATGGCCATCGTCTTCATAGCTGTGAGGATATTTTCTACCTTAGACAGGGTTGTTGGCAATGGTGTCTACATGTACGGCAATTGGGAAACTAGTGCTGAAACATTCCTGAAGGCGTGCCGTTTATGGTGTGACAAGCACCGTGGTGTTGATAGTGACAGGACTGACAGGGACATCCGTGATTGCATCAGTAGAGGAAATCTGGTATCGTATTACCCATTACCCTTGTGTGAGGGTTCTGGTTTCTTTTTATTTCTTGGTTTGCAAATAGTGAGATCTTGTTTAACAGGGGGCATGTGCAGACATGGATTAACGAGTAATTCGTGGTTATTGTTGGTATAAAGCCGTCCTTAAACTTAAGGCCTTGGAGAAAGAAAATACCTGTTGTAGTAAACAATGACTGTACATGGCCTTGGTTGACAAAAGTGATCTAGGTGTAGGTATAGTGTTCGGTTTGAAGGAGTGCTGGCCTTCCTTGGTCAAGGCTTCGAATCGCAATACTGCACTGTTCAAAATTTTGGATTAAGAGCGCTACGTGCGATAATTTTGAGGTTGTCATGTTAAGATGACTACTGAATTTCTGCTCAAAGATTGATGTGAGACTTGACTAAAGTCTAGGATAGGGTGAACGGTTTGATGCTGTTGTGATATTTTTGATTGCAGAACTGAAGATCCTTGCAGGTTAGAAAACTGCATAAACTGAAGAGCCTCTGTGGGATCCGTTGGTGGATCTTAGCTGCGGTGATACAAGATGTTTGGTATCGTATCACCCGTAACCCTGGTTTGAGGGTTCTAGTTTCTATTATTTTCCTGTACCCGTTGCAAGTATTGGAATCTCAAGTACCATTTGGTAAATGACTGGTTCATGACTTGAGAATCGAGATGATGTCCAACTTACATCGCAGGTAGATTTCCCTGTTGTAGCAATGGGATGGCTGTTTAGAAAGTCTGACACGAGTCTTAATGTAAAGTCAGAATGGGCCGAGCCTTGTAATGCTGCTGTGTTTATTTTCTGATTGCAGATATTGGAAATCACTGCTGGCGGTGCCGCGTGTGACATGTCCGTTTCGGTAGGACGGTGTGCGGTGTAATGCAGCTGGTGAGCAGCTTCCGAGAGAAGATCTCCACAGATTGTCAATGACACTCACTTCACTTAAATAACTATTGAGTTGTATTCAGTTTGATCATTTACTGACGGCTGTGTTGCCGAAGAGTTAACCGTCATTTCTTCTCACCACGTGACACTGGGAGGTGATGGTGAGGGGGCATTTTGAGGGTGATGTATTATCCTTGTAGCGTTGGTGCGCTAGCAAGATGAACCGTTGGTGCGGAGATCTTTGCATTGGTGTGCAGGCAAGATGAGCCGTTGATGCGGCGGTGTTTGCATTTGTGTTCAAGCAAGATGAACCGCTGGTGCGGAGATGTTTGCATTGGTGTGCAAGCAAGATGAAGCGTTGGTGCGGAGATGTTCACATTTGGGTGCAGGCAAGATCAGCCGTTGGTGCGGAGATGTCTGCATTGGTGTGCAAGCAAGATGAACAGTTGGTGCAGAGATGTTTACATGTGGGTGCAAGCAAGATAAGCCGTTGGTGTGGCGGTGTATTATTCTCATTTGCGTAGATGCATAGATGACTTGGGCCGTTCACGCGGTGATGTGTTGTTTGCGTTGGTGCGCAAGGCGAGATGACCTGTTGGTACGATGAAGTGTGTTGAGGTATGGGGGTGACGAGCCGTTGGAGCGGCGCTTAGTGCAGTTATTGTTCTTTGAGTAAATGAGACTAATCGTTGGCAGTATAGTGATCCTTGTTTGTGGAAACAAGATAAGCCATTGGAAAGATTATAATAAGTGTGGTTGTACTCATGAAAACGTGCAACTAATAAAAAATTGGGATAGTAAATTAACTTACTATGGTAACCTGTGCACACGGTCACAGAGTTGACGCGTGGCGCATGTGTCGGTCACAGGGATGACTCTGTTGGCGAGTCAATTATGCTCACAGGAATGATTGTTTTAGTTTTGATTATGGTCACTAGGATGACTATAGAAATAATTTTATATCACGGTAGTAATAAGTGTTAATTGATTTTATTCTTCATGATAAGTGTGGTGACAGTGGCGAGTTCGGTAATAGTGATGAGTGAATTTTGGTTCTGGTAGAAGCTCGGGTAAGGACTCTATCAGCTTTATTTCGCTCGACCGTGCTAATACTATTGTGTAGTCGTGGCCCAGTGGAAATTCGGTGTCTCTCGAGGCAACTCTAATAGTCCGTGGGTTGCGGCTTGCGTTTGGCACTGGTCGAGGCTGTGGTTTGTAGAGATCATACTATATAGTGCTCCACGAGATGGATATGCGTTTGTAAGATGCGATCCACGGGATGGACACGCAAGTGGGAGTCACGATCCACTAGAGGGTTATCAAGACAGCAATACGCTGGTTGGCTGCGAGAGTCGTGGCACAAAAATGGAAAACTCGTTGTTGCGTGTCCTAGTGGGGAACGCATGATGGAGGCATATCCCGGGAGACTTGTGCTTGGTGGCACAAGTGGATAGTAGAACGCCCGATGAAGTCATGTCCTGAGAGGATTGTGCTTGATGAAGGAACAATGTCTGAGCGTTTAGTGACGTTTGAAATTGTCTGGTAAAGTTAGCAAGTGATGATATTGTTGACAGTAGAGTTTGATGCCTAATCGAGACTTAAGTTGAAGATGGACCTTCAGCAATTTTGACATTCTATCAACTGTATTGTAGTGTGTGCCTGGAGTATTCTTTTGAAGATGATTGTGCTTTGTGTCAATCAGAGTAACACACGGGGACGTGTGTGTCGCAGGATGGCCGTGTCGGAGACAAATAGATGGCGCTTCACTAAAATAAAATAAGTTTGTAACAACTGACAACAGATGGCACCACATTCGAATGATTATTAACGGAAACGTCAAGCGAGAAGCTTGAGTGAGGTCGCCACTGGACTAGCCAAACTAGTTTGACAATTGAAATGTCACCTGAGGCCTATATAAGGTCTAGCTCTCAAGAAAAATAGGCAGTGATCGAGCGGGAGCGCAAGAGAGAACATTGGATTGGCCTGTCTCGTGACGAACTCGCTGCGTTATCCGTCCTACGTCATGGAAGAAATATTCATAGTACCAGCTTTCTTCGACAAATATATTCTTTTACACACACACACACACACACATACATACAGAGAGAGAGAGAGAGGCGCAACTAGTGCACCCACTTTTCGCCGTGCGTATTCCGTACCATGATGTGATAGGGGGCGAGCCTATCGCCATATCGGGCACAAATTCCAGACTCCGGACTGATACTGAATTTAAAAAACCCAATATCAATTTGCCCGACCCGGGAATCGAATCCAAGACCTCAGCATTGTAGTTTTACCGTACAGCTACGCCACCGAGGCAGTATATATATTCTTTTAATATGTCAAAAATTATAAAATACGGTTTACATACACAGCAATACATTATCAACAAATTAAATGTTATTTCTCATCTTTTTAATCTATACTAATATTATAAAGCTGAAGAGTTTGTTTGAACGCGCTAATCTCATGAACAACTGGACCGATTTTGAAAATTATTTCACTAATAGGAAGCTACATTACTCCAGAGTGCTATAGGCTACTTTTTATCGCGGAAAAACTTTTCCACGCGGGCGGAGCCGCGCGCAATGCTAGTATGAATATATTACGGCCATATCAAGTATCGATAGGCTGAAGCTTACGACGTGCACGTTCCCTATATGCCACATTTACCACACTCATTAATGGTGGTAGAATAATTATATCTGCCCAGATAGAAACCACCGTACGTTAAAAACCGCCATAGTGGCTCACATGAGTCGCGTATCAAGATCAGCCTGTATATCTAGTTCAAACAGGCTGACATGAGTCTACTAACGAGGAATAAACACTAACCAGTCAACCATCTGGAACTCTCCACTTACCATCAGGTGCAGTGGGCTCACTTTACCTTAAATAAATCCATCACCAAATAATAAACATCCCATTCTAGGAGTCGAGACGCTATCCTCACCCGTCTCTACGAGTCAGGAGTATCAGACCCGTCCCAGTACATATCGTTCCATGGACTTCGAACCCATTCCACGCTGGAGGGTGAACCCGTCACGGAGCTGGTCTACGTCCACTCCAAGCTGCTGATAGCTGATGACAAGACTGTGATATGTGGCAGCGCCAATTTGAACGACCGGTCTATGTTGGGAAGCAGGGATTCGGAGGTGGCTGTGCTGTTGCAGGTATGTGGGTAGTTTATCCTGGCAGTGTGATTTATACTGGATTGGGTGTTGTTCAGGAGGGGGGTATATTTGTCTTTCGATGGTTAAAAAATTCCAGCCTGTGTTTAATGCAGGTTGGTTGACTTCATCAACGTGGCTCGTAAGGTTCTACGACTATTCTCTTTCGCCAATATTGAGATAGGCTGGCTCCCTGACATATCATAGAAATATCCTATAATTTTGTAGCTCATAGCCTTAACGATCTATTGACGTAACAGTGCATCCTCAGCAGACATGACAGGATATTAAATAAATTTTATTCCTAATCCCAGGACGAACAATTTACTGATGGCGTGATGAACGGCGAGGCGTTCCCGTGCGGTCGCGTCGCCGGGGCTCTGCGCAAGCGTCTGTTCCGGGAACACCTGGGAATCTTGGACATCGACCCGGACCAGCTGGACTACAGCATCGACGACCCATGCTCCGAACACTTCTACAGGAACGTGTGGCAGGCGACGTCTACACGGAACACACAGATATATGAGGAGGTGAGGTTTATCGTAGCAAAACCTGATTACCGTCGTCTATAAATACTTCAGGTAACCAGGACACTTTAGAGGGTAGTTGGATATATGGCAAATACATAGATCGTATGAAAGACGGCAAAAGTATCCAGAATAAAAATATGAAATATGCATATATGTGAAATCATTTCTAAATTTTCTAGGTTTTCCATCCCATACCGACAGACGCCGTGCACACATTCGCGGAGCTCAAGAAATATCAAGAGGAACACTGCGAGACGTTATGGCACAAGGAACCTGCGCTGGCCAACAGGAAGATTGACCTCATACAGGGATACCTCGTAGATATGCCCTTAGACTTCCTGTGCAATGCTGTGCTGACGCCGAAGAACACTACCATGGAAGGGATGATGCCTACGTCATTGTGGACGTAAATGGGAATGTTTCCCATCATGGGAAATCTTTCCTATTGTAGTAACGTACATTCGAAGGCAGTAACTGTTGAAAATTTGATTGTTGTGTGATTGTGAGGTTATGAGAGTATTTCCTAGTGTAGGATAAATTTCCCTTTTACAAAATTTGACGTCGATCTTTGTAGAAAATAAGTCTAATGTACACAAAACTTAATGTTCAATTAGTATTCTGATAATAATGTATTTATATCGGTCTAGGCAACTAAGTTAGACTTGTAATATTTAAGCCTAAATGATTTTACTGTCATATTATATGCTTGTTATGAATCTGCTATTAATTAGATTTTTGTATTTATTATTTAGATCTATTATGTCGCGTTATATTATTTCAGAGATTATTAATAATTCTCAGATTATTACATCGAATAATAAGTATTGTTGTTCTTGCCGTTTATTTATCATGAATTTAATGAATCTATTTGTAGAGTATGTTTTTGCTATTTCACTTAAAAATTCTTAATTATTTATAATATTTTATGTAGATATAGGTTAATTGACATTTATAATAATTTATGTTGTAATTAATTTAAAGTGTATAAATAAGAATTCCGTCGCTGTCTTAGGTCCGTATTTAATAGAATGACATAATAAATCTAAGCTTACTATAGAATATACTATATCTAAGTTAATATTTTAAATCTGCACTTTCCAGTACAACCTAATCGTCTATTACAACCATGCCTATTAAAACGATAAAATACGTTAACCACATAACTATTGTCGATTATATTTCTTACAACAATTTACCATTCCTGATAAGTACGTATAACATCGCCAAACATAAGTTGTCGCTTCTAAAAAGCATAGTAGTACTGCCAACTTGTGTTTGATGGTTTGCAACGATAAATATTAAGATATGGTAATGTTATATTATTACAACCAAAACTATTAATAGTAGCGGCACATAACTTGACTGGTCGTCGAAATTGGAGTAGAAAAATTTTTACGTGCCCAGAAATGCCTATTAATCTGTTTGATTTTTATTGATTCGAAAAATTTCGATTGAAATCAATATTAATATGGTACGCCATGGTATGTTATAACACAATGGCTCCCTTTGATAACAGGCACCCAAAAAATGGACATCTAGTCCATTTAACGTCAGCATAGCCCCAAGATATGTGCCGATACTAATAAATATAAACTCCACCGTACAACCAAATGCATTTAAAACATTCCAACACAATGCCGCACGGTGCTACCAAGTATTAAAGGTGTTAGTAGACTGAATTAATTGTCTACGATTACAAACTAAATAATATATGCATAGTGAAAAAACTATAGGAAAAAAAGAGAAACTCTTATTGACCACCATATTAAAATATTTTTAAAAACTATTTTCGTGGAAGTTTTGCAGTTGTACATTTCGTAGAAAATCTTGAAGTTTCATATTTTTATATTGAGCTCCTTCCTTTTAAACGATATTTTAAAATATTATAAGTTATAACATGTATTGTTTTTGATAATTTAAATGTTTATATATTATTTTTATACCAGAACATAGATAAAGATGCCACAAATTAGTGTCACATTTCATATATGTTGAAATTAAAATAATTTACTTAAACCTTACCTACAGTACAAAGTCCTACGATATCGTATTGCTGCACGAGCATATCCTATTACAAGAAAAACATAACTTAGTGTTTAATTTAACGTAAGCAGTAAATATACTATAATGTACGTCTAAGGTGATATAAAAAAAAACACGCAATTTAAAAGTACGAAACGAGCAATTATTAAGTAATCACTTCGCCTTTGACCACCTACAACAAAAAGAAAATTGGTTTGTATTGTTACCAATTCCTTAATTAGATAATTTCTTCTTGCTCCTTTACGATAGTTTTCTAGATCTATATAACCTTAGTTTAGTTTCATAATGTTGACAACTGCAAAGAACACGGTCCATCCATAGTAATATGAAAAGAAAGGACAGAATGATCTCCGGCAGATATTTATAAGTATTTTACCGGTGATTAAGTTATGTTATTAATGTGCAATGATTGAGTTGATGCTTGAGTGTAGACGTAATAAATCCTAACGTATCTGTGTACCTCTTAAAAGCTTTATTGTTTTGATGAATCGATGTATAATTGTTTTGTGTTGTGAGAATTAATATATTTGTAATGAGAATGGAAGTTTTATTTTTTCTAATATTTACTCACGTCTCCAATGTCGACCTACGTATCTATATGGAGTAAATGTGCAATGCAATCGACCCTGCATTATATTATACTGCCCACTGCCGAGCACGAGCCTCGTCTACTACTGAGAGGGGTTTGGCCTTAGTCCACCATGCTGCCCTAGTGCGGGTTGGCAGACTTCACATACCCTCGAAATTCTTATGGAGAATTCAGAATGTATGAGAAAACAAATGTGTAGGTTTCCTCATGATGTTTTCCTTCACCGTTAAACCGAACGATAATTGATAAACAATACACACGTAATTTCGAAAAGTCAGAGGTGTGCCCAGTGGCGTAACTATGTCATCTGAGGCCAGT
Organism: Sphinx pinastri; assembly: GCA_947568825.1. Classification (NCBI taxonomy): domain Eukaryota; kingdom Metazoa; phylum Arthropoda; class Insecta; order Lepidoptera; family Sphingidae; genus Sphinx; species Sphinx pinastri. The sequence continues at coordinate 2,956,394 of OX387623.1, forward strand.
GGCAAATTGATTGGATGGGGCCCCCAGTAAAAAATCTCACATTGACGTACATGTAAGATCATACAAAATGAAAGATAACGCAAGGAAACTTTTTTTTAAAAAAATCACTCATTTTATATGATTTTACGTTGAAAGTACAAAAATTGTCTCTTAGTGTTGACAAAGTCTTTCCGATGAAGTATTAGAAAAATCAAATCAGTTTATTTTTTAATAATCACGATGAAAAGCGAAAGTTTTGGCGGGAAAGCGCGAAAGACAGAGTTACTTTAGCAGTTTTTTTTTTTATAATGGCATTTGTGTTCACATTTTGCAATGTCAAGTTTGGTTTGTCTATTTTATTATCTGTAGTATGTCGAAGTAAAGCAGTGGCTACCTTACCTAGACTTTATCGAGGAGTTTTGGCAGCAACAAAAAAACACTTGATTAGCACAATTATTTCAATTCACTTCATTTGAGCTCTTTAATAGAACTAAATTGCATAATATACCACCATAATTATGCAATATATCAAATCAATTTATTTTGCTATAAACATGGTATGTTACAAAGGTGTTAAACATAATATATATGTATTATACATAATGTGCAACATGTTTTACCGTTTCAACGGCATGCAAAACATTTATAGGTAGGTATCTACTGTCTGCTTACAATTAACATAAATTCTTTTGTATAATTATTATTTCTATAGAGAGATGGTCTAGGTAATGCGCACTTTACAATTATATATACAGTTATTTATCCTTACATGATAAAAATTCTTGGATTGTATAGAAACATTTATAACACTAAATATCACCAAAATAATGAATTAAAACAAGAGCACCTCATTACACTTCCAAGTTCCCGCCAAAACTCTACTTTCGCAGTTATATTTAATCAGGATAATGGCATACAGCGGGTATAATATTTTAACTACAGCGCCCTCTTCAGGAAATATCATTCAACTTTAATTACACAAGGAAGCTTACTAAGTGACAATCGTAATCACAGATGGCAGTGTACCTGCAATTTAAATTAAGAATTCTCGCTTATATTCTAATTATTTTTTAGCTCTACACTAGAGGGCGATAAGTACATCTTATATGCACTAATTATTTTTTTGGTGTGAAATAAAGTTTTGTATACGAATTAGGCAATTAATTGAAGCAATTACTTTGTTTCGTAGTTTTATCATAGACTGGCTTTTGCGCGCGACTCCGCCCGCGTGGAAAAGTTTTTCCGGGATAAAAAGTAGCCTATAGCACTCAAGAGTAATGTAGCTTCCTATTAGTGACAGAATTTTCAAAATCGGTCCAGTAGTTCCTGAGATTAGCGCGTTCAAACAAACAAACAAACTCTTCAGCTTTATATATTAGTATAGAGTATAGATATTTGATGAAAATAGGTACTTACTATACAGGAACGGCAGATAATGATATTTTAATGTAAGTAATTAGGTAAGCAGATAAGTACCTAGGTGGGCAGCTAACAATAAGTAACTGAAAAAATATTTACTTACTTATACTTATTACTTACATTCATGAAAGTGATCACGCTTTAGAAAGGGATAACAGGTAGGCAGCCAATACAATATAATTATCCTGCCTCCTTTGATGTTATAGAGGCGCATGTGCAGAACTCTTCCGCTCCCGTAAGCCTGTGACGAGGACCAATCAGGATTCAAGAACAAGACAACTATACCTAGAGGCCCTAGAGCTGCATGATTACTTTATGTCTCTCACACTATTTGCTTATATTACCTGGCCATCTGAAAAGCAATGCACCGAGCATTAACTATGTTTATGATCATTAAAATACTTACCTAATTCCAAGTAATATCGAATTAATATTTGTAGAACTTTCAATTGAAACATACTTAGCTACTTTGATTAATAAATTAATCAAAGCTTAGCACATGTAATGTCGTATTGCAAATATCAGAAACGTTACCTACATTAAAAAAAAAAAAACAAGATATTAATTTCCTTCACAGCCCTCCACCTATCTATTAAAAATACCAACAATTTTGTTACTAATCTGAGTGATGTGTTCTGTGGAACCAATAGTCCTTCCTGATTGCTATAATTGTTACTTTGGGTGTATAAATATTAAAAACAAAGGAATGATGGTCCTGATATTTCCAAACTTGACCATAAAACGGGCAAAAATGGGATTAATAGGAGTAAGATATACCAGCTTAATAACTCTATCATCTCAACGTCCTCACTTTGAGGATTATATTTGGACTACCTTGTATCTATTTATCATTCCATCGTGAGGTAGAGCGTTGACACCTTACGATTCAGGGGAAGGTGATATCTTACATTTTGATCGGGGGGGGGGGGGTGTTCAAAGCGAAAACTTTGTGTAAGTAGATTATCCCAAACAGGACAAAATGACTATAGAGAACACCCAGAAGTCACTTCCGACTAGTGGGGGCGTTTATCGACATTCGACTGTAGACTGGTAGATCCTGAAACTAGGCGTAGATAACACATTGTGTGAGTTAAATCTTACATGAGTTATCCAGGATGGGACCTACCAGAGACGGTTGATGCCACGCAATTCGTATAATCTCAGCTCAAATCTTTCTACAATATACTTGAAAAAATATTTTGCGCCGACTCCCGCGAATGAGAAAAAGCAAGGAAAACCAGATTTAAAAAATTTCGTGGTTATGATGCTTAAGCTATGTTGATAAACAGGGTGGCGGCCTAAAAAGTATTTAAGAAAAAAGAATTGCTCACCTTTTAAACTTGTAATTCTTTTAGAATCCAAACGTGATCCTTTGCACGTGTTCAAATATTTATTCTTTTCAAAAATAAGTACAAAAAATCATCAGTTCTCGTTAAAAACAACGCCTAAACTTCTTATCCCACATAATTTTTATTTTTATAATTATGCGCGAATGAAAAGCCTAAGGATTTTTTTTCTTAGAAGCGCCGTTTTTTGTGTTGAATAACATTTAACTTTAAATAATAAGGTCGTTTTTATATGCCTAATACTTACACTTAGCGGCCCAATCGAGGGTTGCCAGATTGAAAAATGTAAATAACTGAATAACATTTCAAAATGTCAGGATTTTGGAGTTGTTGTCTGGAGAAATGCACTAAGTGACTAAAGGCATCAACATCTTTTGAAAAATAAAGTTCATTGGGAAATCGGAGAGCTCTTGCCGTGTAAAGAAGATTGCATCTTTTCAAATTTCAATTGAATTACAACATGATAAGCGGTTTGTCGGGATATTTTGTTATTTTTCGGGACATGAAAGAAATGTCGGGAGAATCCAGACGATAACCGACCATCTGGCAACCCTAGCCCAATCGCTAATAATATAATGTTTCTTAGCCGTAGACAGAGTAAACAATATACTTAGACTACTGTATAGCTCCTATTCAGTCCTACAGAAAGGGATGGTACTATAGAGGTATTGCTTATGAAAGAAAGGGATAGAATCGTTTTATTGCCGTCCCGTAGTGCGTGCCGGTTTTTTCAAGGTCGGAATTGAAATTCCACACTTTGCCTCTGTCGTAAAGTGGTTGTGCTTAGTATGGGGTGTTTTCAGAGTGTTATAAATCTATTAAAAGTGTCAATAACTTTACTAAATCCATTACAAAATGGTGCGGTGTAACGTGCGGTGTAGATTTACTCAATTCACTTGTCAAATTTTCTGTCTCATGTGGCCACGGCATGTGTTCCTCTATGTTTCCTTCCTCTATGTTCTTAGCGGTGGATACGCTATCCTGCAGGGGACTTTAGAACCCACATTATAAAATTTGCTGTTTACAGTGCCTCTAATTAGGCAGGTTATAATCCTCTGCGGCAAAATACCAAACTAACTTCAAAAATGTCCACGTAGCCTTCCAAAATTATTGTATAATAAATAAAAATAATTTTATTTTGCACAAACAAACAATTATGACAAGGAGTAGGAACTTACACATCAGAAGTACCTAAAATACTAAAAATAATGACAGTGCTAACAGCTAGTTTAAAATAAAAAATTTGCACCAAGTTTTCTTTCACGTAAAATTTTTCCGTGAAAAAGTGTTCATAAAAGGTATAAATATATGTATATATGTACCTTTTTTACTTATGTAGCTACTTAATGACATCCGGCCCCATATTTGAATTATAAATAAAATACATAATAATTAAAAAAAAAATATTCGATATATTTGTTCATCCAGATTAGAAGTAACCCAACAAACATGCATTCTATTATAATACCTAAGTATTTGCAAGGAGTCGTAACCCAATTAAACGAATTATTAATGTAGCCGTTCTTCCTTCGACATAAATAACATTATCTAAGTAACCGACAGCGGCACAAGCTAGGTCATAAACGACGACGAAACAGTATCTATGTAAGTAGAAGCCAGAAGGGAAGTAAGAACTAAGAAAAGAGCGTTCAACACTTTTTTATTGTTGACACTACGAGTATATCACTAACCTAGGCTCCTCCATGTTATGTACTCAATTTGTATATAATAATCGTTACCTACATAAGGCTACATATAAGTGTCGGGTTGCTTCTGAGAAATTAGGACTGCTTACGGGATCAGCTGTTCAACATAAATATGTGTTTTTTTCCATTTTCATCCGATATATATTTAAAAGGTTATCTACTGAAGTAAGAGGGAATTAAAAGCAAAATTGTCCTAAAGGACAGAACCAGTTAGGGAAAAAAAACTAAAATAACACGCTTTATAGAAAATCCAACAAAAATGTTGAAAATAAATTTTAATAAATTTGAATTAGGAATAGTGTAAATAAGAAAAAAAAGTATTTTATTGTATAAAAAGCGCGTCTACTAAGTTGTAAAATAAGTAAATGAATTTCTTACTATTTTAGTACCTGCGTTTAGCTAATGTATATTTAATTACGGCTCTCGGACAAATTAAAGTTACCTTCTCTGCTTCTATTTAGATATTTTTGTTATAAAGTTGCAAAATTAACTTCTGTTGTACCTAAGCTACCTACTTTGATTTAGGTTCACACAAGTTATAGATAACGACTCTTCATAAAAGTTTAGATTGCTTATGTGTTAGTTGGAGTGAAAACATGTAGGGATGTAACGTGTCATTAATTTCGTTGCACTTGTTACTGTGCGTGCGTGTGTGTTTGTGTGGGTGTGTGCGTGTTTGTGTGGGTGCGTGCTTGCCTCGTGTTGTGGTGGTATGTGCATAAGTGCGCCTGCGTGTGCGTGCAGCGCGCTCATTACGCTGCATTATTTGTTACGTTAGGGCCGGGATGGGCCCGTGCCCGTCGCCCGTCCCTATCGCCGCGAGTCCTACGCTCCCTTCCGCGCCGGTATTTGAATAGGCCGCGCGCGTTGCGTAACCCGCGGCCAATGACAGCGCCCCTGCACATGCACGGGGCGGAGTCCTTACGTCACCGCGCTCTGCCCCCGCCGTCGCCGCGCAGCCGCCGTGACGTCACGTAGCCGCCGCCTGTCCGCGCGCCCCGCACCCGCCCCGCGCACAATACGCGCGACCACAGCGCCGTGCCCGCAAGCGGCCCTGCATAGAAACTCACGACAAAACACTCGTGCGCTCAAAGATGGCGGATGGGTCGCCCGAGGACCGCGCCGGCCCGAATCAAATGAACAATTTAACTTTTTCCGCGGCTGATAAAGGACATCGTGACACAAAAAAGTGCAGTGCCGATACATTTGACGGCGACAGTGTAAAGTTATCTTTGTACATGGACCAGGAAACGAGTGATTCGTGTGAGAAAAGTTATACGCGCGGCGTGGCTGTCGAACGCGGGCCGCTCGCCGCGGTTACACGAAAACAGACCGATGCGAACGTGCCGGAGAGCGACGACAGGAAGAAGAGATGTTTCGACAGATACGATAGCTCCGAATCTTCTGACAGGTGAGCGCTGAGCGGAACTAGGTTTATGTTACACTTTAGAGGAAATACTCGCCCGCTGTTGTTTGTTTGCGATCGCGTTATTCCAAAGAGTCAATGTTCTAGTGACCGGAGGCTGATTTAGATGTCATGGCCATCGTGAAAAACTTTGGTGTTGCTAGGCAGAATCGGGCCATCGGCGCGGTTGAACGCCCTCGGAGTCGGACTATTACGCTGGGCGGCTTCGTTCGGTGCACGTTATTGAGATCGGCCGGCGCGGCGGCGATGTCGTAACGTTACGAATTTGTTGCCATAATGACGCGAAGATGATGCGATAGAGCGAGCAACTCGCAGATTACATCTCGTGCAAGTGTCGTCGGCGTGGTTGCTCGGCAGTCATGGGCTCTGTGGGCAGACGCGTGAGACGTGAGTCGCACTCGTGACACGGCAAGCTGCTAAACACCTAACCTTGGCTTGTAATTAGCCACCAGCCACCGGTTAATACCAAAAATAAACATGTCGCTCTTGAATTTTTACTCGTTTCTTGTTTACATACACCTTCGGCAAGTTATTTAACGTGCACACAAGTTCAAGAGCGCAGACGGAACTCGGAACACTTGTTCTTGAGACATCGAAACTTGTTTCATGCCCTGCATCGACTCTTCAACAACTTGTTTCCCAAAACAAGAGGGAAGCAGAGGGTATTGAAGGCCTATGAGTTTCGGTTAAGACCTTCTAGTCACGAAAGCGAAAATATTCTGTATTAGGAAACATTTGACGCGATAAAAATATCTAATAGTTCAAGAACAATTTTCAATGATGTGTTAATTCTGCAAATAAATGCATAACAGAGCAAAGTCGAGTTTGCAACTTGTAAAATAATTTTACCTACTTATGTCTGCTAAATCAAAGATTTATATAACTTTTACAGACTAATGCTAAGAATTGTTTGATCATACCAAATACCTAGGAAACATTTTCGGTGGGCATTTAACAAGCCTATTTTCTTTATTGTAATAGGTACAACATATACAGGTATTCATGACTCATAGGCGCTTGCTTATTTTATTGTATGATGTTAAATGTATCAAGGTGGATCTACCTTTAAATTGCATACCTATTATCTCTCCTTATAGATTTCTAACACATTATAGTGCATGTATGTCTGTTATGTACCTGGTATCTACAACAGAGAAAGATAAGGAAACTCTACATCTAAGATTTCTTATTAATGTTATAAGATTATAAGATTTAACATTTTAAAATACCACAGAAAGTTATAGAATATCTTCACTTTAAAACAGTGGGAGTTAGGTAATGACTATTTGTCACTAATAACAAAGGGTTCATGGAAAACATTACAATTGTAGTTTTTCTTTTGTTAAAAAAACAACATCATTAGTGAAGTGTCAGCACTGGCTTGGCTATATTTGATAAATTAAGAAACTTTTTGGAGTTTTTTTTATTCTATTATTGTATTGCATGATTTAAAAATTAATTTTATTATGATAAAGTACTACACTGCATTCTCATAGCAATTTTACCAATTACTTTATATGTAGTAACCCCATTTATGATGTATCAGTCTGCAGTCATCATCATGTAAGTAATAGTTTTTGGACCAATGCTTTGCTTTCGATGTTAGTTGATCAGTTCTATAGTTTTCAAAAAGGTTCAAATAAAATTTGTATGTAGTAGGCCTACTACTTCTTTTTGTGTAAGTGAATGCTGCTATAAAAGACATTATTAAAATTACTAACCATTGTTAACAATCATTTATTTCATTGTAGTGCTTAATTTTGATCATGATATTGTGATGTTAGTGTTTGCATGTGCGGGGGACAACCATTTTGTTTCCTAATTTACTTTATTGACTCAATTATGTTTTTTGTGTAGCTGATATATAATGCATGAGGCATTATTTTCGTTGATTATTTTTTTTATTGTGCTTATTAAGCTTACTCAACATGTTGCTAGATTTTATAAATGTCAGTTGTTGATATGAACCAGAATTAAATAAATGCCCTTCATTTTGCAATTATCTATTTGCGTAAAGGCCTATGTTCAACTGTGGTCTTCATATGGCTGATGATCATGATGAGCCAAAATTGATGGTCTTTTGAAAAGATGCTGGATGGTGTTGCTACTGTTTATGGGTGGTCGTATCCTTAGCACCAGGCGAACGGCATGCTCGTCTCGTCAATTAATGCAATTAAAAAAAAAGAACGGGTTGCACTCCGGGAGTGCCGGCAGAAGTGAAAACTTGAACATTAACGTTGTGCATTTTTGAATATTTTGGAATGGTTACGGAATAATTTCGCACGAATTGTTTTATTTATCAGTATAAACGTAGTAGCATTTATGTGGTTAACTACAATATTTATTTATTGCGCTATCGTCATTGATGTATTAAAAAACCCAAGATGCACAGTTTCTTGCAAATAACACATCAATAAGTGTCGTCGATAAGTCAAACTAAAAAAAGAAACAAACAATTACAAATTTTGATTGATTAAACACAAATTCGATCTTACGCCTACCACATAAAGTAGATTCTTAAACGCGAGCAACGCACGTTTAGTCTGGTTTTTGATAAATGTCAGAAATGCAATGGTCATCACAACCAAAGTAGAATAAATCAAAATTTGAAAAAATAATGTTACGTTCTTTCGTACTCGTGCCGTGCCAACGCTGGGGAAATAGCTTCTCTACGCATTTTCGATCAGGGTCACGTGATCCTGACGCGAGTTTAACATTTTATACCCATCCCAAAAGTGCTCAACGCCGCTAAAGAAGTTTTCACTTCAAAAAAAGCTCAAAAGACGCTATTACATAATCTGACGCACAACCAACATCACGTTGAACTTGACTCAATTTTAATATCAATGTAAACATTATCACAGTATGACGCAAAGAATTTCTAGCTCAGATATGATAAAACATAATCTTTTTGTCTTCACAAGCGCGCCATATCACATGTTGCGAATTTACGTTTATCTGTTTCATAAAGTTTCTAGGCCTAGTAACTGCTATTATCTATATGTCGTGTATATTTGTGTGAAGTACCTACCTAGTCATGTGCGAAACGTTATGGCCTTGTGTGTATTAAATGAAATTTTAGAGAATTGAGCGTAGCCGGTACGGTCGCCGTGAGATAGGTTGCGTGAAGTGTCGAGATTTCAAATTCGGAATAATTAGTGTCGTTAAACTGGAAAGAAGTCTTACTGGTTCTTGAAATGTTAGTTATTTAGACCCACATAAAATTACATCGAAATTTGAAGTGTTAATTGTGGTCCTTCGTTGGTATCCAAATAAAAGAGGATCATACTATACCTACTCGTGAACTTATTTTTCTCTGGCGGGAATTGAACCCGCGACCTCTTGTTTCTTAATTGGCATGGCGCTGCGGAAGTCGCTACAGTCGTAAACACAAATTAGTAAGGAGAGTAACATGATTAATATACTGTATAGTTACTAAGGAATATGGAGTCATGTCTGCATAAACACTATAATATAGATATATTATGTTGTGAACCGTCATATAAACTATTTTACTGCCCAGTTTTTATTTCTTAATATAAAAACGTACGTTAATTAAAATTTGAACATATTATATCTTAATTACTGTTGAGATTACATTAATTATGCCACGATTTCCATTGAAGATAGTTAGGTTTTTTGCTAATAACGTCTGAATATTCATATTATGTTGTCAAGACCACTCTGTGTGCACACTGCTATGTTTTAGTTTGGGATAATTTAACATAGTTCTTAGGCGTTGGGCTCAAAACGTCCTTTCTAATCCCTATTTCCGAAAATTTATAATTAATTAAGACAGGTTGGTCTGGGAATCTTTGGGGGAGGCCTATGTTCAGCAGTGGACATCTAAAAGCTGAAGAAGAAGAAGAATCTACTTATATTTTTTTTTGTTAAAAAAATACTAGTGAATTAGCTGCTAGTAATTTTTAAATTATCTCACAAGATTTCTAAGTTATTTAAATGTCATGGACTTGAATTTCAAATAAGATACCCAATAGAGAGGTACATCGCTCTTTTTGTGTATTGCAATTTGCACTGCATTTTTAGTCACGTCCACATAAAAGTAATACAAATTAATTCATTTACATTCCACTGTCCAGTATCACATCCATATTTATTGAAGGTCATACAGAAAATATGAGTGTCAGACAACTGTTTGCTAAACGTCCTATTTATATATTCAAATTTTGATGTGAATATTTATTTACGTACAAACCGGCCATGGAAACACCTCTGCAAATGGTAACACTTGTACACTGACTTGTTAATTATCATAAATTCATAATATTTCCCGAACCGTAGAGGCGTGCATTGTTGAATATATTCTTTTGGAATTGTATCGATTCAAGAATGTGGAATTTTTTAAGAGTTAAGTTATGCTTAAGCTGTTACAATTTACAAACAATAACTTACGACTAAAATAAATAAAAAATACAAAGAAAATATTTCGATGTCTTGTAATTTTCCGTTCAGTCTCATAGCAAAGGGAATAAAAAATCGCATAATGCATTCGAATTTTGTGTAACATTCCCGCTTATGACATCGTGTCTTCTGTTAATCAGGCCTAATTCTAAAATATTCAAATTAGATTATATTGCTTTCTTTGCAAAACCACGTTTTGGTTTAAGTTGCCAGTATGCGGAATACCACCCAAAGTATAGTCAGCCCCAAATTATACATTGATAGGAAGACGATGACCGTATATCTTTGGTGTTTATTCGTATTACATTCATTTTAGGTTGTCTGTATGTATGCGGATGATGGCCCTATGTTCGGGGCGCACCCAGGGGTTCGGGCGCGGTCCTGCACGCGCCGCGGCGGTTATCGCGTGCGCCCGTGTGTGACCCACATAGGCGACATTATCTGCGCGATATCGAACGGCCACGGAATTGGGACTCGGCGCGCCATGCCGAGCTACTAGTCGAAATTATGCGCTTGGATTTACGAAAAAATGGTACAAGTTTTACATAACAATAAAACTTGTATTATTAAGCAGAGACGATGCACAGCATCTGTGAGAGTGCGTCATACTTCCCCTTAGCATTTCCGGTCAAATTGTGTTCCTTCCGGTCCGTTTCGGCCAATCAGCGTTGAGCAAATATCACGTGGTCTCAGGTGACCGCTTGCGGTATGGTTCTGCCATCGTACCTCATAGAAGTCTCACACCAGGAGGCCTTACAGGGATGCTGTGCATCGTCTCTGCTTAATAATACAAGTTTTATTGTTATGTAAAACTTGTACCATTATTCGGCATGTGACGATGCACAGCATCTGTGAGAGACCTGTTTATAGCTCTTGGTGACCACGCAACGACGCTATGTGATGAGATTAATATAAAACAACAAAAATCTGTAATAACAAAAGTGATTGCACTTTTTCGTATTATAATTCTATCAACACACTTAAATAAGTGAAGGTGGCTGATTAACAATGTTTGCCAAGAATAATTATCAGATTATAATAATTCTAATTGCGTTCATAATCACTATATTGAAACGAAATATTTTATGAAACTGGTTCAAAGTTTAAAGAAAGATTTGATACCGATGGAGTTGATTTACCAACAATTTGTTTTCGATAAAACTTTGAAAACGTATTCTCCCTACGCCAGTTACCTCTCGCAAGGATTTCCTCTAATGGGAAATTTTCATACCAATTTAAAGAAGCTACTGCTGAGCGTACACTGCCTGGCGAGGCTGATATACCCGCATCCTTGAGGACAGACTTTACCCAATTCCCTATTGTGGTTTGTGACGCACCACGATTAGGACCTCGTATTGAAATAAATAGGGCATTATTACACTCAGCAGTGCGCCTTTCGGCTCCCAAATTGACAACTTTATGGATCCAATAAATGGGACATACATTATTGTTATTGTGCTGTAGCAACTTCCAACCGGATTGTCGATACGAACATGTATCAGTCTTTGAACCGAAAGATGGATAAAAAATACAGTAATTACCATTATTTACATAATATTCCGGAGAAATCTTAAGAAGCGTTAAATCATGTACACACCTGCCTGAAGCTAGCAGAAGAATACATGCTAACCTGCGTGAAGCTTCGAATAAAGATTCACAATTTGGGGGGTTCACTTGTAACCAGTCGACCAAGTCGCTTGGATCCCAAATTGGAGCTTTTCAATTCTAGGTTTTTGAAGTGAAATAGCTTTTAACATGTGTTTAACCAAGAAATTTGAATTTAAATTTTCATTATTAATAGTTCGGCCAAAAGTTAAAACGACTGACTTATGCAGCAAAATAGTGGAATAAGCTAATTTCTCCACAAGAAATAAATGAGCTAAAAACTTGGATAAAACCTCACCCGTCGGGTGTTTAAAATCAAAATTATTTGCACTGCACCACATGACCCATCGCTGCCATGCAGGCTGGTATGTTTTCAACGTTGATTCCCTCCAACTAGATCGAAGTAAGGATTTTTCGGCTTCAGACCATCCTTTGGTGACTTCGCCCCAGCCCCAATTTTCCAGACATAAAGCTGCATGTCCTGTACTCGTGGGGGCGCTAGACCGGTTGTCTGATCTATCAGTACTTGATGGAGCTGATGGATTTTTACGGGTTTGCAAAGTGCTCAACGGCGCAGATCTGGCAACCAGAATGCTCTCTTCCACATTGGAGCCACTACTAGAAACACTACCTCTGCAGAGTTCAGATGATGTAGGATACGCGGTATCAGACTCGGGGGAGGGAATATCCATGCCAGTTGAAATCTCCACTGCTGGCTGAAAGCGTTGCAAAATTGGGCAGACACATCTGAACTGTCCCGCGTCACGTACTTTTGCAATACCTTCGTTTCTTTGCTGGCAAAGAGGTCTATTTGAGGAATACCGAACCGATGAAATATTTTCATAACCGCTGGACGAAGAAGGTGCCATTCGGACGGGCATTTCCCTCGCGATAGTCTGTCCGCAATATCGTTGAATTTCCCTGGAATGTACTCTGCAGTAATTGAAATATTCCATTTGTCTAATAGTACCAGAAGCTGGTAAGTAGTTTCGAGTAGTGTTGTAGATCTCGTCCCTCCCTCTTTCTGCACATAGGATACTACTGTGCGATTGTCCGATTGTAGTGTAATATGGCGGTTTCGTAATCGGGTTTTGAAATGCTTCACTGCAGCTATTATGGCAAAAAGCTCTTTTTTGTTGCAGTGCCAGCTCCGTTGATCGGATTTCCATTTGCCTGATGTTGTGAGGTCGTCTACCTGTGCCCCCCATCCGTAGTCCAATGCATCCGTAGTGAGGAAATGATGAATCGGCTTCGGAAACAATCTGCTTTTTACCATGGATGTTTGCATGGCCGCAATCCACCACTCTAGGTCGTTCACAATAGAGGCTGGTAGCTGCACTTGTTTTCGTGGTAATTGTCTGGATAGTTGCCTGGGCAATCGTTGTAGATAGCGGCAGTGCAAACGGTCTCTCGGCACAACAAAATTGGCAAAGTTTAGTGTGCCTAACAATACTTGAGTCTCCTTCAAGCACATAGTTTTCTTGAGAAGGGCTCGTCTCAAGCTGCGTAATATTGCCTGTACCTTCTTCAATGGAAGGCCTTTGAAATTCTGTTTCGTATTCCAAACCAACCCCAGATATTCGATTACCTGTGTTGGCTTGATCACAGACTTCTGGTAATTGACGGTCCACCCCAGGGACTCGAGTGTGTTTAGGGCTATCCGAACCTGTGATTGTAGTAGGTCCTGCCACTGACATGCTATCAGGAAGTCGTCTAAGTAGACGATAATCCGCATTCCCTTGGAGCGGAGATACTGGGCAACCCAATTCGTCAGGGACGAAAAAATCTTGGGTGCGCATGACAGTCCGAAGGGTAAGCTCGTCATCTGTAGTATTTGGCCTTTGTACACTAGCCTCAAAAACCTTCGATGACATTCTACAACGTTCACATGAAAATACGCTGACGACAGATCTATTTTTACTAACCAATCCTTCATTTGAAGAAAGTAAGGAATTTGGAAATGAGTAATTAGTCTGAATGGCTTGGGTACTATGTACTGATTTAATCTCTTTAGGTTGAATATCGGCCGATTGCTTCCGTCGCTCTTTTTTGTCAGAAACATCGTTGACAAAAAGCTGGGACCCAGACAGGTTTGATCTGGAGTCTTCAGAACACCTTGATGGAGTAATAACTCGATCTGTTGCGACATTCCAGCTGATTGCTTGGTTTCGAACTGGCGAAGTAACCTCTGTGATGGATAGACCAGCAGAGGTTTGGAGGTAAATGGCAGACGCATTCCCGTAATCAAATCGAGAAGGGCCTCCGGAGCCCGAAGCGCCAACCACTCCCTGCGATACGCTCGCAGGCAGCCCCCGTAAAAACCGCTCCTGCGCGGGCACGGCCACGAGTCATTGATCGGCTTTCCTTTTATAAGCCTGAACATCCTTCTTGAAGGATTGCTTAGATTTGGCAGGAAACGATTGCTTGGTGACATTACTTCTGAGCTTACCTTTTCTATCCTTCCCTGATTCATGGTCATGTGACCGAAAGGACTGATTCTGTATCCGCTTAGGTGCGGTTACAGACTTTCCGTTCTCTTTTTGGCCTTCCTTTTCTCGGTTGTACCAAGGACGAACCCATTTGTCAATGCCACCAGTATTAACTATATAAGCCTGTAGCAGAGACTCGTCAAAAAGATATTTAGAGCTTGGAGGTATCTTACGCAGACCCTCTCGCAAGTTCTTATTAGGTACCTCGTTAAGGATACGCTCCCTACGATTCTCAATATATTCCGCTCGCTTTCCACAAACAAGCTGCATCACTTCTTCATTATTTTTATGAAATTTTGAAGTTGAATGGAATAAGCTGGATATCTTTTCAAATACAGTCGCAGATGACAGGACTGTGTCTGGAGCTGCGGCCCAATCGACTATTTCTTGTAAATTATTATTCAATAATACATTCTGTGTAAGCAAGGCATCCGAATTTCAACATGGTTTCCGACACGGTCGTTCGATCTTAACTAATTTATCAACATTTGTGTCCGATCTTTCTCTAGAAATTGATAAGGGACGTGAAGTAGATGCAGTCTACTTAGATTTTAGTAATGCATTTGATAAAGTGGACCATTCCATATTGTTGAAAAAATTACGTTATTGTGGCATTGGTGGATCCCTACATAAATGGTTTGAATCTTACTTATATGAAAGGCCTCAAACAGTGGCAGTCAATAACGCTATATCAGAGGTTTATTTCTCTGACTCGGGCGTGCCGCAGGGGTCTCATCTTGGGCCAGTGCTTTTCCTTTTATTTATAAATGATGTTACTGAACAAGTGAGAAATTGTAAGATTTCTCTGTTTGCTGATGACATCAAAATTTTTAAAACAGTTCACAATAGATTTGATGTTACGTTAATTCAAAATGACCTTAATAGTATTTTAAGATGGTGTTCTGAAAATCGAATGACTCTCAATGTAAATAAATCCTTCTTTATAAAATATACTAGAAAGAAAAAGCCGCTTGTGTCGACTTACGAGCTTGGCAGCGCAGTTATTCAACAAGTACAAGAAGTCCGTGATTTGGGTGTGATACTAGACAACAAACTCAATTTAAATTCGCATATTAATCATATAGTCAATAAAGCCTCAAAAATGTTAGGTTTCATTAAACGTAATAGCATAGAATTCAAAATTGGAACTAAAATTTTACTATATAATATGCTCGTGCGCAGCCAACTCGAGTTTGCCAGTGTTGTGTGGTCCCCTTTCTATAGCGCTCATTCACAACGCATTGAGAGTCTTCAGCGTACGTTCA
Source organism: Sphinx pinastri (assembly GCA_947568825.1). Classification (NCBI taxonomy): domain Eukaryota; kingdom Metazoa; phylum Arthropoda; class Insecta; order Lepidoptera; family Sphingidae; genus Sphinx; species Sphinx pinastri. The sequence continues at coordinate 2,972,051 of OX387623.1, forward strand.
CAAGACATATAGCTTTCAACACCTCAATTTTCTCCCACAGAAGTCCATATAACATGCGTCTCAATCATTTTCGTATGATCTCCCTTCATGATAGGCGGAAACTACTGGACATGTACTTTTTGTATAAAATCTTAAATGGATATGTTGAAAGTGCGGAACTCTTAGGCCGTTTTTCACTGTCGGTTCCTTATCACTATCCCAGATATCAGTTAACAAAAATTTTTCACACTACGCCATCTCGTACCAACCTTGGGTTACAAAATCCTGTTACGCGCATGTGTAACGAGTACAATGACTTTGTTAGCAAAATTAAGGAGCTCGATATTTTTAGTGATCAATTTCGAACGTTTAAAAACAAATTATTAACCTTTTGTAGTCCTCTTACATAATTAGTTTATTTTAGTTTACATATCTTTTTTTTTGTAGTTTAATCTTGTTTTGTATATTTTTCAACTTTATTTGTAATTGGATATAGCTGCGTATACCTGTAATGGGCATATATATCAGCCCGTAATGATTGCCTTGTCTTAGACGTCTTAATTTTGTTATAATATATATGCTGTTGGTGTACCATATAAATAAATAAATAAAATAAATAAATAAATTAGTTAATGCCGCTACAATCCTCTCTGAATTCGCCGTATAATCTTTCCCTTTAGCAAACTGCCGTAATTGGTCGTTTATTTCTAATTCGACGAACCCCGGAGATGCATTGTGTGCTTTTAGAGCATCAGAATATCGCACATTTTTCCAGTCTACACTGTTGAACCGTTGAAGGAATTCGAGTTGTTTTACACGCTCGGGATTCGCCACGGGTACTTTAGGATCTTTCACTAAAGTGCTAACTAAGTTCAAGTTTAATCTCAGTGCATCAGTTACGGCCGGACGATTCAATATAACACCAAGCGTCTGCGTACTAGGACCGGGAGTCGGCTCCATGGCGGTGGTGGCCTCTCTCGACGGTAGCAAGGACGCGCCGGTCGCGGGTACCCCCGATGGTAACAAGGACGCACCGGTCGCGGGTATTCCTGGCGACAGTGAGGGCACACCGGATAGTCGCGGCGGACAATCCGCCGTCAAATCCGAGGCGAATTTATGCCATAATAAATTAGTAAGGTTACTTACCTGATGAGTTAGGTTTTCAATTTGTGACTCACCATGTCGGCTACGTTTTACCTGACAATATTCTGAGCTTGAATCACTCGATGCGCTGGATACCGAAGATCGGCGCTTTCGCCCTGTTGATGGCCCGGCTCCGGGATCTGACGATTCGGCGTGATCATTTGTCGGTAGGTTGACGCAGTCGTCAACCGATCGCTCAGGAACACCATAGCCGTGGTCAGTCATACTGATATAAACTATTTGTACAAAACTTTTGCACTTTCACTTATTACTTTTTATTTTAATTTATTTAAATCACTTTAATACTTTGCAAGTGATGTTGTCTCTTCGGAGAATAACGACGCTATGAGGTACGATGGCAGAACCATACCGCAAGCGGTCACCTGAGACCACGTGATATTTGCTCAACGCTGATTGGCCGAAACGGACCGGAAGGAACACAATTTGACCGGAAATGCTAAGGGGAAGTATGACGCACTCTCACAGATGCTGTGCATCGTCACATGCCGAATAATGGATGATTGCTGAGTGGTGGCTTTTATATTTAACTGGCATAGTTTTTAATGTAAGTTCAATAGGCAGATTGGGTGGAACTAAATGTTTCAGTTGCTAGTGAACTATACCGTTTTTAATCTACTTACTCGTAGTTTGGTACAGTAATAATAACATCGATCTGAGAGAATAAGTTGTCACGACTATATCGAGTATCAACATACAGTCTGTTGCCGAAACTAGTGGGAGTTAGATTAAGACGAATTTATGACCTTGAAACGACAACCATTAAATACATCCTTCCGTCAGTGTTTGGCGTGAGAATGTATAAATCCACATTAATTTAAATCTACACATCGGGTTTACTACAGTGGGTGCGTGAGAAACAAATATATTAAAATCCTACTTCGGGAAAGGTACGAACGGCGGTGTTTCCTTCACCTTTTAAATGCGATATCTAAATAAACATTAAATGTAGGTGTCAGCAGTCAGGTTAATGATTCTTTCCGCCGTGCACTATCAGTGGATTTCCGCGCGATATTATCGTTTACTTAGGGTTTTGAGTTACGTAATTTTGTTTGATATTTACCTGCAATAGCGGTTTCAGACTACCGTTGTCTACTCATGAATTATGCTTAATCAGATCACAGCTTGATTATTTAAAAATATTAAGGCAATTAGTGTATTATTTTTTTTTAAGCAGTAGCCAAATGAGTGTCGCTTGCGATCGATCAATTATAATGATACCCGATCGTGGACACTCATAAAACGAATCGCATATAACCAAAAGTTTAACCTTGAGTGAACGAAATAACCATTGTTTAATATTTGCAACTAATTAAATAATATTGTGGAATTGAGTTTACAGGCGTTTTCTAAAGCTTTTTTCGTAACTTGTGTACTCCCGGGTGTGAATTTGTAACGACGTTATTCACAAACAGTTTATAAACCTATTTTAGTTAAAGATGTTTTGTCTTCTTCCTTCAAAGTCAATTCAAAATTCGTCCGAAGAAGACAAAACATTCGATAACTAAAATAGGTTTATACACTGTTTATGAATAAAGCCGTAGATTTTTACAAATTTCGTAGCCAGCGGCTTGGCTATTGGCTGTGCCCCTGGCTTTGCCTAAATTCAATGGGGGGCGGGTGTCGCTTCAGTCGCTTGTTTGCCTAATTAGGCAATAAAAAATAACTCGTGTGCAGTATGTTACATTCTAGAGCTTAAATAAGATCGAGGAACATAATTGTAACGAGAGTTTTCTATCTAACATCAAATAATCCAAATCAATATAGGTTATTTATTAGGCGCAGCGTTTTAAATAGTTGTTACATTGAGTCCCGTTATCATGGGTTTGGTGTAATCGATAGTGGTGTACTCGAGCAGCGTGTCACGTGACGCTATCACGCTCACTAACAGGTAGGGTGGGCTGCATACGATACGCGTTTCGTCTAATTTCGCGATATGCCGAACGTAATCTCTGTTTTAGCGCCATTTTATCAGGTACCAATTTTATTATTCCCACTTCACGTTGTTATATTGGACTAACGATATGGCTTTGCCATGACAGCTGAGATAAATGTTTTTCCCTATAACACTTTTTTATATCGGTTAGTTGCTCGTATGTTAGGCTAAAATTAGATCTAATAATATTATAGACAAGGTACTGTTTGTAATCGAATTTAGAAATTATTTTATTAATGGAAAGCCACTGTTTCTGAGTAACTAAGTATGTACTGAAATTTCGAATAACCCTAATGTCTGGTGTTCATTTCGATATATTCCTCACGTTCTACTTTATGGAAACTCAATTAATTATAATTGAAGTACTTTATACAGTGTCTGTATCATGGTGAATGCTCTGAGGAATTGTTTAATCTGATCCCTTCCTCTCCTTTCCTCAGCAGAACCACGCGTGCTGGCATGCGAAGCCACAGCTTGATGGTGAAAACCATCTCGGCCCGAACCAATAGGTTCGCTAAATCTTTTCTTTGCCGCACCATCAGGCTTTGGAATAGTTTGCCGGCGCACGTGTTCCCTCCTTCCTATAATCCTGGGTCCTTCCGCCGTAACGTGAAGAAGCAGCTTAGTAGGCCGGCATGATTGTGTCGAGTGGCATTAGATAACCATCTACTGCCATTCGATACTCTTTCTGGACGGCATCGCGCTTACCATCAGGCGAGGTGCAGTCACTTTGCCGTGCCCGGATAAAAAAAATAAAAAAAAATACACTAATGTACAGTCAGCAGCATAAGTATCTGTACAAAATCATATCGCCTATATATGCGTTAAGTTAAACTGAAACATTTTTTTTCTTCATTTGAAATAATGTACATCTCTTTTATTTTATTTTTGTGAAGAGAAAAAAAGATTTGTAGGAACACAAAAGTATGTAGGCAATTTGAAATTTTGAATTTGTTCAACTACTTATGCTGCTGACTGTACACACAAGCGGTCTTAATGTCGTAGGTATTCTCTACCAGTTGGTTGACTGGCAAGGTAAGTACTGGTAGTACTGTAAGGTTTTAATATGGTGCAAAGATAATCATGGTATATCTTATGTAATTTATCTGTCTGTCACTAGTCCATAATCCAAAATATTTAAAATTATAAATTTAGTTGTACATATTGATGCAGGTCACTATTTAAATTAAGCATAAATTGTCTGTGATTTTGATTTCATAGTTCAAGGATTTGTTTGTGTAAATATGTTTATATTAAATAATGAGTATTTAAAAAAGTTGATTCGATGAACGATTAAGATGCAAAGTTAAAGTAGGAACATAAGGTTTAATGGATGAGTTCCTAGTGTTTGAAGACGACCATATTATTGCTTAAAATGTTGAGTATTTAATGAAACATTAAAAAGAAACTTATCTATTTGAATCGCACCTTCATTAATTTACATTGTCTCATGTCTGCTATTTGTATTAGAAAATATACTTCTTGCATGAGTGAACGTGTAAACTTTTTAATCCTGACCATCACTAACATATTAAATATACTGTAATAGGAAACACTAAATAAATTACATAACAGCATTTCAGCTTCTTCTTTCTTTCTAACAGCCGCTCTTCGAAGCGCATTTATGCAGACTGGAATACTGCTAAAAACATTCCACACACACACTCACTCACGCCTTTTATCCCCGAAGGGGTAGGCAGAGGCGCAACTAGTGCACCGACTTTTCGCCGTGCGTATTCCGTCCCATGATGCGATAGGGGGCGAGCCTATCGCCATATCGGCACAAATTCCAGACTCCGGGTTGATACTGAATTTAAATAACCCAATATCACTTTGCCCGACCCGGGAATCGAATCCAAGACCTCAGCATTGCAGTCATACCGTAATACAACTCCGCCACCGAGGCAGTCAATAACAAAAAACAAATAAAATCCCATGAAATAAAAAGATTTAAATATATTTAGCGGCAGGAGATCTAACTATTAAAGGAAATTGTTATATAAAATTACCTATAGGTAATAAATTAAAGAATACAAGATACTGTTTTAAATTGAAACGAAACTAAACAAATCGTTATTTACAAGTTTCATTACAAACCAGAAAACATAGAAAACTTGCCGGTCAGGTTAGGGTTACTAACCTTTAAAAATAAATATCGTTGACGTTTCATTTTGCATAATAATCTATACCATAATTGCCTATTTGAATACTATGTTAATAGAAACGACCAATGAAGTTATTACACTAGACACCATAATTTATACTTTAGAAAAGTCTTTTATTTAGTCTTATAATTAATATCCAGCCGAGGATTATGTTAGGTGGCAACCCTAGACCTCGATAGTTTTCCATAAACCGCTATGTTACGCGGCCTGTCCTGCGTAAATATTACCTATTAATTGTCACATACAAAGTACTCGCGAAGTGTAAAAACTAGGAATAAGGATTTTATTCTGCTTGTAATTAATTGTACACTATTTTAACAGGTTTATTTTGGTGATGGTGGAGTAATATTGGGTTTTTCTGATCAGTATAAGCCCGGAATTTGGAACATGTGCCCGATATGGCGATAGGCTTGCTCCCTATCACAGAATGGGATGAAATACACATGGCCAAAAAGGGTGCACTAGTTGTGCCTCTGCTTGCCCTTTCGGGGGTAAAGGCGTGTGTGTGTTGTATCTGCTAGATCTAAGATAAAACGAATGTTCCAACTGAGGTTAAAACTCTGTTATCAGTAAATCACAATTGCCCTGTCAGCGTATTGAAGCAATTATAACAATATGCAAATCATGATAACTCGCGATGTTGGATAAACTCGAAACTCAAAATTTTCTTTATTCAAATAGTCTTGTACTGTCAGCAGCATAAGTAGCTAAACAAATTACAAATTGCCACAATATATATATCTTGTTACAAACAATCCCAATAGGTAAGTTAATAATGGAATCTTATTTTAGTCTATACCGATGCCATTGGAATAGGTACTCACGATCAACCCTACATACAGTTAAAGCATCCTGCATATCCATTCTACAGTACAAGGAAATTAATTATATATATACTAACTATAGACAGAAATACAACATTCGGCAATGAATATCATACATTGTCTTTAGATAAAGCTAATTCAGCTTCGAATTGTCTCATTCGATCTGTCCGACTCTCGATGTGTAACATTTGCTGCCGAGTACTGCATATTATAAAACTTATTTTTTATGGAAACGTACACCGTCGTGAACATAATACAATAGACAATACCCAGTAGCCATCACAACGCTCACACAAACCGAGTCATTAGGAAACTGGCGCGAAACTTTTAGCAAGTGACGTGGAAGGGCCGACAAAACGAAAACAAGTTAGTTGCACGATCGGTAGGTAGGGCGTTCACGCCGACCTAAGCCACAAAGGGTGAGCAGTAAAATAAAAAGTTAGGAGTTCTAACCGGGCGCGTCAGGGGACACCGAACGGGTTCCCGGCGGCGCTGTGGTACGTAACCGACAACGAATTGCATTTCTTTTTGTTTTTTAAAGTTTCTTTTATCGGTGTTAATGTTTCGAAACATCGTGGATGGAAAGCTATTATTGCTTGCATGTTAACGCTTTGATATGTATCTTCTAGAAGGTCTTTCACGACTAGTGAATTGGAATTGGTTATTTTTTCATATGAACTACCTACGAAAGATCCAAACATATGTCATTTGCAAAATTTCATACATAAGATACACATAATCAAATCCAAACTACTTGTCTTTTAGGTATAAAGAATTTTATGTAATACTAGATTTTGCCCGCGTGAAAGATTTTCCGCGTTGAAAGTCACGCTATATATTTTCCCGGGATAAAAAGTAGCCTATATGCTATTCCAGACTATAGTCTATCTCTGTGCCAAATTTCGTCCAAATCGGTTCAGCCGTTCTGACGTCATTGAGTAACAAACATCCAAACTTTCGCATTTATAATACAATAAGTAGATTTATATGGATTGTGCATATAAGTGATTGCATAACTAGCGGTTGTAATTGACACAATGATCGAAGACAGCCGTCGTGTTATTTAGACTACGCAGTTGTTAGGTATAATTAATAATTCACAATCAATATTTTGTTGTATTCGCCGCTTGTGAATGTGGCACGTTATCGGCGTACGTCAATCATTTCATAATAAAGGTTAATAGAGCAACATTTACGACGTAGCATTTATCTCTGAAAGTTTTTATAACAAAATGTTTCGATGGCTAAACGTAGTAAAGTTTGTTTTTCGAGCAAATGCTCGGAAATAAATATAAAAGACATAACAAGTAATTATACGAATTTATTGGATATTCCAATGGGTTTGTAGTGAACTTATTGCCTTACATAACTATCATTTCAGCTCCTTGTAAATATTTGTATTTACACGTTGCTGAACTTTTAACTTCAAATTGTATCAGTTTAAAAGAGTTTGTTTTTAGCCATTACTGATAAAATATTGTCGGCTCTTTTAATACGAACTACACGATTTTTTTCATATAAATTTGCTACTGTATATTATTTTTATTACTCAAACGACCGGTCATTTAGCAATTTATGATTAATTTAGCTTGCCGTATCTAAATATTGTTCTTAGATTCATAATTAAAAATAATGTAAATTCCGCTAGCCGTCTGGCTACAGTGTGGCCGCGCGGCGACCGGTCGCCCTCCCCCCTCTCGCCGCGCCCTCCCTGTCATTAGAAGCGTGCGCGGGCGCATTGGCCCTCGGCCGTTGCATGCCCCGGCCCCGTCCGCTCGGGGAACCTCGGGTGAACTGCTTGCCAGTGAATTTGGAGCCCGTTTGCGTTTGGCTTGTTTTAGGATATGCTAAATGTGTTGAACAAGTTTCTTTAGACGCTTTCAAAACGGAATAGGTGGTTTAAAATATGTTGAAATAGCATTCAAAAACTCTCGATTAAAACATGGATGTGATAAATGTGACGAAATATCAATCGAAGGAAATACTATGTATTGGGTTAAAATGCATGCACATTGATACTTTCGCGTTTGACGTCCCAAAAATATATTTTTTATTTATTTTGGTTCATTGCAGTGGTCCGCCCCATACATGGTGCATGTCCGCGAACTTTTAACTAAAAACTCATTCGCACAAGAGAAGACAATGGCTCATCCATTAGGGCAACGCGGCTCGACATCAGTGTTGGTAAAAAATTAAAAATATTTATTCTTTCCGAATAAATAATGACACGCGAATGGTGAACCCTTAAGTATTGCACACACCCAGCCGTGCAGGGACAGGGCCGTGTGCGGGAACAAAAAATATCAGTGCATTTTGTATGAACGCGTTTATACAGACCTGTCTACCATACTAGTAGTATTACCATTTACCGCTAAAAACTTTGAAATACAAGTGCATGGCACTTAACTGAGCTCACCCTAAGACATTAGCTAAATCAATTTCAAAACTTATACAAAATGGCGTGTCATCATGACAGCAAAAAGTTTCCCCCGGACTCTGCAGTCTGCACGGCTCCATAACCGAAGCTTTACATTATAGAAAGCAGCGATAGAAAGGATTTAATATTTTTTTTGTTTTGCGCTTAACGTTTCAAGAATGTTCGAAAGAAACTTTAACAGCTAATACTGTTTAGAATTGTAAATGTACTTGTAAAAATACCTTTTGTATACAGGTCTTATAACTGGATTATGCATTTACATATAATCTTAATGGCTTACGGCGGATGAAACACGAGAAGCGTGGCAAAGTTGCCACCACTTCCGCCATTTATTATGTCATCATCATCTAAAGGTATCCAGGGACGGAAATGGGCAGTATCATTGGATACAAATTACTATGTATCTGGACGAGTCGCAAGCAGTTTGCACTTCGTGTTGGTAGTTGGTACTAAGGTGACCTAATTATTTTGTGTATTATCGATGTCACTAGTAAATTTTATACTTCATTATTTATGTGGGAATTTGACGTCATATTAATAGCAAAAATGCTGTTTTAGTGATGAGGATAGCTTTCTCAAAAAACATTTTATCTTTTATTACACACAACTGGTTACTGGTGGTAGGTCTCTCATTATGTAAGAGGCCGTCTGGGTGGGTACCACCGCAATGTCTATTTCTACCGCCAAGCAACAGTGTGCATGCACTGTTGTGTTTCGGTTTGAAGGACATTGTAGCCAGTATAACTACTGGACATAATGAGACTTAACATCTTATGTCTCAGGATGACGAGCGCAGTGGAATGCCACACAGTACTTTGTTAGTCAAGGTGCTGGATGGTGTTGCTACTGTTTATGGGTGGTCGTATCGCTTACCATCAGGCGAACGGCATGCTCGTCTCGTCATTAAATGCAATAAAAAAAATAAAAAATAAAAAAAAAAAACAAACACACACACACACTCACGCCTTTTATCCCCGAAGGGCTAGGCAGAGGCACAACTTGTGCATCCACTTTTCGCCGTGCGTATTCCGTCCCATGATGTGATAGGGGGCGAGCCTATCGCCATGTCGGGCACAAATTCCAAACTACGGGCTGATAGTGAATAGAAAAATATAATATCAGTTAGCCCGACCCGGGAATCGAACCCGAGACCTCAGCATTGCAGTTGTACCGTAATACAACTACGCCACCGAAGCAGTTTTTTTTTCATCTTTTTTTAGAGCCTTATTAAAAACACAAATCATCCAAATTTTATTTACTGTCTCCCTGTTTATTTTATACGTAAGTCTTTTGTATTATAAATTAGGGTGTATAGGCCTATGTAATATTTATTTATAAACAATCATCTATAATTACATTTTCATAGCTATAGTATCCGCACGCAAGCTTCTCGTCGTTACAATGTGCTAAGGTGTCTGTAATACGTAAGCTCAATGCAATAAACAAGTATGATGTGTAAATGTTGTTTATGCTCATTAATATGAAGACGCGTATGATTAATCAATTGTAATGAGATTCTTGATTATGGATGGGTTAAGTGCTTATTGGTAGTGACGATCAATTGTCAGGCCAAAAGTCGACGAAACAATATAAAAGCGTAATGCCTAAAAATAAATGCCTTTTTTATGTATTTATTTTCTAATAACGATTGTGTAAGCTTAGAAGAGGAAGAAAATAAGTCCTTTTAACTACGACATTCGGCTTACTACGATTCAATACGATAAAGTAACTCGCTACACGATCTCCTTTTGCTATCAATTAGTATCCGTAATACTAAATTCTAATGTCATATTTAAATGGAAATTCATATTTACATTTGTAATCATTTCTTATGGTGGCACAAGGAAGCAATTCGCAATAGTTATTGCCTATCCATTCGCTTATTACCTCAGTGACCCTAACTGTGGTGAAATTTACTCACACGACCCTTCGTTAGGCATGTAGATATAAATTGATAGTCGGCGAGGCTGTCCAACAGTTATTTATATGATGATTCGATCTTGATTGTGTATGTTGGAACCGCGACTTTGCTTGCGCGGAAAGCTTTTGAACTCCTGTTTAGATTTGTTATATATACGTATGTGTATATCTTATTTGTTAACAGTGTAATAGTATTTTGAATCTCAAAGAACTAAGGGATCATTATTGGGCCTTATCATCCCAGTAGATTCGGCCCATTTATATTATGAGCAATATTTTCTATAGTGTGGTTCTATTCTAAATATTTCTACGTAACATTCGCAAATTTAACCGGGACGGAAGCGATTAAGTAATTATAAATCATTACAAAATTACAGATGTAGGTTGTATTAAAACTCGTGAAATGTTCGTTACGCGCTGACGCTTTATTTAAAAGTTATTAAAAGGCGGTTATACAGAGGGCGCTTCCTACCAATTATTTTTATACAACAGATTAAATATCTTTCAAACCATAGACTATACATAATAACAGTTTGTTTGTACTCATTTCTTAACTCCGTGTTTTGAACAAACTCTTCATTTAGATATATCATAACGTCTAACGAGTACATTTCCAATGAATCTGAACTGTCGGCCAAGTTCCGATCGGTAGCGCGATAGAGCGTCGCGATCGCATTTGTGACGATACGACACCATTCCGACGCGTTCAGGTAGAAACTGAGTCATCACCGATGGTCGTTCAACTTGAGAGTGTTGTTTATTTGTGTTTTTATTTTGTTCGGTGCATGACGCGTGCGCACGCTGGACGTATTGTGAAATATCTAGATGCTAGACCCACAGTAGTTTAAGTTGATCGAAATAGAAATTGTTATTGTTTGAAATGCAGTAAAAATAAAGAAAATTACATCTAGAGCGCTTTGGATTGTTATCAACAGTTTGTTTTATGAGATATATATTACAAATACTCCTATTGGAATTTGTACTAAATGTCACTTATCGTTTATTTTATTTATTTATTTAATTAAGACGCAAAACAGAGTACAATCATAACAATTTTATATAACATACAGGTTTACATTAAAACTAGATTGCATTCCAAAATATGCGCCCTTATATGGGTAAATTACAGAATATACAAAATCGTTAAATACAAAACGATAAATGTAAAAAAAAATTACGGTTGCTTGTTTGCGAATAAGAAAATTACTCTTCGTACAAGCGTAGGGGGTCTAAGAATCCTACAGACGGCCCTGTACGCCCGCGTATAGCACGGCCACTCCACTCGTCTCGTTTCTAGACAGTATGTAATCATGTTGTAATTTTTATGAAAATTCCCTGCCCGGTACCGAGAAATAGTAATAAATGTGAGAATTTTAAAGTTTGCACAAATGTTCTTCGAGTATGGTAATGATTATTGTCTGTCGAAATGGTTGCTTAGTGTCGCAAATGACAAGTCTGTGACAATGACAAGTTCTTGCTTGTATATAGTGAAATTAGCTTTTGCGCGCAGCTTTGCCCGCGTGAAAGAGTTTTTTCGGGATAAAAGTTCCGCTATATATTTTCCCGGGATAAAAACTATCTCCATACCAAATTTCATCGAAATTCGTTCGGTAGTTTATCGCGTAACGAGGCGGCGGGCGTCTTTGTTTTAACCGACTTCAAAAAAAGGGAGAGGTTCTATGTTCGACTAATTGTATTTTTTTTTATGTATGTTCATCAATTTCCATGACAATTGTGGACCGATTTTCAAAATTCCTTTTTTATTCGAAAGTCTATACTCCCGAGGTGGTCCCATTGTCACCAAGTCAGAATCTGATGATGGGATCCCAGGGAAATCGAGAGCAACGCTCAAATTACACAGGCACATACAGTGTTTTACATATACTTTCTAATATACTATGAAAAGGAAGATTATTTGGTTTATAAAAAGTAGGATATAAAATAGCCGTTTGATAACTCCTAACAATACAGATTGCGTAATATTATTTATCTTTATTACCTATTTTATATTATTATTTGATGGGTTTTCCTTTTCCTGCTTTGACGTGATCGCTGCGTCGCGTTGTGTAGCCACGATAACACTATTGTGTGAAAACCAGTTCGATTTAATTGTTGGGGTCATTATAGTATTTTTTTGTATTCCAATCAAGGCGATTTTCTTACATTTAGGCTTAGCATCCTCTTTTTCAAATTCTAATTATTGTACACTCAAAAACAAAATCATCATATCTAATACTAAAATTACGAAACCACGATAAGTTTTATTTATTTATTTTTATTTTAATAAAGAAAACATATTAGTTTCTACACATAATACATATAGTTTGTACATGTACAAAGATAAGCATTTGTTTTGAATATTATGTTCAGTGATTTTCCTTGCTGACGGTACATTCAGTGTTGGAAGTTTTGAATCCGTGTTGCATTATTTCCAGCTTGTTACCAAACAATTATCACACTCACGTGTATATTCGCAATGTCACTATATGGCGTGGTGGTTTCTTTATCATTATCAAGGTCGTGAAGAATTTGTGATTATCAGATAACGACAATATCACATAATGGATAATTTTGTCAAATTAAACATGTGAAATGCTTTGATCATGATTACAACAGATTAAATTAGCCGTATATCGACGTGGACATTGCATTATTTGTCTCTAAAATCGTCTATTTCTTTATCGATCTCTAGCGCTTCCGCAAATGTTTATTACACACACACACACATACCCACGCCTTTTATCCCCGAAGGGGTAGGCAGAGGCGCAATTAGTGCACCCACTTTTCGCCGTGTGTATTCCGTCCTATGATGTGATAGGGGGCGAGCCTATCGCCATATCAGGCACAAATTCCAGACTCCGGGCTGATACTGAGTAGAAAACCCAATATCACTTTGCCCGACCCGGGAATCGAACCCGAGACCTCAGAATTTCAGTCGTACCTTAATACAACTACGCCACCGAGGCAGTCCATATTAATTATTAATTCATAAATTTACATAAAATTATTTTCTAACCTAAAATACTTGCCCACGCAACGGCACTTAAATACAATGCCACTGCACTACAGCTAGGCAATTATTCCACGTCAGACGTATTCAATGTATACAGTTTGGACACTGACGAAAAGGCGCGCTAAAACTTGTTAGATATGAAATCCCAACAGGCGGCATTCTTCATGCTCGAAGCCCTTACAATTTTAACGGTAACTAACTCGCCGTGGCGTCTTGTACAGCGTACGTGAACAGAACACTCTAGAACATTTTAACACTTAACACGTGGTATCATGTTGGCAATACTATTTAAAATTAGAACAATGTAATTCCAAAATTAAAATCTGTCACATTTTAACATCAAACTAACTAAACGTCAGCGTCGTTGGATTTTGCAATAATTTTCTCTCTAATTATAATTTATTGCTGACCAGTAACTTGTTGATGGGTAAAAATGAGCTTGTTAGCAACATACATTGATTTATTAATTAGGAAGTTTAAGGCAAATGATGCACGCTTAATGTTGGGGGTTATTACTTCACAGTTTTATTTAAATGAGATAAAAATATTAAAACTATGTTACTGATGCGGGTAGTGTAGGGTTGTGCTGCGGATGTGGAATGATAACAGACTATCGAACTATCGGATTGCTTAGTACATTGGCGATTAATGTTATGTCGAGAGTCTTGACTGGAGAGGTTTGTGCTAACTTCGGAGAACGATATCGACATTTGAACTTTGGATATCAGATTACTTGGGGTGGAAAAACACTCGAATGAAGTACTTACTGAGAACATTACTGAACTACACTAAAAACACTCACTGAACACGTAAACCATGGTTCCGAGACGAATGCACTCCATGCCGATTGTCGATACAGTAACAATAACCTTTCGTTAACCGGTCGATTCTGAAAAAAATAATCCCTTAGAAGGCTTTTCTCTAAGATTTAAATTAAACGAATCCAGAAAAAGCCGACACGGTCTACTGCTATCGCCTTTGGACCGCTTTACTCTCAATAATTAGGCTTTCCGAGAATCATACGTGGTTACAAACATGGCAAATTGGTCGGTTGCGAAGCGTTTATGCCTTACAAATTAATCAATACGACGGTTAAAAAACTGGAGTGTGTACGTACGGCAGCTTGATGTTCCATCTTTGAATTACATGTTTGTTTAATTTATGAATGCTTATGAAATTATGCTGTATTTATTTTCGTATTAATAAAAAAATGCTAAGTAATTATTGATGTGTCAAAAATATCTTTGTATGTGTTGAATATGAGTACCTATCACTCAAAAATACTTTATTAACGGGTTAGTAGCGTCTAAGCAAGCCCGCGTAATTGGGAAAACAAAATATCTATTTATTTACATATGTTAGTGGTTTTATAACAGAGAAGGATACAATTTTGCTTTCCTTATCTCAGGAAATTATTATAAAAAAGTTTCGCCACTCATTTCTTTAGTCTTTCGCACTCGTCTTGAAGAAGAGAACAGACCTAACCTGCTGCATAAGGTTTAATTATGCGGTGGCGCTAGGTCCCGTCTCGGGTCAAATGAATGTCGAATTAATTGACCCGAGGAACTTAAACCTTAAGCTCCCTTCGTATTTCGAAAGTGCATAAAGTCGTCAATCGTACTATCTAAAAGTTGATTTTAATTAACTCATAGCTTTATGGTAACTTTAATTAGAAATGTAATATACAATTATATTGTTTCAAAGATGGGAAAATTGTTTTATTAAAAGAGCTATATAATTGCCTTAAAAAATAATACGGTGTTTTAATGCCGTCTTATTTAAGTTACTAATTGCAACCGCGTTTATAATATTTGATATGATATATTCTCGTAAAGGAACACGTTGGCAACATAATATCCCACAATTAAATTAATAGAACGTGTAAGTTGGACGCTTTAAATTTTACTTGATTTATTTAACCCATAAAATATTTCTTGAATTTATCGCCTATATTTATACTATGTTTTCTGTACTGCCGCTTAGCATAATATTCAAATCTGCTTTGAAATACATAGAGCCACATTTGCGTGATTCACGAACGAATTATTTTATGCAGATAAAAAAATTATACCTCATGATATGGCGTGTGAGGTAAATGCTGATGAAAAAGGCGACATCTATAGTAATGTTGCGGTGTTTGTTGTTACAAAATTTGAGTACATATCGCATCTCAGTTAGTCGCAGTCGCTTTACCGCTTGCCCTGGCTATGCGCCTTGAGTACTATCAACAATAATGATTTTATCATCTAGGAATAAAGTTTTTTACATGCAACTTATATAATAATTAATACACGTCCTCGTAATAGTTTTAATATCAGGCCGTATGCTATCAGTGGAACAGGAAAATGCTACACCAACCACATCCTTCCTACCAATAAATCCCAATCAGTCAGAACTCGGTCGACCGTATCGAGACTACTTAATTAGTCGCTGATACAATAGATACCTAATATTCTAGAATTAATACTAGTTTTACTGTTCAATTTTATGTTAATGTACATGGGCTTTAATGCTCGGTTGAAGTATTATGCATTGTAATTGTTACTAAGCAATAAAAAAGTGATAGGAGTCAGGAGTACCTACAGTTTTTTTAAACCATAGGAGTTTTTGCTATTCAAGAAATTATGTTGATATTGTTCGGCTATACCATTACCATATTTTCATATACAATGTTTTTTAGTTACCATAGGATAAATATAAAACTGGCCAATGACCATCTTGCCTCGACGACAAAGCACTTCATAATTCCCAAAAAAGAATATATGTTAATATGAATTTGGTGTCTTCTCTCAAGTAAACTAGGAACATACAAGACAAATACTTGTTAACACAATTGCAAACACATTTCTGTTAAAAATGTATATTCTTTTCCCATTAAAATCGCCGTGTAAGCACATAGGGATGTAACAAGGTAAACGTTTCTTGTACACCAATATTGTCCAAGCACTTTACGTCTATTACCTACATTAACTTTGTTACTGTGCACTCAAATAGCGTCTAATTTAGGTGCATTCTTCCTATATGAGTATTCTATTCTCGTCGCCTCGACCAAAACATTTGAACAAGTATCAGAACAAGATATTATCTAGGGCCCGTGATCTCATGTTACACGTCGACGTCGTAAATAATCAGTGCAGTCCCGGGCCTAATGTAGGAACAGGTTCTGCGTTAATGCAATTGTCGGTCGGTTCGGAATCTCTGACTGACCGACTGACTGCCCCGTGCGGACGGTAAGAACTGACGAGTATCAAGGCCATCAGAGTATAGCATAGAAACAAATATGTTACGAGTAAATTGTATTGAAGTGATAAATAAAATTTGTATTAGGCATTTATCTAGACAAGCAATGGTACAGTCGAAACGGTATGAGTAATAAATATTTTTTTATAGTTTTAACATTCAATGCATTTGAAACAACAAATTGGACTAATGTAATCGAAATCAGATTAAAATTAGTTTGATGAAAAAACTACGTCATTGATGGCTGTAGCTCAAATCGATTCGATTTAATTTTATCATATTTTAGATCTAAATTGTCAATTCAGCCTGATAGGAATCGTGGCATTTTCATTTAATGATATTACAACTCCTTTTGGAAGTCGGTTAAAAACTAAGTTGTGTTTAGTAGGTATAATGTATTCGACACAACTCATTTGAGTTGCTTTTTCCTTGAGTATGATAGATAGCTTTTGTACTACATTAAACTTACTTACTGAGGCAGTATAAAAAATCCCGCAACGGTACAAAAACTGTGCGAGCCACGAATATTTGTTCAGGACATGGATGTTATTAAAGTCGTTTCTCGTATTTCCTATATCGACAAATTGTGATAGATTCTACACTAGTGATGATTCGACAATCAGAACTTTGTACGTGACTGGTGTATTTATTGCCTTTTGTTTTCACGTCGTGTCGTGTTCTGACAAACATTGGTCCTGTGCGGGCATGTTCGCCAGAAATCAATTGTTTCCATTGGATTTGGACACTAAATTAATTGAATGAACATCGATTTTCAACGGTCTGCGTTCGCGGGCATTGTTGGTGTATTTTTTTCATTCGAATACTGAACGTTTAAAAGAAGTGTTTTCGCGGTATTTTTTGCCGCGTTTTATGATTGGGCCTTTATTGTTTTGTTATATATAATTGGTCGTGTCGATATTAAAATGTTTCTGTTTATATTCGCGACCTCTATCGTAGGGTCGAGAGAGGTTGATGTCAAGGGCGGAGTGTTCGTATTGGCGAGATTGTACGGGTGGTTATACGCGAGTTATTTACAAACGTCGACACGTGACTATTTTTTCGGTAGTAAATATTATTTATCGTGGGTAGGTATTATCAACGTTGCTCTGTCTTCAGTTTTTTGTTACGGAGATACGTTTCATAATGGCATGTCTAGGTCAGCAACAGGCAACAGATAAGGACGGCCACACACTGGAAAAACCTATTTCCCGTGCTTCATCTAATATAACTAGATTGCTAGTTTTTTTTTAGCTAAAATAAGCCTTAAGGCTTGTCTAAATAAAGGCATTGTTCCTTTGCTCTGGTGGTTAGTCAGACACGGTGCACCGCGGTACTATGAACAGTAGCCGCAGAATGTCGTACGAAATACAAATAGCTGGTACAACAGAGTTATTTCTCTAGCTAATCTCGGAGATAGAACAGCCTTCTACGGTCATAACTGAACCGCTTTGTTTATAGCTGATTAATACAATGAAGGGCCTAAGTCGCACGGGATGGCGAAGTTGGGTACATAAAGTATGAAATAAAACAATACCGAATTCCACATGATTCCTAAGTTATTTAAACTAAGCCCACGTATAAAATTTACAGCTCTTTCAATTTGGCAATAACCATGTTGTTACTTTTTAATGCTTATTTTTATTGTAACGAACTGTAAGTTGACATTATAGCTAAACGTTCAATTAAAGGATACATTAATGATGAGTCTTTAGGCATGCAATTTAAAAGTGAAAATAGTGGTTGTGTCTTTTAATTTCTTTTATCTTTGCACCTGGTGGCAAGAAGGTGCTGATCAAATACCATGTCAGCTACACAGACGATGTATTTTTGAGGGTCGCTTGAATGTCAGGCTTCTTTACTGGATATACGCAGTCTGATCGGGGTCGCGATTTGTGGAGACTATTTGATTTAGCCGGTTTATTTATTATGTATACGGTTGTGACTGTTTAAATATGTATTCGGGAAAACTTTCCATAAGACATAAATAAACATCTCAAATAATAATAAAAATGATTTTACTTATCGTATTTATTTTAGATAAAGATTATTTGATTCTCTTATTTCCAAGTTAATGAGTAAAGGAAAGACTTGAAATTATTCATATGAAATAAAACATAATTAAGGATGTATGAAGCATAATTTATTTTTATATTTTTCTCTTATTAAAACACATTTATTATATGAATATGTTATTACCTATAGTTATAACGTCGTCGCAGTTTGGACTAGAGTTAGATATTTAAACACATTATAATTAATAAACATTTAAATGTAGATGAGGCATTTAACCACGCTATAACTGACGTGTAACTACATAATATTTATTAGTGGACATAAGTGGTATAACGTACTTTTTCTTTTGCTAATTATCCATTTAAAACCATTGTCACCATGTGTCCTTTATCACTGCGTTCTCTTATCACTAAGTATCATGAAATTCAACGGCTGATGTCAAGACGACGAGAGCACTACACTGCCATCTTACTTCTTACTAAAATTATAAATGCGAAAGTTTGTAATTTTTTTGGATGTTTGTTAGAAGTAACCGTAGAAACAGCCGAATGGCGTTGGATGAAATTTGGCACACGGATAGACCTGGATTAACACATAGGCTAACGTTTTTATCCGTGTAATATGCTTTAAAATAATGTTAAATGTAATAATGTTTTATGCGTTACAGTATTTCAGGGACATTTGTAGCGGAAAAGGCCTTTCACGCGGGCAAAGCTACGAGCAACACCTAGTACAGAATAAAAACAAGATCTAAATAACCAATAACACGAGTAGTCCAACAAGTTCAATAAATATCAGGTACAGTCAGCAGATGTATCGGGACAGCGCACACACGGCGCGCACCGGTCCCGACACTTTCGCCTTTGACATTTCTCTGTTTTGTATACGCGTTCGATACGATTATTTACGATCTTAAGTAATTTTATTTATACGTTAATTATTTTTAAGTAACTAGTATTATTTTTTATGCTGCGAACTTTAATTGGTCAATTTTTATTGCGTGCGTAAAGTTCAATGTTGATATTGGTTTGTGTATTAATTGTTCGATTATGTTTTGAATTGGATACGTAATTGAACGATTATGTCTGAAGATGACCTTTACATAGATAAATAATGCTATAAATATCTGTATGGCGGAAAATCCTAAGGTCATCTTTAAACGGACTGCCATACTGTCGACTTTGCGAAAATGCAGCCGACTCCAAGTACATGCAGTTGATTGCAATAGTATGCCTGAAATAGTCTGCCTGTTGTTAATCGTGTAGATATGGTAATTGGGAGATGAGAGTATGGAAGGCACTTTTAGGTCTTATTGTACGCAATACGTTACCTAAATCGCTATTTCACATTGTATTTTTAAGAAGACCATTGACGTAAGATAGTTAATATTTCGAGACATATGCGTCTACCAGCTGTACTATATTATTCAGATATTTAAATTCATCCATCGTCACATACATTAATTTTAATTTGAAATATGGTATTTAGATTCTTATACATTTCGATAGATAGGAGAATAAATCATCTGTCGATACACAAATCACACACGCTACGAACGTGTCAATGACTTGCGAAACGCTTTATCTACTATGATTCATAGCCATCTGTTTATGCTGGATGCTGTGGTAATACATTGCTTTCATTCTTCTGGGCTGTGGGCATGTCTGGATGTGTTGTATTATGTGTCTAATATATCAGCTCTATATTATACACCTTGCCATTTGCCACTGCCTTCCCTATCAAGGGATTTGGATCTCTAATCCACCTCGCCGGACTCTAATCGTTTGCTAGTCTTCTGCTATAATAAAAAAAACTAGCTAAGTACAATGGCAAGAGATTTCATAGTCACATAATATTCTGATCCCCGAATCTAAAACGATTGTGTGCTATGCCCAAGATATTAAAAATATTTGTACAAAAACTAATGCCTCCATCTACACAACTGCATCATCGAAAAGGCGAACAAGTTTTTTGGTGCACATCATGGAAATAGATGCATTATAAAGGTTGGCTGAGCAAAGCGCGCTGTGTAATTACCGACAGTGTGGGTGAATCCGCGTGGACGCGACGCGACGGTCAAATGGTAACCCTTTGTTATTGGGCAAATTATGAGCGATTAGGCCGGCGGCGTCGCCACGGGCGCGGGCTGGCGCGTGCTGCGAGTGGCGAGCTGCTGGGCTGTAGTTGGGGAAGAATAAATAAGTCCTGGAATGTACTAGCGTTCGGTACCTTACATTTTTCACGTTGTCCCTGACATCTCAATTTGGTTACTTATATTATTCATATACTCTTCGGCATTTTACAGTTGGGTCGCTAATTGAATGTGTAAGCTATTAGGCGTCAAAATGTGGGGTTTTCGATTGAGGGTGTATAGCCAGTACATTGGCCCTAACTTGTAAAAGATTCATCGCGCCATTCAAGCGGCTTATTCGCCATCGTTTAAAGATGCAAGCCTTTAAAAGTGTTCCCCATCACTTTAATCCTAACTACGGCTCTGGGCCGCGTCTTTAAGAGCTCCGTGATTTTTTGCCGCTGAAGGACACACAAGGACGACTCTAAGCGTTCATCTACGTTCTAAAGGTTAATTGAGAACGAACGTGGTTTTTTATAAACCAGCCGTTTCTTGCGATCCGCTGAACTCCGCGGAATTTATGACAAATGATTGGGATAATTTACTTAATTACAGAGGTAATACACGAGTTATGTTATCTTTGAGGATAAATGGGTCTACTGGAAAATCTAGTGTATACAATTGTTTTATGTGAACTGCACTTTAGAAACGGATAACTTTTAGATGTGAATCGTAAAGCGATTGG
The DNA here is from genome assembly GCA_947568825.1 of Sphinx pinastri. NCBI lineage: Eukaryota > Metazoa > Arthropoda > Insecta > Lepidoptera > Sphingidae > Sphinx > Sphinx pinastri. Next base: position 2,993,555 of record OX387623.1, read on the forward strand.
AAAACTTTCTTTAGTTGGTAAAGTAAAAAGGAAATCACACCAACTATGATTTTTTTTATCGTGGAATGTTGTGACCAGCCTGGTGGCAATTGGTCCGTTATGACAAATAAATAAACAAAGTTTAGGGACCGTGAAGGCATTGCCCCTTAGGTGAGAAGATTAAAACGCGGGGAATTTTTAGGCCGTCTAGCATACATAAGTGCATAGCATCACGCCTTTTCCCTTTTCAGGTGTAGACAAAGGTGTATCAAACCCTGGAACCCATATTTCGCCAGCTATGTAAGATCCCATGTAATAAGGGGCGGGCCCTTTTGCCATTTACCGGACAAATTTCCATACCGAGCTGTTACTGAATAAAAAAACAACCCAATATCACTTTGCCTGACCCGGGAATCGAACCAGAGACCTCAGCACTGCAGTCGTACCGTAATAAAACTACGCCACCGAGGCAGTCCCACTAGCAATTTTACAAAATTGTTATTCTACGTCAGGTTTCCTTTATATACTAATACAAATCATCTCAAGCCCGTTATATGATGTAAGCAAAATCACATACAGCATCTTACTATAATTTAAAAAATTCTAATCGTAAGTAAAAAAACATAATGTGCTAAATACAACAATACACTTGCAGGCATAAAGAATAGTCACCTTATATCTTCATTTACTACTTACACAATAATATGTTCGTTTTCCACTACACGCGTACAGTTCAGACAATGAGCATCTCCTAAATTCCACCGGCGCGGCGCATCGAACTACCCCGCTTGGACGGTGCACCCGTCATTCCAATTTGAACTCAGCATGCGGGGAATGTATCTAGTTGCGGACTGTTTGTGGTTGGATCAAACGTTGGTCCTCAAGATTAATTGGACTAATGAACGATACAAATTGCTTTTTTATTTGTTGGAGTTATTTGGAATGGTGGAAATGATTTAGAATGTGTGTGTAGTTATTGTGCTCCAGATAAGAGTGGACTCGTTTACGATGTCTGAAAAAAATAATTAAACAACTCTTGGAAATTAATTACATAAAATATGATAAATCCTCGTTGCAAATTCCTCGTCAAAGTCCGAATCCATATACATAATACTCATAAGACGTGAAACCAAATAAATATCCATTATGTTAACATAACTATAACGCATACTTTGATAAATTACTTTTTATTAACAAAGTAACAGCACAAAGGGGCATACACGTCGTGAATTTCGAAGATCCATCTTCCTTTGGGGATGTGCGTATGTGAATGCGTCTCATCTCTTTCTAACCCAGGGTGCGTGAGCGTGACGAAATGTAGAAAAACTAACGCTAAGCCTGGTGTGAGGGTGCGTGCTTTTGATAATGCACGCTCGTCTAACCGTAAAGTGAAGGTTCCCAACATTTTTCGGAAGACGGGTGAAAGTTGGCGGAACTTTTGAGCGCTTTCTTGCGAATGTCGCCCGAGGGAACGCTGAGGCCCTTAATTAGGATTGTCAACGTTTCGATCTTTTGGAGCTTCGGGGACGTCTCGAGGGAATTTTGTGTAAATTCTGGGGTGATTAAAATCGTAAACTTCGTTCCAATTATATTTTATAATACTTCAAATATTGAAGGTTCTTAGATTAAAGTTCACATTTAATAAAATGCTCATATAATATTTTATTTTCATTTGGCATTAAAAATGGTTACTCACATTAACCGTGATGGATAAAAGGCCTAACCCCTCATTAGAAGGGACTCTTGGTCTATACAAAAAAAATATATATAAACATCTCATATTGTTTTCTTAATCGCAATCAGATGCATATTGGACACGAAATAAATAAAGGGAGACTACTTATTAATTATAAAGCACTGTCAAAACTCAAAACAATTCGTATACTAATAAGAATTCCTTTCAGAAAATTTATCAAAGATTGGAAGCCACTTCTGTTGAGAACCAAGATCTCACGTCGTACTCTGACTTAGCACCAAAATATATTGTACCTCATCTGTCAAGACATTTGTCCCACTATATTACTATTAAATTCCTATACCGATCGGACAGTACGGAATTTGTAGCCGCTGTTGTATTCATTAATTGTGCTTGAATACTTACATTTTAATAGAGTTGAGATATTCCAAGTGGACGGTTTTCTTTATTGGTGTTTGATAGATTAGGGACATAAATCTTTTGCTTCTTTTATTATGTTGTTATAGATATAATTATTAGAGCAATGTTTTTAAAATTATGTGTTATTTTTATTGGTGTGAGAAATATTCGCAGTTTGGGTATATCTAGGTATTTATGTCACTTTATTTTCTTGTAGTAGTAGCCCGATATGTGGTCAGTTCAACCCAAAACACCGTTTTATACTGAAAGAATCTGATCAGTGTTGAACTTAAAGAAGGATTAGGGATAATTTGAGGAAATATAATATTCAATACATCATCATCATCAGCCACATGACGTCCACTGTTGAACATAGGCCTCTCCCCTAAGGATTTCCAGACGGACCTGTCAAAAGCGGCCTGCATCCAGCGTTCCTGCAACGTTTATCAAGTCGTCTGTCCACCCTGTACAATTAATCTAAAACATTCACAACTACAACACTAACGAGATTCTTCATAACACTCCGCGCGACCGCAAGCACTTTCGCATATTAATTCGGCATTAAAACCGTTGCTAATTTCTCCAGATTCCCCTCCCCCGTCGATATCTGCCCCCGGGCCAGGGGTAAACACCAATTAATCCCGGCAACACGATACGCGTCCAAGAGGGGTGTGCCTCAGATTGCAGCGTAATCCTGCATTTGTATCGCTTCCGATGCAATCGTGGGGACCTTCAAAGCGCCCTCCACTAATGTGTTCTTTTGCGTATTGTTTGCAATCGATCGTGCGGGCGATGTTTTTAGTCATTGGCCGTTGACCTGGTTACGTTTGATTAGTACATTTTGTTGTGTATTTTGGGACGTGGTCTACGTTTAATTTTCTACGGCTTCTGAAATTTCGGGTGGAAAATATAATTTTAGTTTTGTGCATTGTTCATTTTAACTGATATACAATTCAATAGCTTAGATTTTGTGATAGCAGCATAAGAAATATCTTTTTCCCTGTTGATTTATATTTAACTATGCACGATAGAAGATGAACTTCTGCTGAATAAAATAACGTATAATCAAACATACATCAAATGCAAAACAAGGTAACGTGTTGAAACTAATAGTGTGACAAAAAGATGAGACCCAAACTCCGTATCGGATCACAATCGATGCATGCAGGGGAAACAAAGGGAACTTAAACTAATGATCTTTATTTTTTCCACCAAACGTCCCCTATGGGCGACATTGTTTAATTTTGCTTTTTCACGCTCATTTGTAGAGCTGACTTGACACTTTGTGCTTCACAGGCGAGGAGTTTGGAGTTTCGAGTTAAAGTGCCGGCGTTCCCTCGCCGAGCACCGAGCAGGCATTTCGTAATTACACAGCGCATACCGTTAGACATTAACATGAAACAACCGAATTAATTTAGTGATGTCCTATAAATCGATTGGAACTTAAATCGATTTTGTCGAGATGTCGTTTGTGTAAAGGGTTACGTATAGGAAGTTCATTTCGATTTATTAATCGAGAATAGTTTTGTGTGATTTCTTACGCCAGTTTCGTAAGTGATTTGGTTCAAGTTACTGTATTCGAATCTAAAATTCAAGTGTCATTCAACGGTCGAGTCAAGTCTTCAAGCACAGTGGGCACTCGATCATCTGTCCGGCGACGGGAAAAAAACATTTGTCATTGCCACACACCCACGTATTGTTGACACTCGGCCCAAATTATGTGCATACAATAACGTGTTCCATGTCGAAAAGTGTATTTGTTTCGATTCGATATTTAAATCGATATGTGTTAGTTAGATTTTATTTTTTATAAATAAAACGTAACTGATTTAGAATTTAATAACAACTTTTCTACTGAAATAAACTAAGCCAATTTATCTTATACCAGAGCTACGCAAGGAATGTATTTTTTCTATCCATAGGTAGACGATTTCTTGCTGTTTACCTATAGATAATTTATCAACATACTAACTGCAGTAGCCTGTTAGGAATTAGGATATTTCGTATCAAGTAGTTAAATCTATTTGAAACTATATCGATTCAGCATGGTGCAACACTAACAGTTAAGCTGCTTATCTCATATCTTCACGTGTTCTGACTCCGTATGACCGTAAGATTTCACATGCAATTAAGGCGCTGTGAATAGACGACTTTCATGTATTTGAGGGGGTGAAGCAGATGAAGTGGGAGATTGCGGGGGACCGTCTATTGTAGGTACACCGCGCGCATTTGACAGACGCGCGACGGGCACTTTAGTATAGAAACATAATTTCGCATACTCAAATTAATGAACGTTTGGCGCAGTGCGCCGCTGATCGTCTCCAAGTCGCGCTTGTGCGACAGCCACTAGGATCGAGTCTCACATACTTTTTTATTTTTTATTTATCTTATTTATTTTATTATACCGATAATTACCTATATTTATTTACCTATTTTTATATTTTTATTTTCTAGAAAAGGTTATCGAGAAATTTTGTAACAACTCGCTTAGATGTAAAATTCTCAATTCTAGAAATAGCCTATTCTCAAAACGGAAAATTGTCATAATTGTGAAAATTTATAAAAACGAGTCATTTTATTCCTAATTCCTATAGATATATTTTTCTTCAGAATAAAGACCAAAATAATAAAAATGTCAACCAAGCTTGACGGTTGATTCCGGAGAAAAATAATATACAGTGTGTTTCAAAAGAGTGTATTAATACATACTACCAAAGGAGGTCATTGTAGTGACCAATAAAAAAGTGATCGATAGATGTATGAACAGAAAGGATACTGATGTATTTACGCATACCTACTGAGCTAAATCTAAATCTATACTAATATTACAAAGAGGAAAGATTTGTATTTTTGTAAGTTTGTAACGAATAAACTCAAAAACTACTAGACCGATTTCGAACCGCAAGAAAAGAAGTATGGAGATAGTTTGAGACCCAGAGGAAGACAAAGGCTACTTTTATCCAGGAAAAACCTCAACCGGGAATTATATCCCGGATTATTTTTCTTGCGAGTGGGGCCGTCACGGCCAGTCCACTGAACCGATTTCGATGAAATTTGGTGGGGAGATGGTTTAAGGTCCTGGGAATAAACTAGGCTACTTCTTGTCCCGGAAAAATATAAACCGGTACTTTTATCCCGGAAAATCGTTTCTCGCGAGTAAAACCGCGAGCAAATGACATTTTTAAAAAAGTTACTTATAATTTTCTACGATATTATACATGTATTATACATATAAACCTTCCTCTTGAATCAATCTATTTATTAAAAAAAACTGCTTCAGAATCCGTTGCGTAGTTTTAAAGATCTAAGCATACATAGGGACAGACAGACGGGCAGCGAGTTTGTTTTATACTATGTAGTGATGATGCTTTGCTACCAGGGTAGGCCGCTAGTAAGTATATAAATTGAGGAAAGAAAAATTACTTGTCACAATTCTTGAAAATTTAGGCTTCTACTACAACAAGGAACGTTTTCTTTGTTGTCGTCACTTGTTGTGACTACTAATGATGATTCCTATAAGGGACATTTGTGAGAAATTACAATGGAATAAAGAAATATGGCCGGATATAGTTTGCAGCTGCTGGATGAAATGCATTATATCAACGACTCTTCGACCATGAACTGGGTATGTATTATCTTCTTTGTTTGACGGTTCAACAAATAGCACATCGTCATTGATTTCTCTGTAATAAATTAAAAAAAAAGTGTTATTTATCTATACTAATATATAAAGCTGAAGAGTTTGTTTGTTTGTTTGAACGCGCTAATCTCAGGAACTACTGGACCGATTTTGAAAATTCTTTCACTAATAGGAAGCTACATTACTCCTGAGTGCTATAGGCTATTTTTATCCCGGGAAAATATTTTTATCCCGGAAAAACATTTTCACGCGGGCGGAGCCGCGAGCGATACTAGTTTTATTATAAACATACAACAACAAAATAATTCCAAATCATGGCAATTACGCGGTGTGTACGAATACAATACACGGACATACAAGTGGGTGGACAGCCACGGGCGTAGCTATAGCTTTCACATAGGGGGGTTCGAGGATACTAAAATGTAAATGGCGTAGCGCGGGTTCTTGTGCCAAAATTTCACGTATATAATCCCCCCCCCCCCACGTCACCAAAATTTTAAAAGGTTTAATTTTACGCAGTGTCAGTTGTGTTTTTGCGTTAGGTTAACCCCCCACACCCCCCCTATATACGCCCATGTGGACAGCTATCTACAATAAGTATTATTGATTCAGAAAAATTAGGCTGGAAGTTGCGAAGTTCGCCACCTCTTTGGGAGTGTCGATCGCGGCATATCGCGGCTATCCGTCAGCTCCCATTGTGTGACGACCTTCGCCCATCTGTTGATACTTACTCATCATAATTAGATTTTTGATTGGCTCCTGAAGTTTCAGCTGTTGCAATTGAAAGTAATGTCCCAGGGTATTCGTGTTCAGAGTTCTTTTGTAATCTAAAATTTAAACTAATAAGTTTTTAAATTGAAATACATGATTATATCATACATTTTTATTTCATGTGATTTTTTTGAGAAAACGAGAAATTTCAACAATTGGTCATTTTGAGTAATTTGCAAATGGCAATAAAAAAAGCTTTTTTTTTTAATTAAGCCTTTTTTAGAATCTATCAGATACGCCGATGACACACTGGTCACAGCTAGTGCCAGGACGTTCCAGGACGCCGTAATCGTAGATCACTTTCTTCGTGAAAAAAAGAGACGCCGATTTTGTATCGCGATTTTAGTGTTGGAGCCGTAGTAAAACCTTCTTTCTCAATAATAATTACCATAATATTCCGTAACACCATGTATATGCTTACTCATGAAAAGTTTTATCCGAAGGTTCATCTGGATTGCACGCCAACCGTTTCTTTTTACTATAACAAAAAATAAAAAACAATAGATTTACGTAAATAAAAAAAATCGACAAAAGTAAAATAATAATTATTTAAAAAAATCAAATAAGAAAATCATCAAAAAGTATAAAGATGTGTCGCAGGTTTTGAACTCGGGTATATCACTCATGCGGAAACAATTCTGTTGCACAAGACCTTTAGACCAATTGAACTATGGGCTTAAGTGACAAAGTTATCTATCTATAAATAATTTATACAAACTAAATTAGGTTTACACAACAAGGTAGGTACTTACTTTACAACTTCCAACAAGTGTTTTTGTTTCATAGAATAAGATCTCTTTATTGCCCTCCGTTTATTTTTTTTGCTGCCCATATTTTTATAATGTCACCTTACAGCACAATTTAGAAAAACGAAATATTTATTTACGCAACTTATCCCTAGGACCGCAACCGAACAAAAACAACCTAACCTAGGAAAAAACTAATAACAATATAAAATATAAACAGCTTTCAACAACAAATAGAAATGCGAAATACGAAAATGATGTCTCAGCGGCATGCGGAACAAAATGACATAGGTCCATCAAGCAGCGCGCCTCAGCGGTCACTGTCACTCCGCGTAGAAAATAATGAAAGAGAAGCTCACGAACGCCGCCATGACGCTTTGTTTGATTCAACTCGTTCGAGTTATTTAATAATTTATGAATCTTTACAAATATTGTATTTCAATCGAAAAATAAAAACAACAGTTCCCTTTATTATTATAAAATACACCACTGTTATTAATTTTATCAAGATTTGTTTATAAATAATAGAGTTATAATTGCTACAATTTCAATATTAATGGTAACTTTATGATTTTTTTCTATCGAGAAAATTTAACGAAAACGTGTTTTGAATTCAGAGGTTCCCTCATAAATATGACCAAGATTAACATATATTTTTTTGGCTGCTCTAAAATGTACTGATTTGGCTAAAAAACTGTTCAATTAAGCCTCTTTTGACTAGGCATAGCGCCTTAATGAACGGACGAACAAATATTTAATGTTTGTATGGAGCAAACGCAATTTCTATATGTATTTTTATATTATATACACTTGAGTCATAATTAGCCATGAAGCGTATGGAAAGAAGAATATATAAAGACCTTGTTTTAACGCCCTATACGTCTACTTATACGTATTAGAAAAAAAAATTGTTATTATTGTAAATTCGGACCGTTCCACAGTGATTCGCCTAGAACAAGCTAGCTGGACAAAAACATTTGAGTTTGTGATTTGGTTGCTTTGGCTAAAAACAGTAATATTCTAAGGGAAAATATGTTTAAATGCTTAGAAAATAATAATAATTAAGACACGGATTAAAATGGGTGAAAAAATTTAATATAAAAAGCGTAGCTTATGAAATAAATTAGGTATATAATAAAACACAAAATAATATAAAAATATAAAACACAAAATAAAAGCGTATGTACTTAACATGACTTAGCATAGAAAAAAAAAATATCTTTTAAAGTTAATTAATAACATTAAATTAAATACTAATAACTATTTCAACTCCTACCTAGATGAGTCACATGATGTTAGACTGATTGATGCCCGAGGTATTGGTATTGAAGGCGTGATTATCAAATTCAGCACTTCTGATGGTAATGAATCTGTTCTCTTTTTGAGTAGTTCTCTGAGTGAATTAATTACAGGTTCCGATGTTATTAAAAGCATATTCAATAAATCTGTATTCGTGGCAATACGCGACTGTTTTCTCATATGATGTTCTCGAAATCTACGGCAGTCTTTATTTCGAGCCTCTTGGGCTTCTTCGGATAGTTGCCCAATAGGCACAATACAAGATTTAGCTACCTCATTACTATGCACGAGAATTTTATTCACAGTAACAGGCATGCAGTACTACGAAAACAAAACTTAGATAGAGGACCCTAGTTTCTAAGTAAAAGCTTTTCAAATTCCCTAATATTTATTTCGTAACTTGAAGATAAAGGTACGCAACAAAATATCGTTTTTTTTTATTAAATTGACATCCAATCCTGTAATCTCTCCACTCATAACTGAACTGGCAAACAATCTGCGCGAAATTTTTGGACTTACATAATCTATGATATGATGGAAACATTTGATTTCCCGCCTTCAATGACCATTTTCGCGTTTGTTTGTAAGAATGACTAGTACATTTAGAATCTACATAGTAAGCTAACGCTTTGTCACCATTTAATTGTCTGCCACCGCACGTATTCTCACTTGACTTATTTTTGTCAGAGGAGTCGCTGCTCTTTCTAATCCCAGAAGCGATTTTTCTGTGATGTGCCATACGCTTTGCAACTTCCGCAGCTATGGTCAATTCGCCAACACTGCGTATAAATAATAAAATAAATAAAATAGTTTATTCATCACGTAGGCGAACATAATTGCACTTATGATAAGTCAAGATACATTCAATTAATAATAATAATTATTACAAAAAGTCACTTATATAACTACAGACATTTTTATAGGGAGTAAAATCAATGAAAAATAAATAATGAAGTCAAGCTCGGGCTGGCAGGAAAGAGAAGATAAAAATAAAATAAAAAAAAGAAACAATCATTTTTATAATAATAAAATAATGGAAGGAACGCGTCGCGATCCTCACCGGTGAGGACACTACAGGCCCTAACCTAGCTAACCTACCAGCCTTTCACTAGCTACCTAGGCGATGACTACCCGAAGAAGAAAGGCAGAAAGAAACTCCGGGCTTACTTTTTTGTCATCATTTGTCCATTGAATCTTTATAATATTCTTTTTTTTCAAGTCTTTTGCATACAAAGTCAGATTAGTTATATAAGCTAATGCACACACATCACCGTTAAATTGAATTGCACAATTGCACCGTTAAATATATGCAACAGTTCTTCACTCTGCGCTTTTTCGTTTTAAAACAAGAGTCTTTGAAGTCTTTTCTGGGTCGACCTTGAAGCCGACTCCCTTCTGATGACGTGGATGGGCAAGGTCGATGCACACATATTATAAAAACTATGTTGTCTCCTTCTAACCACTTTTTATTATTACTTAAAAAGCGATCTATCAACATATTTGATGCTGTTCATTTTTCGGCTAATTTTGACAATATTATAGATATTTTCATTTCAACGGCTTTCAGCGAATCACTAGTTATATCTCTAACACCAAATATATGTTGTATATGTTCTTATAAACGAACATTCCGTCGTATTTTGGTATGTTATCGCCATTCTTAAAAAATAATAAATTTTCGAAATGGAGTAGACGTGTTCTGAAAAATGAAATAAAAATGATTAGTGGTAATATGTGGAACCAAATTATATCTCATTTAAAAGGTGAATACTACTGCTATATAATATAAAAAAACTAGACTGGATATATCTGGATAATAAAAGATACATACGATGAAAATTAGGAAACTTGACAAAAAAAATTTTTTTTTCAATAATATATTCAAAGTCCTAAGGAACACACCCTTTTCTTATTAGAACCTATTTTGTAGTAAAATATGAAAGTACTTACCCTCTACAGTGGTATCCATTACAGAAATTACGTTAATATATTTCACAAATTTCAGGAGATGTTATCGAAAGCACTGCAAAATTTCAACTACTCTAATTACATTAATGCAATTCTTATATTACCTACATTCATTAACTGAATACTCATCCCTGTGAAATGTTTTTCACCCCTTCTACCTGTTATTATGACCTTGGGGGTGTTGTTTATGAGATGTGACCGCTAATTAGTCGATTCTTGGAAATGACTTTTTTCCACCTAGCTTGTTCTAGGCGAATCACTGTGCGTTCTTGTAATCTGAAAATTCGTAAGTAATGTAGAAAGGTGCGGTGCAATCATACCCTAATACATCAATGGGTGAAATAGACTAATTTTAATGGTGTTTTTACGCTAAGGGTAATGTCATGTACTAGTTGATAATGGTTTGTACAATAGATGCTTCATAGACTGAGTTCTATTTGATCATTTCATTGCTCTGATTGGGTATCTATAAAATCTATTTCTAGTCACAATCCGAAGGAAAGGAAATACCTACCAATTTCATCATGTCGAGAATTGCTGAATGTTTATATAAAACCCTAACAGAATCGAGTTAAATTAAAATACTTTTTTGGTACTACCATATGTTGTGGCTCGGTGCTGGTATGGACTTAATTTTGGATTTGGACTTGTGAAATAAATGAATGTAGACTTTGATTTTCGCAATTGATTTTACTAATTTTTAAATAACCTTGTCGTTACAATAGAAATCTTTCAAGTGAGTTACAACGTTCGTGGATAAAGGGAAAGGGAACAAATCGACCAATCACGATGAGGAAAGCGCTGTACGTCAGCACTTAAGTTAAATTGTTTAATAATAGATGTCGCCTATAGTTATAATAAATACAATCTTGAACATGCCCCCGGCTTTGGAAGCAGTGGCTTTCAACATCTTTGTAGCTACTTTTTGGGCGCGTCCTGCATTATAGGGCAAATCTTCGTGAAACTGCGTCTCACAACGCCTGACACCGTCCGTATGTCAGCAACTCGTGCAATGCCATCCTGGCCTGGGATGGTGCGAATGACACGTCCTAGGTGCCATTTTAATGGTGGAAGATTGTCATCCTTTATGACCACTAAGGTATCTGTCTTCAGTTCATCCTTCTTGATAGTCCATTTCGTCCGCACCTGCAGCTCGGAGATGTATTCTTTCGCCCACCGCTCCCAGAAGTGTTGGCGAAGTTGTTCAGTCCTCTGATAGCGCTGGAGACGGCTGGCTGGTATGTCCCGTAGGTCATGGCAGGCCGGAGCAGTCAGTGGACGACCAATCAGGAAATGACCTGGGGTGAGCGGTGCAAAGTCCTGTGGATCAGAGGAAAGAGGGGACAAAGGTCGGGAGTTCAGGACAGCTTCTATTTGCGTTAATACCGTGCTAAATTCCTCAAAAGTGAGATGCGTATTTCCTATCACTCTACGAATATGATATTTACACGAACGTACCCCAGCTTCCCAGATACCACCAAAATGTGCGGCGTATGCCGGAATAAAGTGAAATTTAATACTTTGGCTTGTAGCGTATTCTAAAATATCTGCACTGCAATTCTGTAAAAATTTAGAAAAATCATTCATGAGACCTACAAAGTTGCGACCATTATCGGAAAAGATTTCTGAGGGTTTACCTCGGCGCGAAATAAATCTTTTCAAAGTTAACAAATATGCTTGACTTGATAGGTCACTTACTAATTCCAAGTGAATAGCGCGGGTCACAAAGCACACAAATAAGCAAATGTAGCTCTTAACGGTTTTAGCACCCCTACCTCTACGGTTTAATATAAGCACTGGGCCGCAATAATCGACCCCGCATCGTACGAACGGTAAACTAGGAGTAATCCGCTCCTTAGGTAGGTTTCCCATCATAGGGGTAAGCGTCTTACCTTTTATGCGTGTGCAAATGACACAATTATGTACCACTTGCCGAGCTAAGCTCCTACCTCCGACAGGCCACCAGGTTTCACGTAGGTGACATAGCAAGGCCTGTGGGCCGGCATGGAGAAGTTGAATATGCTCATGGCGGAATAATAAACGAGCAAAAGTATGTTTGCTAGAAATCAAAATAGGGTGTTTTTTCTCATACGTGAATTCGACTGAATACACCAAACGACCTCCTATGCGCATTATTTTATTGTCGTCAAGAAATAAATTTAATTTTGACAAGTAACCCTTGCCCTTGATCGATTCGTTTTTAGATAAAAGCGCATATTCTATGGGATAAAACTCCATTTGACATAATCGAACTAATGTATTTTCGGCTAAATTCAACTCATCCACATTAAAACTACCTTTGTGCTTATCATGTTTGAGACGAGTATTGTGGATGAACCTTAAAATATAAGCCATAGTACGTTTCATACGTTTAAATTGCGAAAATCTGTGAAATGGGAATAATTTAGATTCTGAAAAATCGTTAGCTACAACAGTTGTAATGATTGATTTAGTTTCTGGTAGCTTGCAATGCTTAAACGAATCAGCATCTTTGTGATTTTTTATTGAAAAATTAGGATGTCGAAGGAATTCCGGTCCCTCAAACCACAAGGTGGTGGACGAAAGCTCCTGTACACTAACACCGCGGGATGCAAGATCTGCTGGATTATTCTCGCTGCTAACGTGACGCCAGGGAAGAGATTGCGTTGTCTCTAAAATCTCTGCAGCTCTATTTTGTACAAAAACCTTAAGTCGATAGGGTTCCATGTGAAGCCAGCCTAACATAGTGTTAGGCTGGCTTCACATGGATGCTCGAGTCTGTCCAGAAAATGATGTTGTTACATTCGCAATGCAACGAGTTACGAACCTTATCATAAAGCCGGGCACCTAATAATGCACCACATAGCTCAAGACGCGGTATACTTATAGGTTTCAAAGGCGCGACTTTAGTCTTTGAAATTAATAATCTAACCGTTACTGTCAAGTCAGTATTGACTGTGCGAACATACATACACGCGCCGTATGCCGTTTGAGAGGCATCGCTAAAAACATGCAGTTCTATATACATAGGTTGTGTACCTATAACGTGTCGAGGAACTCGGATTGTGTTAAGCGCTTGTAAAGAAATAATGAACCGGTTCCACTTGCGTGCAATGTTTTCGGGAACTGTATCGTCCCAGCCTATTTTAAGTAGCCATAATTGTTGCAATAACACCTTAGTAACAATTATAACAGGGCTTATGAGACCAAGAGGGTCAAAAATTTGCGAAACACTGGATAAAATAGATCGTTTAGTGACAGAATTCGTGCTAACGTTAATTTGCGAATTAAAATGAAAATCATCGGTTAAATTACGCCAACCTAGGTCCAATGTTTTAGAGTTTACGTTATTTTCTACTGGAGATAACTGTCTGAATTGATTACAGGAATGGCTGTTGTCATCATCATTGCGTGTAAAATTAAATATCCACTTTCGAAGTGGGAAACAGCCAGACTGCAATGTCTTTTGCGTTTTATCACATAACTCTAATAACTTGAACTTATCATCTAAAGTGGTTATGTAATCATCGACATAGAAATCTTCCAATATGACTCGCTTTACGTCAGGATCAGAAGATTCAAAAGCTAATTGTTTTAAACAACGAACACTTAAAAAAGGCGCGGAGGCAGTTCCATATGTTACCGTATTCAACTTAAATATACCTAGTGGTTTCGATGGGTCATCACGCCATAGAATCATTTGCAAGCTACGTTGGTTCTCATCCACCAGGCATTGTCTATACATTTTCTCAATATCGGCACACGCTGCGAATTTATGTTGCCTAAAGCGGAGAAGAATGGCGATTAGATCACCCTGTATAGGAGGACCAACTAACTGCAAATCATTCAATGACTTACCAGTGCTGGATGGCGCGCTTGCATCAAACACCACACGCAACTTGGTTGTGGTGCTGAGCTCGCGGAACACGCCGTGATGAGGCATAAAATAACACGGGGATTCATATGAATCTACCCGTGTCATGTGACCCAAACTCTCATATTCCTGCATAAAGGACGAATATAACTGTTTATATTCGGGTGAGCGCTGTAACCGTTTTTCTAATGCGTAAAATCGCCGTTCCGCCTGAGAATAGGATTCTCCCAAGACATCTGGCGATTGTCTAAGTGGAATACGCACACAGAACCTCCCTTCACTGTTGCGTGTAGTTGTATGTATAAAGTGTTCTTCGCATGTGCGTTCTTCATTGGTCTGCGTGTCTTTGACCTTGGGAAACTGCTCGAGCTCCCAGAACAACTGTAGTTGAGTGTCTAAAGCGTTGATTAAGTTACATTGAATGCGTGTATTTTTTGGCGTATAATTAGAGATGGGACCGCTTATTAACCACCCTAAACTTGTATTAAATAAGTGTGGACCGTTAGGCAATCGTATTTTCCCTTCTCCAAGTAAATCCCAAAACCTATCTGCGCCTATTAAAATGTCTATAGGTTTGGAATCTAAAAACTCGGGATCAGCTAGCCGTATATTGTCTGGAATACGGAACTGCGCGCTTAGTTGACATACGGCGGGCATCGAACCCGTGATCTTTGGTAAAACATAACAATGAATTTGCGTTGTAAACGATTGATCAACGCAAGATCTGATGACGATGTTACACGCTTGAGAACAATGTATCACCGAATCACCAACGCCTCTTATTTCGTTTATGGACTGTATTGGTTGCGTATTTAATGCTTGGCATAAAGATTTAGAAATAAAACAACGCTGGCTTCCGCTATCTAGTAATGCCCGAGCCTTATGATAAGTTCCGCCACTATATGCAGCTACTTCGATAACAGCTGTTGACAATAGGACAGACTGCACGCCTACAGATGTATTACATTGCGTTTGAAGGTGTGAGTTAATTACCTGAACAGGACTCGGGTCGGCGCAGGCCGCAAGGGGCGCGGGCGCAAGAGCGGAGGGCGCGCGCGCCTCAGTTGCCATAGCCGTCGGGAGCTCAGTCGCAGTGAGCGTTGACGCATGGAATGATAATAAGCCACTCTCGTTATCATTGTGTATTAATGAATTATGTTTTTTGTTACATCGTTTACATGTCCCAAATTTACAATTATTTGGTGTGTGTCCCGAACGTAAACAATTCTCACACAGGTTGTGTTCGCGTATAAGTTTAAGCTTTGATTCTAAATTACTTTCTATAAAACTTTGACATGTATAAATTGGATGATTTGCATTGCATTTATAACACTTTAACTTAGCGCGAGATTGACGATCAGACGTTTTATGCGGGCCGCTGGAAACATTGCAGTGAGATATGTTGTGATGTTTGGAGTGTTGTTTTTTATTATCGTAATGTAGTGTGATGTCTTTACTACGTGAGAATTGCAATGTTTCTAGTATGTCTGCGCGGTCCTTAAGGAATGAAATCAATTCATCTAACCGTATCCTGTGTGTAGAAACGTTATCGTTCGAGCGCAAAGTCGACTTATGAGTTTCCCATTGACGTTCAGTCTCTTTATCTAACTTTGACACAATGAGAAATATAATTAACGTATCCCAGGCACATGTACTTTCGCCGAGAATTTTTAAAGCGCGTAAATTCTTTAATATTGTGTCAATTAATTTTCTAATCAAAGATGGTGATTCTTTGGGTAATGCTTGTAAAGTAAATAAAGCCTTTACATGGTTGTGCACTAATAACCTACAATTGTTGTACCTATTTGTCAATAGCTCCCATGCAATTGGATAATTATCAGATGAAAATTCAATCGAATGGATAACTAATTCAGCTTCACCTTTTAAAGAGGATTTGAGATAGTGAAATTTTTGAACATTAGTAAGATTTGTACAGTTATGAACGAGTGACGTAAATGTATCTCTAAACTCCAACCAGTGCTCAAATAAACCGTCGAAAGTAGGCATTGAAATTGTAGGTAACTTTACTGCTGCTTTTTGAACTATACCATGACAAGACTTGGAACAATCTGTGGCCTCATCAATATTAAGCATAGACTCGGCATTAGCTACAGCACTAAAATAACTACCCTCGAAACGTTCGCGATGATTTAATTGATCTTCTAATTCACTCTCAGAAATCTTTTCTTCGATCATACTTTGTACATCATTAAATTCGGAAAATAAACTAGCGGCACTTTTTATTCTCAATTTTAAATCTATACATATTTTTGGAGTTAAAGTTTTGTCTTCATTATTTTCTAAGCATGTTAAATAGTTTATGAATTTAGTTAATCGACCTTTAATTATGCCTCTTTTTTTAATAAGGCCGCGAACTAGCTCCATACTTTCCGCACTTAATAGATTAGGAGATCTATCACGATATTTTGTTTCAACTGATTTCCTGTTGAAATCATCCTTAATTCCTACGTTAAGTAAATTGGGAGACTTGTCACCTGACTTAGGATCAGGATCAATAGGCATTTTGGTGGTAAATGAAAAGAAAGGGTACTCACAGTTACTGGTCGCCGAACTACGCTGAAGCTGGCGATGTCACCTTTGTGATGGACTGGAAACGGAATCGCCCAACAATCGCGTGCGGCAATTACACTGTAATTAGTTTAGCGCGGTATTACACAAACAGAACAGGAGGTAATGGTAGAAAGGAACGATTGGCCCCACCGAATTGTGTGCGATGCTCGATGAAACGCCAATTAGCCGTCGATTCCACTGCAAACTTGCTCTCCTGTTGTCCTTCAGGCAGCCCTTGGTCCAAAATTCGTCCAAATGGCGGATCTTCAGCACAATGTGCCACGTGCGTGAACTCGAAAAGTCGCTGATTCTCGATGTATTTGGCGCAGAAGGACCATATGGTATTTAGTCTTAACTCCAAGTGAGTGTTAAATAAAGCAGCGTTTAGCAACCCGGTGTTAATGAGTGATTATTACGCGAATTGATTTACCTCGAACTTTGGTGTTGTGTATGTTTTTCCACCCAACCCATTGATGTCTTACACGAGCTGCAAACCATGGCTTCACGACATGGCTAATAAATTCGTAAATATTTTTTTTTAAATACAACTTAGATTGCGCAATACGATTTAGGTTATTTTTACACTTTGGATGTATTTTTCACGAGTTCACAATCAATTATGTGTTTTTTCTCATTATTTTCTGCGATTGCAAAGTATTAGGTGCAGGGTTGGTATATTGGTACTTAGCCCTCCTCCAAAAATGGATAGTTAGGATTTGTCTATAAAAGTATTAGTACACAGTCTCTATTTTTCTGTAATTATAGAGTTTGCTTTATACCGTCATTGCAAAGTGAGTTCGATCGATAAGTTCTTATTGGCGTTCTTTTTGGACTTGCTGAATTTTATTTGTGTTTAACTAAACAAAAACTGACAATACATCCAATTGCCCAAGCCAGCATCGTCACACAAGCAATTTAAAATGTATCAAAGATGGTATCTCTCCCGTATACTGATTACGTAAAACGCACACACACGTAGTGAATCCACACCATGTGCTAGACACGTGTATGATACGAGGAAAACCTTCGATTGATAACACTGCCATTATCTGCAAGTCATTGATTAGTTTGTAGATTGGCTCAGATAATTTGCGGGTCGTTTGAGGTGTCTGTTTGTTTTGAAAGCTATAGAAGCTTTAATTAAGTTTGTTAGCTTTTTATTTTGTTTACTGGATTTAGTTGCATTATATTAAATATTAGGTAATCGTCATGCTTGCCCACGATGGAAGCAATGCTATCCATGATCCAAAATTTTATTGTAGCTTGTCATCCTGAGACGCCATATGTTAGTTCCCCTATTGCCTAAAAATACTATAACAATGTTCTTTGAAGACGCACACATAAATATTTTCACACTGTTGTTTGGTACCAAAAACTAACAAACTATAAACACCTTTACTTAGTACAGTAGATTCAGAGGTATGGTAAACCAGATTTTACAGCTAAGGTTTGTATTGTAATTGTTACCTACGAACATCCATTCGAACTACGGTGCAAACAATACCATACGTAAGGTGTAATAAGTTATTTAACCGAACGTCGGAACGCATCGGAAGCGGCGCGTAACCCGTAAAGTCTTCATCAATAATTCATGGTCTTAAACCCAACGCTAGCGTCCGGAGTCCGGACTGATCCAATGTCGTGAGATATGTAAGCCAGGTGGGGATTCAGGGAATATTTGATATTTAATGTAGATGTAAAACGTGTATAAAAGTTGTTTAAATAGACATCAATTAATATTTTATACAAATAGCTTTTCAAAGTTATTTTCATTGTTTTAATAATTTTTATTATCTTAGAATTCACTCTGTGGTATTGCAATACCTTGAATTAATTAAACTAGTTAGTATTTCTGTAAATTTCAAGTGCTACAAACATAACAAACTAAACTAATAAAAATAATCAGTTAAAATTGCAGCAATAAGTTAATCAACCGTAGTGGATAATTGTTTAGATAGGTCCTCATAATAAAGAAATAGGTACTTCTCTTGCTCGATGTCAAAAACTGTATATACGTGGTAAAGTGTTTGAAGTGAACCTAGCTTTAGTAGAGCCACATCAGTCACATCAGTCGAGTGTGTCTTCTAAAAATATAAAAAAGCAGTCAGTAAAAAATATAGTACCCCATTCAAAAATTGCATTAGCTGCGCATATTTTACTCTCCTTAGAGTCACCGCATGTCTTTCACCGCCTCGCAGTAATTAGGGGACACAATTTTATTTTTCTCTCGCAAACTTTTTTGTTTGCTTTGAACCAACTTGGATGTTAATTAAATTAAAATATATTTCACTAATTCACTGAAACTTTGCGTCGTTGTGCCAGTCTTGAACTACGACACTTTGTTTCATTATGCATTAATTTTGCGTGAGTTTTTTTTGTACTTTTTTAGTCCACTATACGTGTTTTCAAAGCTTACAACCACTTGTAGCAATATAAACCATTCTAATGGGCCCATATAAATTTAAATTCTAAATTATTTGAGTTTGTTTGTACCGTGAGCATATCGGGTTACAGGCGGACGGCCAAGAGAAACCACGGCTAATAAAAATATTTTAATAAACTTTACGTAAATTAAGTTAGACACAGCTGTATCGATAAATATCAAGACGTCTCTAAATTCAGCTCGATAAACGCATTTATTTGACTCTTTATTATGATTTAGACAACTTAAACTTGTAATTTAATATGTGAGAAGTACACTGCAGTTATAATGTAAAGGTCTGCGTTCAGTAATGCATTACATATATCGCAGAACACTTGAATACTTCGATAAAAACATTAACCTACAATTTATCGATAAGTCAATGGATAAAAATACTACAGAGCTTGCAATAATTATGTAAGGTTTCGGTATGCGTAAACAACTATAAATAGCAGTAAACTAGTCTTTCGGTCTGTCTGGAGAGTGTAAAAACTGCAAAAGTACATTGATCTCTATGGTTGTCGAAAAACTGCAACAACTAGTAAAATTTTGCCGAGCTCAACCTTTATAGGATCAACTTCCACTTCAACATCGCACTCCGATCGAATTCCGCGCTGGACTGGTTTGACGATAAATCCGCCGGATAGGTCGGGTGGTTTTATTGAATTCTACGGTTATAGCCACAGGTAACACGACACGGGAACGATACTATCGAGATATATCGACACCTAGTGAAGCCGCATTAGTGCGGCGTTTGTGTCGATTCTGAATCGTCGAATTATACTTAATGTGTTCATAAATAAACTAATAGATTGAGATTTAAAGAAACGATGTATTGCTATAACTTGATAATTTAATGGTTAAAGTTAATCTGAGGCTCATATTCTACATAAATTAATTAATAGTGATAAGGAAAGAATGATTACATTAATAATTCTTGATGAATAACAATAGCAATATTGTAACTGTACTTTTAGCACATTAAAAAAGACGCACTTTTTAAAACCAAATAAATAAATATAAAATATCATTTTTAACTTTAATATTTTTACTTATATGCCTGCGTTAACTGCAATTCACGCACAGTAAAGATATACCTCTAGCTCCTTTAGTAAATAGATCCCCGATTTTAGGGCGCGGCCCTGACCTCGCCGGTCAACGTCCCCCGCGCTCGAGAACTTAATGTGATTGATGCAAACAATATCGCGGTATGGTTGCATCTGTTATGTGAAAACGGGGTTTGAAGGGTCACTATTATTAATTCTGGAAGTTTAATTCAATAATATAGTTACACAGCAAAAAAATATGGTTTAATGAAAATGCATCCTGAGTTCAAGTAGTTAGTATATCTTTTATTTGTTTCCTAGTTATTAATAGTTATGTTTGTAATAGGACTGATTGTTCTCTTCGCTGTTTGACCCCGTAAATTTAAATAAAAATCGCTGGCTAAAATTCATGCAAAATATGAGAATAAATTAGGAGAGAATGCCTACGGCATTAAGTCCGCCTATGTACATTATTTGTATATAAAATGCATAAATAAAAAAAAAAGAAATGTCTCGCCCAGATGGGCGAGAAGATTCTCGCTATGGGTTCTTAAGGCAATAATTTTAATAGTTATCAAGCAAATCTAGTAATTAAACTGTCGGATTGGCAGCGTTGCAGCAAATTGGATGCAGAAAGCATTGGTGCCGATAAAGATCTACGGAGACAAATCGCTCCCCACCCAACCTTACCTAGTGGACTGAGATAATGAAGACCACACAGAAATGTATCACAACACAGATTACGCGTACTTTCACTTTGTTTAAGAATAGGTTGAGATGATACAGACGTACTAGCTGTATGGAATTCAAGTTCACGGTTAGGGTTTTTTATTAAGGAATAAATTTTCCGGGATAAAAAGTAGCGTAAAGCACTCAGGAATAATTTAGCTTCCCATTAGTGAAAGAATCCTCCAATTGATTCAGTAATTCCTGAGATTAGCGCGTTCAAACAAACTCTTCAGCTTTATAATATGTGTATAGATATTTTTTCTGTTTTATTTATACACTAATGTTACAAACTTGTCCCGTTAAGTTAAGCAAAGATGTGGGACACAACATCTATCAACCATTGCCTACAATTGGCGTACACTGTGCTGGTAAAAAGCACACTGTAGTCATTTAGCAAATAATATAGGTACAAAACCACCGTGGAATGTTCACTAAACGAGTTCAAAAAGGTATCGTGATCCCATCATCGGACACTACAATTTAATAATCGAAGCAACCATTCCCCGTGTAATTAAAGACATATCCAAACACAGGGCACCCTTCGCAAGAAATTCCCAGTCCCCCTCGCGTCCCGACGTTCCCGGCAGGTGCGGTGGCCGGTTTTGGGAGCCACCGTTGTCCCCAATAAACGTGACCTGTTCAACGGGACAACCTTTACTTTCTATTAAAATTGTAAACACTTGATAGATATGGGTAGTGTAATGTAGTTTTATGACAGTGCTCACTCAAAATTAGAGATTAAAAAGAGGAATTATATTTTTGGATTTCGGTAAATATCACTGACGAAATGCAGCATCACGCTAGAAAAGAACGAGCTTTATAATATGCTTTCAATTTCATAATAGCAAAAAAACCTTTAGTAAAATGTATTTTTTCTTAAATGCCTGTGTTAAAACTACGATTCATGCAAAACTGCCTCTTCATGTCTGTTTTCCAATCCACTGATTTGTAGAAGATTAAACTACCAATAAAGCTTCATAGTATATATGTACTACCTAGAAATATACTCCTCGACATTACGGCCTTAGAATGTGGGTCTACCACATAAAGTTATTTAAACATCTGAATTATCTAATAGCGCTGTCACTTCTAATATAGTAGCAGTATACATGACATATCGTTTCTTCACTGGCTATGAATTAAAGAAATACATGTCGCCGTTTATCACTTTTAAACGCAAAATTAACACTAAATTAGTGTAGACGTCGTAATTTGTTACGATTATCGGAATGGCACTCGTGACGTCTGCGGCCCGACTTGGAATATACGATTATGACCGCTATTACCGGATAATTTTTAAATTAAACTATACCTAAAGTTAGTGGTGATAGCTTCTAAATTAGTTGTTTTGAATAATTATGGCTGATAGTTTTCTACGCGAAGGTTTCTTCATCATGACGAAACTAATTTTATTGACCAACCGCCGACGATGCACTGACTTATGTGCTAAATTATACTTGAACCAGTGAACCTAGGTGAAAAGAAATTTTAAAAGAATTTAGAGGTTGAGATCTTATTATAAAAATATTATTTACCGATAAATTTAGGAAAAAATACCTTTTGTTTCTTATGAATATATATTTTGTAGTATTTGGAATGCCTGAAAGCAAATAGATGTAAGAAAAACAATTACCATTGTAAATATTGAAGTGTCATTAGTGTTCACTTTTTACCTAATTACTGGATACGAATACTTAATCGAATTACTAGAAATTACGTCGTTAAATGAAAAATACTTTTTGCCTGATTATGTCTAATACGGTGTTTAATATTAACGAAAAGAAACCATGTCCCATTGTAATCAAAAGCATTAAAGTCCTCGTTTTCAATAGAGCGGGGAATATTTTTACATTTCTATCTCACGGTAGTTTTTCACCTCAAGAATGTTTCAAAGTCGATGGGCAGATGGGCGAGTGCTCAAGGTGCTTAGAATAAAATGTGCTCATAAACTGCCGATACGTGGATATTTATTTTGTTCCGCACGCGAAATTCTTATATTTTTTGCTTATTTTTCTCAAATTTACAAGCACTCATTAATATTGATTTTTTTTGTCCGTAGGTAAATCTTGCCGTTTACATCTGGAACGAGACCTTTCTTCGTGCTAATGATACTTAGGCAAAGGTAAAACAATCGGTAAGCGATTTAACGAGCAAAAAATCCCGCCACGAAGCGCCGTACCAACGGCTCAATCCATCAACCGATCATCAGCAGCCATTATGGAAAAACTTCCCAAACACCAGTGTTTGTAGTTCCAACAATGTATCAGTCATGGGCGATAAAAAGCCCGTCGCTGACAGCTAATACTTTAGCGGGGCATTAATGGTGCACGGAGTTGGGCACGCGACACTAAAGGTCTAACGTCGATGACCTAGGACATCTGCCGCACCGCATATAAACTAAACTTTATCTACGCAACGTGAAATGTCGTATGACAGTCGGGCAGTTGCACGCGCCTCGTAAATTGTATCAATAAGTATCCTGTTATGTTTATTAATTTCGTATTAAAGTAGCTAATAATCGCCATTTATATTGGGTTTCGTGGGACTTGTGGTTTATTTGAGTACGAAAGTGTAGCTTTGTTAAAGCATTTATTTATTAGCACTGCCACGTTGTACATAGTACATTGATGTATTAAAAATAATACATCAATGACATAGTATAACATTTCAGGTAATTACATTGAAATGAATATAATAATATAGTGACTGACATGTATAACAAGTACGGCGTACATAACATTCGCCACAGTACTCAGCGAATTAATATATAAATGGAACTTCAAAACAGTAAAGCATTGAGCCTTTTTGAGCAGATTGCAAACAACGATGTTGTTTTTCACAAAGAAAACTTTTGACAAAGGATTATATTGTTTTCAATAAGTTACGTCACGATAATGCTGCAAAAACTCGGCGTGGCATTAACAATGTTTTATTTTTGATATCTGACCTTTGCAGTAAAACTAACCTTTGTGCATTTTGTTTACATAAGATTTATAGACGTAAACCCATTACATAAAAATAGCTTATCATTAACCAATTTATAAAGACTTGGACCACCGCCGATACAATGCGACTGCAAATAATGACAAAATAAAGTAGATATTAAATTGAATATTCGAATTAACTGTTTATCATATAAAATTTTAAACATACCGCTCAGGCGGGTGCAGGTCCTTTGTACAATACACAGCACCGAATTTGTAAATAGGGTTGCTATCCACTTGAATTTAGAGTAACTCAACTTGTAAGACTTTTAATATTTAGACGAATATACACCATACCTATGGCTGACCATTATCTATTCGTAAACCGCATTTACGTGCTTAATCTAAGTTTTAACTAAGTATATTGAACTGTTGCCCGAACCTTCAATCTGGCAACCCTAAGTATCAACATAATTCGTAATGTGTGCTCACACGAGCAGCTGCGATGTTTCGCATTTTAAACTGATAAATTGTTTAGTGTTATTGTGCCTTGTGCGGTGACAAGGGGGTCTTATCGTGCCATCGTGTTAGCCATTATTGGAGTTGACGTAGAAAGTGCTGCACACGCCAATTAACTATGAAAACGTCTAATCTAAGACAGTTTCGTATGTATTTTTATCCCGGGGGCACAACGTCGCATCGTTGATTAATGCACGCTTTAATTCTTGGATATGTTATCTGAAATCTCATATGCGGTAAAAACAAGAACGATTTTAATAGAAAACATAAAGCAATCAACCGTAAACACATGCTTAGCAGCGCAGACTGTTGTTATCATGTATTGAACGTAAAATTTTATTAATAAATGGTTAGAAATTCAAAGAAATGTGTAATTCTTGCACACAGATAAATTAGAAATCACAGGTTATCAAAAACTAATCAGGTGTAAATATTACAACTCATGAAATATAAATATGTATTAATAAGTTCAACAAACAGCGGAAATAGCTTCAATAATAATACTCCATTACTCGTAAAGATAATCGTGGATAAATGAAGGTAGTTTTGAAATCATAATGGCCGGTCGATACATAAGTTTTTATTGTTCGCATATAGATGGCAGGCAGCTGCGACGCCGCGCGCCGCGGGGGTTAATGTCACAGGTCCACTCAGAGGACAGTTCCCTCCGAATGAACTCATTGTCCCATTGACATGACAGGGAGGGTTTTTATTCACCATTTATGGGGAATGTTAAATGTTCGAAGGGTTAATAACAAGTAAGTTTCAGTTAATTAGATATTTCTATATTGGCTTTAATTAGTTGGGATAACTCATGAGTATTAATGATCTATCTAATCAGAATAACGTTTTACTGATCTAAAGAGTTTCGTATCCTGCTGGCTGTTTAAAGCTAGGAAAATAGGTAACTTTTTTATAAGTCACGGAAGTGTGTTATCCGGATATCCTTGAACATGTACAGGGCTAAGGAGGGGGTCGCAAATTTCTTAAGTATAAGAATCTTAACGTCATCCATAATGTGGCTCGACACAAAAACCCTTTTGGGATTCTTGGTGAAAATTGATAAATATGACACACTCGGAGTATAAATTGTCCGTAAGAGATTATAAATGTCAATAGTATAGCGCTAAAATATTTTCCTATCTTTCGATGTAATACAATATTATATTCACGTCTAATCAGTACAGCTAAGACGGAAGGATTTCACTAACGAACAGATAAGATACGCGTTTATGTCCTTAAATCAAAATCGCTCTTTATAATCTTCATTAAAGCCGGATAGATATGCGAAAGACAAGCGATTTCACAGATACGCGCTATCTGATGTGATAAGTTTCCTTTTAGAAGGTCCGGTGACGGCCGCACACTAAACTTGAACCACAGCTTTTTAATTCAATATTACATTAAGCATCAACTCACAGTGTAGCTATCTATACTAATATTATAAAGCTGAAGAGTTTGTTTGTTTGAACGCGCTAATCTCAGGAACTACTGGACCGATTTTGAAAATTCTTTCACTAATTGGAAGCTACATTACTCCTGAGTGCTATAGGCTACATTTTATCCCGGAAAACTTTTCCACGCGGGCGGAGCCGCGCGCAATGCTAGTCTAAAATATACCAGATGCATCTCAAGTACAAAAACAAACAAGATACGTGTAAAAACTGAAATCGATTATCACATGACGAGTTCAATTTTGATTTATTCTCCGTCCGTGCACGACGATTGCATAATTGAGGCGCCTGCACTTGAAACTGGTTCGATATTGCATAGTAGCATTTCGATGTTATACGTGTTTTTGCGGCGGGTGCGCCATTAATATGCATTCGAGGCGCGTGCCGGCGGTCAGCTGTTTCTTCTATGCGGCCGCAAGCTGCCACCGCCTTAAATGGAAACAGGCCCTGTGGATGGATTACGACGATTACATCGCAATTATCCGCCGCGCCGAGAGCCCGCCCGCGCCCTCTTTTCCCCCTCCCCCCGTCCCTGCGACCTGCGTACGTCGTATGTAACCACGGAGCACTTTCGCGATCTTTGTTCGCTCGGCGCTCGAGTCTCGAGCCGCGAGTCGCGACATTGACCTCGCACTCGACGCTTATGTAATGTTTTTTCGGCGTCCGTGTGTTTGCCATTGAACTTGTGAGTTACATATAAATGCGTAAACACGCGCCTCCGATTACCGTCTTCAAGTTATCACGTTTAGCGAGAATTTGTGCAAACAGTTCGGTGTTCGCAGTTCGCGGGGCTAGTGTAGCGCGATCCTTTTTATGTGTTGACAACTGCAGATGGCATTCGCGTGGACATTAGCTTTTTACTGCCACCGGTCCGGAGCCCGGCACACGAGGACAGTTATGTCGCTGACTCCTTGAGTATTTTTAAGTTTCTTCTCACGTCCTTGTAAAAATCCTAGTCGGAGTACGTTGGCAAGGTCCGGTTGGACGAATTCCTTATGTGGTCCGTATCTGTGTCTTTGTTACTTATGTATCACGTGTGTTAAGCATAGACGAGTCATAAATATTTGACACGCGTCCAATACGTAAATGAGTTCGACTAAGTAATGAATTTACCTATCGTGAACATAGTTTCAGATAAAATGCCTTAAAATAACACGGGTTGACGATAAATATACTTTAAAATTATTTTTTTATGTTTGCCATAAATTTTTGAGACAGTTGAATCAATTTCTACGTGTCTACAGAATTTACCTTTATGTATAGGTCATGTTCATCTGATATTAAAATGATAATATATCACCTGTCAATGAGCACTTTCAAATGTTCAATGAAGCTGGACACGGAGTCATTGAAGCTGTCATTACTCCAAGCTAAATAACGCCGCGGGTGGTCTCTGCTGCAACTACGTTGTCCCTCTCACAATGTAACAGGCGTGAAGATTAGACAAAATTGTGTATTGTTATGTCTAAATGACCAGTTACATGGTTTTAGCTTTGGCAAAGTAAAATGTTTTATCACTTACGTGAGCGGACGTGGTGACGGTCCACCCGCTTGTGGTCACTGGCCACTGCGGTTCATGGCCATCATCAATGCCAGGAGCTCAGTCTATACCTTTTCTATCGTCGAGTAACCCTGAGACAAGCAGACTGATAGTAAGGGTCATGCCCATAAAGAACTTCTAAGTATTAAGCTAGCTTCGTAAACACCGTAGACTGTAAAGATCAAACTAAATTGTTTAGAAAGCAGTAGCGTACTTATTCTCATTCAATGTAATCGACGGAACATTGCTTTCGATTGTGCGCCCATAACTGCGATAGCTCAGAGAGGTTATGCAGGAAGGAATTATAATTGAAGAACAAATTAAAATTTTAATCTTACAACATAAAAACACAAGTTCACAGATGTAGAGAATTTCTCAAATTATATTTTCAAATGTTCGTACACTTGATTATCCCACACTCGACCCGAGTTAATTGCCCATTGTCTAAACAATATAAACTATGATTATACCAAAGCGATAATCCGACCGAGCGCACGTGACGCCACATCCATACATTTCTTTAATGAAAAGGTGCAATTCAACGCGGCAAAGGAATATCTTAAGACAGTATTCTAGGCACGTTGCCGTCGACTACTGTGATACCATCTGCCATAACTACTGACGTGATCGGGCTTAAAAAATGTGAGGACTACTCGTGTTGAGAGCGTTTGGGTCGGGTTTGCTATCCAATTATGTGGGTTCGTAGAATCTATGCGAGGTATGATGTACTTAATGTTCGGATAGTCAGATTTGTGAGGTTATGCCTAATGGCATAAATGTTTATAGTTTTCCCACGTCAAATGATACCAGTTAGAGAAATTCCCGTCTATGAAATGTTCACTATAAAATGCTTCATTTCTGTATGTATAGTACTTGAAGTCGGGTAATAAATCTAATTCCGAATATTTCCATTAAAACACAGACAATAACTGCAATATGCATACTCGAAACAGCCCTCGTGAGCTCGTCCCCACCGCTGAAGTATTTTGGACCCGTCTTGTTGACCGGTCACGCCAGCCATAACTCTTGGTACCAAGACTTTGTGGTTTTCCAATGAACTTGCGGCGACATTCCTGCAACCAGTCCCACCGCGGTCGACTTACAACGAACAATGTAACGTGCACGACACACGAAATCTAACGAATAATGCGATAAATATGTACTACGTTTATAGTTTATTCCCTTGATATGTTTCTTCTTACCATACTTACCATACTTCCATACGAATCTGATCAATAGTCTTTCTAAATTGGTTTTCTTTGGGATACTGAACAGTAATATTACTATATGCTCTAGACAAATATAACTACTTTAAACGCGGGTTGAGTCGGCATTGAGTTTGGTAGACTCTAGACCTTACACGCCAAATCTTAATGAAATGTAAATTAATTTGTTTAGTGACGCCGAGTATAGGAAGACGAGACGATTGTTTAGGACCGTTGCAACTCCCTTGAGGAGTTGTAGGTAGAGTGGAGGAATCAGGGTTGTTTGTTAATTTGAAGTTGAAAATGGCAAATATGTTTGCAATTGTACAGTGTTATTTGTTTGAAATAAATTACGCATTAGTACAAAAATAATTCTGAAACTATAATTAGCTAATAAAACTATCAATTTGCAAATCTGAAGCCGCCAAATCAAACTTAATTATCTAACCCTTACTCAAAATACACTGTAATTAATTGTAAGATAAGTCGGGAGGTATCGAGTGTGTTCCTCCGTACAAGACGGGGTGAAGTTAGTAAGCGAGCGAAACATTAATTATGCGTCGATATTGAAGAGAGCAGTGGGCGAACACAGGTAGCGGGCCGACACTTGAGACGTCTCGTCAGACTAGCGTCGCCCGCGGGGCCGCCCGCGCCAGTCCGGGTGGCCCGCCGCCACGGACATGCTAAGCATTAGAATTATGTGTTTATCGTTAGTGCTATAGGATTTCTGTTTTGCAAAGAATATTGTTGTAAAAATAATAAAATTAAGTGTATTTTTTTTTCAATTATTATGTCTGATGAAAAGACTCGTACAACAACACGAAAGACATTGTCCCACGCCAATTATTTCGTTTTGTTTTTATAATTCATATTTAAAGAATTCTGACATGAAATATTATGTAGCAGTTTATTGCTAACTAAGTAGCATTAGAATAAATGGAACTGAACTTGATAGCCGTATATTTAAGTTTTTAATCGACTTCGGCCAATTGCTAAGCGAGGATGATTTAATGTCTACCTTAGAGACGCATTTTTTTAGAACTCTATGCTATTTACTCATTTTAAAATAAAAATACTCTATAAACTTTCGAAACTGAAAATGTGACATTAAACTTGTAGTAAACTGCTGAGGTTACTTGAAAATAATAAAGTAAAAAAGACTTGTTATCGTTTTAATAACTTCTTCTAGAGTTACCAATAGAAGACATAAACGCTGACGTACGTGTTATACTTACTTTATGGAGAAGTATAAATATGGATAGGTAACGTGAGATCATTTATATTCTTATAATAGCTGTTGTTTACCACCTTATCAATAAACCAAAAATAACAAATCGGTAATACGCTACATTTACGTACTTGTTCGTAATTTTAGAAAATAATTTACGCAAATGTTACACTAAACAACTGTTTAAAATAATTAGAGGGTTGCACAACGCGAGGAAGTGTTGGATCGCAGCCAGAGTTCCGCTGTCTTGAGTCGTCTTTAAATCTGTTTCTAGTTTAATTTGTTAATATGAAACTAATTTGTGCTGCGGTTGCTAGTTACAGGTAAATTCTCTTTAATTAAGTTCATTCTGTTTAGTCAGAACGTGAAATCAGGTTGAAGTTTAAAAATTAATATAGTTTTTAGTATGTTATTTGCTTATTTTCATCACGATATTACTTAAAAGTAAATCTATCGAATAATTCTTTAGTCATCCCATTCCATAAAGTATAGACAATCCCAGCCGTTTCGAGGTGCCTGCAGTAATGACACAGCTAGGGAAAATCGCGTGTTAACACGTTGTTAATTCTAATTTGTTTACGATTTGTGAATGTCACGGGAACACTCGCCATTTATCGTGTTAAATGTTAGGGATTTTTTTTATATCAAATTATTAAAATGCATCACGTCATTTTGTTACATTGTGTTGCATGCATGCAGACTGCAGATGTACTCTGATGTTTAATATTTTAATGTCAATTAATACACGAGACCGGTAGGCCGGATTTCGCAGAACGATAATGCGTATTTCATGATTAAACTAATTAGCAGTTTTATCGAAAATGTTAAGGTAATAAGTGAATGCACGTGTCACACAATAAAACAGTAATAAAAACCCAACAAGCTAGAATGTAAAGCAATTAACAAATTAACAAGTGATGGTTGATTTAGCGAACATCGTAACAATGTACCGATCTCACACCTGCCCTCCATATATCGTTCTGCTGAATCAAGTCTCGTGAGCAATGTCGGAATCGGAACGGAAAAAAACAATCAATCACGCTGAAAAACCAACACTCCATTTCCAACCTTAAATCTACGTGTATAGAGTCGTTAAATTTGCGCAACAGCATAAAAACAGCTGCAAAAAATCCCACTCTGTCTCCGATAAAGTACAGATTAATCATGCGATAATTAACAGGCAGAGCGGCGCGGAACAATCGCATCGGACGTGAGGCAACACGCGAGAAGCACTTTCGTCGCTACTCGGTAATCCCACGAGATCAGCCGAGCCTCGGCCGCCGCGCCGCGACCGGACGCTTATACCCGCCGCATAGAGATCTAGTTCGCACACGATACTCCACAGTCCACATAGCATCACGCGATCGCTAACTTGCCTCACGTAGTGTTCGCAAAAAGTGATCCAGAACTAACCGTGGGAACATCGTCTAGATGTAATGTATCGTGATTATGCTTCCACTGGTTGAATAATTGATTTTACTGACCATTAATCAATTCCGATGGGATTGATATGTCAATTGTTTGTTGATATTTTACGCGATGATGCATGCGTCGGAATATCTGATGCATTAATTATTGTGAAATATAAAGCTCCATTGGTGTTACTTCTACTAAAAGTTAATGTATTATGAGGCGATACGGTCGAAATCATACCTTGAATAACAGTTTATTAACATGGTATGGCTGCGACGTGGAGCGGCCAAATACTTTTTTCTTTCATTTACGTCATACGCGGTTACCGTAGTCAGATTTAAACATCAATGGATTTAAATGAACATTTATCTGTCATTGACGAATGGAGTATCGCAACAGGGCTTGTTAATACTTTTTAATCCTTTTATGTTATTTTGACGTGTATTTCAATGCAATTTACCTCTATAACGTGACAATTATCATTTGTATACAGTCAATAGGGGTTACTCCCTTGCACAACTCAATGCGAACTAATCACTGTAGCGTTGACTTCGCCAGTTAATGGAACAGACTAAGTCCAAAATTGACTTTGACCCAAAGACAATTAAGGGTCACTTACACAGCATTTAGTTGATAGAGACTCGACCTCAGCTGACTTAATCTTTAGCTTCTACGTTTCAATGTCCCTTGACGATTGAACGTATATTTATCTCAATTTCACAGTGAACGTTCTCAGTTTGATAATGATTTCCAGATTTATCCTAAACTATTAATATTACGTAAAATAATAATAATTATATCTAAAAATAGTATAGTTTCGAAGTCGATAGTGAATTCGATGGAGAATTTTCTCAAGCCTAAAATTTTCCACACGATTTTTTACACGTGATACAACGACGAAGGTTCGACATCCATCGAGTAGCAATATAGCGTAACTAAACGGTAAGTAAAGCGCCAACAATTTGTATAGATGGGTATCGTGCGAGTTTGTGGAAGCGATTTGGGCTGGCATGGTGGTTTGATGCGCAACGCACGCGAGCTCTCGCCTTGGGGCTGGGGCCAGCCCCCGCGTCACTCACTGTGCATTAATTAGCATATGCTATGAAAAATTTATTAACTGGAAGCGGACTAATGGGTGAGATATTGGCTTGACGAGATGATGGCTGTTCAAATCTGTTTTTTTTTCATCTTGAATAAATTGAAGGTTGGGAATGTAGTGCATTCTAAAACGGACATTACTTTTAAAATATTCTGCTCTTTCTACTCATTTTAGGTTTAGTACCTGGCCTGTGTATTCCATTACAATAATAAATGTATGTGCAGGACATTTTATTAGACAGGCTTTAATTAATAAAATCATTTTGAGTTAAGTCACTTCCTAACACCTGTACAATTATAGAACGTCTGGAATTTCCAGCACTAAATATAAATACATAAAAGTGTTATCATTTTGTAAGCGGTTTGTATATTTTCATAATCCATGCCGTCCTTGGTGCCAATCGCGTGATGCCACGTCTGAGAAACGGAAGGTGGAACTGCTTGTTGGGTATGCTCACCATCGCAGATTAAATCGTTTGTACGACATAAGGATTCAAGTTATTGTATTTGGGGCTACAAGCATTTTTCGTCCCTCATAGTCCAAAGAAAATATTTGCAAATCCTACATTTGTCTTATTCTACATTCGCTTCATAGCAACGGCTCACCTGCTACGTAACGAGGGTAAAGACATTTTGTGTAATGAGCAGCAGCAATTGGCTCCAGGTTTATTATCTGGGTTGGAAATGTATTTGTCATAGTTTTTTATGCGGACAGGATCAACATTTCTAGACTAGTATCCGAACCACATTCTATGTTAGTTTTACGTTTAAACGCGCATATTCAATTTGTACGAATTACCTAAAATATGAACAGGTTTTTTTCTTATAATTAATACAATGAAAATTAGTATCTCAATAACAAACAAACTAAGACGTTTGCACATTCAAAATTATACTCAGTCACTCTGAAACTCATTCTAAACTGCGGTAAAAAGGTCTCAAGGGGTCGATTTGAGATAAAATAATGATTTTGAACCGGTCCCACAATCGTGGGAAATTCCGTCCCGACACACTAAGGAATCTTCAGTTAGTCTGATACTTCCGGAGTTTCAGACGGATTACAATAATGTAAACCCAATAGTATTATTGGTATTATAGAATAATATTATTATTTTAACATAGACTTACAGCTTTTAAAAGCTTCGCAAAAAATAACTTTCATAAGCTAGTAAAAATATTACTTTGAGTCAAATATAAAACGCTCTCTATTATTTTTTGTGTCATCGTTCGCTGAATGCAGCATGTGCTGAATTAAAATAATCATTTAGTTACAATGTTTCTGCACGCTCCGCGTGTATTTTCTTTGAATAACTACAATTTGCAGTTAGAAAAACACGCCCAAGTCAATAAATTAGTCATAGCAGTTGTTGATGGTTGTTTTTCCACATCAAGCCCTGCGGTAGGGAGGGATGGAGTGTAGACCTCGCATCTCCCGCCGGCTAACATTCAGATGGAATTAAGTACACTTAATCGACGGCGCGGGCGCTGCGCCCGAGGGTACTCAAATTGGACCCGCAACGCCCGCATTACATACTTTTTATGACGGCACTACGCTTCCTTGATAAATTTCAGTTAGCCAGCACTTGGCCACTTGGAAGTGTATTCACGTGCCCGTAATGACTTTGGCAATGTTTGAGAGAATATAAAACGGAAATTATAAGTTGCAACACTTTTTCTTTTTGCCGGAACAAAGCACTTATGTATCGTGTGAAGTTAGGTATTGTAATTTAAATTAATATTGAAGGCACGATAAAAAGTTCTCACCAGAAAAAAAAATGATATTTTGAGTTTATAATGATTAAAACGTATACCGTGACACTGTACTAAATTAGGTCTCCAGAGACGTTAGATATTAAATTTCAAATGCTTTTTTATTTCAATTGAATCGAGCGGTGCTTGCATATTGTTTGGCGGTAAAAATTGAGTGCTCATATTTAGTATTCCATATACAATATACCTACAACCTAGTGAAGTAACCGCGGACTTATAATAACCCAATAATTTAAACATACGAGCCAGCAGTCAGACGTAAATCTGGATATAGCCCTAACAGATTGAATCTCGCCGGTGATGGGGAATCTATCGCTTCGCCGGACTTTGATTACAAATATCATTCTAATAGCAGGCCCGCGTTTAGATGCACGGTGCCTACTACCTGCGCCCGCGGGTGCGCTTTGCATAATATTTTACTGACGCACCCTCGCACATAAACCTACATACTGCATACTTAGTGCCGATTTAGATACACGTCTAGTACAGGAACTAATCTAGCCAATTTGTGTAATGTTTTAGTCATAATAACTATATTGTAGTGGTCCTTCGAGTCAGATTTTGGTAACAAATGTTGTATTTTATAAGTTATTAATATTGTATTTATATTTACTGCAAGGGGGCTTAGTATATTATACCGGCTACAACGCTTCAAATGTTTGATGTTATTTGGTTTATCGTGTAAAGGAAATAACATCCAAATTGGGTTTTGGTCGTGAAAATTCAACCGAAGTAAGTCCATTAAAGATATTGTACGGATACAGATTTAGGGAAATGTAACATGGCTCGTAACTATATATGCCATCATACTAGATGTTTCTTTTGGTTATTTTACATCGGGTTTTACAGAAAAACTAATAAAAATTAACTACCGAACCTCTTCACGCTGACAATAGCAATAAAACTATACTTTGTTTTTACGACATTTACAGCAAAAACCTACTCCAGAAAACATTCATTATTAATATTAACCCTAGATATACAAGGTCCCGGATGTTTTTCAAAAACACGTAAACGACGCGCGTATGTCATAACAGTTGCATCGACTTTCTCATTTCCTACACAGCGCACGCCCACCTTTTAGACTCGGGGCTTTATTTTCTTATAAAATACAGGGCAGCGGAGTGCGTGTTCTTTTGTGGATGTTTTGTTCACAATGGGCCGGTTTCATTATGCAGGCCCGATGAAAAAGAAACGAAACAGATGTACGACTAGGTTGCGGTGCGGCGCGGTGCTTGATGCATAGCGAACAATGGTCACGAAACGGGGATCGATCCGATGCTTTTGTGAACCGAGAACTAGTGACACGGCTCCCGAGTCTCGACAGCTGGCCGTGAGCCGTGCAGACGATAAGACAGCACTCTTCAAGGCTCTCGGGATTGAGTGATGTACAAGGTATCTGAGGAAATCGAAACATTAATTTGAAAGGATTATGTTCGTTTAGGTAAAGAGGACATAATGTGAATTTCGAGGGTAAATTTCCAAGAAAATATCTCTTCAATTATTTCTTACTCTCATATGGAAACTCATACAGATACGCAGAAGATCCAAGAATACCATATGGCCAATTGTATTCACATTCATATCAAAACAATCCCGCATCGACAATAGCGTAGTCGGAAGCACATTTCATAACATAACGGTGTAGGAATTAGTGAACAAAGAAGTCGTTCTGGCCGTCATTACGTTTTTACAATCACGTCTTATTTCGCGGATCTTATTGTGTAAAGTGTAGAGGTCATTTTGGGTTGTCAGCTGCGTTTAAAGCGACGGCTCCCGGCAGACGCGCGGCGCGGTGCGGCGGTCGCGTGCGTGCGCGCCCGCAGCGAGCGGACGCGGCGAAATTACCTGCACTTATCTACAGACGGGCCATTAGGCTGTTTCGCGTGCACCCGAAGAGGATTTTTCGTACGTTTGTTCCGGGCTCGACGTTGCCTCAAATTATGTAAAAAAATGAAATGGGAACTGCGGAGGAATAGAGTTTTTCGAGAGCCATGTTTGCTAGTCTCAATAGCCGAGGCTGAAGTTCAGCGGTGTTTACTGCCACTTATCCATTATAGAAGGCAATTAAAAATGTATCAAATGAAAAAAACTTTGGTATTAAACGGTAATGTGCACAATATTAAGGCCGCCATTTGTACTTCTTATTTTTTAGCCTAGTTTATATTGTATATTCGTTATTTCCACTTTGCCTTAGGTGTACAATGAAGAGTTTATATAAAATAAATAAATATTTCGTTCCAATGAAGTTAATTAAAACATAAGCTAAAAATATTTCCAAAATCCAACTCCATTTAACAGCACCGCTGTTCATTTAAAACATGTAATGAAATATTGCATATATTTGCGAATGCGACACGTATTTTTGGAGGTATTTCAATTTAAATGATATGTCCATAATCTCAGCTGAAATGTATTTCATTTTGCCAAAATGCAATCAAATAATCAATATCTGTCAGTGGGAATGTGTGCGGAACATAATAGCGCAGGGAAACCAGTTCGAAAAAACTTACTCGCCGTCGGAATCAACTCGCTCGGTTAATTAACAAACCCTTGATTAATATTGAGTGAACCGACTTGTAAGTTTCGATTTAAACAAAATCGCGATGTGGAACTACCGCAGGACGCCTGCGGACTTGAATATTTTTTAATTAAAACATTTCCGTCTAGAGAACCCTACGACGAAGAAAAAGACCAACCGGTACCGATTGAAAGAAAAAAGCTGCGCCCCCACCTTTCATCCCTAATCTCGTAATTGTCGGTGGTTTTTTGCGCCGTCGATGAAAAAAATGCTCCCTTTGTGGATTTGTGCCCTCGTGTACGCGGCTGTGGAATCTGTTTAGCACATCGCAAACGTCGCCCGCCGCCATCGCCGCGGATTTTTCTCTCACCAAATATTATCGGATAGCTCGATCCGCGCAATTTTTTAAACGATTCGACCTTATCTGGCCTGCGCGGATGAATGGCAAAACATTGTAAACAATGCGCTGAATGCGCGGACAGACGTATACATGATGGTTTTCACTAAATGTCGAACGGGTCGAATGGCGAGACGAATTCGTTAATGGCTTCGTAATTAAGTCAAACGGGTGACACCGCGTCGAATCGCTCCGAAGACGGGGCGGGGAGGGGTCGCAGGTGTCGAGCTGAGGGCGTAACCTTTACAACAGCTGTTCGGTGCCACCGGAGGAAATGGCTACACGCCCGAAAGGCCCAATAAGAAATGAGAAGAATCGTTTTTTAATCTATTTCTAATTTATAGTAGCTGGAGGGCACAGATGTTTTATATAGTTTACAACGCAAGTACTGTTACACCGGCAGCTGTTGAAGAACCGATATAGTGGAGTATTTATGACTGGCTAAAGGGCGAGCTGAACGGTAGCGCGGGCGGAATGTTTACACAAGTACCGCAGCCGCAATGTTAATGGGACTAATACCGTAGGATCTGGTGGCTCGCCCAAAGGCCATTTGAATATTAATATGCGTATTCGATGGCGCAGGCGGAGGCGCGGGCGCGGGCATGTATTGCGTCGCGTCGCGCATACATTACAGCTTTACTGGCTTATAAATAATGTGACTTTGTAATGAGAGGCCGTTCAGTGTGAAACGGATTTGAGGATGCGATCAATCGGTGTTCACGCAAATAGATACGTTGACGCGTGAAGCTGCTAAATTTCTTGGCCCTTGCTATCTTCTCTATGCATTTTTGAGCTCTTTAAACGAGTTGGACCTACTTAGAGATAATTAAACTGTACTTTATTAAAAACTTATTAAACAACCTTGTGCCGAATCCTAATAATGAAGTATAATATGAAAGCTTTATCCGAATATTTATTCAGGTCGCAGGTACTTAAATAAATGATTGAACATAAAACAAGATCAGGGGAGGAACTATTCAACCCTATCATCGACTTAAGACGATATAACTCGGAAATAAGAAAACAATTTAGGGTTGCAACCGCTATCCAGTTGATTCCGTCCCGTCAATTCTTTTTACTGTTGCCCGGATTCCGCGATAACACCGCTGCAATAGCCGATAAAGACCGCCCATCCTCTTACTTCCGCTCTTCGATGCCTTCGAAATCCATTGATAAATTACTATTTCATGTCGTGTTTGGGAGTTTCGCACGAAACTTTTAGAAAATCACCCTTCAATTTTTGCAAGGGCGGCGGGACGGTAATCCCGCCAGGTCCGGACAGTTTACCGGGGGTTTTTAATTTGAAGACCGCCCGCCGTGAACGGATTATCAGGCCGAAGTCGCAATTAGTACTTACGCTGAGGTCGCCGACGTCACTCGCTCCGGCGACTTTGCCGGGATTAACTGCCGGCCGTTGTGTGCCGAGCCTCGATCATTTATTTAAAAGCTTCGAGATCTAACAGCTCGCGACTGCGCAACGGACTGTCTTGTGTTCATGGAAATGTTTGGTGTGCTGATTCATAGTATTATGGGGTGGCTGATCATGCGGTTGATTCTCGTATGGATATGTGTTTGTATAACGAAGTAGGTAGTACAGGTTCCTATTTAAAGTCTAAGTACTAAACAGGTACCTCAGTATATTCGAGTTTGCGTGATCCGAAATATTTTATGTCTGGCATGGGAAAGTGATAGATGAAACTTGGTGGTAAAATGCATGTTTCGATTACATTGTAACATGTTCACCGCCAAGAAAGGTTGTGTGATGCGTCGCACGACGCGACGGTCACGGAATTCATCTGTTTTGTTTATTTATTTATTTACAAACTCTTTATTAAACATCTAAGACAAAGTGGAAATAACAAATATATAATATAAACTAGGCTTAAAAATAAGAATTACAAATGGGGGTCTTATCGCAATTGGCAATTTCTTCCAGGCAACCTTTGGATGGACTTAGTTACTGTTTTGTTATTATCCGAAGAAAAAGACAAGAGGTTAAAATAAATTAAAAAGTCGTACATTATTACTTTTAAAAGTATTTAACATCCATACATAATCCAACATACCACACTGAGAGTATACACGAGCAATGAAATTATCCTGAAAAGGAAGTCTTATGAAAATGTTGATGTTTGCGCATAAAGCGCTTTCATAATCGCACAGCGGTATTTTCACAAAGCGGCACCATAATCAATTTCAAACAATTTTCAACGAGCAAACGCCCAAAAACAATATGCCTTTGAACCCGGGGCCCGCACAACGCTCTCTATGCCACTTCCACGGAACCCTCCGGGGAACTGTTGTTT
This sequence comes from Sphinx pinastri, assembly GCA_947568825.1. Classification (NCBI taxonomy): domain Eukaryota; kingdom Metazoa; phylum Arthropoda; class Insecta; order Lepidoptera; family Sphingidae; genus Sphinx; species Sphinx pinastri. The sequence continues at coordinate 3,033,049 of OX387623.1, forward strand.
CAAGGAATTGATATTTTGCGCCATTTTTCGACATAAAATCGACTAACGAAATTAAGTTATGTATTTATAGGCAACGTGACAGGTAGGGTGTGAAGGTATTGTCGTTAGGAAATGGGGTTGGATTTGTAAGCGGAAGTTGGCTAGAGTTTTCTTATAGACATGTATAAGTGGACAATTACTGTTCTGTAAGCGTGTTGTTTAACAAGATGTAACATACAATAACTGAAATTTTGTATAACGGTTTGTATTTTAGCGCACACCGTGCGCCGTTAAGATGCCCAGTTTAGATTCGGGATAAAAAAATGTGATACCAAAATATAATTTGGTATTCTCCATCCTTAGAATTCTCCATAAGAATTTTTGAAGTATGTAAAGTCTGCCAACCCGCACTAGGCTTGGTGCACTAAGGCCTAAACCATTTCAGTGGCAGAGGCGGCCCGTGCCCAGCAGTGGGATAGTATATAATATAGGGCTGGTATTATTTGTTATAACCTTCTGCTCGTGGCTCCGCCCGCGTGAATAAGTTTTTCCGGGATAAAAGTCCAGCTTTATATTTCCCCGGGATAAAAAGTAGCCTATGTTACTCCCTGATAATGTAGCTTTATATTGGTGAAAGATTTTTTAAAATCTGTTCAGTTGTAGTTCAATGCAATAAAAAACGTTTCGGAGCCTATTCAATGCAAACAAACAATCAAAGCCTTTCTCTTTATAATATTAGTATAGATTATTTCTATATCCATTTATAAAATTCACTTATCTGCTATTGAGATCGCGTCCATTTTAAAGCTTTTATAAAATGTGTCATAGCAACGTTCTGTCGGTGCCCCAAGGCTTCATCCCCATCACAAAGGGGTGGCTACTTTTGAACTCTTATTTGGCTCGCGCGTTCAATAATGCATCAATAGAAATGCTAATCTCATCTCGTATAAATAACAATGCAGAGTTTTTAGCGCACGTGCGTATCGCAGACCATTCACTGAGAGATAGCATGTGTAATATGTGTATGTGTGTACCTACTAGTGCCATAGGGTTGCCACTACAAAACTATAACCTTCTTTTCTAAAAGATAAATGTCCAATAGCAGTAAAAATCGCTTTGTTTATGAAGTTAAATCTTCTTCACAATTAAGTGTTAGATGTAATTATTGAAGTTATACTTCTTTTGGCGCGTTAAGGAAAAATGATGAGAGTAAATTTTTACGATGCGCGCGCACACCATCACGAAAAACCGACACCCTGAAGTTAGCTGTAGTCAACATTTTAGTTTTGAATTTTGAACGTAGAATAAGGCGAAAGATATTAAAGTTATACTTCTTTTGGCGCGTTATTTAAAAAGATTTTTATCTTGCTACGCCAAAGAAGTATTTTTTTTTAGAAAGAGTTCAGGATGCTATCATATAATTGTCGTTTTAACATTTTATCGCTAAAGGTTTGCGATAATCAAGTTAAGTGAACACCATTGTCCAAGAACCCATTGCTCGTGTCAGGATATATTTTGAAACCATCCGTATAGCCATATAATCCGTATAACCATCATACACTAGGTGTTAATATCGGCCATAGTGACTCACGTAAGTGTTCCGGGATCAGCCTGTGTATATCCAGTTCAAACAGGCCGGAATAACTGCGTCAAATGACGAGTTAAAACCATCTCTCGTCAGTCGACACTATCTGGACCATCCTCTGCTTGGTGTCAGATGCACTTTGCCGTACCCGCTTGAAAAAACCTGTTAGACTGCTTAACTGACACTGAGAGAGTTACAGACTCATCATCATCATATCAGCCCTGTATTATATACTGCCCACTGCTGAGCACGGGCCTCCTCTACTACTGAGAGGGGTTAGGCCTTAGTCCACCACGCTGGCCTAGTGCGGGTTGGCAGACTTCACATACCTTTGAAATTCCTATAGAGAACTTCTTAGATATGCAGGTTTCCTCATGATGTTTTCCTTCACCGTTAAAGCCAACGATAATAGATAAACAGTTACAGACTTATTGACTACAAAAGAAAATACCTACTGAGTCTAAAACAGAGTGTCAGCCCTAGGTACAGCGTAGTAGTATACGCACAATGGTTATGCTCAGCGGCCAGATTGGAATTAAACTATAATAGGGCCGATGGGCTCAGGGCTGCACGGGCGGACGAGCGATCGATACCCGGCCATCTGGACGGTTCTCGTGTGCCTTACACGTCGCTGGTTGTTTTTTAACTGCAGGGAACTGTAATTATGTTAGGTTTTATAAATATCGGCAGGGAAAATGTTATACTGGTGTTGTGCTGGCGTAAAGGTAAGTAAAAATTTGTAAGAGTCACACACGAAGTACCTTTGTAATAAAACTCGACTAACGATAGGTACCTCATTTGTCAAACTATGATAAGTGGTTTACATGTTATGAGATAACTGATGATTATTCATACATAACATTCAAAAACCCTCCTTTTTGTTTTAATGTAGTCGGGTAAAATCTTTTTCGCGTAATTTGTGTTAATGATACTAGATATGTTTTGTCGTAAGTCCAGAATTGTGAATAGTACAAAATGTAGATATAATAAGAAACAAAACTCCCAAAACACATGTATACAAATACTACGTTTACACCACCTCAATACAAAAAAAAATATTTTAATAGATCGCCAGGGGGCGATACATAAAAATAAAAAAATACTGATATTCAAAATTTTTGTTACTCCGTTACAGGCAACCACAACTAACAATGGAAAACCGTTACAATATTTTGCAATACGTTTTTGTTGTATTTATTTCACTTGAAACCAAGCTAAAGTTTCATTATAACCGCCAAAAATGCATTCGGAATTCAAACTTTTAATCGACAGAAATAGATGAACACTTTATTGTGCAAATGAACTTGACAATACAAATTTTATCGACATGCACGATACTTAATTTTGCGCAAATAATAAAATCACCCCACGCGAGTGCGGCCGCTGGCTCAATATTGCATTAATGAGCCTCTCAACAATGACATTTAAAATGTTCAAAGAGTCGAGCTTGCAGCCTCCGCAAACTTACATCTGCCTTGCCACTGACCTTAAATTCTTTGCAATAAGTTACATATTTCATTGCTCTAGTTAATTGACGTTGCTGTTATCTACAACGTTACTTTAGAAGCTTGTTTCTTCGTATTACAAGTGCCATAAAGTTCAAATTAGACGGATGTGGCGTGCATATCAGTTGGTAATGTTTAAGGGTGGTTGATAAGTTCGGGGGCGGTCGCACGTGCGCTCGCATTTTGTGTATTACCTAAATAAACACGGCCTTAGCTCCTTGCTTTGTTTGTGTTTGACGGTTCACACGAATTTGTACTTTGTGTTTATTCGCACGTCACGGTATATTCTTTTCGTTTGAGTTTGCATTCATAATTTTATTACATTTGAAACTTTAATTTTGTATGTAGCGTACTATAATAATACAGTTTCCTGTATAATAACGTTGTTGTGTCGAGGTCTACCGGCCGGTTTATAAGTTTTCACTTTAAAAGGGTTTTGTTAAGGTGACAGTGTGACGCACCTTTGGTATTGCATGATTATATTTCTGTGGAATCTTTTGCAGATTTGCACACCTAGCTCACAGTTACCTTGTATCCAATAAAGGATTAAAACTTGAAGTAGGTACACTTGCTTGCGGAATGCTGATAAAAACCTAGCTCCGATTAAATTATGAAATTCTTAGTGGTGGTTTGGTTTTGCGCTGAGTATCTTGCCTATTTCTGGGACTAAAGGTGAAATAGTTCCAATAGGGCGAACTGATCACCCGTCTGTGCGACTGCATACGTCCCCACTAAACATTAATCTTGCCTATTTATGTGTATTTTCAAATAGATCGCTACAATCTTTAAACAATAATAACCTATAACCATATTCTATATAAAAATCCATTTAATTTCAAACAATCGAAAAATTTTAATAAATTGACGATTTTTACACACTCACACCTTTTATCCCCGAAGGGGTAGGCCGAGGATTTTTTGCGATAACATGAAATATCACTTAGCTAAATAATAAACCACGCGTCGCGACAGGCGCCCGGCGAGATGGTGTGATTAGACGGAGTCACCCGACCGTGGCGCGCATTAGCATAATCCGTGGTGCGTATGCGCATCGCACGTGAGCCGGCACGCGCGCCGCGGTCCCACATTCAAAACAACCCCTTCTGTAATGAATGTGAATCACAGACGCATTGTTAAATGTTTGCCAAATGCCGGCCTGGCCAGAGATGTTGAATACAGCTTTGTGAATCAAACTAATTGGGAGGACATTATAACAGAATCGGATAAATGGAAACACCAGATGTCGTGTTAACCGCTAAGATTTAAGATAATTTTAATCGCGTAAACAAAGCAAAATTCAGCCATTGTATGTTTATATCGATGGTCTGTAGTATACAAAATAATTATACTCGGAAATTAAGCGCTCTAGGTTTCTTTTTATTCCGGGAACAAGCTTTAACTTCTGTATATTTGACCATACGAAACGCAACACATGGTATGGTCAAAGCTATTACGTCACGTCTGTTTTTTTGTACAATTGCGGTATTACCACAGGTGATTTATGCTACAGGCAAGTCGCGTCTATGATTTAATAACGTGATATCTTGAAAATTGTAGTTAGAAGAGTGTTATTCACCTTTAAAAATATAATTGTGACGAACCTACTTTTTTTTTAATTACTGTTACATGCATAAAAATTTCCACGTGATCGAATACTTAATTATCAAATAAAAAATATGTTTTTTTGAACTTAAGACGTTATTGGAGCAAAGAAGCGAAATATATTCACAGCGTGGTCTAACCACTTGAGAAGCTTTGTTTTATAGTGAATCTTTGTTGGCGATGTTTGCTAAATATTCGCCCGTTGGTCGATGTTGGAGATGCAGTTTTCGAATATTTTCTTTTGAGAATTCCACAAATGGAACTAATTGGGTCGTGGTTTGGCAGTTTATTCAAATAAAAAAACGATCGCTGTATATACAGGTTAAAAACATCTACAAAATGTCTCTTCGACAGATAATTCTCATATTAATTATACCTTCGTTATTTATTTTCCATTAAATTATTTTAATGTATTCATAATATGACTCCAAATCACATGTCACAAATCTTTAAAGACTTATTTTGTCATTTCTGACAGATTCATATGTATTTTATTTAAAGCAGATAAAAATTATCAAATTTGATGATAAAGTTGGTTAGAAATCATTTCAATGTCGTAACTATGATGGAGAGATATTTCTGAATGCTTATACATATTATAATAAATCTCACTATTAGAAATTCACCACCGGAAAGCTAACTGATAAAATTATTGTAATCTAAAACGTCTCTGATTAGACTGTATTATTAGTTTAGTAATAATAATAACAAGCCCTATAATTCGCATCAATGGATTTGCATAAAAGTTTAATAGACCTATGCACTGCCCTTAGCGCGAACTGTTTATTAACAAAAAAATATACATATGGATACGGCGGCCTCCTGAGATGTAATAAATCTAAGACTTACATAACCTATACTATTCTCGAAAATTAGTGCGATTATGAAATAATAGCATTATGGAATAGACTTTGCATCCTTTTTTCTAAATCTCATTACATAGTTTCCAATTCCCGAAATTGTCACGATCCATACATTGAAAAACACTCGCACAAAGATTTTTCATGACGCACTTTCTTTCTAAAAGTGTAGAAAATCAAGATGTCCTTTGGTGCAAATACTGTTTGCGAGCAATCGCCCGTGGCATGGCGGTTGCGTTGCGACGCGCGACGAGCAAGTAGCGACGGCTCGGGGTCGATTGGACCCCACCCGGTTCGTTCACACAACGCCCCACGGGTACTCTTGTTTTGTTGCAGGGTTAAATCCCAGCTGGATGCGATTTGTTTTTTATTAGAGGTTTTTTAATATCCTGTCTTTATGGATATTGTCCTTATCGGGACGGGTTATCGTTTTTTCAATTTGAAGCAGGGTTATAAAAAAATATGCTTTAAAACTACATGATATTTCGATGCAAGACAGGTGGGTACATAAAATACGTAACAATAATTGACTACGTTTATAACTTAGACAAAACAGATTATGACCCAATCTATAACACCTGTTTAGCATCTGTCCGTGTTTGTTTAAGATTTGAATTTTAATTGGACAAAATAATACATATGTCATATTCTGATAAGATTTTATTACGGAAATTAATAACATTCGGTACTGATGACTTGTCATGATTTTATATGCATGGAAGCAGTGGCGTGCCTAGTGTTTTGGATGAGGGCAAGCCAAAGCAGACCTAAAAAAAAAACGCACCTCCGATACATATAAAATGTGCAACTATAAGAAAGAAAAGCAATATCTAAAAATAAAAATGATTACCCGTACCGGGATTCGAACCAGGGCCTCAAAACAATACTCGAACCGTGTACGCAATACAACAACGCCATCGAGTCGCCTAAATACTATTTGAAATTAGGTACCTTTATTTAAAAACGATATTGACCCATCGCGACTTCTAAACAAAGTTCTTGTAAAGATAAACTATTTACATAGATTTTACCTGTATCAAGTAATTTAAAAAAAAAGTAAAAACACTACAATAATCATTATTACTGTCGACGCACAAGTTTTGTTTAGAAATTTTCAAATTTCGTCACAGCTACTGTACCTATTTAATTGGACGAGATAATCAGGTTACAATTCGCTGTTTACCGAAATTATGAAATGAAATGAATGCATTTAACATATGTTTTTGTGAATTCGAATTACTTTTGATAACACTGATTAATTAAATCATTTTACTAGCCAGATGTATGTACCTACCTATTCCAAACACTTGTTTTGTTCGAGAAAAATATGAAATACCAACAATGCAACTTAATATGTAGTCGTATAACGTATTAGAGCATCCAATAAGACAATAAGTTTTGTTGTATACTGATCTAAATACCTTTTATGATTCTTCAGACACATTTCGCGCCATTCGCCAGCTCGTTAAAAGTTGTTTTTTTCCATCATAACCTAACAAATTTAACTTATTCTCGCCGATAAAAACTTTCACACACTTTAAACTATTACAAGAAATATATTCACTCATCTTTATTGTGCTTAAAAGTTTAAAATAACTCAAAAACCACTTAATAAACACAAATACTTCGAAATGTAGATCGCCGGCTCAATCAAAACAAATAACTGATGTTGCCTAGTTGGAATCAAAATTACACCACAAAATTAATGCTAAAATTGTCAGATAAACTTATTGATAAATAAAATTATAGTACAATACCTTAAATAATTATAATCAGATATGTAATTTTAATTATATTATCACAAAAATCTTTACATATTCATGATAAGTAAAAAATACACATTAAAATAAGCAAAATAATGCAACCATATTAGAGGTAATTCTTTTAATTGGCAACCCTGTATTTTATACAGAATCCATGGATGCGTTAAGCCTGGATTATTTTCTAGTACTGATTGCTATAGAAACTTACTATAGCTATACGTATGTGGTAGTAGTTTATCCATTAGTGTGAATGAGAAAAATATGGCGGCGAAAAGCCAGGTAAAACCCAACGAGAGAGAGAGTGATGAGTATATTTTGTGCGCATCTAGCTGTTTTGTATTAAATATGAAATGAGTGTACGGCGCGGATGTGGTTGTGTGTGTAGGTGTAGTGGTGTGTCTTTAGGTGCGCTCGAGGCGAACCGGTTCAGCGAACCTTAGCGCGGGAATTTTAAAATTTTAAAGAAAATTATTTCGAAGCGTTTTGTTACCGTAAAATTTTGGTTATTGTTTCATATTCGGTTTTGAGTACTTAGGTAAATAATGTTAGGGCAAGCCAGGCTTTTCGGCTTCTATGAAAGGACCGCCACTGCATGGAAGGTAGATTAAGAATCTTGTGAAAATCTTAAAACTTTGTGATCTTTTTGACCATATATAAAAAAAACTGCTAAGAATGACGAGCGCCTATCAGTGCCATTTGTAATTTAAAGTTCTGTACGGCTTTTCTCTAGTTTAGACTCTAAACTTTAAAGATAGCTTTGGCATTTACTATTATGCACTTTCGTCATTCAATTAGGCACTAAAATTTTAGCTTGTTCTTCGAAAAAGGGAAAGGATTTGGAAAAGCTTTACATTGTTGTGATTTAATAGAGAAAAATGTTCAAAATTTAAATAAGATGTTATTTGTACATTTTTTTAAATGCGAATTCACACCCACACCACTTATAACACATACCACTTGTTGCAACTACGCTTTGATTTAAATCGTGTACCGCATTTAGTTGTGGTACATCCGCGCAGCCAACCCTCGTTCTCGCATATTGGGTTACCAGTGCCGTTGGGGTGAGCCGCGCTGGGCGGGGCCGGGGCACACGATAATATCGACTTTTCCACTATTATTGATCATTTGTTATTTGATTGATAGTTTTAATTAACGTACGCGTATAGAACGTGCTTTATGACGATTCTCACGCACGGCTGCAGATGAAAAATAAGGCGTTTTTTTGGTGTTCTTTGTGAGCGTTTCGTCGGTTTTTGCTAACCTTATTTTTGTAAGATTTCGCATGCATTTATAAAAGATGTTTCTTTGTGCTGTGAGGCTTGTGGGAGTTCTGCAAACAGACACATGCATGAAGATTTCGTTATGTACTATATTGACTATAGAGTCAATATTATATTTTTTTAGTATCAAATTCCCTTAAATTACTAAGAATTAATATTTGTATTTGACAATTATAATTTATTTATGTTAATAATGTCTAAGTCCATTTCTTTACAAGTTTCAGAAGACCGTGTACCTACTTTTGAGTTGAACTTAAAATTGTGCTAACTATAATTATTACCATCCTAACCTATTTTAGTAAAATACTTATATAAGATATAAAGCCGCTACAAAGCACAAGTATTTCATGTAATAAAAAAATGGCATATGATATTTAAAGAAAAATGAATATATTTTATTTAATACAAATTGCAAAGTTAAGCATAAATCTTAGCATACAGTAAATACATACAGTGGAAAATATTAAAGACTCTTAGGCCATTATGATTCTAAAAATGAATATTATCTACTCATAATTCTTGGTTTTGTATCAATACATCCGATAATTCAGTTTAGCCCCAATTTCAATGCATAATGTCCTTTGTGCTCGCACAAATGTCCGCGGGGGTTCGAATTTTTAATTTACAGGCCAATTATGCATTTCCATCGGCCCATGAATAAAGCATCCCTGTACGAATGGCCACTGCTCGCCCCCAGGGACTCCGCGTAATGCCCACGTAGAGTTAGGCTTCCTACTTCAATTACTATAATAACTGGCCGAGCTCGCAACAAAAGTAATTGGCTCCGAGTTTTCTGTACCGGCAATAAATTAAACCAGTTTTTTTTAAATAACAATAGATATTTTTTTAGTACCCACGAGGCTTTAGAAGGGTTAATTTTAGCTTAGTGATTTCTTGTCTGTAATATAGTTGCGGTATTTTATCCGTAGAACAGAGTGTTAGAAACGAGTTCGCCCCCATTTCTCGCAGTGTTTTTTTCATTGGCCTATTTTCTTTGTATCCCTTTGTTTTGAGTTATGCTGTGTGTCTGTGATACGAATTCTTTCCTTCATACGTAAGAACAGAATACGTGCCATTGTACACCACATGTAATAATTTTATATAATACTAGCTTTTGCCCGCGGCTCCACCCGCGTGAATGAGTTTTTCCGGGATAAAAGTCCCGCTTTATATTTTCCCGGGATAAAAAATAGCCTATGTGTTAATCCAGGACATGATCTACCCGTGTGCCAAATTTCATCGAAATCCGTTCAGTAGTTTTTGCGTGAAAGAGTAACAAGCATCCATACATCCATACTTACAAACTTTCGCGTTTATAATATTAGTAGGATTTAATTGAGTAGAAGCATTGATATGCTTCTACTCAATTAAATCCTACTAATAATATATGTACTCAATTAAATCCTACTAATAATATATCATGTCGCCGTCATCAAACATTTTGCACATTATCCAATAGAGTAAGTACATTGAAATGCGGACCTTTTCCGAATTTTAATCAAGGAAAAGCCTGTTTCCCCATAAATTAATCAAAAATGTTAAATAAGCAATCTGGAATTACTCCGGACTCAGATGCTGAAGGGAATCTCTCAAAGAGAGCGCCGCGTTCAAAAGCTAAGGCACGGTGAGAAGACATACCGGATCCTTAACGCAGTCCACTCCCTCAAAAATGCACTTTAATACACCAATATAAAGTTGAGAGTCCTCTGTATTGCCTTCTAATTTTCTATGAATAGACATTGCCCGGAATTCAGGGCTGGCAACTAGGATTTAAATAATTGAAAACATAGGCACGGTATTGCTGTTGCAATATTGAAGGCTCTTAAGTCATCACTCAGCTTTCAAGGCGGTGTTTTTCGCTTGATCTTTAAGATTGGAGAAGTTTTTCGCTTTGTGACAATCCGGGATAGGGTTTTTGGCGTTATGAATAATGTATTTCTTACTTTAAACTGATTGGTAATATTTGGTTGGATGCTGTTGTGTAAATAAATGGTTAAGTATTTTTTGTTTTAGAAGTTTTGCTAATAAGTGGGTTATTAGAAATCTAATAATAATATAAATGTAGGCCCACATTAAATTACGTGTTGCGTGCTCTTTCTAAAGAAAATGAAGTCGATAATTACCTAAATTAATCTATCAAACATAAAAAAGTTGAGATTGACGTTGCAAACAAGCTCTAGGCTTTATAAATACTAGAAATAGCAATAAAACTATGATAAATAACATTCCCCCGATAACATGTTAGGTACGCGTCGACGAGCGGACTCAAATAACAGACCACTTAAAAATTACATTCCGCGAAGGGTCGCATTCCCCACGTTGATTCTTGCTAATTTATTTAAAGGCACTGCAACACTGGCTAGTTGTCGGATTAGTGTCTGCGCCCACAGGTTCCTAGACGATGAAATTCTCATTTATAAGGAAATCAATGCCTTTTTACATTAACGCTGGAAATTAAACTGAGAATGCTGATTATGAAAAAAATAATTAATTCTTTAGTTTCAATACCGTTTGGTTTGGAGTAAGGTTTTGGAAAGCTTTAAAGACTAGAAAGGACTAACTGATACACACATCTTTATATCAATTGATGATAGATTACTAATTGTACTCTTACTAGTCATTTTTATTTTTTGATTACGAAGTTAGAAACATTTTAATAGCAAACATAATAATTATGACATTTTAGAAATTAAACTAAAAGAAATAATCCATGCCACTTTACAACACGTTTAGTGTTAGAAAAGCACCATCCACAACAGCCCTGCCGAGGGTCTGATTGCTCATTAATCACGGGGCTGTAATTACCGCGGCCGGCACTACCCGAGCGACCGGCTAATTCCGTTGCCGCGCCGTCATGCCGCATAGACGGGTTGATGTGTCGAAAAATACAGATTTACACTGTGTGATGTGCTAACTATAGTAGCTGTTCTCGATTTGTTGGATTGAGTTTCTGGTGTGTTGGGTATATTCTGGATTGGTATTAAGTGTTCGCGATTCAATCTAACCCTCACCTAGCTAATGACAAAAGGCCTTGGGGACGTAAGATCCGCGGTTTGAATGTATTTAAAATGTATCGTGAAAAATGAAGGGTTTTCCATTTGTGAGACAACATACAGACTCACGACTTATATTGCGACAAATTAGTCTAAAAAATTGATTTTAGTAACCCACGTGATTAAAAAAAACTGATGAATTATAGTGTCTCCTTAGCCGCTAATAACAATACTTTTGATAAATTTGGTTCCAACAAAGAATGTCGCTCTATGGCTAAATATGGGTTCGGCGACTTCACATAAATATAAGGTCCAACTCTGTAAGTTTTTCCCCAAATAAGTTTCAAGGAATCAAACTCCTATTAAAATTACTTCTTGAAACTTTTGTCTGGTAAATCCGCCCATCTAATAAGGGCTTTAACCTCTCCTTGTCCGCACGCGATACCTATGTGTCTATACATGTTTATATTTATATCAGCTTGGACGTTCAACATCACTTGTAGTTTTAAGTGCTTCAGTGGAATTTTAAAGTTACGTGAATTCTACAAAACCTTTTCAATTTATATTTTATATTTATATTAATACAGAGACTATATTATCTTTACCACACACACATACACTCACGCCTTTTATCCCCGAAGGGGTAGACAGAGGCGCAACTAATGCACCCACTTTTCACCATGCGTATTCCGTCCCATGATGTGATAGCGAGCCCGTCGCCATATCGGGCACTCATTCCAGACTCTGGGCTGATACTGAATAGAAAAGTCCAATATCACCTTGCCCGACCCGGGACCGAACCCGAGACCTAGTATTGAGTATTGCAGTTGTATCGTAATACAACTACGCCACGGTACCAAGGCACCGAGGCAGTCAATATTATTTTTTAATATCTATTTAATTAGTAACAGCTCATTACCCTTCAGTAAGTAAAGTAACATTAAAAATATTTATAACCGAGCGTGATATCGGATATCAAAATTAATATTCATCACGCAACAACTGTTGTAAATTGCTATTAAATAGATACTTATTTTTCATAGTTAGAATTAAAACATCATAACATAGAAAGATACAAAAAACTTCTGTAAGTCACGGCAGCGAGTATGCAGTGACGTGTTAAACTTGTGCATTATCAACACTGAATTTATTATAAAAAGTGATTTATGTAGTATCTGAAGGTACGCACATCACCTGCCCTTATAACCGGATGCTATAAATTATCAAACTTGTACCAACCCTCGAATTTCGGGGATTTAGAGCTTGTTTCGTTAGGGATGGTCCGTAATGTTGGGTAAAGAAATTGAAGTGTTAAAATCAATGGTGTTGTAAACCCATAAATAAACCGAATAGAAATCATACTAATAACTATTATAAACTGCACAATAATTAACTAAATACAAAATACTAAACATGCAGCCGAAGACGTTGAGAAACACTGAACAAATTTTCTTATTTTACGAAACCTTTCTAAACATAAATCGATGATCACAAATCTATAAACGACAGAAGTCGACAGTAAAACGCATTCGCGTAACAAGATTAAAATATCCCTTACTATTTTCAACCATGTCGTCTGTCGAACCGAAATTAACCGTGCAACTAATGAACTTGTTACCGGCATATATCAAGTCCGGAATCACGTTAACACGAATGGTAAGGCGATAAATTTTACTACAAAGACATTGTACAAGAGTAATGCGAGCTTGGCTCTCGTTCGGCTTGTTAACTCGAAATAGTGTAGGAAGCTATCACGATTGTCTGGTGCCGATGCTAGAGGACTGATAGGTATGGCTCTGGCATTCGATGCCGAGTGCTGTTTATCCGGAAGTGTTGAGGAAGAGGCATTTTAAGCGTGTGACGCGGGAGGTATCCGTCAAAGGAATAATGATGTTGATTTGTGTGATAAATTGGTTTGTTTGTTATTTAATAGAGATTTTTATCTTATCGTACCGAAATGGTTGTATTTTTTTTTAATAACCTCAACTGGCAGAGGTTGGTGAGTTGGCTATATATTCCAGTAATGGTGAAACAAAACCTTCAGACTGAAAGTGAAGTCATCATAGAGCAATGTAATGAAACTGGTGTAAATGACCTTCCCGCTGTACTTTGATCCTGTACATAATTTAAACGGAATCCCGTAAATCGAGTGTACATTTTATCACGCATCTATTTAATATACACAGCGATACATACCGATACGCGGGACTGATTGCCTCCAATCAGGGCGCGCGCGCCTCGCATATCAGTCAACGAAATGTATGCAGAATTAACCAACCAATTTATGTACACAGTATCCATTGTATTGCTAACTGGTGCCATTTGCGTTGTACACTGATGGATTTTCAATTAATTAGTCCGGTGTGCGTGCGGTCGGTGTTTTTAGTCGGATAATGCTTTTGAATGTTTTTAATTTAGTCTGCGCTTTGGCTAGGCAGGCTCAGGCAGTCATGATAAGCTTTGCGTATCTGATTTTTCTTAACAAATTAAATAAGTTTATAAGTAATGTTACTTTAACATAAAATCGATATATTTCATAATTCATATAAAGAAAGCAACGTTAACGAAACATAATATGTTCAAAGATTCTGCAAATGTCAATAAGTCTGTGATCAAAGTATTGACTATACAACCCCAATATTCCTTCTAGTGTAAAGACTCCACCGACGGACGAATTAAAAACATGCTCTGGCACAAAAACATATAGGGTCGTTAATTCCCCTATTCACTTATTCAGCCCAAGGCGAGACGAAAACTTTCCAGAAATCCCGCGAGGTAGCCGCTTCTAGAAATTTAGCTTTAAAAGATTTCGATAATTCGTCGAATTATTTAAAAAAGATAATGAATAAAAAGTAACATATTTTTGGTGTAATAAAAAGAAAGACAAAGGTTTTTAAGTTACAAAAAAGGTTAATACACGCAAAATTTTGTAATTTATTAAAACTTTTTAGTAGCTGTAATCGACTAATCAGCCTATCACTACCATAGCTACAGCGCTATTTTTCATCGATCACCTAACTGCTCATTACGGTCATCTATCTCATCAGACAATTGCCACCGAGTACCGTTATAGTAGTTGTAATGCAAGTGAACACCGGCGGGAATGTTAAGCATGTTTTAATGTCGCTTCATAGAAACCGACCATCAGATATCAAATAAAACGTACATTCTCAATTCGTTGTACGTACGAAATCTTATCACTTAATTTTTTTATGTATCGGAGGTGGTCAACGAATGTAGGTCAGGTGAAGTGACAGCGTATGAACATGCACGATGTATTGTAGTGGCGTTGTCAAGGAAGGATGCAGCAGACGGGTTCAAGGATCGCACGAAACAATAAAACTTTCTTAACGGTTTTTTTTAAACGATGGTATCCACCCTACTGAACCAGTTCATTCATCTAGCATACATCTAACAACAGCATCACTATACAAACTCTGTTTTATACCGTATCAGTTTATCATGATGTGATAACGCGTCGAAGGTTGTACGAAGCGAACGTGCGAGTACCAGGCGCGCAGGCGGACGGGGAAGTGTGCCGAACTCCGTACGCCGGGTGTACGACGCTAACGGAATACTAAACACTCGAATAACAGCCCCCTGCCGGCGGTGTTGCCAGGTGTGGCGACTAAACAGGAAACACCGATTTTTACGAGTACTAAAACATGCTCCTTGTAACATGCATGACAAGTTTAGGCTAGTTTCCGAGAGGGTTAAAATATTGTCAGGTCTCGTGCGTGTTATATTCAGTAAAATTATCATAACAGTAGTAAATTATGAAGTTTAATTGGTATTTAAGGTAATTGTCAAATGGTCATAAAATTATCGTTAAACTTATAATTCTTCCAGGTACATGACACAATATATTAAGCACATTTATTTTTATGACTATTTTTATATGTAAGTGGTAATAGACTATGTGAGTAAGACTGGTTCAGTCTTATTGGTTATGAATGTTGATAGTAAAAGATAATTCATGGTTGAGGTTTATGATTATAGTATGCACGTATTCATAATAAACCCAGCGGAATCAAAATTATGACCTGGAAACACTGCAAGTTCTGAAAGCTTTAACGCGCGAGGCTTCTTTCTAATCGAATGGGTGCCGCGTCTCGCTCACACACCAGGCGTGCGAGGGACACGCGAGACATTCAATACGATCCAATGGTGCGTAGTACAAAAACGCCTCTTTCCGTAATTGTTTGTAGAGAAGTCGTTAATGGAACTAATTTGGCGTTCTCGTTTGTTGCAGGTAAAGCGAGCCACCGACATTGTGAACAAATTATGTGAGTGATGATGTATTCAAGTGTTCGCAAACTGAATACAAACTTCTGTTCTGTTGTGTTCGATTGTTTAATTATTGTACTCTTATTTGGTAAACTTAGTTTATCTTTTATTCGATACTGTGAGGAGGAAAATCAACAAAACTAGGTATTGTTTGTGTGTTTTAAGACATTGGAATTTTAAGTTTTTTTGACTCCAAAGAATGTCCACTTTCATACAAATACAGGTCTATAGCACATGTGCAAATTTCTAAAATTTTAGATATCATGAAATTAAAAAATATGAAATATAATAACTTATTTTGTATATTTGTCATTTATTTGCCACTAAATCATCGTAGGCGTTCCAACACAATCCGTCCATAAACCAAATTGCACGTCCGAGACGATCTGTTATCTTACGAGACAAAGACTCGTCGCCAGTACCACATCCAGATAGCGTTGTTAATTATTGACCGATATAATAAATACCATTGTGCGTCCACACTTTATACAATGTACCTAAACACAATCGTACAGACGTCTGAATAGAACTGTAATTTACAATAGGTGCTTCATAGATACTACTGTGTGTATTGATTACACTTAGACTAATTAAGGTAGGCGATATTGATATACTTTGATGTTCGAACTTTATTCTGTTTGCTTGGAAAGCTTGTAAACGTATGCTTGTGTTGTAAATGTTTATTGGGCAATAAATGACGGAATCACAGAAGTAGTAAATATCATTCCGAACGAATTTTATTTAAAAAAATATTTCGATAGTTTGCATTCAAAAGTTTAACAAAAATCAACGGGGCACTCAAATTCGATTCAGCATTAGACACAAACAGTATTCGACAGCAAAAAATCATGTTTATGTAAATGTCCGCCTAGGGAATTGAATAAACTCGTGGAATTAAAATAGTGTCGAAACGGTAGCTCACAGCGTTTGTCGAGACGTAATGACACTGTCGCGTTGTGGGAAAATCACTCTATCGACTGACAAAAAATTAATTCCCAACCGGAGTTAGTCGGTCTCGGATTAGTCGGGCAGCGGGCGCAAGGCGCAGTGGGTCTAATCGCCGCAGGGTCAACGGCACAGGCAGGTACCGTCCCGGTGTTTTTTGTGGTCCGCACCGAGGCACCC
Source organism: Sphinx pinastri (assembly GCA_947568825.1). Lineage (NCBI taxonomy): Eukaryota > Metazoa > Arthropoda > Insecta > Lepidoptera > Sphingidae > Sphinx > Sphinx pinastri. Next base: position 3,050,028 of record OX387623.1, read on the forward strand.
CCCTCCTCCCTCTACCGTCCCGGCACATTCCACCCGCCACGCAGCCCCCTTGCGGCGGCTACCGAATTCTATATCGCACTTCATTTCGATTTAGACAATTTAATTCGGTAATTGAGTGCTGTTTAATATTTAATGTGTAATTAACTTTCGTTTACACCTACAATTAATTTAATGCCATCTGATATTGTTTTTAACGACAACTTCGTCGACATTATTAATTTGATCGTTTCGCATTTATTATAATACATATTTATCACTTTGCGTTACTTGAGAACTTAATCCCAATTTGTAATGTCTGCTACTGTTTATATATTAGCTGTAATGTATTCTATCTTCCGATCACATCGAAGCGATTTAATGAATTTAGTGTTGTAACGAGCATTTATCAAATCGATATGTTATCAAATATCTGAGATAAATTTAAACAGTACCGTGCCGCCGGATCACGTTAAAATTCACGTACTACCAAAATGTTGTATCTATTCTAGCTTATTTTTACAATAAAAACAAATGAAACAATGGTTGTATTAGATTTTTAATTTTAATAAATACATAATTATTTCGCATAAACTAGTGGTTAAAATGCAATTAGAATTCCTACCGACATCCTAAGCTTTAAAAATCCACAATACGTTTATTGATTTCGAGGACTCATTTCGTCTTCGTCTACTTTTGTATGATCATAACATTTTGTATTATCACCAGGGGGTTTGCTACACCGCAGCACGTCTATCTGTAGTGCAATCCAGTGATTTCAAACCAGTTCTCAGTTGCAGCGGAACGTTAATAAATCCGATCAAAAGTGAAATGAGCTCAGCGCGCCGACGGATTTATGTGTTACAATTACGCTAATGTTCGCCGTGTACTATTGGTGCAGCGATGCCACTGCACGGCCATTCAAATTGTTTGTGTTCCATTGATTGATTTGATTATGAGCGCTCGGAGACGGTGTTTGCAAATGATTCATTTAATTGTTGAAATTGTTAGTAACGTTTAGATGTCCTTAAAGGTGATTAAATAAAACTGAAATCTCAAACTTGAGGTAAATTTCTACAATAAGGATATTATGATTTTGTTGGAACATTGAAATCTTAAGTGATTTTAATTTACGTTTAAATTTGAAAGTCGCCCTTAACCTGACCAATTACTACGGTAATCAATATTTTGTAAGTACTCAACATTTTTTCTGTGTCACCCTGGTAATCCGCAGGTCGTTGTACTCCGTTTTTCATAAAATTCAATTAACGGCCTATACTATCTCACCGGCTAATTTCACACCGCATTGATCAAACAAAGAGTTTAAGAAAGTTAATTAAGAAAGACAAAAGATGGTTTTGTAAGAAATGGTGAGTGTTTGAGTTATGTTGCATGCCACCGACCAATTACATCGCAGATTTATCAACAGTAGCCCGTACTAATTGCACGTTGCTAACTATGAGGCGTGAAATTGAAAAATTAAGTGACCGCGGAAGAGAGGTCTGATGGAGCGGTCAGTGGTAGAAACTTAAACGATGGTCGGATTGCCACCTATTCAGACTGGAATAGGAATGAAAAGCTACTGCTTATTAGAGATATTTAACATGGTCTCACTATATTTATACCATTACTTATAGTATTGCTTTCAATAGTAGTCGACTGGCGCACGTGAATATTAAGCTACAAACCCTGTAATATTTAAAATATATCGGGTTGTTGGCACACTGAGATGCAAAAAAACAATAAAGAAAATATATTCAAACTATATTTATGTCAGACATGAACGACAAATCGGTTTAGCCTGGTGCCTCGTGGAAACCCCTTTAACGTCGCTTTCTTCGTATCACAATAGATCGTGCATCGTCACATGTTTTGAATGCAGTGGATGTATGTTATTTATGTATCCTTGCGCCCCCTCCGCCGCCCCGGCTCGCCCTGGCCCGCCCCGGCCCCGTGCCGCGTGTCCCGGGAGCGATAGATACGCGCCAGTGCAGTGTGGGCGCGTTTTAAATACCGCATCGTTCCCACATTTACTCGACGATAAATCTATTAATCTTGAGCAACGAGGTGGAAGCGATTTGTAATATCGAGATATTTGCGCAATTTGGCTGACGGTTGTCTGATTGGAAGAAATGTGATTCAAATGGTTGGTTACTTCTCTTAAAAGTAGGAAAAATGGAAAGAACAGCAATATCGCATTGGTAATTGTTAGATTTGTAATCTCATAATGCCCGGTAATTGGAACTGAGTACAATAAATAAATAAAATTAGGATTTAGTTGCTTAAAATAGTTGTAGTAGGCATAATATGAATATCGGAGTCGGATCAGATACATTAAGAAATTGATAATGTAAGGAATATTCAGTATTTTTGAATAATAACTAATTAGGTATAATCATTAAAATAATATATTATTTAACATAATAAAGATCCTTGCGTTGAGTAACTTCATAATATTCGACTTATTACATTTATGCACATCGCAAACGCCTTGACGGCGTTTATTAGTCTGACGACTATTGTTTGATTTTCTAATAGCAAAGTTACGGACATCGGTTGCGTCAGTGTTATCGTCGCGAATCGTAATAGCAAGCGGGTCAGGGAAGTGGGTTTCGCCCACTCGTCGCAACGGAAGATAACTGAGCGTTCCCACAGCGCGCCGAGGCGGAAACACTCGTAGTCTACGGATCACGTTCGAGTGACTAGTGAGTATAGTAAAACTAGCTTTCATGATAGGGGCGCCACCGCGTCGATGTTTTTAATTTTCGTATGATTTATCTTTTCATTGATTTAACCAAGGATTATCGATAGCATGAATATATATTTATGTTTAAACCGAATGAAATAAGACAATTTGTAACATATGGTGTACCAGTTTTAAAAAGAATTAGATTTTTTGGATCTTGTATTACAGACAACAACTTTCGTCCGTTTTTTTAATTTAGAATAGTCTCGCAGCCAAGCTAATACATTGGTGTTTATTCGTAAAGCAATACGCGTAAGGTATCGCGTCCATTCGCGATAAAGCGGAATACATTTGGGAGATTTGCATCGGGTCATTGCCACCGGCCGTTGCGTTAATCGACCGAACCTTTTTTACCAGCGAACTAATCAATGTCCGGTGTTACACGTTGTTTGTTTCACGATTCAATACCTAAGTACACAGGGATGTGGGTGGAATACGGTTCAAACATGGAATACATTTTGTACAGCGCGCGGTGCTTAATTGCATGGATTTTTAATAGCCTAACTTTATATGTATATTTCTGTGATAAAATATTTTTTTCTTTTTTTTTTTAGTATTTACTGTTTTTTTTTTGCCTGTTTACTACATGGACTTTGTAGAGACTAGACGGAATTTCCGTGCTTTCCGGCGTTTTTGCCATGCCTATTATTGATATCAAAATTGACAGCTCATATGATAGGACCCTCTCATTCAATTTTTATCCGTGGTGCTTTACAACTGGCTTTTCTAGTTGTAAGCGTCTCTAAACTTGAGGTTAAAATACCTCCATAGTTCATTATTTTTGTCGCCCGTTTTACTATGGAGGGAAGTGGACAATTAATATTTCCAACTCCTCCCTATCTTTCTATTTGATTAATTTCGTTGCGGGTTAAAGACAGATTAGTGTTCCCTGAGACTCGCCGAGCTTCACCGCTCGGTGTCATAAAATGCGTGCCACTGCTGATCCTGGCTTACAGGAGTTACAGTGGCGGGTGTGAGGGCGGGATAGTCTCTGCCTGTTAATATATTAAACCACCTTGGGGACCAAAAGGCCAAACTTCTCTCAATTATAAAGATTCGCGCTCAGCAGTGGGGCGTCATATAATACAGGGTTGGTAATAATACTATAATATTATAATGAAATAAAAATTGCAAATCCACGCATGTAACATTAATTACGAACTACAGTTAGTACAATGTGCGGCTCAGCAAGGGGTAGGACTTTGTATAGGAAATACCAAATTGCAATTGTGTTTGAGAACAAATTTGTGCGCAATCATCTTTCTCGGAGTAGTAACTGAGGTTAAATGAAATTTTAATTTACTGACTCATGAAGTTTTGTTCGAATTTCGATGATACACGTGAAGTATGCGAAAATGCAATAACGGTTATGCTGATTTGTCCAGAGCTTAGCGGGAGGTATCAAACGGTTTTTGGCTCGTAATGCTTTGTAAGATTCGCTTTATTAGGCATTCTGTCATGATTCTTCGAAAGGAAGACGATCAAATCGCCTCAAAATCCTTAATTCCATATTATTCGATGTCAAATATATATTACATATATTAATACGTGAAAAAATATCTATGTACCCATTTTTAAGCACATTGCGTAAACGTAGCAGTGTTTTGGCATATTTAAAGAAATGTGGTCGACTTTCGACCAGTGGGCGACCACTAGTATACGTAATCGGTTCTCTAAAGAAAATAATGTTAAGAAAATGTCAAAAGTAAATTATTTCCCACTTCCTACTTTATTCTTACCAATATTATCGAGATATCGGAGTAACAATGACCCAGTACAGAGAGCTGGTCAACTGTTCACGCACCGCGCTCACCACCACTGTGAGCACAGTTGGCACTACTCTGTCTCTGAGTAATGTGATTCATAAATCGTTAACCGATACGTTTGGTATTGTGTTGCATTATGAGGAATAATCAAGGACTGATGTTGGTAGCTATATAGTTATTATTGTTTTGTAATAAATGAATTATGTTATTAACTAATTCATATTGAATCTGAGTTTAGTTCAAATACATATGTTAATCTTAGATTAAAACGCGATCTATAGAGATATTTAGCTACACGTCAATCCAATGCTTAGGTCAATAACCCCTAGGTATGTAACATGAACGTGCACTTAAATTACGTAAAATAACAACTCTTAACAAAGCAAGAGCACCATCAGTATCAAATAAAACGACAATCATGCACCGGCCTAGTCACACACTCGAACTCACGTACCTCCAGGTGACGTGTGAACAAACAACTGGGCGGTGGACACTCGAGGCACCCACGGTACCATCGTGGAATTCGGGTGGGCGGCGTGGATCGCGTGATCGCTGTCATTTACCGATCAACCGGTAATTGCAGCCGAAATTAGAGTGGGACTTATGAGTATCTCGTAGTTTAATTGGATGTAAGGAATATATCCGTCGGCTTTATAGAGAATACAGGCCGTGATGTGGTAACTGGGCAGTTACTTCTACAACTAGTGTTGTGGGTGTTTATGAGCGGTCTCCTAGCTTCAAGTGACTCATTTTCTCCTGCGCTGACAAAAAACGAATGCAATAGCATGTGGTTACAGTGTACGCTTCTCGCCTTATATAAAACAACATTGAATCTGTCTTTACGTTCACAAATCAAGACGTTCCAAGGTCAGAGATAAAGATGAAATGTGAGCTATCTATGCATTATGTTTATGCATCATTGTTTGTTATTAGTTGCTATCCGTGTTGCGATACAAAGGAAAGATCGTGACAGCATTGAAAACATAACGATGCGACACATGAGGCTTGGTTTCTTACTGCATTACGTCATTTACTACAGTAAAGGTTCTATCAACACCTAATTAGAGTAAGATGCCTTAACTCACGACTCTATCTCAAGAGTAGGCAGCGATGCAACTAATCCCAATAAAATAAAAGTAAATTCTCAAGTGCCAAGTAAATTCTCCGTGGAAATAAATACTAATGCAATACAATCAGCCCTGTATAACCTATATACTGCCCACTGCTGAGCATGGGCCTCCTCTACAACTGAGAGGGGTTAGGCCTTAGTCCACCACGCTGGCCTAGTGCGGGTTGGCAGACTTCACATATCCTCGAGATTTCCTAAATCGTACAAACTCTAAAGTTGGTTTTCCACATTTCATAAGTACGTAGACATAAGGCTTCAGAGGCGATCGAATTACATGACAAAAATATTGGGTAAGCAAAGTGCTGTGTGAAATATTAAAGTGTTTCCATCAGGTTTATGATTTACTGTGAGAAATTAAATATGGAGACGAAACAAACACTTGAGTGTTTCAGGGTAATTTATGCGCAACGGTCCGCCCTTAGAAATGAAATTATACACAAAAACCCTGTAATAGAACACTGTGATTGACACGTGTATATTTACGCTAGTACGAGTATGTTAGAAAGAGACAAAGAAAAGTAAAAAGTTCAAGACTGGAATCAAGTTAATAAATGTTTCAAAGTTAATTCGCCTTCATCGCTTTAAATCTATTCAGCAAACATCAAAAGATACAGTAGTTTGCAAAGTTGGTGCCAAAGTTGGCGCTTGTATCAAAGCATCGGCAATGCGCAGGCGCGGACTCATAAAGCGCTGACACCGTGGGCCGGGAAGGCGAGCGGTGGCGGCCGCACCACGGTCGCTCTTTGTGCAGCTTGCATCACCTTTTCTTATGCACTTGGGCTGCGTAGCAAGCGAGGAGATGTAGCTAATTTAGAACAACGTGATGCACCAAATGAATAGTTGTTCGTTGACGGCAAATTCGTAGCATCGAGGCAATGTTGATGATATAATCCGCAAATATTTATTTCTGGTTTGTGTTGTAGGATTGAAAGTCGTTTGTATTTCCTGATACATTGAGCTCAAGACTTATAATATCTTGTTGGTGGTTAGAGCTATGGGAAACTAAAATTTAATTTGCCAAGAAACCCAGTCATTAGCTAGCTAAATAGCAAGTAACGACATACGATTCTTGGAATTTTCTATGTTAGTGAATAGTAATAGTACTCTAAAACAAAAACAATTTTGTTTTCTAAGAAAAACCACAAAAGCTTATCACTTGAATCGCATCTTAGAAAAGCGGCGCGGCGGTGAGTGGCGATAAACAACGAAGTTTACGTTACCTTGGCGTGAGTTCTATTACTGGTAGCGATGCAGTCACGACCAGCGACCGGCGACCATCGGAGATACGGTCGCAGTTGTGAATGATGGTCGCCGTGACGTATCGTGAGCTTCTCGTGCCCTGAGATGATCGAACGTGCTTTGTTCTTTAAATTTATCTTTGCTGTTGTTACTATTAGATAACTATTGCATCTTTTAAGGGCCTGCCACAACTTCTAGATCAAGTGCTACTCGTCACATGTATAAGGCGACCAAATACAAATGTTACACTCTAATCTATGCTCCCAAATAAATCGTAAGAAATACTATCTATACTCCATCACTTTAGGTATTTAACTAAAAGTAAACAAATAATTACATTTGCTTCCCGGGTAGCCAACATTTTCTTAAGAAAGTGTTTACGAAGACTGTTGTGTTAATGAAACTACAGCGTACAACAAACATTTAAAATTTTAAATTCACTTTAGAAACAAAACAAATAACTAACAACAAGTAATTATCTGAAACAAAGTAAAAAATATGATAAATAAACACATTTCTACGATGCAGAAATGTGTCTATAGGTAATTGTTGTCTAGTTAATCGATTAAATTGATTGGCGGTCAGTTTTAATAACGTGCTACGTGACAGTTATCTATTATTCTATCAGGTTATCTATTACGATTCATTGGAAACATGTTTAGCGTGCCTGTCGTATTAGCTCTTTTACAGTTGACAGATCGAGATCCTTTATAAAAGTATTGTGATTTATCATAATTAATTGTGTTCACGCTTATTAATTAATAACTATAACTTTATAGCAACCAAACAAATTTAATAAAAGGGAATAACAGTGCTAAGTGTTGTGTAGGTTATGAAAACGTTTATTTTGGGTATATCGTATTTTGTAAAGAGAAATGGACAGGTAAAATACCTTTTTTATGATTTGTTTACATTTAGTTAATTACCTAAACCTATGGAGTATACATTAGCTGTTTAATACGAGAACTGTCAAATGAAACTTACTAGAAATTTGTGAAACAAGGCCTAGATCTATTTTATCTCTTCGTAATCTATTTTCATAACTTTAACAAGTGCATATTATATTTAAAATCGTGATATAATCTAGATTGTATTTGTAAGTGTGACGGAAATGTCATATTTGTTGCCTAGCTTATTTCCGAGATAGTCATTAGTCGTAAATCCCTTCACTTTAAAGGTCTACCAGAACTTAGCTCAGGTTATATTAATAAGTAAGGTATTATCATAATTGTTGTGAGGTCAGGATAAAATAAACATTGAAGACCAACTTCTACGAAATTATAGGAATGGCCATCCAAAAACATAATTTCGATTATATTAGTAAGAACTATTTTCACTTGTAAACCGATTTGAAGCAAATAAACACCGACATATTACTTAATCAGTACAAATGTCATAACTACTAACCGCGACTCACTGTTTCCCCTTAATTCATGACAAATCACAGTAATTCTAGTTAATAAGAGTGAAGTGCAGTCATTACGATATAGGTTAGTCGTTCGAAGCGACGTGTCCGAGCACTAAAATAATTACCATGCTCGAGCCAAGGTTTCCGAAGGGCTGGTGGGTAACATTGAGACTTGATTATTACCGATTACCGATCGACTTGGTTAGATTACGTTTTCATAACATAAATGTATAGTGTAATTACTGTTTGTTACTTACTGTGTTATAAATATACCGTAGGGTCATAGTTCATTTCTTTTTCTGCGCTTATATATAATCTATGAGCTTTTGCCCGAGGCTCCGCCCGCTTGAATGAGTTTTCGCGGTATATAAGTCCTGCTTTATATTTTCCCGGGATAAGAAGTAGCCTATGTGTTAATCCAGGACATAATCACCCGTGTGCCAAATTTCATCGAAATCCGTTCAGTAGTTTTTGCGTGAAAGTGTAACAAACATCCATACATCCAGACATCCATACTTAGAAACTTTCACGTTTATAATATTAGTAGGATTTTCCTTGCAAGTAGTGTAATTACTAGATACGACAGGACCTTATACTGTAAATCATGGTGGCGAATGGAAGCCAGTGTCATGAAGTACTTTGTAAAGTTAGAGATGTGGCCAACGCCCCGTGTATCTCGTAATTCATTTATTAAACAAAGTATAAATGTATAGATTTCTAATCGCATGATAAATGAGCAGGATGTAAATATTTGCAACAATTTGCAATATGTATAAAATTACATTTGTTTAAACAGTTTCAATGAATTTAATTATGTACTGTACAATATCGTACAAAAACAATATCGTAAATAAGATCTAGTAATTACCCAGTACTGCGCAAAATTAGTTAGTATCGGATTAACCAAATTGGTCAAAATTATTGCCAAGGCGTGCACATTGTGTAAAATATTTATTAATACCCTGTATTTCTCTAAAAGCCTTCGACTTATGAAACTCTACCTAATGCGTGCAAAATGATTATTTTGTAATGTGGGCGTTGTATCTCTTAATTCTCAATTAACTATTGCGTGTATGACTAACCATTAGTGTCCGTTAAATAGGACCTTAGTAAAATATGATTTGATCAAAATACAGACCTTAAGTGGACGATAGCCTAGTTGGGAATGGAACGGTCTGCCGAGACAATGTCCGGAGGTTCAAACCCAAGGCACACCTCTGACTTTTCGTAGTTACGTGTGTATTGTTTATCAATTATCGTTCGCTTTACCGGTGAAGGAAAACATCATGAGGAAACCTGAATACCTGAGAAGTTCTCTGAATTTCGAAGGTATGTGAAGTCCGCCAACCCGCATTAGGCCAGCGTGGTGGACTAAGGTCTAACCCCTCTCAGTAGTAGAGGAGGCCCGTCCTCAGCAGTGGGCAGTATATAATACAGGGCTGATTGCAATTTGCAAATACAGATCTTAATCTTTCCAATACCATTAATAAATAAACGCTAGTGTAAACATTAAACCCTTTTTTTACCCCTAATTATACTTTAGGTAAATACTACGCTTGATTTTTTCTCCCTTCTAACAACTCCGAATGTTTCTATTCACTTCTTTATTATAACGTTTTCTCTGTAGTTTCTAAAGTACATATTGAATTCTTTTTTCAAACTTCCAACCAACTTTGGCCCACGGACCAAAGATATAAAGTCACTGAATGTGTCACTGGTGAATCGTACAGCGCAGGTAAACGCGCAACTTTGTACGACGCTAATTGGATGCCGCATATTATTGATTTTTTATCGAAAACCGTTGCCCTTAAGCCGATGGGATGATTAATTAGTAATGATATTATTGTCATTATAAACAATTTAATTAGTACGGCAGCCGAGTTTATTTTATTGCAACGATTTTTCTTGCGCCCAAATTGATGTGAGTCGAACTCAAATGAGGGGCGGTTAATCAGGGTTCATTTTATAAAAAACATCAATATATAACGTTATACTCAAAATAAAATATGTATATTTTATAAATAATAAAATCATTGCGTCACTACGCTACGTCATTACGTGGGTAAGTCTTTCCATTACGATAATACGATAGCGTTTCATTCCGTTCTTTTTCTAATACAATAATCTTTTGTTGTTGAAACGTATGATCTTAGCCAAACCCAGCGATTGCACAGAAAGTGCAGTTCATTAACAAAAATAACAACCTTTTGTTTGACCCACGAAGACGAACTTTTTATACACGCATTGTTCTTGTACGCTCGTCGCGGTCGTTTCCAGTCCGGCTTTAATCCTTCAGGCATTTGCATTTTATTTGGCCGAACTGATTTACGGCGACCTACACCCCCACTCCCTTCTACCCGCACACCTCCCCTCAGTTTCCTCTCAACGTAGCGTCCTTTTGTCGCCCGAGACTAAGTTTTTCTAAAAAGCTTTTGTCTTAAACAGTTCTATTGTTGGCACGTTTGGATTGTAAAATATATATTTTAGCTTTATTGCCTTTTGCCGACGGTAACGGTGGCGTAATATTCTGTTTCGTCATTGTGTTGGTGATTTTGTGTTATGTTAAACACGTTGTTCTTATTGGTTGTCATCGTGAAGCTTTTAACTTTTAAGAAGCTTATGAATGCGAGGTACACTTTGAGTGTTGAGACCTTTGAGATTGAAGTAAAGATGTGTTTAAACCTTCGCCTTATTGCGGGGTATCTATTTATATGAAGTTTGTGGTTACCGTAGTACTTAGATCACGATGTTCGCTATGTAGAGCGGCAAAAAATATCTTGTACGTATTATATGCATCGCGTTTCATTTTGTTATTTTTAACTAAAGAAATACAGATTTATTTCAGTATTGTTACGATGGAATATTCGTGGGTTATGTGGCGCAGGCGAATGTAACAGATAGTACGAAACTAAAGCTGAAAACCCATGTCACATTTTACTACGTCGCCTAAGCTTATCATATGCTTATTAGGGCCCGTTGTTGTAACCGTGGTCAATTAAAGTTAAGGGTCTTTTCATACTGGTGAATTGCAAGCAAATTCACAGCGAGACAAAGGCCAGTATAATAAGACTTTTTTTTTATTGCATTAAATGACGAGACGAGCATACCGTTCGCCTGATGGTAAGCGATACGACCACCCATAAACAGTAGCAACACCATCCAGCACCTTGAGTTACAAAGTACTGTGTGGTATTCCACTGAGCTCGTCATCCTGAGACATAAGATGTTAAGTCTCATTATGTCCAGTAGCTACACTGGCTACAATATCCTTCAAACCGAAACACAACAGTGTATGCACACTGCTGCTTGGCGGTAGAAACAGACATTGCGGTGGTTCCCACCCAGACGGACTCTTACATATGTGAGACCACCAGTAAACTGCTAACTTTACCTGACCGTGGTTGAAACAACGGCCCCATAATCTATTTTACAACCTTATCGACGCAAATAGTTATTAAATAGCTCATTTAATTGCGCGATATCTCTCTGTAATTATGAATGTGAATTGAAAAATATGTCCCATATCGCAATGAACGAGTGCTGTCACAGGCCGGGAGCCGTGTTATTAGAATGGACGTTTTAATTACCACCGCAATTGTAATGGCAATAATTGAGCTGTGAAACCCTAGGGGTTTGGTTCCCGGTCAGGCAATGCTTGATTTATCCTTAATTATATTAATTTATGAACTATATGACTTCGTACTTTATAATATCATGGGGTATAGTCTATATGAATTGTCATTGGTAAGTACTGTGGAGGCTCAGTTTGATCCTCACAGACGTGAATTTTAGACTAATAGACAACTAGTGTACTAACTAAAATCTGTATATCTTAACCTAAATGGGATATACATTTATTTATATTTAAAAAAATGTGTTCTTTGTGTATGAATCACTTTCGGCCACAACGGAGCGCGTTAAGGGCGCATTTACAAATTTCCATGGTTTTGAGGTACCATTTATTGAATCAGGAGTCACGCTTATGAGGAGATCTTGGTATATAAATAAAGATTAAACATTCCTCTTTGCTTATGGCATATAGAAATTGTATGCTCCCGTACAACATTATCATGTAAATACGTTTATTCTGGAGCAATAATCGCTGAAAATGACGAAAAATAGGGTCTGAATAGGTACCATTATACCTAAAACTAATGCACATTTTAATATAAAACTGAAAAAATATGATGGCTTATATAGTCTTCTCGCTTTATGGCTAATTATTTTTAAGTCAAATTAAATACTTTTCCAGTTATGAGAAAAAATATAACCTGAATTGAATTTCTTCATACATTTTCCGATTTTGGGCTGTCATTCCGCGCTGAGACGCGGCCGAGGAAGCACGGGTGTACAACTTTTTTTCAAAAAATAAATACGTAATAAATTGATCGCGATGTCATTATACTACGAATAAAATAGTTGATACTATTTCAAATTATTATTTTTCAAAAAGCAAGTATGAAAATTGAATATTACAATAAGTCAATGCAAATTTGATTTAATTAATAAAACTTTCATTTATTTTAATGCGTGTATTAAAATTTCATAATCAAAATGGCGGATGTATTTTTATATTTACAAAATCGACAAGTTTTGCAGCGTATGGTATTTACTATTTATCTATGTATGATTTTTAGTATCGGTGATTATTTATTTTTAAATTTTACTAGGTTTAGTTCGCGTTTTTGCCCGCCTACAAAAGCCTTTCCCACTACAAAAATATCTAAACACTCACTACTACAGTTCAGCCACAACTACTCACTGGGCATGGCTGTTTCGGTGAGTAGCTGTGTCGTATCGTAGGTACGGAGGTGTCGGCTGTGTGTGCCATTGTGACAGTTGCCCGCTGAATACGGCTTAATATACGTTTGAGTTTTGCCCAGCCTGGAATGAGGAGCGCAGCGCTCTCAAAGCAGTCGTCGGAGGCGGCCTCTCGTTGCCGGCCGTGGTCGCTCCCATGGCCGGCAGTCAGGAGGTCTGGCGTGTGTTGGCCCACTTCTGCGAGATAGTCCTCTCGTAGAAGGAGAGTGCCGAGAGGGATCTGGAACGCGAGGATTCCTCCCGCCGTCAGAGGAGACGTTGTTAGGCGCCGGGTGGTCGACTGACCGGCGTCTCCCACCCTGTGGATTGAAGGCGTTTGGAGAACTCCACCACGGTATCCCCTGCCTGTCGTAAAAGGCAACTAATAGTAGCCACCCGGGGGTCGCGGGCGGGTGCCTTCTCTAGTTTTGTCTTTTTAGCACATTGTTGGGACCCCCCTGAATGACAGCAGTGTAGCAGTAGGCCTCACGCTGCCGTTGACGCCGAGAGCGCCGAGATGTGCGGGGGCTCCTTAGAATAAAGCGTGGTATATTCCAGGGTCAGGCTACAGGGTACAGCCTGAGACCATTGTGGTTCTGCATGGCCCTGAATCCTCTCAGTACTCTGCTGTTGAATTCAGAGTTAGGATACCGTCTATGGAGAGGGAGTGAGCCTATATCTCACTTGCTTTACATGAATGATCTCAAGTTGTTAGCATCAAAACAAACAAAATTGATTGAGTCGTTAAAAATAACTGAAAGATTTAGCAACTCAATCAATATGGAGTTTGATGTAGATAAATGTGCGGTTATCCATGTGAAGCGAGGAGAGGTCGTGGTCTCTGGTGACATACAACTTTAGAGACTGTAAGACTTAGATCCCTTTCTGAGACGGAAACTTAAAAATATCTGGGTATGCCTGAGGCACTGGGTATTATGAGTGCCGACGTAAAACAATTGGTGAATGACCGTTTCTTCGGTCGCCTGACAAAAGTACTTAACAGTTTTTTGTCACGTGGAAACAAGATTTGTGCTTTCAACGGTTGGATTATGCCTGTACTCATGTACTCTTTTGGTATACTCAGAAGGACTCAGACACTGAATTGGACGCCCTGGATCGAAAGGTCCGGACCCTACTGACTGCATATCGTATGCATCACCCACGGTGGTCAGTGATGAGGTTATACATCCCGCGGAGATGCGGGGCCGAGGCTTACTTAATGGACTTACATAACCGCGAGGTATGCAATCTTAGGGATTATTTCCTCCACAGCGAAGTGGGCATGTATAAGATTGTAGTCATGGTGGATAAGGGATTTATCCCACTTTCCTTGGCGAATGACAACTGGCGAAAATCTATGGCGATGGGCATTAGGGAACGCGAGGTGATATGGAAGAGCAAAGAACTATACGGTCGGTTCTATCGGGGCCTTCAGCTTGCATCCGTATCTTGGCTACGTTTTGGTAACCTATTTGGAGAAACTGAGGGTTTTATCTTTGCAATTATGGACAAAGTTATGAAGACGAACAATTAAAGGAAATACATCCTGAAGGACGGTACGGTCGATATCTGTTGGGCATGCCACCGTCCCGGTGAATCAATCGGGCATGTAATTTCGGGTTGTTCGTATCTTGCTAACGGCGAGTACTTGCATAGACACAACCTGGTAGCCAAGGTCTTGTGTCTCCTGAAGTGCCATGTTACCAGAATGTGCCTCAACCAGTTCTCGAAAATGATCATGCAACGCAGTACTGGGATCAATCTATTATCACGGACAGGACTATAGACAGGACATTTGCCTATAAGCCTGATATTGTAATAGTAGATCGATTGGCGCGCCGGGCAATACTTGTTGACGCCACCATTCCGCATGACGATAACCTCGTTAAGGCCGAAAAGGACAAAATGTCTAAATGTTTAGATTTGGCACACGAGGTTACTGACATGTGAGACGAGGACTCCACAATTATTGTTCCGATTGTCGTTTCTGCTCATGGGTTGATACCAGAGTCTCGACCAACACCTACAGAGGCTCTCAATTAGTCGTTGGGTCAAGAGCCAGATGCAGAAAGCAGTACTTCTGGACACCGCAATGCTAATGTCTTTTTCTACCGCCAAGCAGCAGTGTGCATGCACTATAGTGTTTCGGTTTGAAGGACATTGTAGCCAGTGTAACTACTGGACATAATGAGACTTAACATCTTATGTATCAGAATGACGAGCGCAGGGAAATGCCACACAGTATTTTGTAACTCAAGGTGCTGGATGGTGTTGCTACTGTTTATGGGTGGTCGTATCGCTTACCATCAGGCGAACGGCATACTCGTCTCGTCATTCAATGCTATAAAAAAAAAACCTCTCTTTGAATCCCTGACTACCGGTGGCTTGGGTCTTGAGCCACGCCATCGGAGGGTGATACACTTTTTTAAATTTTTATGTGTATTAATGTTTTTTTTGTACCTATATATAAAAATGTAAAAAAAGGAACATTCAAAATAAAGAGTAAATGTCTATTACATGATAAAATTATAATAATAATTATTATTAAATATAATTGTAAACATTCGACAATTCCAAAAAAAATAATATGGATGAGTAAAATAATAATTTCAAGTATTAAGATTAGCTCGTTCAAATGGAAAATCTAGTTTAAATCGGTTTCGATGTGTGCGCGTGTAGCAAAGCGCGTTCTTTGTCATTCAAATATCCAAAATCGAACATGTCAAAAATGTAATAACGTCCTTAATAGAATGAACGTTTTAATTCGGCCGCTAACAGCTGTTTACTACTGTGACGTAAGGCTCATAGTGAACAAGTAAGGAGCAAGGATGCGTTCACACGTTCAGGGATCACGTGAATGTATGTATGTATTATCTTATGGTAAACTTAATCTCACTCACGCCTTTTATCCCTGAAGGGGTAGGCAGAGGCATGAGTACTTTCGACTTATAATTCAAAAATTTTCCACATACACAGTATTTTTAATAAAATTAAGCACAACAAATGCAATAACCGAGCAATTTACAGTGACGCAACGCCGCGTAGTCCAGTAGCGGGTATCATACGGCCGCGTTCACACGCCGATAGCTGGGACACAGATAACACGAACGCCATGGAGTGGCCTTGGTTTAATTTTTATGTTAAATTGGTGATTTATTTTTATGCGAGTTTTGTGTTTTTTATGTTATCCCGGAGTAAATAAGGTATTTTATTAGTTTTACGAGTTGATAGGAATGTAAATAAGTAGTAAAATATTAAATGTATTTCAAATTATATTATGCAGGTATTATGTTATTGGAATTTAATATTCATATACAATCTCGAAGTCTTTTTTGTTCGTTAGCAAAATTATAAGAACAATGCTTTTAATTTCAATATTATAAGATGTAATGAATGAAAATAAAATACCTATACCCTATTTTTCAAATCATCATTCATAGCATAATATCATTGGTCCAGTGAGCCAAATCAGAATTACTATTTTTACAACAGCTTTAAAAAATACTCTAAAGATTTTTTGTGCCAAGAGTAACGACCGGCTATATTACTCGTATGTATAACTTACAAGAATTTAAAATTGTAATTAATATCATGAATTATTACCATGAATCGTATGAATTTCCATGAAAACGATAAGAATGCGCGCTTAACGTTCCGAGTAATATAGTTGTACGTTATTTGTACGTTCCCAGTAGTACGCTGATGCTAGTTTTTGGAATATGGAGAAATTCGTGTACAAAACACATTAGCCGTCACCCGTAAATTTCCATGCATTCACGCTGACTCGGACATCCAAATAACTCGAGTGTATTGAAATTTGGGCTTAAATTATGTTTTCCATACATAGTATTTATAGAGCGTACATGTGAAATTAACTTATTGTGGTAGAGTTCCACAAAAATGACAGTTAGTTTAGGCTCAAAAGACGATAATTTGTCGTGATGTCACATTTTATGGCCCATAACTATTTTACTACACATTTGTGTATAAAACTTTTTTTTGTATACAGTTTCGTAACAAGATTTGGTTGTTGTTTTTTACTTTTGTTGTAATACGATTCCGTTTGTGTTTCAATTTGTAATGTTCTGTTTAACAAAGAATGAATATTTATTAAAGTAACAGTATAAAGTTGGTATGTTTTGTAAATTTCCCGTTATTAATATTTAAGGTGATTTTATAGTTTACTAAAAATATGTTCTAAAATTGCTCAGTGTGAACGAACTATTTGTCGTACACATGCGCGACGGCGGGGACATGCGCATAAACACTCACACGTGCTGATAGCGTCAACCGCGAATTGCGTGCTGCCGAACGTAGTCTTTATCCGAATCTTTTCTTCTTCTTCCCTTCTTCGTTTGGCGTTTTGCCCTGCTGTTATAAAGGTAGAATGCTTATATTGCGTAATAGAACACATTATGATTTAATACACAGTTAATCACACGTGCTCTTGGCGTTGCTAGTTGTTACTTGCTAGTTGCGATTGCGCTCGTGCCATCACATTCGCTAATGATCATAGCCCAGCAAAGTTTTGGCAACCATCGAATAACAGTACTTCTCACGTTGGTAAACTATACATGTTTAGACTAAATTGCCAGTTTGTTGCGTCACGAAAACTTTTTAGTGTAATATCTTTATAAGCATGAATCACTAAATGCGTTCACATTATTTCAGGCTATTTATTTGTTCTCTACAAGTATGAATCGCTCAGTGTGAACAGACTCCACGTACACATGCGCCGCAGCGTGGGTGTGCGCATAAACACACGTGCGTGTAGCATTGTTAGTCACGAGTGATCGCTGATAACTGATTTATCAATCATCTCAGTCTCGTGCATAATGTACCGTAATGACGACTGTTTCAGTACTCGCGAGGTTTTTATAAAGGGAATGAGTGTGTTGATAGTCATAACTGATTAATACTGAATAATAAACGGCCGGAATAGTGGGTGTACTATTGAAGTGTAAAAAAATTGTAGGGTATCGTTTTTGGGTCCTCGGCTGTAGTAGCTGGCCTATGTTCTTTGTATAAGATTTCTTTAGGTTTTTAATTTGATATTGGTATAAAAAGTACTACTATTTAGTTATCATGTCCACACCTGTGAGCAACATTGTTTAAATTGGTTTACTGGTGAAAGGTCTCTCGTATGTAAGAGTCCGTCTGGGTGGGTACCACCGCAAAGTATATTTCTACCGCCAAGCAGCAGTGTGCATGCACTATTGTGTTTCGGTTTGAAGGACATTGTAGCCAGTGTAACTACTGGACATAATGAGACTTAACATTTTATGTCTCAGGATAACGAGCGCAGTGGAATGCCGCACAGTAGGTACTTTGTAACTCAAGGTGCTGGATAGTGTTGCTACTGTTTATGGGTGGTCGTATCGCTTACCATCAGGCGAACGGCATACTCGTCTCGTCATTCAATGTAATAAAAAAAACTTTTGATTCACCTTATTGTTTAATCACTTATCTGTATCTAACCAATTTTAAAGACTTCGATAAAACTGCATATCTTCGTGAAGATATCAATACGTATATCACAGGTAACATTTTATTCTAATTCTATGAATAAAAACTATCAATTCCACTTAAATTTCGTTACACAATTTCGAATATTTAACAAAATATTCGGTTACAAAAAATATTTAGAACGCATCTTATCTTTATTGTTAAATATAGTAACATTAAATGCAATCTATCGATGTGTTAACAGATAGCATCTAATGTTTTCGAATTTGCATACGTGAGATTCTATGGCCTTACTAGAGATAACCTATCGCCTGCAGGTCTCTGTGAGCGACTAGCAACTAGTTGCAACTTAGCTTAGTTGGCAGTTTCGGTCTGGATTAATGTTTCACATTAAGCAATAGGATTAGGGTTTGAATTTGATTTATAGAATTGGTAGAAATTTAACGGAATAGTATTGTAGTGTGAGCAGCTAAAGTATAGACACAGCTAGCACTATAAGATGATATAGGGTTTTTCTACTCAGTATCGGACCTTAATTTTTTTTTATACGTAATATTTTCAAGTCGTTGATCCCTCAATGCTTAAAAACTAAGGTTTTTAACCAGTGCGTCTTACCTGTAATGACCTACGCAGCCGAGACGTGGACACTTACTAGGGGCCTGGTCCACAAGTTTAAAGTCGCTCAGCGTGCTATGGAACGAGCGATGCTCGGGGTCTCTGGTAGATAAAATCAGAAATGAAGTTATACGCCAGAGAACCAGAGTAACCGACGTCGATCGCAAAATCAGCACAATGAAGTGAAAGTGGGCTGGCCATGTCTGCAGACGGACAGACGGTCGATGGAGCAGAGAAGTGCTGGAGTGGAGACCGCGATTTTTTTTTTTTTCGGTAGGCGATCCTGCAGTCAACACCGAGGGAAACCTGCGAATGGAATACTGGAGTCCCCCGGCTTGACGACTGCAGGGGCCTGGAGGGGACGTGGGAGAGGAATATGGAAGGAAAGGTGGGGGGACGGGAGGAAGGTTCGCAGGATGGGCGGAAAGAGAGGGTGCCAGGAAATGTTCGCGGGCCCTTTTAGGCCTCAATGTGTTTTACAACCAAGAGGTATACACACTGAACTGTGTGCCTCGGCCCGCGACTAATGTCCCCCCGCGCATGGGCGTGCATTGGGTGTGAAGACCCAGAGCACAAGAATTGCCTCGGGGGGCGGAGACCGCGATTAGGTAAACGTAGTGTAGGACGCCCTGCTGCACGATGGACCGACGACTTCAAAAAGGCGGCGGGTAGCGGATGGATGCGGGCTGCTCAAGACTGGGATGGTTGGCGTTCACTTAGGGAGGTCTACGTTCAGCATTGGACGGCGACAGGCTGATTGATTGATTGATTGATCGGACCTTAGCTTGCTCCCTGTCACATAATGGGACGGTACACGGTGGCGACAAGTGGGTAACTTGGTTGCACCTCTGCTTAACTATTCGGGGATAAAACCGTATGTGTGCGTGGGTGAGGTATATCTCAATCAATCTACTAATCATTACATGACAGCAGGTGGTAGGCCACCGGCATCTGATTGATTTAAATTAGACGCTAAATGTCTGCTTAGCTTTTTATTGTATAATTAATTGGGAATAGCAATGAGAAGCTAGCGGATAGGTGAATTGCCGAGACATACGGAGGTCGCGACTTCAATCTCACTCTTAGAGCTTACTTACTTGAAACTACGTGTGTCAAAATATTAACATTCGGTTTAATAATGAAGGAAACACGCATAGACGACAGTTCTGTATAAGAAATAAGAATTTCAAAGGTACTTTAAGTAAATAATAGCGAAATACGAACGCAAAATCGCTTCTGCATCCCAAAACGAGATATTAACACTTGAGATAGTGTAATACAGAGTGAATAAAAAATTTCAGGTGTTCACCGATAAACTGTCTAAAAGTTATTTTCTTATGAACGTTTTCTCCCAAGTCTCTATTTACGTTTTGCTTCTATTAAACAACGCTTACCCGCGAACTGAACCGCGCTCAACTTATTCAAAAGAAATATCACTCGTGAATAGGTGCGCCATTTAATATCCGCAGCCAACTGCCCGCGGCTGATCAAAACCCCAACCCAGATAATACGGGCCCGGGATTAACGGTGGGAGGGGAAAACCCTAATTGATCAATTTCTTTTATTGTAAAATCGTTTTTAATATAAAGGCGGTCGAATGTGTGAAATATTATTTAATTCGTGCTATGTTTGTTTTCTGTCTTTAAAGCTCATAATAATAAGACAAAACTCAACACCATTCTAGATATCACGTTGCTAAATGTTATTATGTTAGGTTCCAATTTACGAGTGCAGAAACGTTTACCATTGACACAATTCGCAATATAATGGATATTTTCTATAACGAGTTAGCTGGAAGTATCACAATAATCCGGTTTTGGTTGTTATACTGCACTCCAAACGTTCGGAACCAGCTATTACGCCATCTTCCTTTACAAGACCTAGATCACGTTCCTAAGTTATAATATAGCTATAAGTTATAATATTTTTTAATTTATTGTAATCGTAGTGTTAAGTCTGCTGGAAAACCTAATAAATAAATAAATAAATAAGTGACCGCAAACATTACTCCAAGTTAATTTTGTAATCTGTAGGTAAATAGAACTAGATTTAGATTCGCGTACATTCTTTAGGTAACAGTGGTAGTGGTTATAAATTTCAAAATAGGCTGTTTTCGCACAAGTTAATTAGCAAAGGAAGTAGAAATTGGTCGCAATAAATCAAACTGTAGGGGAGAAATAGATTTACGTTTTTGTGGAGTTTGTAAAAAGTTTGGAAAGTGGCGTTGTAACGTAAACAACAGTATGAAGACCGGGATAATCTGATTAAATAAATTGCGACTTCGAGACGAATGTAATATACTTAGTTTTTTTCAATAAAACTTGCATATAGCTTAAAAAACGAATTGGCTCTTTCATGAATTAACATCTAGGTTTTGTGTAATTTCAGGATAAACGGGAGCTGACAGCCGCATAGCTTCCAAATTCAAATTATTGTTAACGGAAAATGAAATAGCATGAAAATTATTGACAATACAAGTTATATTCAAACACACTTTTGATTCCTACATAACGTGTAAATACAATCTCAAATGCCCTGAACGTATTTAGATCTGTTCGATACAGTTTAGTTTCAACGGTAAGACAAAATCTGGTCAGATATATAGAAGGATTAGTGCAACTAGTTTCGCCCGCGATTGTGGTTAGTGCGTGAAAGCGGGTATTTCGGTCCAGGGCCAACGCCGCGACTCGGCGAATGCAAGGCCTCAGTACTGTTGCAACAACTGCAGTTGCACTCTAATGCAACCACTTTCGTTGTAGGGTTGTCTAAGTTTGTGTTTTTTCATCATCTTCATGTAAAACGTCACCACCACATCAGAAATGAATATTCGGACCTTTGGAAATCTTGCTTGTCATTATAAACACAACCGCATGTCATCCTCATCTGCGATATAAAGTCTAAGCAAGTTTTGTCTCAGAAATGTAAATATTTGTTATCGCCTTCGGAAATCTTCCTCACTACACTCAACACTGTTGATATTGCTATTACTAGTTGTTACTTGTTGCATGACATTTAGCGTATCCTGACAAGTACTACGCCGGTTGAGCTGGTCTATTCATGGTTTGGACTTTGACCATAACATGACTCCGCCATTTTAATCTGTCTTACAATACAACTTGACTAACACTTAACGTACCTTATAAATTATATACTGTTGTAGGGTCAGTTTACGTATTTATATTGTAATAGGATATCCGTCGGGGAAGCTAGACCCTCGTAGCTTTAGAGGTCTCGTAAACGTTTAAGTTGTTTGTTATTGACCATCCATATTCAGCAGTGCTTCAACTTTGCACGTTTCGTTGTTCGCCTTAGGGAAGGGAATGTTGAATTAATATTTTCCCATATTGGTATGATATTTGGGACTTATAAGTTACAACACATTAATTAATAAAAGAGTTTATGTTGTGGTGGATAATATTTTTTAATGTCAACATAAATCAAGAGATATTTATCATTCCATAATATCAAACCAATGCGAAACATATTTTCCCCTGGCATAACGATACTACGTTCCAGGTGATAAGTACATGCGAAATATGAAATGAAGTAACAAATTGCAACATCCATGGATCTCTTACTCAACTACATATAAAAGTAGTCACGTATATGTTTATACATTTCAATGATTATAATTAACATCTTAGAACATATCATAACAAAGCTGCATTTGACGGTGGCAGCCCTGCACGGAACGTTCTGGAACCGGTACCGATACGTTTGGTATTGCTATAGCCGATCATTTGCATGCATATCGGCCGAGGGGCCGCTTGACGCCGGTCCATCGTTTTAGCCCATCGTCGTAAACATTGTATTTACGATGGTGCCACCTCTAATGCTCAATGGCCAGTAAGAACCTAATTAAGGTATCGCCTTACCGACCTTACTGAAACGTAATATTCACCATTTTAAAGTGTTTTATAGTTAATTCAGGTGAATTCGAGGTAGTGCAGCAACTTCTACTCGGTAATGTTTAATGAAATTGCAGTTCATCTTAAGTATTCTTGGTAGACACTGCTTTTGGTTTTTGTTCTCAACGATGCTCGTTCTGCATTCATATTTTAAATTGCGAAATTCTTCAGTGTGTGTTCATAGCGTAAATTCTTCTACGAACGTCGCCATTTTCATTGTTATATGCTTGACGAAACTTTTTGTCATAAACTTTAGTAGGTTTAAATATAATAACGATTAAACGTGACCTAGTTAAACTTCTATTGTTTTGATTACTACTTTGTATAATTAAGTATATTATGTGTTATGGTTTATAAGTGGCGACATAATATTACAATACATAATTATACTGAAATCGATCTAACCAATATCGATACATGCAGATAAAGGTCAATCAGCTGATAAAATAATCGAGCGTATTATGAGATTTTCCGACACGTAATAGTAAGCAATACACGCAGTTCGCTATTAAATTACAAAGGTCAGCTGGGCGGTGTAATACATATGACCGACATATGACTCGAGCAAATAGTGCAATGTAAATAGCTTGTGTTTAGCAATATCGTGGAACCCAGCTAGATTTTATCTTACAGATATATGTAACATTCAACTTTGATTTATTGAATATTTGAGTTTAAGTACTTATGGATAGGAGGTGCCGATGTTGCGTTTCACTACTGATGGAATTTTAAAAGACAAGAACTGAACTCGACTCGGTCGAAGTGAAATGCAAATATTTTTTTCCGTTCGCTTGGCAAAACGACTTTATCGTAGCTACTTAAGTAAGTTTAGTGCCGCGGGAGCTACCTTCCGTCCTGGTTTCCGTATTTGCCCTAATTTCCGGCGCATTCGAGTTGAAAAGAGAATTATTGCTCAGTTTTTTTTAAATAAGCGCTGGTGTATCCAACAAGCAAAAACCATTGCAATTTGTTAATAGTTACAATATCTCTCATTTTAGAAGGTAAAAAGACGTACGCAGCATCAAAGGTAGAGCAGAGATATTGAACATACCGAGTCGGTTGTCTAGAAGTGCGAGCCGCGGGCGGTCTTCACTTTGTTAAACGGTTATTTTTAACTTATTTCCCAAACATTCACGCACAAACACACACACATTTCACGTCTTGTATATATACAAAGCTCTCCGTAGGTGGCAGTAGGAATGCGGACGGAAATCGTGTGTAGAGGCAAATTGATAGCGTCGTTACCAATTGTATTACGGTGCTTAACTATTTTTATAATCGTTTGTATTATGAAAAGTTATGATTTTTGACAATCGCAACATATAATGTGACAGGCTGTATCGCAACGTGGTTTATATTTTTTATTTGACCAGTTTCAGGTTTCGCGGTCTATTTTTTGGTGCTTCTCCACGGAAATATAGTAAAAATAAATAACAAATCAAAGTAATCCGTTAAAAGAAATCAACCACTGTAAATGAATCATTACACATTATCAAATTCATTCATATCACATTTCAAAATTCTGTTTTATTTTAATTTAGAATTTCAAGCATTTTAATATGTTCATAACATAACTAGTTATTAAAATTCTCTCAATTAACTTTACAAACAAAGAGTTTATTACTCATAAAGAGAAGCAAGTACGTGTTCCTATTAAAGTTAAACACACTCAGCAGTGCTTTGTCAACCTCGCACAATCGGCAAACAAGCAAGCCAACTAAAGCCGTAACAAAGAGGCTAAACACAAACTGCTGGTCCAAATTACAATTTACGAGTCAGGCATGACCCGTGCCGCCTCTCGCGTTACGTCGTGTTTCCCATGGTTTTTGTACATACTGGCTACGTAGTAAGTTCTGGAATTGTAAACAATTTGGACTTTAGTTCGGTAAGAGTTGAAGGTGTTTGTGGTTAATTCCACTCTGCAGGAGTGCGTAATGCTATTCTAGAGGATTCCGAAAAGGTTTGAATCACAATTGGAAACGATATTGGTGATTCAGATTTGTGTGATATGGAAATACGAACCATCTTACTTTACTCACTGCGGATTTTTTTAGGAGTTTGTCGCATTCTTTATTTTTTTATACCATAGACAGTATTATGCAGACTTACGTGAAATCAAAAATAAATGTTAGTAAAACATTGCGATGCTAATTTGATAAACAAACACACGAGAGATTTAGATTTGATGCAAAGAAAATAAATATTTGAATTGATAAAAAAGTACTTACTCATTATAATATGATAATGTGATGTAATGCAATGTTAACAAAGTTTGTGACAATAAATAAATGGAAAACCATTTTATCACTTTCATCCGTGTGAAAACATACGAAATCTGGTACAAACACAATAAAATATGTTCGTGCAATTCATAAATTTTACAAATAAATGCGTAGTGAAAATTGTGTGTCAAAATGTGTGTGAAAATCGTGCAATTCATAAATTTTACAAATAAATGCGTTGTGAAAATTGTGTACCTACACTAGATAAAATAGTGTGCGGATTTTCGAGTAATACTGTATATTATAATATATTCCTGATGAAATCTATCTAACCATAAGTACTGTTGAATGTTTTTGATTACATATAGAACCTTAACTTGGCATGGTGAGATTTCTTAAATGTCTGAAACGTAACCAAAATAACCATATATCTACCACCGAACTTACTGTAAAGCACACCAGTCCTTACTGTTCACTAATAAATAATTTTAAATGTATAGTTACTACAAAATATTCTAAACGCTGTACCCAGTAAAGATTAGACACAAACAATAAATATCGTGCGCCAGATTACTTAAAGTATGAAATATGAAACAATGCTTGCGAAGTATAATTTATTATTCTCACAAACGAAGTCGCCGTCTAACATTAGCATAGTGAAACAGATAAATATATCATATTGTAAACGAGTATTGACGTGTCTAGGAAAATTCAAGCGGAGGACAGTAAAACAGTCACTTGCAGCCAACTGGGAGCCAGTTATGATACTACGCGTGACTCTAGTGCAGTGTGGGCGCGTAATCCGGCACTAAACCTCCGCAACACAATGAGAAAACGGCCCGCCCGCCTCTCGGACCAAATACAAATTTATTGCACCGGTCCATAAGAATTAAACATATTTCATATAAAAGCCGGAATTTTAGATATCGCATTACGCTTTCTTGAAATTGGTCGTCGCTCGCCAACAATGGCCTCATCCCACGTGAGACGCGCGACATCGACCGGTTTCCGAGTTTGTCAGCAAACATTGGAAACAAAGGATACAGTAACATTTAGCTGGGTCCCTTGTGGTTTGCGAAACAACACTTTATGCAACTATCGCTCTAGGCGTTACTTCAGCCGTCCGACGCCGGTGAGCCCTGCTCCCGCATCGAATCCTACTGCTCCCCTTGTAACACGGAGTTCTTCGCCAACTGGCCACGGCACCCGTATCTTGAAACCGACTTTCAAAGGTGTCCAAACTGCCATTGAAACTGAACGTCGAGAAATAATCAAACTTCTCACATTGTGTATAAATATTAATATTACTCGGGTCTTTATGCTGTCTGTATATGTTTCCAAGTGACATTTTGAAGGCGTGCGAGGTTACTTATCAGCGTGTTCCTGACGTGATAACTTCTGAACTTAATGTAATAATATTGTGGGAAAAATCTGAAATAATAAAATAGTTGGCCTGTTTATAAAACATAAATAATTTAGATTTATAATAAAGATAAGAGTATAGGTTATCGAAATGTTTTATGGCCTGCGCCACTACCTATTTATTTATTAATCTGCATCGACGTCTCCGATTTTTAATGATAATAATATGTTCTTAAAATACTGTTATATACGTATATTTTTCTATGTCTTACTATTTGTCAGGTTAGATACTTATTTGAACAAGGTACAAGTTATAAATGTGACCCATAATTTGGTATCTATTGGAAACTCCACTGGTATACCAGGTCGCAACAGTACGAGCGCTGGCCGGCCGGCGGGCCCGACCGCGCCGACGTAAATGCGTATATTTTCAAACTGATTAACACGGAACGAATGCATTTGGGGCATCGGCCGCACCTTACAGGCACTCGCATGGCCGTTGTCCGCGAGGTGTCCGAGACCGGCCGGGAGTGTCCGAGAGTGGCCGAACGCGCTCGCCGCGGTCGGCCGACGTCGATGCTTATCGGCATACAATTAAAATGTTGTTTCGCGACCTGTTGCTTCCCCCCACACTTAGTCGGTGCCCGCCGGCCGCGAACCCTTTGCTCGGAAACGATTTATTTGACTGTCGATAGGGTATTGGCGAATGACTATGTTTGCGGTTAGTTTTAGTGTGCCGTCTTGTATAGGGGAATCGGAGATTTTAAGTATTAATTTTAAATTACACGCTATCAGCATATTTTATGCAGTTTTGGAACTAATTTCATTACTTTTACAAACTCGTTGACAAGTAAAAATATTCTTAACGAGAGCAACGTTTTCCCTAACTTTATCAAGAACAGAAACGAATCATGAATATAAATGTGTCCTAACGAAACTTGATTACAATAAAATATTTTTAAAGGGAACTTTTTTAAGTTTTAAATCATACGTGAACGCAATAGTAATCGGAGACTAATAGCTACTAGTTTGAATAGAGCCTCCGTATGGGAGCAATACTAATCGCTTATTGAACCGCCACAAACGTCGTAGGTCTATTCATTTATGATTTACAACTGTAATACCAGCCATTCACGCGTAAATGTGAGGATAATTTCACAAAACGTTGTGGAAATGTGTTATAACCCGTTTGATTGTTTACAACACGCGTTACACGTGCTTTACCAATAAAAAGTTTGGAGGTCAAGTGTAGTAGGCGTATTTATATAGAAACGGGGCTATGCGCGGCGTCTGCGGGCCGGTCATTAACTGGGTCGCGTTGGGACAAAGACCCCTGCCTCACCGGCGGTGGGGATAGGGTGAGTTTCGCTTTCCTCGAGTGTGCCCCCAACCTCCCCCGCGTCGTGCCCCGCCTCCCGCCTCCCCCCGTCGCGCCACATCTTCCCGCGAGCTGAAGGCAAGTTTCCGCGAGCGTACTTCTCAGCCAACTCGAGGGGATTAATTTAGAAGTCCTCGGGCATTAATTCGCGTCCGCGCCGGTTTCCCTTTTTGTTGCCGTGTTAGTAAACGTTTTTGATCGGACTGTCGGTACGATTATGTCTCGTGTTTTTCTTTTTTACGTTTCTTTTTTCTCTCTCAAGTTGTTTGATGTTCATTGGTTTCGCCGATAAGGGATCGGTGGTCGTTTGAACCTTCTAGGCGAACTTATATGGAGTAATATGCAAATTTGATTGGAATAAATCGCTCGTTTCCATAGAAAGCAGGAGGGCTACTAAGAAAATTAAACGCTTTAAGTAAATTAACACTCATCGCGTAAGTGTACAAGTCTAGTAATTGTGGAAGCTAATTAGCGAGCAGCAAAGCTTGGCCGCAAACCACCCGACCGGCCCGCCTCGCATTACTATACGAAAACAACATAAATTGTATCGCACTGTTAAATTATTCAAACAGCCTTCATTTGCACCTAATTTAACAACAAAAGGGTGAACGGAAATCCGTATTTAAAAAGATTTTGTCATTATCAATATTTGTTCGCATTTTGTTTCGGCCGCGCACAAGGGTGACCCCAATGAATGCATAATGTTATTTAATTATGCAAATGATCGGTGCACAGTGACGAGTAAGCGACATCGCACTGAAGGCTTTATTCTCAAAATATTCGACTTACGGTTATGTCGATTATTTGTAAGCAAACATTCATAAATCGAATCCTATTTTGAGTCACATCAACACCCGTCTAATATTTCAAATAATTAATGAGCATGTCAAGTGACCGAACATACAATATGAAGTCGTTATTCTTGTGAAATAATTTAAGAGCTATGCTATAATACTTGACTCAAAATAACGCACGTCGAGTAACGTGAGTTATGGGGGTGATTAAAATGCCTCAACATTTTTGCTCGAAAATGTTGAAAATGTTCGCATTCCATATTTGAAAAGTTTCGAGTCTATGAAAAGAGTTTCAAAAAGGCGGTGATATTATATCGTGGGTTGTTTGTATCGAAGCCGGTGCGGGCACAGGAAATCGGTGTCGTATTGCGAACGAGGCGGGCGAGAGGGCATCGACAGCGTTCAAAGAAGACGCCGTTTGTAACGCGCGAACAATGGCATTTTTGTTTTTATGTAGTTTTCTGTGTTGCGTCGTGACGATGAACTGGCCAGGAGGATGCGTGCGTGTATGTAGGATGTAGAGACAGTGACGGTCCCTTTGATTCCGTACGTGTAGTATCTACTAACAGGTGTCTATTCGATATTTGAAATTATCACGGATAAGGCATGAATCCTTTCGCTTCCGTCGGTGTATCACTGAAGGGGAACTATGAAGACGTTTCGAATATCAAGATTCTTAAAATGTTGGTCTTTTTTATAAGACTGCTATGTCGCCGTATAGAACAAAATACTTCATTATCTTTTTAATTATAATTGGACCTTTAATCCTGGACTAGTGTTAGCTGATAATCATATAGTCTCATTTTAATATCAGCATAATATACCAGGAGACAATGGATTTGGGCCTATCATATCGATTATCTTATGCAAATTCAGAACAATCATTGGCGCCAATGTTGGCCAATGGATTAACCTATTACCAAAGCAATTACCTCACGGCTCACACGTCCCATGCGGCTATTTGTCCGCGGCTAGATTAATATAATCTTATCGATTAATATCCATCAGATTAATTGTCGAGTGCTCAACTATGCCCCGAACGTTTCCTGTGGTCTGTGAATATAGGCTTATTACTTCCTGCAATTATGTTTAGCAAACAGTGTGATACGTGTATCGAGTCGTCTGTGAGGCTAAAGACCGCTTATTCAATTCCAGCATGACATGTGTGTGATCCCTAGATTTTAGATAGGCAGTGGGAACTGTATCTGTGACTGTTGGTTGTACTACTGAAGTATTTTATAGTTCAATTTCCCCAACAACAAAAAAAACACGCCGTACATTAATTATATTTCATTCGTTATACCTACTGATAGGACATAATATTTGTTTTGGATATTTTAACAGTCATTTTTTAAAGTCTGGAAATATAATGAAATTTTTCCGTCTCCCGCTTTTTAATGGCAGGAAATTTACAATTATACTTTACCAACACCAGTTTATTTTTCTTCTTCCTGAATTTATTGCTGGTTCCGTCAAAACTTATTTTTCTCTGAGAGATATTACGTCTCTTATGAATTTTTCTTATTCTATGGTCAGAGAACTATTTCATATAGATAGACAAGTGGGTGAGCTAGACAGAAAATGAAATAGAAAATGGATGTATGTCCGATGTCGTATAGTTGTTTTTTGCTGTTACACTTCGTACGATGAGCAGGAATATTGTAGGTCCACATAATACATTAATATATCCTATTATTAAAACTTACGCGAGCCATATCACATTAATAGTTTACAAACCACGGTTTTACTCACGTATTCTTGGTCAGAATCGCCGACCAGTTTCGACCTATTAAGTAGGTCATCTTCATAGGCGAGTGCTGAGAGGACGTCGCGTCGCGGAGGCCTCTCGATCACTGTCAGCCGCCCGCGCCCGCGCCGCCGCCCGCCTAGCGGAACGTAAAGCACGGCTCGAAGGGTGGAGTCGGGGTGGTTCGGTGGGTTTCAAAGATGTCGCAGCTGCTAGATCATCATCGTCAGACACTACCGGTGCATGCAGAACACTTGTGTGAACTGAACTGACTGTGTCGACTCCTCGTATAGGGCTGTTCATGGACTTATGTACGGTTTGAAGAATCGGTTTCCAAGTAGTCGGCAACGTCCAGCCTACGTCGCGGTTGAAATTCGGGCGTTTATTTATCTCAATGGCTTCCCGTATTTTACGCGGGCCGAAAGACTTTTCACGGGCCAATACTTTGGTCTTATCGAAGCGGATATAATGGGAAACGTCCGAATCCAACGCGTGCTCAGCCACCGCAGAGCCATTCCTGTCCAATTTCTTCAAACACCTAATGTGTTCAGTCAGCCTAGTAGCCACGTTGCGTCCCGTCTCACCTATGTAGCCATATTAAGACCATTTTCCGGCCCTTAACAAAGATTAGGAATTTAATGCGCTCTCCTAAGGACAGTGACCCACTGAATGTGCCTGGCGTATATATGGTGCCTTGCGACTGCGGCAAAAGCTACATAGGTGAGACGGGACGCAATGTGGCTACTAGGCTGACTGAACACATTAGGTGTTTGAAGAAATTGGACAGGAATGGCTCTGCGGTGGCTGAGCACGCGTTGGATTCGGACGTTTCCCATTATATCCGCTTCGATAAGACCAAAGTATTGGCCCGTGAAAAGTCTTTCGGCCCGCGTAAAATACGGGAAGCCATTGAGATAAATAAACGCCCGAATTTCAACCGCGACGTAGGCTGGACGTTGCCGACTACATGGAAACCGATTCTTCAAACCGTACATAAGTCCATGAACAGCCCTATACGAGGAGTCGACACAGTCAGTTCGGTTCACACAAGTGTTCTGCATGCACCGGTAGTGTCTGACGATGATGATCTAGCAGCTGCGACATCTTTGAAACCCACCGAACCACCCCGACTCCACCCTTCGAGCCGTGCTTTACGTTCCGCTAGGCGGGCGGCGGCGCGGGCGCGGGCGGCTGACAGTGATCGAGAGGCCTCCGCGACGCGACGTCCTCTCAGCACTCGCCTATGAAGATGACCTACTTAATAGGTCGAAACTGGTCGGCGATTCTGACCAAGAATACGTGAGTAAAACCGTGGTTTGTAAACTATTAATTAATATATCCTATTAAATTTCTTTAAGAACGGCAACCACGATTCCTCTAGCACAGTGGTCATTCATAGTTATGTTAATTACAAAATATTACGTTACTCGAGTCCTTTTGAAAAAGATAGGTATAAATCAAAGTTTTTCCCCAGAAAAGTTTGCTCTGAACGGCCAATTATTCCTTACCAACTTCTGTTTTTTTTTCAACCCATAATGGTTTAGCTTGAACCATAAATCCTTTTTATTTTTTCTGATCTCACTTAATTTGCAATACAGAAAAAACATTCTTATAGAATATAAGTTTACGTTCAAAATAGTAATGCGAGACCGCAATAGGTAAAACGGTCAGTGTTACGATCAAAACAACTCGCCGCCGCGCCGGTATAGTGCGCGGTGCTCGAGCGTTCGCACGTGCCACGAGCATTTGTCATTCGGAAGTGTTATTGATCAATCGAGCATCGCCGCGGTCCCGCGCCCGGCACAGCGGACACCAGTTGGTTTCAAATCTTGTTGGTGTGGAATTAAATAGAAATTGACTGTTTTAGAAGATACACAAATGGGTCACCTATTTCATCATAATGGATTAATGGTGTTCATCAAGTTAGGTACACGAAACCTTAATCCCACGCAGAACTTATTTTCCCATATATTATGCTGCCACAAACTGGACCTAGGGGCTACGAGGCAACTACTAGACTTAATATTTATTGCTTTCAGTACAACTCACCTTTATGACTGCTATGCAAATTTGGCTCTATTAAAACATTAAACTAATCTTAATACTCGTCTACCCCTCAAGAAATGAAGTAAGTACACGTTGCCACCTTACCGCAGCCATTTTATGGCAAAGCGGCGATTTTTATTAAATATTATATCATGCAAATTATTCACATTTAACACCTCATAAACGCGGTTATGCATAACCAGTTAATAATTTTATCTCGATAACCGCCATTGTATTTATTCGAAACTACATACGATTAAAGGCCTATGCACATGTGTTTTTTTAAATGTGTTGACGATGCGTGTTTTTTGTCTATGCGTCTTAGGCGCCGCATTTGCATAAAAGTACACAGTACCCGACTACATTATGGATATTGCATAGCGTTTGAGACGCATTTGATACCCGTTTAAAAAAAACGTGAAGTGCATCGACTCTAATGCGCTATTGTACAGTCAGCCACATAAGTAACTGAACAAATTCAAAATTTCAAATCGCGTTTAAACTTTACGTCAGTATCAACAATTGTCTTTTCTTCACTAAAATAAACTTCACAGGGTTAACTTAATTTTAGATAAAGAAAAAATAACATTTTGACTGGATTTAACGTGCAGAAGCGTTTTGAAGTTTTTAATTTGTTCAGCTACTTTTGTGGCTGACTGTACATACAAAATCACCATACATCTGAAAATGATACATTAGTCCTTGACACACTTTCGATTAATTTTATATAACAATATAATTGATAAAATATATGGCCGCCGGCCGCGGTAGCGTGGGCAGAATCAGTTATTGTATTGCCCCATTCTGTTTAACGATAAATCGCCCGCAATATTGATGGTTAGACGAAGTCATAACGTTAATACGCCATGTTAATTATGTTCAGTGGAATTATGTTGGAAATATCTGACGTGTGCCGAGATTTAGTTGATTTAGTCATTAATATTGTACGGGTAGACGCGTCCGAGACAGCTTTGGTTCATTAATTAATGCATAGGAATCAAGAACTAATGAAAAATGCATTTTGATTGATATGTATGTTATGACATTGACACAGCTAGTCCTGACATTACATTAAGATTTAGTTATATTTGTGAGTCATGAACGTTGGTTTGGTGCGAAAATCGAAATTATGGTCTCCCTTTCCTCAGCCAAATCTATTTTGTGACTTCTTTTTTTTATGGCATGGAATGACGAGTCGAGCATGCCGTTCGCCTGATGGTAAGCGATACGACCACCCATAAACAGTAGCAACACCATCCAGCATCTTGAGTTACAAAGTACTGTGTGGCATCCCACTGCACTCGTCATCCTGAAACATAAGATGTTAAGTCTCATTATGTCCTGTAGTTACACTGGCTACAATGTCCTTCAAACCGAAACACAACAGTGCATGCACACTGCTGCTTGGCGGTAGAAATAGACATTGCGGTGGTACCCACCCAGACGAGCTCTTACGTATCACCACCATTATATTTTAGTTTTAATTTATTTCTTGTTTTCATAAGAAAACCCACGCTACGCAATACATCACATAAATCACGCGAACAGAAAAATCTAAGATAAAACAGAAATATGGATGGGAAGGAGGAGTGGCACCGTTGCGACTTGCGGTCATTACCATCCATCATTCCGCCGCGTCTTGTTCGCAGATTATTTGTGCGACAAATATTCGTATCCCACGGCTTCAATTGGAATGTAAAGAGTGTCGTACACTTAGCGATTTTGCGGGATTCCCGAGTAGGGAGATGAGATACTCTTGGCGAAGCGCGTGGATGTCAGCATATTATAAAGCCTCATCGTACTTTGTGTGTGAAGAAATTGAGCTACGCTACTACCTATTCGTATCAAAATGTTTATGGCATAACAAGAGAACTCAGCTCTACACCTGTGTCTAAAATTGAGACACGATGTGAGAGTTGCTGTTGTGTGCATTGAGCTTTATATGGATTTGGTAACATTGTCAGGAGAGCCATTAACGCAGTTGTATTCTGTGTCATTACCGTAAATATCAGATACGCTTTAAATCAATGAGTAAAATACTAGTTTAAGCATTCGACCCATACTATCTTCTATCAGCCCACGGATTTAAACGCGAAACAACTAACATTTTTCCCGGATACAGAAACAGGTGGCAGCCCAACTTCGATAGTATTTTAAGTGTAATTGATTGCACACATAAAGAAAAATATATCTCTGATCATTATCTGTATGCACTATATCTTACACCTACATAGTTTTACATAATAAAAACTGTCTACATCTGAAATGAATATCAAAGAACTTGATTTTATTGCCATCATAGATTACGATTAATAAAATAAGGAAATGTAAGTTGATACAATGATTGATTTTAATGTTAGAGATTAAAGCACAAGTTATCTTCTATCGAAATATCAAATTGCTTAACACTTACTAGCGACAGCTGTTCGAGCGCAGTATAAACAGTAGTGTACTTTTACGATTGTGGAAATGTTATGTTGGTCTTATATTATGATTTTATTAGTTCGTCTGTCGCATATAAAAGTTAGTATGAATACCGACTTGTCTATTTTCAAGTTTTGTGGTTTGACGAAATCAATTTAGTTTCCGAGCTTTAAGAAGTTTGATGTTTAATGTTTTGCCATCAGTGGTGCAGTGCAATGCAATTGAATAATAAAAAAAACAACTGATTTAAAAAAAATGTTTTAAAGTTGACATAAAATTCATCTTTTCTGATACCGTTAAAATTAAAAGCTAAGGAGTCGGTTTTACTGCGAGCGGTCTACAGAACTAGCTTCCGCATTGACTGTGACCACGGCGGCGGACACGAAAAAAATTATATCACGGTAGAATAGTCTAAACTACTAAAATAACCATTTCGTAAATAAATAAAACACCTATGATTAATGGTTGTCACATCCAGTCTGAACGTGGCGTCTGTGCAAGTACGATGACGCATTTGGCAAATACTAGTGGCTTGTTGCCGTAGGTCAGTACTGCGGATCCGTTGATTGTACTCCGCCGCGGCCGGCCGTGCCACGCTAATATCACTTGCCTATTAATAAACGAACGTTGTTTTTGCGTTATGACTGAGTACTTTGATAGCGTTGGAAAGTTGTGTTGGCGACCTTTTGTTTACACTTTCTTATGTCTGTTCTATTGTTTTTTTCGTACGACCAAACTCGCGTCGGAGAAAACATATGAACGATACAATCGTTTTCGTAGAACACCAAGCAAACGCAATTTTTTGATAATGAAGGCACGATTTTAGGCAATTTTGCGATCGTGCCTACCTAGTTTTCAAGTTTAAAACTGGATAGCAACGGTATATTAGATTATACTGATTTTATTGCTTATACAATATACAAACGTTTCAACTTAGTTTTACTCTATAAATGGAGATATTTTTAAAGGGATAGCTAACTATCTTGTATTAACCATGTCATGTTTTTGTTTCAGGTACGCACGTTAAAGAACACATCAATTTGGGCAGTGTTCATTATCGGTATAGATATTAATAAATATTAAGTCACAATGAATTGTTGAGAGTTGTGCAGTGACGTAGTGAAGTAGCACGATTTTCACGCTGCAGTCTCGCGAAATTATGCGGCTAAGTTGAAGCCACTCTTATACTTAGTATTACGCGCGGCTCCGCCCGCGTGGAAGAGTTCGTGGAAGAGCGCTAGCAGCTCTCGATATTTTATTTTAAAATGATGGTTTGTGCAATAAACTGATGTCACAGTATCTCGGATAATTTTAAGAAACATTGTAACATAACATTTCACTGGCAATTATTACGATTAATCTAATATTTTGACATAAAATAATAGCTAAAGCAAAAACAATAATTCAAAAATTTTGTAGACGCCATTATATCAAAATGTTGCCAAAAAAAAAGAAAATTGATACCCCAAATGTTGATGTTCATATTCTAAAATTAACTTATTTAATTGGTACCTTTGCATGCTTTGGAATTGTGTTGCCAGTATTATGAAAATAATATATTTCTGTTGAGTTGATTTTAATTGACATTTCAAATTTTAACAAGCTTATATTATTATTTTAAATGAAAATAGTTCTAAAATAAGGACACCTGTATCTTTTCTTTTTTAGAAATTATGAAGTTATCATTTATAATTTTAACTTTTAATTTCGTCTATTTTTCAGCAGACGTAAGCACTAAGCCTCAAATGACGTCAATTGTACGGTTGAATGGTGGATGGTGATGCTGCCTTTTTTACTATGATTCGCAAAAGAACCGTAATAAAATAGAACCAGATACATTTGACATTATTGACATAAATAAAGGCATTCATTCATATCATCATCATAAAACTAGAATGGAGGCAAAGGTAAATACCGCATTCAACCGTTTAATTCACGTCATCAACGTAATTTGTTTTTAATTTGGTACTGTTTTGGTCATTCTAAGGGATTTATTTTATTATTTTTTATTTCAGATTTTTATGATTATAATTAAGGATAAAGTAATCCCTTACTGTGAACAATAATAATAATTCCATAATTAAATAATGACTTAAGGTTTTGGGGAAAATCCGATACCACTAGCAACATTATTTGCACCCTTGTGTGCGTGTGGCAGAACGTCAATACGTGTGGCCTACGCCTACATCAATGAGTTTTATGCTTCACACTTGACAGTTTTTTGATATGAAACTATCATTCTTGGCGTTATTATTCTATGTTTGACAGATATATTTATGTGACGAGTAGCATTTATGGCTGAGGCTCAGAAAAAATGTACCTCGGCAATATTTTTCGTGAGCCAAACTTCGTCTAAAGAAAAATGTAGTTTCACAAGTTAATAAAAAAATAAAAAAATATTCCTATTTTTGCTAGTATTCATGTTTTAATATTAGGCTATTTAAATTTTTGATATTATTGAATTTGACCGAAAACAATCTAGTATAATAAATAGCTTATTACTCGTTTCATTCAAAAATATAATGAGTCCACCACTATTCCAATGCATATTTTTATTATTTCATCTTGTATGAAGTACTTATTGTGACATCTTCTTTAAATGCTGAAAGCATGTGAATAAAGCTATAATCCCAGTAGCAGATATAATAAAATAAGCAAAAACTGATTGAACTATGATTTCATAAACAAACGTTCCCATCTTATTTCACGTGTGTTACAAGCGATTTGTTACGACGTAGTTTTTTTTGTTAAAGTAGTAGCAACACATGATGCAATTTTTTTGTAATGGCAACATTACTACTATCAATATGCAATGTCAGTTCCTTGTCCGACATCTTGGTTTTCGTAAAATGAGTGTGCTTTGGTGCGTGCTATTTTTCGTCCTTTGTTTTTAACGACTTTTCGGAAGCAATTTTGCATGGTAAGTAGTTCAATTTGTATGTAAAGAGTAAAGAGAAATAAGAGGGATATGCATATTGTTGAATAATGTAGTTTATCACTCATTTACATTGCATTTAAGTATGCTACACGAGTTTTAGGTTATGTTATTCACGCGTGTTTGTTCACGTGGGTTACGTGTGTTACGAATTTGTGTGACGTAACACACGTGAAAAGTGTAAAGCTTAGATCACATTGAAATGTTATCATAATGGCAATCACATGTCAATAGTATGGCGATTGAAGTTAGTCATTCCATATTTTGTAAAAAATATTATTTTTCCTTTATTTTTTTTAGATGCCATTAACACCTGCCGAAAGACAGAAACTCTACCGGGAAAGACTAAAAGAAAAAAATCCTGAAAAGTTTTTAGCCCAAAAGATAAAAAATGCCGAGAGAACAAAACGAAAGAGAAAAAATATATCAGAATATGCTTCGCCAGACCAGGAAGATATTAGAAAACAGTGGAGAGAGAGAAAAAAGAAAAGCAAAGAACCGAAATCTGATAAAGTGCTTGCAGTAGACAATGCAGCAATTTTAAAACAGAAGAGAAATGAAAATAGAAGATTATATTACAAGTTAAAGACTGAAAACACAATACTTAATGAGCGTTTCATACAATCGAAGAAATCTTTGAAAAAAATTAAGCAAAAATTGACCAGATGTCAACGAAAAAATGATGAGCTTCTTGAAATTATTCAGGAAAAAGGTAAATTAATAAGTACTTATGAAGAAAAACTGAACTTAAATGCAAATTCGACAAAGGACGATTTTCAACAAATGACCCCCTTCTCGAAAACGGATGCTTATATATATGAAAATTTACCTTGCATACGTCCTGAAGAAAAGGAAAGAGTGAAAAAAACACTGCTTGAACATCACGTAATTGTAGAAACTATACAGAAAAGTTATAAAAGTAACGACGCTCAAGAAAAACGCACGATAAAAAAGATTTTTAGCAAGAATGAGACTATAAATAAATATGCAATGAAAACTAAAATGGCTACCTATTTGGGCTTAAAAGGAAAGATTCGTCATACAGGACAGAAAATTAAGAGTAACTTAGTACAGAACCTTTTGAGAGACTTTTATGAGAGGGACGACGTGAGTAGAATGACGGCCGGTAAAAATGAAATTAAAACTTTAAAGAAACAAAAAAAACAGAGAAGATATTTGCTCGGAACATTGCGTAAACTATATAAAAAATATAGGCAAGAAGGCGGGAAGTTGTCATTCGCTACTTTCAAAAGGTACAGACCTTTTTATATATTGCCACCAAAAGCCGAAAAACGAGATACTTGCGCATGCAAAAGACATGAAAATTTGCAAATGAAAGCTACGGTACTGCAGTCGAATGGATTAATAGCAACAAAAGATCTAGAAGAATTATTGGATATGGTTGTTTGTAATTTAAAATCTATAACATGTGCTTAT
This sequence comes from Sphinx pinastri, assembly GCA_947568825.1. Taxonomy (NCBI): domain Eukaryota; kingdom Metazoa; phylum Arthropoda; class Insecta; order Lepidoptera; family Sphingidae; genus Sphinx; species Sphinx pinastri. The sequence continues at coordinate 3,089,426 of OX387623.1, forward strand.
GGAGAATGTAAGCCATGTAAAAATAAAAGTATTAACTTCAACACGAGCGAAAAAAATTTAGACGATAGTATTTTATGGGACGAATGGGTTTTAAAATCTCATGAATATCAACCGAAAAGAAATAGTAACGTGATGAAGACCACGAAGAAAGTAGAAAAGGTAAAAAAGACTGGTTCATTAAAAATGCTCTTAGATTCGTTTAAAAAAGAATTGCAAAATTTCAAAGTCCATTCTTATAATATTATCCATCAGTACAAAGAATATCGGCAATGCTTGAAAAATTTGGACGACAGCACTGTAGCATTACATATAGATTTTTCAGAAAACTATTCTTGCAAATTAAGCACTGAAATACAAGCTATGCATTTCGATGGATCTAGACAACAGATTAGTCTTCACACGGGTATTGTGTACACTGCAAAAGGTAACCAATCCTTTGCGTCTATGTCTCCGAGCAAAGAACATGGACCAGATGCCATTTGGGCTCATCTATTACCAGTGTTGCGAATGATAAAAAATAAATTGCCTAAGGTAAATGGGATTCATTTTTATTCAGATGGGCCTACTGTTCAGTACCGTCAAAAAAAAAACTTTTACTATTTTTCAAAACTGACGAAGGAACTTGGCTTTCCATTTTCAACATGGAACTTTTTCGAAGCCTCACACGGCAAAGGAGCTGCCGATGGCATCGGGGGGGCTATAAAACGAAAATTAGATTCCCTAGTAGCTTATGGTTCGGACGTTCCTGACACTAAAACAGCTTACGAACTTCTCCAGGCATCTGAAACCAAATTACAACTTTTTTATATCCCAGAAGATGCCATTCTGAATGAATCAGTGGATCTTGTACCGGTTCCGAATACCATGAAAATACATCAAATTATAAATAATGTTGACTTGGCAAACTCTATTTTCTACCGCTATCTAAGTTGTTTCTGCCAAAAAAGTAGACCCGGTTTTTGCGACTGCATAAATGTGAAATCTGCGGGTTTACTAAAAAAAACAGTAGAAAAGAACCAAAAAACAATTGCGCCCAAAAATATTGTTACAATATTATCAGATATAAAAAATACCGAAGAAAATAGGGCTTACTTTGATTTGACCAAATTTGGGCCATTTGTTTTTAAAGAAGTAGACCCAAAAACAAAAATTGGTGCAACGAGTTCGAAAGAAAACTTTTCACCATCTGTAGAAAAAACAAGTATGGAGAACTGCCTAAAGAAAAGAAAACTTATTGACATAAACACTAGAAAAAATAAAAAACTTAGAGCAGAATATGAGAGCAGCACTGATGATGATTTGTATTCTTTGCATGATTCTTCCGATGAAGAGTATCACATAACAGATGACGAAAATTATTTGGATGATACAAATTTCAAGATAAAAGAACAGAAGGACATGTCAAATTTAAGAGACAAAACAGACGCTAATATGGTAAAAAAAAGGACTGAACAGTCATGTTACGAAGATGAAAAAAACACAGATACTTGTTTAGAAGGGACTGAAATAAATGAAAATGAGGGAATACTAACAACAAAGGAAGAATTTAAATTAGATGTCGCTCAGAATAATGATACAAAAGACTCTGAAGTGTCATTAGAAATTCAACCAGATATATCAAGGCTATATTTTAAAGACACTGTACTCGTAAGATACTACCAAAGAGCCTCGTGGAAATATTATATCGGTTTTATTGAAGATATACGAGTTGAAGAAGGAAAAAGTTACTTTACAGTACGATTTTTGAAAACCGTAAAAAAACCGTTGCTAAAGTTTGTTGTTCAAAAAATTAACGATCAAGACACAGTCAATGAAGATTTGATTGTAAAACAAATTAAGATTATTCAAAATAGGGAACGGCCAAAAGAATACTTTTTGGCTACTACTAGTGACGTGGTTTATTTTGAGTAGGATATAATAACGTACAAGTTTCTATCCTATACAGGTGGATTTTTGAGATGGGGTAGAAAGAGCTATCTTAACTGTTTTAGTTACATGAAAACTTTTCAGGGATCTGCCTGGTCATTATTTTTACCTTTTTTTTAACCTTAAAAGTACGCAAAACTATAATGGCCACACAGTCATGATCCTTATAAGCAACAGGTTTGATTGGAATCAAAATATTTTGCATAAATTGCTGATTTTTTTGCCATTGCTTTTTTTTTAAATATGTTAATGTAGATTGATAATTTGATCTATATATTCAAAAATGATTAGACAGTCTCCTAACAATGCTTTCTTGTAATTAATGCGGTTAAAGAAGCTCTGCCCTTGCCACCCCGTCTCAAAATCTACAACAAACAAAGTAGATATAGTTAAAATACCAAAGAAGTATAAGCATAAAACCATTTGCAATTTCATAATTTAAACTAAAAGTACCTGGGTGATTCTTTAATACTATACTTTTATTACTTTATAGTAGGTCCTACTATATTTTCCATTTTAAGGATATATTCACGTCTGTCAGTCAAATGAGTCGATATCTACCATTGATGTATTAAAAAACCCATATTATCTACCCACTAATTTCAACATATATGTATAGGTTTAGCGCATTCAAATAAGAGAGTGATAAATAAGTTTTTAAAAAAGAACATTGACAAAAACCATTAGTGACTGTACCTCAAATTATTAAAAAAAAAACAATTAATTAAAAGTACAGGTAAAAGTAAGTAATTTCTAAGTACAAAATGTGATATTGTTATATTTTTTATAAGTATTTAACAATCATTGATAAATAAACCCTATGCTAGTGAAGTGTTTAAGTTAAATAAACAAATTGGTCTATAAATAGTATTTTACTCGAAATAAAGTAAGTATCTTGTTTCGTGTGAACTAATCTTAATAATATTTCCAGTGTGTTACCTATTTTCTGTGTGTTATCGTGTGTTACAATTCTCGTGTGTGATGGTACATTTTCTGTGAGCCTCAGCCTTATCAGTAAGCGGTGAAATCGGACCTAACTAAATTAGCTATATATTAATCCATCTACACAGATAATATATATTACAAACTTCCAGTTTAAACCGTCTACATAAATTAAAGTATCCACTTAGAACATTCTAGATTAAATTAAGCTGTAAGCAAGTTCATATCGTAAATAGATCTAGATTTAGTGTTTAGACTGGAACGCTAATATCGTGCTGGTTAAAACCATTATCGATGAATACTCCAATATTCCGTGGAAAGGTTCGTTAAATACGCAGTTGCTTTACCTAAAGCGAAGTTATAAAGATCGATATGGTCTCTTTATTACATGGCCGTTTAACAGTTATTAAACGATTATTGAATAATGATATATAATTTATCTAAAATAGAATAAATGTGCATAATTGGGTCTATGTTTGTTTGTAGAGCTCAGTGTAGTGGAACGGAATTCCGTTTTCTTAATATTAATTAAATTGATATCCATTTTTTAAGCAGATGGACTTTATTTGTTAAAAAATGACATGTATTATACATATGTACAATATATTACAATGGAATTTCTTTACCAGTACTGCAGAGGGCAGTGGCATGCAAAATACAAATACTTTATTATTTGTTTTTCGCGTAGTCCGTGACTCATGCAATGATCTAGGAATAAATAAATTAAAAAATCCCTGACCAACAATCCCGCTCCAAATCATCGCAATATCACTACCCCAGATAGTTTAAAGGGGGACGTCAATTTTTTTTTGTTTTTATCCGATGTCCCGGCTATTGGGAAGATAGGGTTACGCCCAGACAGATTGAAACGGACCCCAAATTTTAATTACTAGGCATAATACATCAGGGCCTTAGTCTATTGTTCCTCCTGCCTGTCTGAATGGGGAAATATATAATTAATCTGAAATGGTCTTGATGATTCAGAAAAATTAGACGTTACCTAATTTTTCGCGTTTATCTTCCTAAGTTGTAAATAAAACTTGGAAAAGTCTTTTATTGATATATTTACTAGACAGTAGTTTGTGGAATATTAGGTACTATCCAGTTTATTGCATTTTTTTTTTCATTATTTAACGTAAGGTAAGAAGATAAATTAATGCATGGTGATTAATTTAACAAAAAGTGATCATAAGTGAAAAAGAAAGTTTTTTATGTACCAAGATAGATAAATGTATACCTAGATATCAATTGTTAACAAAATATATTATCCTAATATGAAAATTAAACCATCGACTAACTCGGCCAAAATGCTCATAGTAAAATGAGACCCCATAGCTTAGTAATGAAAAAAATTTAGTGTCCAGTAGTAATAGTGCGCATGCAATAACGTTGGTTATTACGCACTAATACCACACTAGAGAACATTGTCCCCCTCGTTACGCCGCACTTAACCCAAATAAAAGTGACCTCATTCGACATCACCGTCACCTTGCACCTCAAACCATTGGCTTGACTCAACTCTCGGAGCTTTGTACAATATTTTTCTTAGTAAAGTTGTTTGAAGAAACTTGTTGAATAGTTGAAGAGTATTTACTATTGTTGCTCCCGGCATAAAGATCGTAAGATAGTAAAGAAGGTAGAAAAGTATTAAGTAACATTGGGCACTTTTGTGGGAAAAAAATAGTGTATGGAATAATCATTCAAATAATGTTCTATGTGTTAGGACCAACCGTCTTGTTTTCACAGGTCATAACCTGGTTTTTGAAGTGTCCTGGGATGTCCTGGGTACTTTTAAGCAGCGTCCTCAGTTTTTAAAGCGCCCTGATAAGGTCATGTATTTAAAAAGAACATTTAACTCATTTTCACTACATATTTAACTATTACTACTCTAATGCGTCCTATTTTAAACTGAATTCTGTTGGTATCTCCAACTTCAAATCCTAGCGTATTAAATTTTTGAGATTGGGAACCCTAATGTGTGTCAATTTCATTCAAATCCGTTGAGCAATTACGGCGTTTACACACAAACGTAGAAAGGTTTTCGCAAACTTCCTAATTTAAATATTTTATATTAGTAAGAAGTAGGATGAAGTGTTGTTCAACTTTAAAGGGAGTAGTAAGTTGTTGGTCCTGGGACTAAGGGTGAAATAGTTCCAAGGAGGTGAACTGGTCACCCAGCTGTGCGACTACATACGTCCCCAATAAACATACAAGTTGTTGGTCGCTCAAGTTATTACGCTTTCAGAGTGAATTTTTAAATAGTTTGATTCTGTGCATGACTTATATGAAGTTTATCGTGCTTTAATGGTTGTATTTATGATTGTGGTTTGCATATTTTAATTTGTATACAGTTAATATTTTATTAGTTTTAAATAGTTATGCAAGATGCTATTTATATTTTGTTTGTATTAAGTTCTACTCTGAAAGGCAGTGTGTGATTACTATTTATGCAATATATTACTTCAAATATTATCTAGTTCGTCAGTGTTCAACATTATAAAAAGTACCATAATGTATCATGTTGGATATAATCTAAACAAACGTAACTGTTTCAAATTCATTTATCGAATATCGAAAATAATAATCATTGACTTTTGTCAACACATAATGAGAGTGACGAGAGATAATGTGGTGCGGCGGCGGTCGCGGTTGCTGCTCAGGAACGTAGTAAGGAGGGGACAATGGGCGCCAACGCCCCCTGCTCTAAACTATAATTTTAATAGCCAATCGAGCTGATTTCAAATGCTGCAGGTTTTTTTTGTAAGCCCACGGCAAAGTGACTCAAATACAACTGATGACAAGTAGAGTAGTGTCAAGATGGAGTATCGATTGACAAGAGATAATTATCTCTTACTAGTCGACGCAATTATGCCGGTTCCTAAAATGAATGTGAATTCAATAATGATTTCCGAATGCGGTCCTGGTGTGGATGTTTTATCTCGGAGTGCATTGATCAGTTTCTGGTGCGTGTCCCCGATGGCCGATAGTCGGTTATTTAATATTGTGTAACGCTTTCATTATGATTACCACGATCGTTGCGGTTATCAGTTGTGCGAGTTATGAGCAGACGCGTTTTTCGGATGTTTTTAATGCTGTCTGGTAAATGTGAATCAGAGATTAATTGTCACATTTAATGGTGATGTGCCTTATATGATTGTAATGAAGATTAACTTAGAAACAAAATGCAATTAAATGATTGCATAATTTTAACATGTTATAATTTTATTTGCAATTAAAATGACTTAGTTTATGAGCCTATATTATAAAGTTTTATAAGGGTAACCGGAGGCTGTAAATTTCCACTTTGCAGATAATAACACGCAGATTATCCACAGAAATCGTATTTATTAACCAAAGAGTTCTAAGATTATATAGAGCGGACATTGGGAAAATTGTCATATTAAAATTTTGAGCCTGTTCGTCAGTAACTCAGTTTACCGTGAAATAACTAAATACCCATGTAAAATTCATTAGAACATTCTTTGACATGGTCGTAATGCATATATTGCCATTCCTTCCAAAATGTTGTTTCCTTTACAAAATTTAAGCATACCGAGACGTCTTGTTACACGGACATGTCAGATAAGACGGCGACTTATTACCAATTTGTAATAACTTTTGGAGGAAAAATTTGGTCCTGATGTCCGGTCTACAACTATACTGTTGAATGTATTTGTTATTAACAAACCAAAAGAAATCTTGGAATAAAACAAAAGCAATCACAGTCCCCGCTGTCAGTGTTTGCCTCGCGACGCGTGCTATCAATAACCCTTGCGTTATCTCTCAGAAGAGTGATTTATTTATGGCACAACTTGGCTGATAACGACGTATCTCAATCCGGACCGCTGCGGTGCCAACCACCAGGGATGGGTTACAATACGTACATGTTAAATGCACATAAATATATTATGTGGTATTTCATCACATGTAGGTAGTTGATGACCTGTGAAAATATAAGGTTTTCTCTGCGAGCCGCCTTGTGGTATGTTGGCATTAAACAATTCCGCCATAGTATCTTCTTGCTGTAAGAGGCGACTAAAAGGTGGATACTAGGGATAGCGCTCGCGCAGCGGGGATTGCTTGGCCTCAGTACGACAAATGGTGCGATCGTTGATATGCACGGCATCCCGGGATCATGGTGCTGTCATAGACAATAAAGAAAGGGACCTCTGAGTGTGATGGAGATGTAGGTACTGCGGGGTCGGGTCCGGGGAATTCAGATGCATTTGTGACCCCCCGGAACTGTTGAACATACGCAAAAGCAGGTTACCACGAGTTTGAGATGGTATAACAACATAAATAAATTGGTTAGGGAACCGAAATGAGGCCATTTAGGTGATGCCTGAGTTGGAAGGCGGGTGAGTCTGACACAACCATTCGTACTGGAAAAAAGGTATCCATACGCCTGTTTTTTCTGCGGGTCTAAAAAAAGGCCGTGGCTACGAGAGTCCGGTGGATAGGATTTTCAGCCTTATACGAAAAGCTCTAGATATTCAATGCGTAATTCTATTCAATCGTTAATGTAAATGTTCTTGTATTACATACCTTTCCCACATAAGAGTACATTTTAAGAATAATTACAGTAGTAAAATACTTCCTACTCACGACTCCTGTCAATGGTTTAAAAGGTTGCAAAATATAAACGCACTCGTGCATGTGTTGGCACTGTAATTACTGTCATACCGCTTTTAGCATTATTAGATAAAGCATGAAATAGTTTCTAAACTTGGTAGTTTATAGGTGCATTAATATCGCTTTTAAACAGCACTTAAAATTATCAGCATGCAAATAACTTGTCAATATTCATATAATGTAATCGTATGGAACACTTTGGAAGTGAGGTTTTTTTTTTCGTGTGAAAAACTTACTTTATATTTGGGTTTGGAGAGAGTATACGTCTCTACAATTTTGATTAGACTTCCTAGTTGAAGAGACTGGAATTTTAAGTAATTATGCCAAGGGTATTTTAAGTTAATCAATGATCCGTTTGTAATCATGTTGAGTTATTAAGGTTTGTGCATAGTCATCAGTCAGTTTTTGAGATTGCCAGCATTATTAGCTTTTTAATACGCATCAAAAAATTATATCAGACGCGGCAATTAATGTAATATTTGACTTTCAAAACGAGAGCATTTGTATGCTGCATTTTCACAGAAAGCTTTAAACTCTGTTGAACTACGTACATGTTACTCGTACATTTCTGCAGTTCTTGCTTCCAGCCTCCTAAAAACTATGTCAAGTTCGGATTCTTGTCTCTTCCGCTCTTAATGTAGAGCCGTAAAAGAGACCGAGATGGAAGCTTTTAGCTGCAAACCAAGCTTTTACATGACTTCTATTCCTCATTACTAATTTAAATATAGTAGGTTACTTAAATAGAACATGTTTTAATATACCAGAAAACATTTGAAATTGTTACAAAGTTAAATGTTATTGCTCAGATGTCATAAACTGCGGTTGGTACTTTTTTTATTGATTTTGTATTAAGTTTCGACCTCTCGTGTGCTCTGACCGCGTTTCGTCCGACCGTTGGTCCCTTACTATAAACCAGATCCCAGTTGACACGTTTAATGTTCATTACGATGTATGGATTGTGCTCTTAGTTTTATTGATTATCTTGATGTGATGTCTTATTTTAGAAATTACTAGCTGTTGCCCGCAGCTCCGCCCGCGTGAATGAGTTTTCCCGGGATAAAAAGTACCCTAAGTTACTCCTTATTACATCAGCTACCTGCCAATAAAAGTCCCGTCAAAATAGGTCCAGCCATTTCAGAGATTAGCCGGAACAAACAGACAGACAGACAGACAGCCAGACAAAAATTGAAACAAATGTTATTTTGGTGTATGTACCGTATATATATTCATATACATGTAGTAAAAAACGGTTATTTCATTTCAATATTACAAACAGACACTCCAATTTTATTTATATGTATAGATAAGATTGTGTGTAGTACGGAAGTATTACTTAATTTAATTTACGTTAAGTTAGAAATAACTCTCTTAAAGAAACATTTCATGCCATTTGTGAAATCACTGTTTATTTCGAGAGCTAGAATTGTTTGATCTAAATTAATTTTGCGTTAATAAGTAATCAAACATGGCATGTCGATGCATCGAGCAGTGCACGATCACTCGATTTTCAAAATCCATTTACACTTTAGTTTCTCATTTAGTCAGTGTTTGAACATTTGTTAACATGCCCAATGCCCATATCGGGGCGGCTTGCGCAACGTACTGTGCCTGAAACGAAAACGACAACCGATCGTGTTCTCTAATCGTGGTTAACATAAACGCAATACTACACGTTCCGATTGTCAGTACGTGTGAATGTAAACCCAGCGCCACACTCAACACAATCACGAGATAGCGTGAGCTTTAGTTTTATGGCACAACCTGTATTAGTTCCGAGGGATAAAAGGCGGATCGTTTGATGTTCATATCCAGTCATATCAATTCGGATGTTTGGTTTTTAATGAAATTAACCGTGTGATACGATCCCGAGACGTTACATTTGAAGTCAATTTCATTTTGTGGGAATATGTCGGTTTAATGTCTGAGTGAAAGCTATAAAGAGTTTTTATGTGAAACGATGGTTCCTGATGATAAACGGTCACGGATTTTATGTGAATAAGCGTATTATAATATATCATAATTTATCGTATCATATTCCAAATTAGTGTATTACATTAATGACGGCGTGGGCGTCGATTCCATTGTAAAAATCATCTCAAAATCAATGTAGTGTAATTTATGTGGCACGTTAGCGTTAATTGCACTTTCGGCGCATTTCTAATGACGAAAGAGTCAAGGGCCGGAGGGCTAATGGCGGCTTATATCTTACACCACGACCGTTAGAATCGGAGGTTTGCTTTTACCGACCGGTACAGCGTGCCGTGTGGGTGTCTTCGTTCCCAAACTGGTTGCACAAACTAGTTGTAGCACGTGTAAATAATATATTTATATGTACATCACTACGTCAGATTAATTTAATGTGGTGTAAAGAAATTCGGTGTAAGGTCATTGGGGTGTATAATTATCAAGATTAGCATTTTTATTTTTTAACACACTATAAAATCGGCTATTTATATTTAATACGAAATATATGAGCGACAAACATATTAAATTATTAAATGATGTTGTCAGCTTATAATAATTTTATAGTGAATTTCTAGTAATAGGTATAAATGTTAATGTTATTATGACTACTTTTTTCGGAACGGCCAAAATAATTTCTAGTGAGCTCATCGCAGGTTGTTTTTAATAGTATTTCGTTATTCGATTAACTTTTAGGATGGTGGTAGTGTTATATCTTTCTTTAAGCTGAAAACAAAGCTTTATTATACCTTTTGGGGATAAAATTTCGTGCCAACGGATATCTCACCCTTTCGGTATACCGCTTATCATGATAATATACAGGATGTAATACGACAGAGTGTTCAACTGAAGCAGGTCAATAGAGGACCTCAATGTGCATCGATTTAAACACTATGTGTGTTGCCCGAATATATATATATATATATATATATATATATATTTTATTGCATTGCATGACGAGACGAGCATGCCGTTCGCCTGATGGTAAGCGATACGACCACCCATAAACAGTAGTGACACCATCCAGCACCTTGACTTACAAAGTACTGTGTAGCATTCCACTGCGCTCGTCATCCTGAGACATAAGATGTTAAGTCTCATTATGTCCAGTAGTTATACTGGCTACAATGTCCTTCAAACCGAAACACAACAGTGCATCCACACTGTTGCTTGGTGGTAGAAATAGACATTGCGGTGGTACCCACCCAGACGGCCTCTTACATAATGAGAGACCTACCACCAGTAAAAAAAATTAGAAGAAAAATAAAGAAATTGGATAGTTTAAAAGTTTCTTAGAATTTTGTAATGTTTTTATGACAGTCGACTTTGTAACTTATCTTCGTAATTAAAGCTAAACTACTAGGTCTACTGTCATGTTTTTTTTTTTGCTTAAATAAGACTAATAGCTGGCCTAGACAAAATCCTTTCATAAAAAATACACAAATCTAAGAAACTTTTGAACCTACAACATATTATGTACTGAATTGTTGTAAATAAATATGGCATATAAATAAAGATTATATCATCCGATAGTATAGCTAGGCTGATGTGACAATAGCCTTAAATCTAATGGGCAATTGCAATGAGCAAATTTATTGCACTCCTCCTGAAAGCTGAGGGTTTAATGTTATGTGACTTCGACTCATTAGCGACGTGTAAAGTTTATCTCGCGTTACTTAATGTAATTAACAGTTTCTTACTTATCGCCGCTGTAAATGCAACACCACGCGTGTGTATCGCTTTAGTATCGTGGATGTTAGGTCTTTATGTTTTATAGTTTATAGATATTATAAATATTAAGGTATTTTGTAAATGGAATTTAACATAACAATATTATGTTGATTAAAACTGAGTACTTTAAAAAATATTCTTTAAAATAAATGGCCGCCAGGACATGTGTAGGCAAAGCAGGTTTTTCTGAATCCAATCTGCTATTAAAATGAACTAGCATTTTTTATACGGTAATATTTTTCTAATGGCACCTTCCAGCTGCCTCACAACGCTCACTTCCTACAATGAAGGTTCATTAAAATATACTTTTAATGTTTGCACATTTCAGTGCATAACAATTTCCATTAAATACGCAATATAAAAAGAGTTTGCATGTGTATCATTAGTTGTATGAGCTGTTCTGAAAAATTATAGTGTTGTGTCGTTTTATCTGTTGCCTGCATACGCCGGCCAATTACATGTTGCAGTCACGTGTGAAATATAGTTTAATAATGACTGGCCTAGCTAATTAGCTGGTTTATAACGTCGTAAAACAGCCCCGCTCCTCATGTAGGTACCCGCAGCATTGCAGCACACCCAGCCCACACCTCGACGGCTTCCTTATATTTTAATTTACAGTTTACAGGCCCTTTTGTAACGAGAACAATGCTAGTGTTTTGTATACAAGCTCTCGTCAAAGGATAGCCGAGCAGATGTTCCAAGGAAAACATCATTCAGTTTCTTTTCGCTTCACAGCTACGTTATCGATTATCGCCTATCGACACACGTCACATCCAACTTGGCCCTCGGCACGGATCGTCTAGTTGCAACAAAGGCGATTGATTCGCGCTCTCAAGATCAAATGGGGCGAATTTCGGGCACAGGCCAGGGGCGGGGCCATGGTTGGTTCGCGTCGAGGGGAGCGCGGGTGCAGGGCGGGGGCGCGCAGAGGGGGAGTGAGTGCTGGGGCAACAATGCGGCCGGGGTATCGATCCGCCCCCGCCCGCGCGCCGTCTGCCGACGCACCGAGCCTATGCGAGCGATGCGAGCCTTCACCGACAATATGCATCCCTGGTTCTTTTGCTTCCTAATACCGCAAATACATGCGGTTAACGCACTCGTGCACAGCCGTAGATAATTTGGGATTACCCATTAGTTGATGGGCCAGTTGGAAAGTTTGATACTATCGATTAAACTTATCGAACAACGCCCAACAACGTAAACTTGTTGTGCCGATCCTTTGCTATGTTTACTAATATCTAAAATGTTTTAATATTGTATTTTACATAAGGTTTCCTATACTTCGAGCACATAAAATATATGTGTTTCAATTTTGTTCTGCGAAGTTCAGTTTCGTTCGTATATCTCATAAAATTCTTTATATTTTTTCCAATGTAATCTACAGTAGAACATAACAATTATACAGCCCAATAAACTCCACAAGTTCTCAAGTAAGTCCATTCATCTAAACGTCCCAACTCGCACGGGTAGCACCAATCGAATTTAAACTATCGTCAATTAAATCGGCAAGTTAATCCAGCAGTAAACACCGGGGTCCCGGGGGACCTCGTACCTGAACGATAACCGATCCCCGCGGGCAACGGCACAATAAGCTAATATTTGGCTTAGAGAACGTACCCTTCGTCTTGCCCGGGATTTGACGTAAAGGGTATTTTGATGCCTACAGAATTTGTGGGTATGTCATTGTTGTATTCGTGTTTTTAATAGTTATGAATTGTGCATTGTGCTTGTAGTTAACGCAATTATTATTATTAATACAAATCGGAATGTGAACACTTACAAAATAATTATTTCATTAACTAAAATTTCATAAAGTACGTACTTCTAGGACGTATTCAAAAACCCGTGGATCGTTCTGAGTGTGGGCGTTGCGTAGTGTAAGGCCCAAAGCATATTTAATCACAATATGCACAGAGCTCCAAATACGTTCAGCTGTTGCGATGAGACAAGACGAACTTTAATCTCTAAAATCTAAATGCAGCATTAAAATTAGTCCACATGATATTCCCCACTTCTGATTTGATCAATACACTCTTCAAAGTTGTTTCTAAAGTACCTACAACAGTTTGTAAATGTTTAATTATACAGCGTAAGATTTTAAATAACCATCAAGAAAAACCAACTGACTAAGAATTCGCATCGCCTCCTAATAACTACGAGCTCTATAAAACATGTCCCCAAAACGGCATTTATTGTTTGTGGGCGTCGCTTAAAGGGCCGTCGAGACGTTGCGAAGCGTCCCGCGACGTCGCGTCGCCGTTCTTAAGGTTAGATTCCAAACACGACCGCAGTAGCAAATTGCAGTCACCAATCGCAGCTGGTTTTGGCACTATTATAGCCCTACATCCCTGGTGCTGTTTTCTGCTGTAGAAGTACGTACGAAACGGTCCCTTAAGGGAAACCTAATAATACCGGTTATACGCGGCGCGTGACGCGTGTTCGCCTAATGAGTTTTCGGAGAAAGCCGGACCGCGCTGCATGTGGCGATCTCGGTACGCGCAGGGTTACCATAACATGAGATTTCAAGTACGTTTTTGCAGTCTGTATATATATGGTATCTCGCATGCGGCTGAGGAATTAAGAGTTTTTTTTAAGTCGCTTCGTTTAATCTTGCCTCCAAGCATCAGTGGCTACGTGCCAAGCACTGTTGTATTTCGGTTAAAAAGATTAGTAGCCAGTTATCATTAAGCTATAAGCATCATCAAAATGATCAACTCATTTTAGGAATGCAGAGCGCAGAACATTATCATACATAGCTATATAAGTCAAATTCCTTACCTATTTTGCTACCGTTTATGGCCAGTAGCACTTCTTATCAGGAACCTGCTCGTTCCGCAGTTCAGATCTATAAAATCAATCAATCCAATAAGTGCAATGTACCAAAAAAATACCCAATAACATTTAAGAAACATTACTTCGAAATACCAAAGCGTCGTTACCGTAGGCTGGTCTATTCGCGATATGAAAGATGACGTTCCTCTCTAATTGTCCTGGCTCATTGCAGTCCGTTTGATGTGATAAAGTTTAGCTTTGTGCCGACCTCACGCACTCCCTACTAACATTAGTTTATTCTTGAGTTTAAAATCTATTGTAATTGCCGTTCAATGGTTGATAGGTTCAGAGGTCAGACGATTTATGAACTTGGTAAATTCACTTAAATTTGCATGCAGTGACTAGAATTTTAAATCGTCTTTATCACGGAATGTTACTGAAGACCAGTTTTCCTTTGTGTATCAAAGTGAATTTCACATCCTCTTTGTGACGGAACGTTAATATGCGATACCGTTTCCCTATTTTCTGTAATATACCTTTAAACACGGTTTGAAGCAAAAGCAATTAAGTTTACCGACATAACTGTGGCGATCTGCCATACTATATAAATGCAGTTTAATGTATATTATATGAAATTTAATTTTAGTTATATGTAGTTTGTAGCAGTTGTCAAGTCCTTTTAAAAGCATTCACCACTTTCATAATGTTCGTTTACTAAGTAAATGTTAAGTAAACGTTAAACATTTCAACGTAATAAAATTTATTCTGAAAAGTTAAATCACATTACTCAACATTTCGTAATTAGTTTACGAAAAAAATCGTATTACAGCACTCGGTTACCTAAGTTAATATTACTTTGTAAGAAAAGAGTTGAGGTTGTGGAAATATTTGGTCAAGTTCACTCTGTCGAGGCGTGGATACAAACTTAGGAAAAAGTTTGAGTCCTTCAAGGTGTTGACCTATGTCGTCACCTTACATAAGATCATTTTTCTGAATGTTTTTTAGAGAAAATACAAGGGTTTGTTTTGTTAAGAGAGTAATTGGTAAGACTAGATCAGGTAAAACCAAAAAAGATCTTAGTAGACCTTGCTATTTTGTTTGGATTTTGGGTTCATAAAATAATTACAAAAATACGCTTAATAAGTTAAATGAAGTTCTATTCTCACCATAGATTATTAGCTAACTGAAGTATTTATGCCTAGTATCGTAATCATTAATATGATTACTTTTTGATGTACATTGGTTGTCATAAACTATAACAAGTGCAATAAAATGTAGAAAGAGTGAAGTATACGAAACACGAAGCACTTCTAAGTTGCGTACTTAAAATTCGGTCCCTACTCTCCTCTATACATCAGCGGGTCGCGTCCCGCATCCGCTAGCAGTTTACGATTATACGCGACCGTCATAAACAGAATATGGTACTGGATATAAAACCGTTTGCATACTGCACGAGATATTGAAATGGTTAAAGAACAAGAAACTGCCTCGGTGGTGTGTATTGTGACTGCAGTCTCGGTCTCGGGTTCGATTCCTAGGTCAGGTTAAGTGATATTGGGGTTTTGGTAAATTTTAGGCAGAAGTAAAGAAAGAAATACGCACAATATAGTGGGACGCACACACACATTTATAGCAAAAACAAGTAATACAAAAAAGAATGCGGGCAACGTGCATCCCATAATACTGTCGACAAGGATCCAATTCAGCATAAAATGCCAGGCAAGGTGTGCCTGGCGCTGGAATTCAACTGGAACCCTCACCTTGTGGATAGTGACTCACGGATTCATTGTATTAGACTAAGCTCACCATTACGTGGAACCTAAAATAGCCGGTGAGATGTGATACCTCTGTTTACGCCTAAAAAGACATGATGCTTTGTATGTATAAACGTGTTGCATAAGAATACGAGATGTAGCCAGTAGATTTACAGGAGAAATATCAAGTTCCGGCAATTTGTCTGTCTTTATATCCTTAGGAAGGGTGAGGCGATTTTTATGGGAAATAATGCCTGGTTTTGATGGCGAGTTGCGTGAATTGTGCAGTGATATAGGAATAGCAGTGTCTTAGTGAAAAAAAAAACAACGGGTGAACATTAACGTTGTGCATTTTTGAATATTTTGGAATGGTTAGGGAGTAATTTCGCACGAATTGCTTTATTTATCAGTATAAAAGTACTAGCATTTATGTGGTTAAATACAATATTTATTTATTGCGCTATCGTACGCAAAAATGACAACCTGCGTCTTCGAATTTTCGATCAGGTCACGTGTCCTGACGCGAGTTTAACATTTTATACCCATCCCAAGAAAAGTGCTCAACGCCGCTAAAGAAGTTTTCACTTCAAAAACGGTATTTATCCCGAAAAATACACAGTGCGATGTTATTCCGCGTAAATTCTTCAACGCGGACGAAGCCGCAAACAACACTCAGTTAATACGAAAAAAATCAAATTGCTTCTTTGGTTTGCAAAATGTTCTAACAGAAAAAGTCGTTAAAAAACAATTTAGACCGTAAAATTTAAATGGATGAATTCATTTGAAAATTTTCCCAATGTATAAAAAATAAACACCTGTCAGAGCTATTCAAGGTTTTGATAAATGACAATATGTGAATTATTTAAATATCTAGATGACCACGACCAGGGATCAATCGTCAACCCACTACTCCACTGGTAGGTATACATTATGCTGGTCGTAAAACTATAAAATAATACTACGACCGGCTTGGTCGCCCCATTGATTTTAATGCCAATATGTCTTGTTAGCCTTATTTGTAGTTTCATGTAGGAACGATGTCGACTGTTGGCCGAAAATTTATTGGTGCCTTTTTTATTTATTCGTTTTTATTCAAAATATGTGTGAGCTAATTTATGATATTGTAAAGGACGTGGATTGTGAAACATAAACGTAATATGGTCCGTAAAAGTTAGAAAATAAAATTATTTTATGTAAGTACTATTATTGCTCGCGGCTCGGCCCACGTGAAAAGGTTTTTCCGGGATAAAAATATTTTCCCGGGATAAGAAGTAGCTTACAGCACTCAGGAGTAATGTAGCTTCCTGTTAGTGAAAGAATCAAAAACGGTACAGTAGTTCCTGAGATAAGCGCGTTCAAGCAAACAAACAAACTCTTCAGTTTTATAATGTTAATATTAGTATAGATTAAATATAATTAAATTATGATAATATTCACGAGTCATACTTAAATCAAATACTCATTGGGGGACCGGAGCTGTGACCTGTGGTGTCAGCCAGCTCATCGTCCCATATGTCAAGGATTCTATTCCTAATTCATCAACCGTACTCTTAATAAGAATGGAGGAACGGTAAACTATAAACTATCTCTGACCTTCCATATAGATAGAGAGCTGATACACATTTTGGGGGGCATTATCGTGTTCAGCTATAACTAGAAAAAGTTTTTAAGCATGTATTACATGAAACTGTCCTATTATGGGATATAATATAGTCCCATAATAAGACCTATAGATGTATAACCAATCAATACCCATTATCGCGTTCAAATCGCATAACTCGTTCCGAACACAAACTAATATCGCTGAGTGCGGTGATGACAACGTATATTTACAGAATACAGCCCGCGCCAATCAACCATACATTATGTAAATAAATCCAACCAGAGATATCGCTGAAAGTGTTATCAATTGATTTGTAAATGGAAATTGGTAAAACGACTATTTTTAAAAAAAGAACGTTCTTGTCATTTTTTAAAATTAGAACGTTTTTGTCTTTTTTTTTTCACATACGAAGTTTGTTAGCTCAGACTACAGTGGGGTTGGTTTATCTTGAATCCGGCGGGGAAGCGAGGTCGCCGCCCGCGTTCCTAACATAGTTCACTGATGACGGTCGAGGCCACGAGATGTTTTTTTGTACAAACATGTGGTAAGGATTGCTCTTTTTTGTTCATAGTGACCGTATTGTGGTTCGTATAGATGAGTATAGTCGCTAGTGGTCTCTGTTGTAACGTGGAACTTGATTTCCAAGACGAGTCTGATTCATTCCACTAGGTATACAATCCCGTTGACAGTCAAAATAATTGGCATATAATTGATACTCTTTGGCTCCTTTATAGCTTTATAAAGCAATCTCGCCTTAATGCATTCTTGCCGCATCTAAAAGCCCTTCGCATTAACAAGAGTGGTAATTGATACGAGTCGCATAGACAACGTTTTTTACACATTTTCATTTGGTAACATTTGCTCCTAACGCCGAATACACCCGGCTCATTATTATCTGTTATTACCATTCCGACGAAATTTGCGCCGCGTCCTCTTACTTAAAAGACAAATGGGACAGAGGGGCGCTAATGGCGCCGGAAGATTATAAAAAATAGATAAAAAAACGCTTAAGCCACACAATAAAATGTCCCGCTGTAGCGTTTTGTTGTTGGTGAAGTCTAATTCTTATTGCTTCGAGTTCAAGTGTTAATCCGCGGAGGTATTTAGTTTAGGGATGCAAGTAGAGTACCCACGGTTGACCGAGCTTGAGAGATATATCGAGGATAAAATACCCTTTCCAGACTATTACAATGTGTTTAAGAATTAACCAACACACCTCATGCAAATCGAATACAATACCACATCATTGACAATCCAAGTAAGTTGCCACTACACCAACGTGGCATCACATCCCGCACTCGACAAATGTATGAAGTAACAACGCGTGCGTACGTGAACGAGAGAACACGAACGAATCAATTATCGCTAGCGGCCACCTCAATGTTTGTCGATTTAATTTAAAATCCACCGGGAGCCCTTTGACGGGGCCAACTTAACATCGCCGGCATTCCTGGGACGCGTGATGTTGTGTGTACGTCTCTTTCTGTTTCCCCTGTGCTGTCCCACCCTTTCGCGTCACCATGTTGGTCGGGTTACAATCGATGGGCAGTGGCGTGTGTATATTGTTTCTAGGAAACGCATTACATAAGATAGGTACCTATCATCATTAAAGAATTTTGGTTTATACATACAGAGTTTAAAACGATCTAAAAATACTTTTACTGTTTACTTTAATCGAATAAAGAACATTATTTAGCTGTTAAGTGTTAACTGACAGTTGACTTTTGTGCTCTTTCAGCATAATCGAAGGCGCCATAATGCTATGATTACAGAAGATATTTTCATTGTTTTTTATAAATATAATGACAGATGATTGTTTAAAGTATAATAATAACACGCTCCCGCTGCCTCTCGCGTCGTGTCCGTACCGCTCCGTGGCCCAGGTCATTCCGCTCAATTAGGTGCAACGAGCGCGTTTGCCTACTCGCAGACGCGTCCACCGACGACCGTACGTCGGCCGTCGACCGGCGAGCGACGCGTTTGTCGGCTGCTTTGATTAAAGTTTGATTGGGCGCTGTCACTCAAGCGCCGGATTTACTACCACGCTCTCGTATTGATGTCAAATGCGCGTGGTGGCGATTTTTCATTCATATTGTATTTTCATTTTGAACTTTTTAACGTCCGAGAAAAACGGTTATCGTTCCGCTTGCGTTTTTTTTTAATATTTTTATTTCTGTCCATATCGATTGTGTTGATGTTTTTATTGGTTTGTGTTTTTCGCTGGGTGTAATTTTGGCTACGTTGTTTTTGTTTTGTATTTTTAACGCAAAAAGAAAGAAAGAAAAAGAAATATTTGCCCATTGTCTATGGACCAGATGACAGTAAGTAGTAGGTACTAGGTACACACAGCAGTACAGGGATAGATGACATAAGTATACATAAAATTTAAAAAAACTTAAAATAGGTACGTACTTACACAAAATCTCCCCCGGAATACCCGTCCCAAACCATCCGTGTCCCTAGTATGACCAAAAAGGCTTAGGCTTCTGCAGATGGGATGGTCCATCTGACACTGATTTTCAGCATTAATATAGTATTTTTATAAATTTTACCCATATAAACTTCAAATCAACTGGAGCAGAAAGACCACAAATAACGGTCATACGCGATTCAGCAATATCTTCCAGATGTCGCCCCTGGATAAATACGCATGACATAAAAACAACATATATTTTTATAATATCCTGGTACCCCGCTGTTAATCTAAGCACCGCCAGAATAGTTCATTAATACATGAAAGTTATAATTTTACTACCGAAAGTTTGTGTGTGCAAAGCGTAATTAACTTTCACCGCACACAGCGATGTATGTGCGCGCAACTGTGTGTGTGTGTGTGTGTGACTTTACATCATAACTTTAAGGAGCAATAAAAGTAGAAGCTAAATAAATGATTACCTAATTCGCGTAACATGGCAACGTCCCGAAGTTTCCCCGAGTTAGGGGAGCTCTTACCGCATCGCTTTCTGACAACTTTTTGTTCATCGCACTCACACTTTGTAGGTTTGCTTACTTTTCGACGGGAACTTGGATATTTCTTTACATAATTTCAAGGAGATTTAATGTTTGATATATTGTCATTTCCGGTTACATTGGCCACTTTTGGCTATCGAAATAGTGAATTCGTCAAAATTATGTAGGATTAGATATTTGACTATTCGAACAAATTTATTGCTTATTTCAGATTTGATATACTGGTATTTTGGTCCGGGCTATAGCCACCCCTTAAGGCAAAAGTAATTTTAAACAGTATCTAAGATCAGTTTATCTTAGATAGTCAACGTTTGTTAACATATCGAAATAGCGACAGGAACGCTATTGATAATGGTTTATGATGATATTTCTAATATTATTCTTGACTGTAGTTATCAATATAATATCAGAAAGCAAGAGAAAAACTCCGAGGGCGAATGTTAAAACATCTTCCGTATCGAATCTTCAATATTAAAGAAAACAGTTTCCTGGTCACCATCTCCAGAGAGAGAGAGGTGTTGTGTAATTCGTCTCGACGAGTGCGCCGTTACGTCAGGGCTGAGGGCAACTTCCTGCGAAGTTCACAGCCGCGACCCGCCTGGAGATGTCATTGCTTGCGAGGTTAAACACTTTTGTCACTAAGGTGACCTAAAATTTGTCACTCACAATTTAGTTGTAGGGCTTTGGTAATGTAATGAGGTATTGATTTTGCACTGTGTTGTGGTTGGATGAATGGATAAGTAATATACGATTAATAAAAAAATATAGTTTTTTATTAAGATCCAAAAATAGATCTGTTCCCTATCCTATACTCGACTATATAATTAACTACTTTTTTGTCTTGACCTAGACCAAGTCCAAGTTGTTTTAATAGGTTAAGAAATCTAGACACCAATACCGGTTGGGTGCACTCACTCAAGAGGTTTTACGATTTAAACGGAGGTGCTAATTGCCGGTGTATCAATCGGACCGCTCAATTCCAATAAAAATGTGCCCAACTCAAAACAACATAATACCAATGAACAATAATCACACTCGATAATTATACAAAATGCAATTACTGTGTAATAAAAATTTACGATACGTAAATGAGACATGTTTTAGTAGTCGGTAATAATATGTGTAATTAGTGCGCTCGTTACTGCTGCCACTTGGATCTTCAAATAGATCAATTACTAGGCAGGAAGAGATCATTGTGCGAGTACCTTAAATAAGTTATCAAGCTCGTTTGATGGCGGACACGATTGTAACACGTGATGTTCAGCTTAGGCCCCGTTTTTTCAACTGTAGTTATCTTTTTGTCAGGGTCTTATTAAGCTGGACGCGCTCGCAGCACCTGGAGCACTAGAAACTCTGCGAGCATGTCCAGCTTAATAACACCGAGGATTACCCTAACTACAGTTTAAAAAACCCAGTCTTAATGTCTCAAGTCAAAGGATGAGTCGAAAACATTTTCAGACATACAACAATATACTATAACCTTATTCTCTAGTATGTTAATTGTCTTACTGCTGCGCTAAGGTCTCTTTTTTTTAAAGATAGGGTTTAACTGTCGGTCCATCATGATACGGGTTGGCATTTGGCGGGTATCCTAAATTCTATAGATCATCATTAGTGAGTCACCAGATTGCATACCTCTATGTGTATGATATATATTCGATCTGTTTTATCATACCTACTGGCATGAAAAAATTATCTAAAATAATTGTGATTACAATTTACATTATAAATTATAATCCAAAATGAAGGTATTTATCGCAACGATTTCATTTATACTATCGACTGTCCTATCGAATTCAAAATCCGACATAAACATCCTAACTAGGGCACACGGGCTTTAATTAATCCACCGACAAAATAGTCTAAAAATTAACCAGTCAAACGAGTGTTTATTGTTTCCTGGGCATATTGTTTTGACAGATGACGCTCCATTGGCCCGAGCGCACCGACACTCGGTTTCGGAACACATTGGACCTTATGGTGTCGGGTATAATGTCACTTTTAGTGCATACCAAGGACACATGTACCGAAGGCATGGTGCCCGTAGTTTATTTTCGGATTTTATGAGTTCAGTCGCCCTTGGCCACCCTTGGATCTTCATCCCTCGTTGTGGTGTGTGTTGCCAGATAAGTTATCGAATTTCGGGACCCTAAAGTGCGGAATCGAGAACAAAATTCGGAACTACCTAATCTTAGCGCACAGTTAGCTTCAATATGTTGGCTTTATAGCGACACACGCAATTTCTATTTTGCTGCACAAAGCCAATATTTAAATAATCGCGGAATTTTCTGCATTCCCTTAAGGACTAGCGGATGCCTCCTGAGATAACTGAGGAACTGTACATCCTGCCAAAAGCGGGACATCTGGCAACCCTAAACGGGTCTCACGTAGTATTGAATAATTACCGTGGCACGTCCACGGTCGTTACGGGCTCTTATTAGGCGCGCCCCAATGGATAGAACTGGGGTCCAGCCTCTGCTGTGCATTTCCAAAATGTAATTTGAAGTAATGATGTCTGTTGTTCGATTGTAATTAATAGATCTGTAAGGGGTTTTTTTATACATCAATGTCTGTCAGGGATAATGTTACGTGCGTTCATTAGTATGGAAAATTGTTTTATTAGTCCTATAATAGTTGAGGATGTTATTTGGAAATTAAGTTGCTACTAGAGTTGGTGTATGAACTCTCACGATCTTAAATATCGACATACTAACCGCCGTTTTTAATAAACGATCCCAATCGCTTTTTTCAATCCATCGCGAAAATTGACCAATCGGAACAAAGATTTTTTGACATGCTTATTTTGACTGGTTTATTTTCAGAATCGGATCAAAGATTAAGATTGGGTTCATTGGAAACATCCGTTACTCATATAGGCGTCAATAAGTTAACATACAGGCTCTTTGGAGTTGTAAGAACCAGAAAAGTTCAGCATTTCATAGTGATAAAGATATACTCGTATAAAACCGTACAATGCCATTCGAATAAGAATAGGATCGACTTTGCGCCATATTATAATAATAATAATAATACCAGCCCTGTATTATATACTGCCCACTGCTGAGCACGGGCCTCCTCTACTACCGAGAGGGGTTAGGCCTTAGTCCACCACGCTGGCCTAGTGCGGATTGGCAGACTTCACATACCCTCGAAATTCCTATCGAGAATTCTCAGGTATGTAGGTTTCCTCACGATGTTTTCCTTCACCGTTAAAGCGAACGATAATTGATACACAATACACACATAACTTCGAAAAGTCAGAGGTGTGTGCCTTGGGTTTCGAACCTCCGGACATTGTCTCGGCAGACCGTTCCATTCCCAACTAGGTTATCGTCCACGTATATATACGTGCGCCATATTGTGGCGTCTTAATAATTAAATATTATATTAGCTAATTTAGCAATAAAGTTTTTAATTGAATTTGATTTAAGGGTCAATTAGACAAAGTAAAATTAACCGTTATTTATGTGCTAATAAGTTTTCTATGCAAATTTTGTATTTTTCACGTGACATTTGACACATAGAGGTCATTGACGTTCCTATTCCTATTTGAATCGCATTATAGATTATTAAAACATTGTTAAATGTGATATTAGCTAATATTTGACATCGACAATAATGTAAGTACTAATTTAATAATACTGCCGTGTCGTTAGTACGTGTCAACAATTCATCAGTGGAGTTTAAATATACCATTTCACATTGAATTAATGAAGATACTAATCAAACATTTAGTCAATATAATTGTAATTAACACAAATGTCGGCCGTTATTAAAATGTAGAAAATATATAGTAATTAACTACCTAATTGTTAAAAATTATATATTCATATGTAATTATTTCAGAAAATTTGTGAGAAATTACATAATTGCCGAGTAAGTGGGTGGAGATTCGTTTCTTGTAAGACTAGGAAAATTTAATATTTGTGTGTGTGTTTTCGCATAACTCTTACTAGGATATTGGTTTTTCGGTCAAAGTTTATGAAAACCTAGTATTAAAAATAATAAGTTATACATGTTTAAAAAGAATTGTGCGAAAAATAAGTCATGGATTTAGGCACAGGCTTTAGACAATTTGCGTGAGTACAGGACCCTAACTTGAGTTATATGTAAATTGTGAGTTGGTGTGGCGACTGCCCCCCGCGCAGTGTCTCATAATGGACAATTATTTGGGCGGCGGGGCCCACGCGTGGCGAGCGCGTGCTCTCGCGTTATTATAACCGAAAGAGAACGTGTCTGTCTGAGCGTTTGTGGTGCACGCGTAAGAGGACAGCGGGTTCGAATCAACGTGGAGTAACAGTTATTATAGTTGATGTTTTTGGTGTTGTAGAGAGTCAATCAAGTCAATATATTTATTATCCTTATCTTTAATGAATGCTACACGTGCCATGGCACGTGTAAACCAAATCTTATCATTGACGCATCTGTGGTGGTCTTGGCAATGAAGGTGATAATGATTACATGACTATGATTAATATGATATAATCTATCTAACCTAATTTAGCGTTGTCTACCTTTTAATTTACTTACGAACGCATTTTTTTTCCAACCAGTATTTATTTTTATATTGAGGAATTAACCCTCTGCGAGATGTAAGTCCGCTGTCACTCGGCGCGTGCGCCAGTGGACTTGTACGTCAGGTCGATAAGGCCATGTGTGCAGGCACCGCGGGAGTCCGCCCCCCCTCGCCGGTTATTTTCATTTATCACTCGGTGGCCGCGCGGTCCCAAGTCGCGTAACCTTCTCGCGCCGCCGCCCGCGCCGCACCGCGCCGGTAGCATCGTATCAAATTAAATATTGTGATCTCGCGGTCATGCGAACCGGCCGCGGCTCTACCACGATACACGAATCCTAACTTGTTATAAATATTCCTATTAAAAAAATATTTGTCGTTTTACCGGATCTTGACAAAGTATATTCAAAATTATAGGTCTAAATATCTGAAGACTTAGGATAAATTTGGTATTTTTAGATAATTAAACATATTAATGCAACTTATTGTTATCGTAATCCTTTGCAAACTTTAGTGATTTCGCCTGATTACGCATCATTTTTGTTATACAATAATGTTGTTTTAAAGGAATGTTTTATCAAACGAAATACCTAAGTATATAAAATGTTTTAGACAGCACATAAATATGGAAATTTAAATGTACCTAAGGCCTAGTATTCAAACATATTTATGGCTGATTTAATCTTCAAGTTTCCAATCCATTTCTTTTCAGCGCTGTAAATCTACACTCCATAATGCAATTTGTCGAGTACAAGTTAGTTTGCAGTGCTCGTTCCACACTCAATTTGAGATTTATCGCGACCGTGGAGAGCTTCCATTTTTTATTACGTGCTAATAAGTAACTTCATTTTCCCCCCATCGGCCGTGAAAAGATCTGCGGAATCACAACGGGCGAGCATCGATCGGAAGGGTAGACTTATTACGTGTCGTTAAGGCGATATCCAGACGATTTGAAGTTCAGTAATGGAAAAGTACAATAATAAAAATTATGTCTAGTTAAATTTTTATATTTTTTTGTAGATTATGAAGTGTAAAAAATTTTCAGAAGATATTTCAAGCCACTCACGTTCACAAGTTTATTTTAAAGTCACTTTTTTTTATTTATTTGTTTGTGTTTTTGTTTACTGCAGACATAGATAATATGTTTTTTTGATAAGAAATAGTTAATAAAAAAAAAATGACAAAAACACACAGTCCATTTTTACTGTCCCTTCAATTCTGCATGACACGTAATACGTCCGTCTATAGGGGCACTAAATCTAATAAGAGATTTTTTGTGAGACGCGAAACGAATGAGGTAAAACGTGTTTGAAATGGACAGGGGATTAACTAACCCTCGCGTTCGCACTGGAGGGTTGGATTCCGAAATTTAGTTTCAGCCTCGTCCTGCGGTGATTGGTTGTGACTGGATATTGTGACGGGTAGACGTACGAATGTTACCTTTGAATGGACTTGCATGGTAATCTGATATAGGCCCCGTGAAATTTCATTCATGGACTTCTACTAAATTGGACTTTCTAGCACAGAATACTGAATAGTACTATATAGTTCTAGGCATAATAAGATTTAGGTACTCGAGAATGTAAAAAAAGTCGTACTTCTATACCACATTACTACATATATGTTTTCGGAACAATCTATATCGCGAATAACTAAGTTAAGAGAAGTCATAAGACATTGATCCGAAAATCTCCGTAATCCGTAACCTCATTAAAGTAACTTATTGAGATGCAAAAAGTTTTGTTATTCTTAAAGTAAGAATACCACCAGAAATTTATATTATTCGAATTCCATAAATTTCGTCAAAGCCTTGTACCCTTACACCAGTACAAAAAGTTGCGATAGGGTGCGTGTCTCACAAACTAGTATGTAGTTATGTGTGTGAGTGTATTTATGTGTATGTGTGTGTGTGTTCAGTGCGTGCTCTTGGCTTGCTCTTGCGGATCGGGCGGATCAAATTCACGCGGATCGATTACTCTTTGTAATGAAAAAAAGACGTCTCCGTGGATGGCACAGCAAATAATGCGGCAGCAAGTCTGTTTTTACTACGTTTTTCTGTTTGTGTATTAATGAAGATTGACTTTGGCCATGTCGGCTTATTCAATTTGCTTTTCAGAGGCTATCGGGCTTTACTTTATGTAGTGTAGTATGGGTCAAAAATTTTTACGTACCTTTCATGTCTAGGTGAATTAAATACTTTAGTCATGTACCAGTTTACCTTTGTGGATGCAAAGATATAAATTATTTGCTCTCAAATATTATATTACGAAGTACCTAAATTATACACCACTGAGACTAGAATGAATGATGTGATAAATGCACTATGTATATGTTATTTATTTGAAGGTTCCCCCGAAACACGTCAGTGTATTTTACCCCCAAAACGTGTCAAAGCAATCACAGCACAAACGTCGCCGCGTACTGTCAACACAAAACTTCGCATTAGACAAACGTAGTGTCTTTATCACGGGAAAGTGTATTTGGGTTGGGCTGCTTATCAGGCAATCTACTGCGTCCTCAAGGGACGAACAAACAGCCGTCTCGGTAAACACGGGCAGGTACAAACAGCTGGTTGGGTCGGGTCGGGTCTCGGGACCATTGTGCGCCCGCGACGCGTCCCGAGCCCTCACGAACCTTACCGAACTATACCCGAAGTTCCACGTCGGAACGGCAACGTCGCTTCGTGTTTACCTAGTCGGCTAGTCCTTCGATCTTGACGGGTAAATATTTTGACGGCTTTTAATTACGGCGGTGATTACAATATCACTAGTTCTGGAAACGAGGCCTCTAACAAAGGTGCTTTTACGGCAGTTCGTGGTATGCGTAACAATAACGGATGAGCTTTGGTTACACACAGCCGCGCCGTGCAGAACGGAATCGTGTTATTTAATTTAAATAGTGACTGACGGCATCGGAGCTTTGAAAACGGATATGTTTGGTCGCATACACAGATAATTTTTGTGCCTGAGAGCCCACTGCCCTGCCACTACCCAGCCATCGCACGGTTCTGGGGAAAGCTATAAGCTATATGTGTAAGATGTAATGAAGATACATTGATGCATACGATTGAAATGTTGAAAAAAGGAACGCGGGCCGCGGCTCACATTATGTACGGTCGGTTGTGAGAATTGGGTTCTTTGATGTTAATATCGGATTTGTTAGTGAGATCAGAACGCGGTTTTGTTTGTTTTTATGTTTACCAGGTCGCGTCACGCCATAGCGTGATGTTTCTCTATTTAAAGTTCTGCATGATTTAAAAACAATGAAGAACTACTTCTATCTATCTACTTCTATTATATAAAAA
This sequence comes from Sphinx pinastri, assembly GCA_947568825.1. Lineage (NCBI taxonomy): Eukaryota > Metazoa > Arthropoda > Insecta > Lepidoptera > Sphingidae > Sphinx > Sphinx pinastri. Next base: position 3,117,535 of record OX387623.1, read on the forward strand.
TATCGTGTCACAGTGTTTGTTACCATACTACTCCGAAACGGCTGAACCGATTTTGATGACATTTTATATTCACACTTGGTAGGTCTGAGAATAGGTTGTTATCTATTTTTCATCCCCCAAAATGATAAGGGTGGCCCACCCCAAAAACTTTATTTGTTATTTTTCGGACAGTTTTTTTTTACTTTTTTTTATGATGTGGCATTAAAAAATACATACAACCCTAAATTTTCTACCTTCTTCCATCATCCCTATTTTTTAATAGCAATATTTCTATATATATAAATATTTCGTGTTACAGTGTTTGTTACCATACTCCTCCGAAACGGCTGAACCGATTTTGATTCACGTACTTACAATAATTTATTCATTTTTTTCTACTAAAATAATCTCTAGAAGGAATGTATAATATGGCAAAACAACGTTTGCCGGGTCAGCTAGTATCTTTATAAAAGTCATCTTATACTGTGTACCTATTTAACTCGTGGTGGTAATATAATAAATTTGTCAATCTACCCTGTTACATGGACCTTTAACACTTACTCAAAATTAACATTAAAAAAAATACGTGTGGCACTCGGAGACTGCCGCGATAAAGCTATTGCATAGCATTTTTTATCACAAATTTTGATTGACTAAACACAAATTCGATCTCACGCTTACCACATAAAGTAGATTTTTAAACGCGAGCAACGCACGTTTAGTCTTGTTATTGATAAATGTCAGAAATGCAATGGTCATCACAACCAAAGTAGAATAAATCAAAATTTGAAAAAATAATGTTACGTTCGATTCTTTTGTACTCTTGCCGTGCCAACGCTGGGGAAATAGCTTCTACGCAATGTATTTAAGGTTCATATTAGATTAGTAAGAAATGGTTTTAATGACTTTAATAAATAAAAAAAAACATAAAAATATACTCGTTTCAAGAATTATAGCTTCTACGCATTGTATTTAAGGTTCATATTAGTAAGATAAAAAAGATGTCAGGTTATTTTCGTTACGGAATTTCTGGATTCGGTCTCCACGCTCAAGGCCCGCGATAGAAGCTATGCAATAGCTTAATAAAATAATTCTATAGATAAGTCACTAACTCTTATATTTCAATTGTATCTAAAATCCTGACAAGGACTTCAAAACACAATCTCAATTGATCTCGAACCCTAAATCACAACACATTCCGATCAATTTCTCGTAACAAGTGAACAGTTGATTACCCGATGCGCTCGCTCGGCCGCCACCACGGCCCGTATCGACAGCGGAGCGATAAGGTCGCGTACCGTGGTATCGTGGTACCGGACACGGTGACTCGCGTCGTTTCCTCGCCCGTATTAAACGTCCGCCCGCGCGGCTCGCTTCCTGCAACGCGGCTGTAGGTTTGGGCCAAGAAGTCTGCGATGGGACGCATGTCTAAAATAAACTAAAATATAAAAGCTTAACATTGATGCACACTCAGATTATGACGTATCGATCAAATTTTATTTAAGTCTACGAAACATTTTTATACCACTATATTACGAGACTAGCATGCCGATCGCCTGAGCGTAAATGCTATAAAAATAGTAAACCCACCGAACATTTTTAATTACAAATCATTGCATGACTCTCCACTGCGCTTGTCATCGATAAAAATAATGTAAACCGTAAGTTGTGTTCTCTAAAAGCCATTGATTGTGGCGTATAATTTATTTAACGTTTAACCGCCCGTGAAACTCGTGATTTTTTGCGTATCGTAATTAAGAACGGGTTTACGAGCGAGACACTGTTTTAACATTTTGATTTGGGAAACTCGTATTTCAAGATCATCGAGATTGTTGCGTCAAATAAAATGTATTATCTATTTGACGGAAATGGATAAAACACTCAAAACGTGTAGTTTAAGTATATAAAGAAAATCAAGTGCCAAAGTAATTGAATTATTATTAATAGGACCGTAATATACATACTCATAACGATTTGAAATCTTCGTGGCCACACGGTAACGGTTCCTTTGATGTTCACCTAGCGCCGACAGATATGAGGGATAGGAAACGACGTGGAGGGACAGCTCAGCATTACGAAGCTCCTCCCGGTGCGCAAGACTTGCTGGCGAAGTGTATCGGCTGGTTCAGTCAGTGGGCGACACGCACAATAAGATCTCATTCACACTGGTACACCCTTTTTAGGAAGATAGTATCTTGGAAAAAATCGTGTTTGTAGGCGCTGTTGTACTTCAAATAATTCTATGTTGTTGACATTAAAATAAATGTATAAAAAATCATAAACCATTGACTAAAAGAATGACAAGGGAACCATGACTCTTAATTTTTTTTAGTAAGCACTGCTTACTTACATGACTCGCATAGGATACATTTCTAACAAGTTGAAATAAACCTTACCAGGATAGGGGATGACGTTTATTCGAATCAAAGATCGCTGTTTTTAAATAGCTGGCGACGTATCGCCGTGTGAACGGGCGTGAAGTACAGCGTGTAGTGTCGAGTCTCCGCCGAGCTGACGTCACGTTGCATAATAGCGGTCATTGGCAGCGTTATCGAGCAAGTGTACAGTCGGTGCCGATGATGCCACGCTCGCTCTAACATTTTTCCGCTCCGCAGTTTTTTTTTGTGTCAAGGACCTAGTTAGGCAGGAGGACTTTAATGGGCAGTAGTGCGCGTAACCCAAATTTTTGCTTAACTAAATTGTTAGATCTTTGTGAATAGTAAACGTAGTTTTGGTGTGAGCTCGTGGATAGATGTTTATTATTTTGGTTGTGAACTTATGTGGAGTATATGGTATTGTTGAATTGAAATAAATCCTTGAAAGGTAAAAATGAATATTTTACGGCCAAATTAATATTGTTTATTTTTTGTGTTCGCGGCTTAAATTTTCCAAAATAATAATAATTGTAAGATATCATTGAAGGTTTTTTGTGCTGTTATGAATTTTAAATGTATTTTCATGAGTTATCCAACATTATGAGTTTAATAACAAAGTAATCCCCGGTCGGGTAAAGTGATATTGGGCTTTTCTGCTCTGTATCATCTCGGAGTCTGAAAATGTAAAATAGGCTCTATTACATGGCATCTAAGCTCTAAAATAGTTTGCGAAATGTGGGTGTGTTATACCTCTGCTTACCCCCGAAAAGGGAAAAAGCCTTATTCTATGTACAACGCGATTCAAATAAGAATAGGCTCGACGATGCGCCATATTTTGACTGAATAAGTAAATATTATATTAAGCTAATTTAGCAATAACCTTTTTTATTTGAGTTTGACGTAAGAGTCAAAATAAAATAAACTGTTATTGGTATGTTAATAAGTTGTCTATGCAAATTATATACTTTTCAAGTGACATTTGACACATAAAGGTCATTGACGTTCCTATTCTTATTTGAATCGCAATCTCCATAATGTATGTTTGTAGTAGAGTAATTATTACATTGTTTTGTTTTGTTTACAGGTAGGCGATGGTTGGATGTCGGGTATGGCGCGAAGGCTCGGTGTGCGCATGCGCCCGAGCCCCGTGGGAACTGGGAACGCTTCCTCAAACAACCCCGCGTATCAGCTCCGCATGCACAGGGCTGCCAGGACATAGAGTCGCGGAATGGTCTCATAAATCAAATTAACCTTATCTATCACAAGAAAATATACTCATGTTTATGAAGGAATGGTTTAAGCAAAGATTAGCTTGAGATTTTTAACAAATAAAACAGTAGGTATTGTCTTTAAATCTTTTTTAGTATTTTTTTATCACCCAATTTGCTTTTGAATTTGTCAGGAAATTAGTATTAAAAAGAACGAGTTTCAAATAACAAGTCTGTTTTTATAGCTCGCGGTATATTTTTGCATCCCAATACCTATCCGAATTTAAAAATCATAATGTGCAAACACGTTATATTATACTATGTACTAGCAACTGAATCATCTACTTGGATGATTAGCTTTATTCAACTACTGTTTGTAACTGTTTTTAATAAAAATACCGGAAATGCGGTATTGAAATAATGTTTCCATTCCGAACTAATTGTCCTCTTACATCATTTCAACAAAGAGGATATACATACTATGTTGCTTTAAAACATGTAGTATTATGTTGCAAAAAACCTGATATACATAAAGTAAAACCGGCAACCCTCGCTCCGGTACATCTTCAGCTGCCGTCGTAACGAGTATGCGGGACATAGCACGCAAGCTCAAACGCAAACCGCTTATACCCAATACCTGCTACCCGCTTACATACAGATATTAAAATACCTGTTGTCCCACAGCTTAGTTTCAAGTTTGCTACTCGAAATTCTCTCGTACAGTTTAGACGGGAATATTCTTTGTAAAGGATTTTGATGAAGTGTAGCTACTTACATCAAGTTTATACGATATTATTTTATGGCGTTGAATGACGAGACGTACTTGCCGTTCGCGTGATGGTAAGCGATACGACCACCCATAAACAGTAGTAACACCATCCAGCACCTTGAGTTACAAAGTACTATGTGGCATTCTACTGCGCTCGTCATCCTGAGACATAAGATGTTAAGTCTCATTATGTCCAGTAGTTACACTGGCAACAATGTCCTCCAAACCGATAATTATAATCAATACAATATTATGTTCGGTAGTTTTTATCAGTTTGCGGGAATTTCGAAGCCACTTCGTAGATCTATTGATAAACATAATGTTCCGTATTTAGTATTTGTAATAAATGTAAATTAATTTCCCAACAATACTGAACATCATTCCATAGACATGTTTGGTAGCGTAACTTTGATGAAAATGTAATTTTGAAGTTTATTTGGATGAGTAAATTTATTTTTTACGACGTATGCATCTTAGAATCAATAATAAATTGAAGTCCGCAATCAAAGTCCATACCGACGAAAAAACATTAATTATTGAGATTCAAAATTACTAATCTAATAATCCAATGAAAAGTTATGATTTTAATTTAACTAATGGTCGCCCACCGACCCCTATCCATACTTTATGTTTCTGCACTCTTTCTCTATATGAACTTTAATTATACCAAATCTCACACTCGTCCGTGCGCGCAATGTGCTAAAGAAGGTGTACAAAGTTGATCTATTCACGTATTGATATATTTATTAGGCTTTCTAGTAGACTTTTACAATAAAAATTACCCTAATTTACAATTTAACATAATCATAACCATCTCAAAAAAAAAGCGACGATAGCCAAGTTGGGAATGGAACGGTCTGCCGAGACAATGTCCGCAGGTTCAAAACCCAAGGCACACACCTCTGAATTTTCGAAGTTACGTGTGTATTGTTTATCAATTATCGTTCGCTTTAACGGTGAAGGAAAACATCGTGAGGAAACCTACATACCTGAGAATTCTCCATAAGAATCTCGAGGGTATGTGAAGTCTGCCAACCCGCACTAGGCCAGCGTGGTGGACTAAGGCCTAACCCCTCTCAGTAGTAGAGGAGGCCTGTGCTCAGCAGTGGGCAATATATAATACAGGGCTGATGATGATGATGATAACCATCTCAGGATCTCTCTCTCGTCCATTTAAGGAAAGCACAAAATGAACATAGTCTTAAGTGTGTGAACATTAGCAAGCAGCATATAACTAATCTATACATCTATACATCTATACATATAAATAAAATTGGAGTGTCTGTTTGTAATATTGAAATAACCGTTTTTTACTACATGTATATGAATATATATACGGCACATACACCAAAATAACATTTTTTACAATTTTTGTCTGTCTCTCTGTCTGTCTGTCTGTCTGTTTGTTCCGGCTAATCTCTGAAATGGCTGGACCGATTTTGACGGGACTTTTATTGGCAGGTAGCTGATGTAATAAGGAGTAACTTAGGCTACTTTTTATCCCGGGAAAATATAAAAGCGGGAATTTTATCCCGGGAAAACTCATTCACGCGGGCGGAGCCGCGGGCAACAGCTACTATATCATATTAATAATGGAAACCTACTCATTTAATTACATGGTAAAATTCTTAATTTAACAAGAGAGAGGGGGAAGAAACCCATCTGTTTCTAGGTCAGCTGTCATTGGCTGTCCGCAATAATTCTACGTGCATCCGTTACCTGTGTAGCTTTGTCAGACAAATTCTATAACTATTGCACATCGCGAAATAAAACGGAAACGGAAATTCGACTGGTGAATTTATAATTCGGATGTTATTCGTCACGGTTCACCGCCGCGGGGGAAGGAGGAGAAGGGTGGGTTCTAAATGTTCAATGGCGATTAATTGGCACGAATTAATCATAAACTTTTGTTAGATATTAAGATAGTGAATCACGTATGAGGGAATGCGGATTTCTTAAGGTCTTCTCACTTTTTCTTGAATCGTCTTTGTAATTGCGTGAGTCAGTCATTATTTGTAGATGGGGTCAGTACCATCGAAAGATTGTTTTTTTTAGTAAAAATTGTCCAAGATAAGTCAGATTGTAGACGTTGATATCTTTCTAAAAACTCCCCAAACTCCTCCCCCAACTTAACTCGTAAATCTTTGACCATCCGATCATCGTTTATTTATCGCTACGCTCTACATGCGAGTCCTAGATAATATTTTCTAGAATCTACGTAACTCGTCACCTAAAAAAAATATTAACTTACAATAAATTTCTACTTGATTCCTCTTTGTAAATTCTCAGTTTACTTTTTAATGTTATCAAAGTACTTACTTTGTAAACAACTGTTAAAACCATACCAACGTTTTTTCAATACATTCAATAACAAGATTGTGTCTGAAGATGAACAATACCTTATTCCGCCTACATTATCTACCTGGCTTGGAGAGTCTTAAAATTTCTTTTCAACACTTAATACCTTAAAAGAGCTCTTTTTGTATACGATGAATGGAAAATGTGTACCGGTGTTTGTTGGCTTCCCGATTCTGATGAACAACTGAACCGGTTGATACGAGACTTGGATCAGATGTGTGGGATAAAGGTGTATAGTACAAAGGGTATGGATTAAATACGTTGAAAGATCGAATTTGAGTTTTTTGTAACTTTTAAAAGTGTAATCAAAAGTTATAAAACTTGTTTATACGCTGAGTCATAAACATTTCACAATATTAATGGAAAGGTACTTCGCTAAGTATCTTTCCATTGCCGCTGCATTAGAATCAGTAGCATAATATTTCCATGACGAAATGACTCCACCTTAAAACATTCTCGTGACGTCTCTTACGTCCAAAAGGAAAGACTGCAAAAGTTAGCGTTATAAAAGTGCGCGTGCATTCACACTCGAGGCACCCCAGAGCCGACGTGCTGCCTCTAATGGATATGTCAATAAGTAACTCTACACCGGCGAATTGAATTACAGAACCCCACAACTGCGTTTACACACTTTAAATATTTATAATTGGATATCTTCTAAAGGGTTCCTATTCAAAAATGTATATTTGACTTTTAAATTCGAAATTCATTGTACGCGGAACATTTGGATGTCGCGAGTGGCTCTGTGTTTATAGAGCACTCTACGTAATATTCTTTGATCGAATGTTTGGGAATTGGTTTGATAGAGTGGTTTTTATTTACTTTATTACGCAATAGTTTTAATGGAAATTGATATCAATTGTGAATATTGTACGTATTTGGTTGGTCAATCACATATGAGAGTGCGTTTGTGTATATTTATTTTTGCCGCAAAAAGGAATTTGCAATCATTGTGCTTAGGTTTGAATCACATTGAAGCCAACAGAAATGCTGAGATTCATGAAACTTAACTTTTGATATCTAAAGTACTTATTCAGTCCAGTACCGTGCCATACATACATTTTGATTCAAAGTTCTTGGTGACGTTGCTACTGTTTATGGGCGTACATGGTGTACCATCAGACGAGCAAGTTACTCGTTTTATCAATCAGTTCTATACAGTATTGAAAATATAAACAGAATCAATTAATATATCGCTCGCCACGGTTTGTAAATGCTAATCCCTGATTTACTGTTGTGGATGGCTATAGAGTCATAAAGTTCTCCAATAAAAATATAATCAGGCCAGTTTTAATCTACTAAGACTTTAGTGATTAATGTTTCCTGTAATATATAAAATGGATGTTTGTTATTTTGCTGATTATTTAAGTGCACGCAGAAAGACATTTGCTCTTCTAAGAATATCCGGCTCTGAGGATTAGAACCCGAGGCAAACTCTAAGCTACGTTCAGACAGGATTACAGTGAAAGGGTATAAATATCTAATGTTATTGGACATTCAACCATATTGCAGTTTTAACTAAGGAAAATTAATACAAATACACATACAAGGAAAGTAAAGAGGATTCTATTTCGGAGTTCGTGTAAAGTCGCCGTTGAGTTGAAATCGAGAAGCAAAAGAGGAGGGAGGGAGGGAGATAGAATTTCTTGAATTCTTTGCCATGCCTCGTTATAACGGGGTAACAGAAAATTTACCTTTTTCAAATATTAATCGTAATTGGAGCAAAATGCGTTGACACCGGAAAAGGATGTTAAACGCAATATAAATAGGTCGGTAGATGGAACGTTCTTTGCCCATTCTGAGTCTTCAGCTTTACGAACCGTTCTTTTACAAGTGCGATCGTTCAAACTAATGCACATATAAATATTGTCTCCTTTGCAATTACGAGCCGTGATGCAAATAATTTACTTGTGCCGTAAATAGTTCTATAATAATGTAATGTTAGTTTTATGCTGTTTTTAATTTAGTTACTATAGGAAAATCATAACGATAAACGGGAAATTAATTCGGTTATTCCAAAAGGCAAATAGGTATGAGGTATGGTTTATGTAAACGTAAAAATAGAATTGATCATACATAAATAATACCTACCAACTGAAATAATTATAATGAAACTAACAAAAATACCATAAATTCTTTAAAACAATTATATGTTGTTGAAAATGCTGAAGGTTTTTTGAAGATTTTCAGTGAAATACACGAAAACACTCACAAAATTAGACATTTCAATGTGAAGCACGCTCTCGAGTTTATGCGTTGCGTAAAAAGTGTGCGACTTACACCGGACTGGGATGTTTCCCAATCCGCAGGCTTTTCGGCTTTGCCTCGGCGGGGAGCAAAAAGCGCTGTTTTAGCCCCATACATTCTCTAGTAATGTGCTGGTAGACTTGTGAAATGTATAGCAAAAAAATCTGCGGATGCTGTCTGATATTGTAGAAATGGGTCGAGAGCATTGTTGGAAAGCATATCGCATACATCACTGCAGACTGTTCTCATTATCTGAAACATTAATATACATAAAACACATAATATTGTAAACTCAAAAACCTTGTTCAACAAAAATAAAAGTATGCCTAACTTTGATTTACAAAATAACTGCGCCATTTAATTCCATTTTAGTCCAAAAAGGAATTCAGAACAAGTGATAATTTGAATAGGCATGTGTTTAGAACGCAGTGTTTGCGAAACACCTACATCTAGATTGTAGATGTGTTTACGCGGCACTGTCCGAGTGTCGCCGCCGGTGTCATTTATTAACTTGTTAGCATAATTAATACAAATGAGCGTGTTAATTTAACTTAAACGAGCTAACGTAATTTGTTTAATATATTACTAATGGATTTTGTTCGCCGTGTCTTTTACTTGGTAATTTTTACAACGAATTCTATTGCAAGTGTGCTTCGCAATTTGCTAGCTTTTCAGCAGTCGCCCGATACCACTTGAAAATTGCATAAAGTGATTAGATGGAAAGACTTAATATGTAAATGTAAAGCAGTGTTATTCTTGGGGAATAAGAATTGGTTTTCCCAAGAGAATATATTCATACAATATGTATTGATGTAGAAATTATCTACTACCTGCATATAAACATTGTAAAAATGACGTGTAAAAGTGCCCTTAGGGGCCTAATTACTTAATAAATGATTTGAATTTGAATTTGAAAGTATATATTAAATTGTATTGATCATAGTAAACGTTAATGCTTATTAAATTTTAGCATAATATACAAAAACACTTTGTACAGCAAAAAGAAAGCCTACATACGAAACCTACTCAACTGTATTGCATATTTCATACTTTTACTTATATTATATTGCCTACATGCTACAAAAAATATTACATCATACACAACAAGTTGGAAGTCAATAACCATCAGTCGTCATCGACAAGTAAGTTATTTTTTGCGTCTGTACGCATCTGACCTTATACGAAACGAATGCATCAATTAACATTACACGTCGGAGTATTAATACTCATTTAATTAATGTTTTATTATAGATCTAACTATATATAAGGTACACAAGTATTAAAAGGTTATTGTATGCGATCTTTGTGACACGAAGGACGTAATTGATAGTTTTAATTTCCTGGGGCATAGGGCAATAAGATTATTTTTATTATAACATTCAAACCCGTATATCCATTGATTGAAAGATGTAGAAAATACTGCGATGAAACTTTCGTACGTCAAGAATTTCATAAGCTTTTAAGCGTAGAGGTTTATGCACAGCATATGTTGGACTTATTACAGGCCACATGGGATAGTACGTAATTCCCGGTGCGCGCTCGCACAGACCACTGTCCGATTGATTGGAAAATTGTCTCTGCCGACGACGCCACGGTGTCGTCTCGCCGGGCGTCTTCCTGCCACCGCTCTTTTGGCCAGCACTCGGCACTAATTCGTTCCACAAGTGTTTACTTAAAACAATAAGAGGTTGGCATTCGATGTTTGGGTGGCATTTTGTGGTCTATTTGTAACTACGTAATAGGGGTTAGTGCTTGTTTGTATAATGTCATTAGATTTATTGTTTGTTTGTATTAGTTCCATCATTACGTAAGTTGACGCGTTAGATTATGGTGTGATTGCAATGTTATAATCAGGATCCCTCCATTTTTAATAACTGTTGTAAACAGTGGACTAATTAAGTCTTTTCTAGTTTTCACTTAATAAAACAATGGCTTTCACCGAATTCCGCCTGTGTTCGAATTCTACAACATTATAATTTAATCTAAATACTATACCATCTATACTTCGCGGTGCTGTTATTTAAGTATGCTAATTAGTAATAGGATATAACATCGCTATCCGACGGAAAGTATCGTCCGAATAGACGCCAGTGTCAGAAGTGACACAGGAAGTGGTTTCACAACGGAATCGAAACCGAAACTCACAGGAAAATGTCTGTAAATATCGAATGTCAACTCCCAAACCATTTTATTGGTTTTAAATGTAGTACTTGAACGTTCAGAGCAACAGCTGCGAGGAGGACGTGGCAGTTGTCTAGCTTATTGAATTCGAGAATGGGGGAAAGTTTTGAAGAATTGTTCCAATTTTGTCTCACCCCCTTCTAATGCCCATTCCTTTCAAAAAGTTAACAACGCAAAATCTGGAAATATGGATATTTATAGACTGTGGCTCATTGGCGAAAGTTAAATTTCTTTGTGTTCTCTTTTTTTATCAATTATTTATTTCGAAGGGGTTCCGCTATTTGATACGTAGTTCACCGCCCTATTAATTGCTTGTTTACCGTCTCTATATGAAACCCTTAAAAATAACATCTCGTTTTAATGGAAAATAGTCCCCATATCTAACTGAAGCGGGTTAGCAAAGACGCGTTAAACAGAAACTAAAACAGCACTCTTGTAGTTCATGACGTCTTAATTAACATTACCGACGTGTGTGGGCGAAACAAGCTTTGTACGAGCCGATATTTGCACTCCTTTTAGTAAAGAGCAGCGGGAACCAGACGTAATCCACTTTTTCGAAAACTCCTTGTGAAGTTTCGAAGTGCTGAATTATGCAGAGAACCATATGGAGCGGAGGAATTGAGCCAGCGACTCACAGTAACGCCATTCTAATCGCTCCCGACGTCCCCGTCCCATAAATATTGTATGGAACGCGGGAGATACAAAATATTTACGGGAAGCGAAGTGCCGTAGCTTTATAGGTCACGGCGGGCGTCGGTCTCTGGTGCGCGCCGCCGCCGCCGTCGCGGCGCTGCGCTCGATGCGACGCCGCGGGTGATTTGCACCCTTCGAACGTCCACTGATCCTCGGATGACAACAAAGTGAGGCGATTTCGTATCGTGATACTGAATTGAAAGTATTTTCTAGCCTTGAAGTTGAATTAATGTACCTACTAATGTTACACGAATATTATTGATAAAGTTTTCTGAAATGCCAAGTATTAGGAACATCTCTGAAATAGCAATAAAGACGCAGGATTTCACTTAACAGCACGAATTATTGAATTAGCTATGAAAAGAGAAACGTTATATTGGAGAACGGTTTGATATGTCTGCTACATGTACGATGCACCGAGCGGGGTCGGCAGAGACGCTTATAATTGCCACTCTAAACTTAATTACTCAAGGCGCAGGCCATTAGCTCGGCAATACACGACGACCTATGGCGTAGTTTATGATACTGTATACTACAATTTTGAGTTCCTAATAGAGTTTTGATCGACTGGGTTGGGAAGTTTCCTTACTCTCTCTTTTCCTGGTTATGTATTCCTCATGTTGGTTGTTTAGCCTCTACTCCTTTCTTTTTATTTACTTAGGTCTGACTTCATTTAGACTTTAGAGATTCCTGTTCATCGATAATGGAATCAATAGCATGTATTGACATTTTAATATTACATTCCCATTTGGTATATACAACAAGTATACGATTCCTTGAATAAAAAATTCAAACCACTTATTTAACTCATGAAAAATGTAATTCCTGCTACAGCCTACACTCTGTCTGACTCACTTGTTGACGCCAAAAACTGAATTCTTATAAATTCTATACTCAAATATTTCAAATACATAAGTAATAGATTCCGTTTTTTTTATTTACATGAGACAGTTTATTCTGATATGTAATACAACGGTGCGACACCCACGCCTACCGGCGCGCGGGGGACCAAGATATTTAAAATTATTTGAATATCGGTTGTAAATTTATTTCATTACAAGTATTTCAAATTGTTTTACATAATTTTCTTTGGTTTTTATAATTAAGTTGTCTTGTATAGCTGTCCATATATCATTGTCTCTTCTTGTTTATTTATTGCGACAGAAAGATGCAAGTTGTAAATGATTATATTGTTTATGGAATTTTAATATAGATGCTTTATTTTTTTAAACACAATGACACAATCACAAGTACTGCAACAACGACTGATAAGAATTGATATTGTAGGCAGTATGTCAATTTAAAAGTGATTATGTTAAGAATCCGCCAAAACTACATTTGTGTTTTTAGGAGTCTACGAAATTGAGCAACGTTACCGACATTTTTTTACCCGATGCAGTCGCGTCAAACATAAAAGACTTTGACATGTTTCTCAAAAGCCACATGAGTTATGCTAAATGCTCTAAGCATGAGTTGCTTGACTAGATATGTGAACAAATTGTTTTCTTTGCAATGCAACTTTCAAAAGGTGCCAAGTCGGCACAACATAACTCATAGCAAATATGCTAATGCGTATAAAAGGTGTGTTTATGATGGAGAGGCGTCAGTTCGCACACCTGCAGCCGCGTCGCTGTCATGCTGTCGGTAATGTGCGAAGCGCTGTCAAAAGCGCGAATAAATGCGCGAGGGGGTCCTGGGGGGGAGGAGGACCACCACCCCGCCCCGATACCGTCACATGATAACGCTGAGTCCGCCTGGATCGTCCAGATGTTTTGAGATTTATTGTGCTAGGTTTAATGGACATATTCGGATGTGGACATTGATAATGTTTGCTTATGTTTTTAGGAAAACTATCCTGGATTAGTACTTTTGCGTTGACGGTGCATTCAGTAACATTTTTTTTTAAATCTAGGTTCTAAATTCATGAGCCTATTATTGCTCTAATGAAGATGTTTGTAGAGTATACCTACAGTACTGAAGGCGTGGACTTTATAATCCATTTATTTAATTTTTTTCGAATAGTCTATATTTTTGAACGTGGCTGGATAAAGCACGTTCGGATTGTATTGCCCCTCAGCGGCTCTCGTGCAACGTTGACACATTTGCGTGTCAACTCCTAGCAAAAGTCTAGACTAGTGCCGTGACTCGTGAGTTCATTGCTTTATTTGTGTAGGGGTCGGTAAATGTAGCACGGAGCGTTAGTGAATTAAACACGAGGTTCAGATTAACAGTAATAGTTCTCAGCCATGTGGATAGGTGGCGGTGTTGTCAATTATGCCGCCACATCACTCCCCCCCGGAGACCGGAGGTCGAAAGTCTTCAGTCGAGTCGTCTTCGAAGCTACCCGTAGCTATTTGCCAGTGCCAGTGAGTTGAGGCCCCAGTGCGTCTGGTTGTCGTCGTTGTCGTTGCCCCAGCGAGTCGGGGTGTCGTCGTGGTCGTTGCCTCAGTGAGTCGGGGTGTCGTCGTCGATGGTCCCGGTGAGTCGGAACCGTGCGCAATTGGCCCTAGTGAGTCAGGGCTGTGCGCGGGTAGTCAGCTCCAGTGAGTCGGCGGAACTGAGAGTAGGTTCGATTCGCGCGTCGGAATCGAAGTAGCGTCTCTGCGATGAATCCGGTGCGTCACGTGGCTATACTGCGACAACCGGCGAAGACTGCCCGTAGAAGATCCGGCTGTAGCGCAGTTGTGCCGTGACGTTGGAGCCGAAGACCGTGCAGGAGTGCCGAAGGTACCAGGCTTGCATAGGCAGCATGCGTGTGGTAACCTGAACGGCGAGAACGCTAGGCTGGCTTGGGCGAAGTGTTGACTGGCTGGCTGGAAAGGAAGTGGCGGATGGCGATGCGATGCGATGCGAAGCGCTGTGATGCGAAGCGATGATGATGCTGGTCAGCTGGACTCGAGGTGTAGGTTGCGATGATGTTCAGCGTCGGGGTCACCACTTTGGCGGCGAAAGTGCGTCGCCGCTGTAGAGGAACAGATGGATGCGTTCCTCTATGGAAGGGGAAGATTTCCAGTCAAGCAGATGTTGCGCTTGACCGGCCGCGGCCCCTCCCATGTTGGGTCACCGGGTTTGGTGGACGACTTGCTGCGTTGTCGAGGTCTCGAATGTGAATGATCACGACGTCTGTTGCGTGAGTAGCGCTGCCTGGACCTGCCACGTAGCTCAGCAACCTCCCAAGTTAGCTTTTCGACTTGTTTTGCTAACATTTCTAATTGTGTGGGTACCCCCGGATCACTTTCGCGTAGTTCGCTTTCCTTTGATACCGCTTGAATGTTCGCTATGACAGGTTCTGAATATTCTACCATCTTGTCGGCCATGGCAGCCAGTGTCTCTAGTGACGACTCAGTGTTGACAGAGAGCACGACGCGTACCTGGGCGGGTAGATGCTTAAGCCACTCTATTCGCAGTCCTCCGTCCGTAATCATTCCTCTGCCCAGCTCTCGCATCTTGCGCAGCAACTGAGTGGGTTTTTGATCACCCAACTCTAAGCCGCTTGTGAGTTTCTGGAAGTTTCTGACGTCCGAATCTTCATACGCGGTCAATAAGCGGGTCTTCAAGGTATTATATTTGTCAGTTGCGGGTGGGTTGTAAAGAATATCCGTGAGGTGCTGGAGGTCCGTTGCCTGTAGCTGTTGCAACACGTAGCGATATTTTTGATCATCTGAGGTCTTCAGCGGGTCCACGACGGCTTCGAATTGCACGAACCATGCTCGAGGAATTTCTCTCCAGAAAGGTAAAAGTCTGGATTGTATGGAAACAGCTGCCACGTCGAGTTCAAGCTTCGTTTCATTGGTCGCTTCGGTCTTCT
Organism: Sphinx pinastri; assembly: GCA_947568825.1. Lineage (NCBI taxonomy): Eukaryota > Metazoa > Arthropoda > Insecta > Lepidoptera > Sphingidae > Sphinx > Sphinx pinastri. Next base: position 3,133,153 of record OX387623.1, read on the forward strand.
CCATCACGTCGGGGTCACCAGATGTAGGGGTCGGTAAATGTAGCACGGAGCGTTAGTGAATTAAACACGAGGTTCAGATTAACAGTAATAGTTCTCAGCCATGTGGATAGGTGGCGGTGTTGTCAATTATGCCGCCACATACTGCACACTTGAATGGAGTTATTGACGTCGTGGAAAGTATAATGTGTTAATTTAAAATTAAAAGCATTTTTATAGTAGAAATACTTAATATGATAAGGTGGGTAACATTGTTGTGTTTTAAGTTCGATTTTTTTCTCTTCGCTCTATCACCGGATAAATAAAAAATAAAAACTTTTATGAGCCAACGTATCTAGATTCAAGCAAGAGGAACTTGCTTATGTCGTCAATTCTTGATTGAAAAATACAATAAGCCATATCATATCATGAGACGGAATACGCATGGCGAAAAGTGCGTGTACTAGTTGCTCCTCTGCCTACCCCTTTGGACATAAAACGCGTGAGTGTGTATGTAAAAAAAAAACAATTTGTTGTACAGGCCTCTTAAGTATGATTCACCGATTGAGTCCGGATAATAAAGTCTTATTTTCCTTTAAGAGTACTTTTTATAACTGAATATTAAGTTTTCCTGTGAGGTTCATTATTTTTTAAATTATTTTCATTTCAAACTTATATCATTATTATCTACTACAGTATCAAACTGCTTCGGAAATATAAAAAATCGCTCATTAAAATAAGAAGTGTTAATCTCGCATATCAAACGATTGTAACAAGTTTTTGTCTAGTGTTAGATTTTATCTAGAATGTTAATTCCATTTATAAATAACTATTGTAGCGGTGATCTGTCTCTTTGTCAGGACATTCACGGACACGCATTCGCGTTGTAAATACTAATACGTTCAAATCGTTTGCGTGTTAATTGTAGCTATTTGCATACGTACAAAAAACACACTAAAATCGACGCATCAAAACACTTGCTCATAGGCCCATCCCGAGCAAAAAATGGTTTGTGACGTGCAAAGACATAGCTTCCAAAAACATTTAGATTTTGAATGGATGTGTCATGTGAGGTATTTTCTTTTTTTATAATAGTGGAAAACGAACAAGTTAGACACGTGCTGGCAAGTGGTAACTGTCGCCTATGAAAAAAATAGAATTCATCACGACCATTGCTTGAGGGGACTGTCAGACTATCTAGTCTGACAGTTCTATTTGTTTCATAGCCACAGTTACCACTTGCCAGCGCGTGTCTAACTTGTTCGTTTTCCACTATTACAAAAAAAGAAAATAGCTCACATCCATTCAAAATCTAAATATTTTTTGTAGATTGTATGAATATCTATCTAGATATTACTACAAACATTTTAAATCTAAGGTAATAAAATTACGAGCATGCACGACAAAGTTAGAGCAGCGAAAGTAACAATAAAAAAAGACATCGATAGCGGACACAACAAGGCACTCAGCGTGGTGCGATGACAAATGGAACTCGTCGCAAACCTCGTGACATCTCGTTACTGGACGCCGGGACTTAAATATGCACGCATGTGGGGGAATTTGGGGGTTGGTGGTTTTATTTGGGGGGAAATTAAATAAATTGTTATCTCTGCGTCTGATGGAGAATGCTGCTGGCTATAAGCTGACTGGGTTGCATTTCAATATTAATGTGTATAAGGTTTAAATGAATTAAATTGGAAAAAATATTAAAAGATAAAATAAATCACAATTAGTTGTTCCATAAACAGTTGATAAACTTAAGATGCAGTGGAATTTTATAAAAAAATATTTCACACACAAACAAAGAGTCAGGTAAACCACTAATTAAAATGCTTATCGGTAGTCCATAACTGTTATTCAATAATGTTCATGTTACTCAAAAGGTTACATGCCATTCAATGCTCGGACCAAGTTTTTTTTACAATTGCGCCGTCAATCAATAAGCTAGTAGAGCTGCCGAGCGAGGTTTTTCTATCTGCTGCTGTTTATCGGTATTTTGTCATACGTTAACATAATGGCATTACATGAGATTATATTTTTTTCCGGCAAGTAAAGGTCTCTGCCACATCCTTACATAGGTTTTCTTACGATCGATAGTTGTTATTCCCTTCAGTGCATAAATCACTTAACCTTATTATTTAATACACTTACTATATCTTGCTATGATTGGTGTTAAGTTGATCTTGTAATGTATGCATCGATGGTTTTACTTTTATCTACTATACAAAAATATTTGATACATTTGAGATCTTGTTAGAGCGATAGAGAGCTTGATAGTGTAAGAGGCAGTTCAGGAATGGTACAGGGTTTGACATTTTTGGACTTCAGGAACCTTGCTGGTTTTATTCATCGTATATTTTAATTAATAACTTGTTTACGTAATTCCCACGATGGAATCATGACTCAGTAATAGGAAAAAAAAGTGCGCGGAAAAGTCATCAAAATAAGTTATCATGTACTTGTACGAGGAAATAAATTCTGCGGAAAATAAATAATTTCCGTGGATTTTAATGAATAATTATACGTAATGACGTCATATTTAGTGGTTAAACGAAAGTTCGGTTTCATGGGGCTGATAATTACGAAATTACGCAGGGTTGTAGTTAATCAACTGCAATATCATTATGTAACATAACACCATATTACGTCACTTATTAAGGTGTTTCGGGTAAGGGATAATATTACGAATTTCCATACGATGTCTTCTAAAAAGTAAATCTCCATATTTTTTGCGAAGTATCATAGAATATCAATGCGGCTGCGGGACAATTCAAATACAATACTCCCAATCACCTTGTCTACAACATTGCCCCGAAAACTGGCCCTCCTATAAAATTTCATTTATTTTTGGGTCAAAACTCTTATAAAACTTTTCGGTGGGTTCTTACGAGTTGCGCCCGAGGGCTGCTGTTCCGTGTACCCTTAACGTATCTGCACAATACACCCTTAGATCTGCGAGCGGTGGCCTCGGGTTACAACGAATTCAATTTGATCTTAAAATCTTCGGAATTCGAATGATTTCATATTTGTGTCAAGAACATTGCAGGCAAACACTAGCGCATATTTTCCATGGAATTTGAGTTATTACCAATTTTATGAATAGTTGTGCCAGAAAAAGCTATGGTTCTGATATTTATGACTGTATCTGAAATGTGGGTATACAAGACCAATATAGTATAACAACAATTGATGTCTGATCACTTGGGTGAATAATGTCGTCCAGAAACACAATTCATTTATCATCCAGTACAATGTACCGTGCGCACTGAGCTGCAATCTCGCGTGATAAATGAGAACAAAGCCTCCGTGCCGCGTCCTCCGCTCTCATATTTTATCCCATACTTTGTCTTCCACCACCATCCGTCTTGCGAATCAAAGGCATCTTAACGCACGCGTAACACGTATATGCATGAAATACATGTTAATTTACAAAGTAACAAAGTAAAGCTGACCGTTTGTGGGATGTATTTCGTAATGCTGTACGTGCATAATTAATTTCCCGTAGCCACACGCCGCGCCTTAACAATGAGATTATGAAGCGGTCAGAAAAATAGGGGGAAACGACAAAGGTACAGGTACCGACCGGCAAACATTGCCTTGCCGTCTGAATTTAATGACAACGCGCTTACTTAGATATCAATAAGGGTCATATTTAGTCAGCAGTGAGTGACATCGAACGCATAATACCATGTGGCACGCACAATCCAAAGGATAGCGCGGAGACTGTTGCCACAAAGCGAGGCGGCGAGCGCGGAGAATACGCAAACAGGTGTCGACTCCGAGGTTATATTTGCATATAAATAGAGTTCCTGCTTAACTGTAACACCGGCTCGTCCCTTTCTCTCTCGTTGGGAGGCGTCCGCTAGAGCGGCGCGGCGCGAGCGCGGGCGCAAGCGCGGCCGACGCTCACTCCAGGAGGATTCTATTTATGTGCGGTGATGTAACGTGGCCAATAGACCGCTCGCGTAACTGGAACCCGGGACGATCTATTGTTATTGAACTCCGCTGATAGGAAGTCGCCATCGTCGCGTCGAACGCTGATCAATTGCCCGGTTCCTCTTGGAAATAATGAGGGCTTCCTATAGGATCGCGTTCTCGCGTCTCGCGAGGAATGCGCGCTTTTTTATCGATGAGCATTATAACATTTCAACTGATGAGACGTTTTCAAACGCGAGTCGTTAGAGCATATTCCGAGGGCCGCGACGTGGTTGCCGGTGCGAGTTTTTCTGTTTTTCTCTCGCGTTACCACAATACGCGCACGGACCGGTCGGGGAGCGCCTAGGAAGAGCTCCCGGCATTTTATCTTGCCTAGTTTACCATTAATTCGCATGGAAAAAGTTCGGCGTATACGCCTCGCGAATGGCAACGAGATGTATGAATAATTGAACTTGGTATATACATCAGTCATGATCGAAACACATATTAGTAATTTAATATCCTTGAGTGGCCTTCGCGGGTCTATCTAGCTGTGAAATTATAAAGTGGGCACCGCGTCAGGTGATCTGTGCGGACGGTACGGCCGTGCGGCGCGGCCAGTTCCGCACCTCTTCCGTTAGCCGTTTTTTATCGTTCGTCTATTACATCATAGGAGCACGCGGTGTCGCGGGCGGTGTGTGACCTGGCGGGCGGCGTGGGCGCAGGTGAAACGCGAACTCTGCATCATTCCCAAATCCACCCGGACTCTGGTTAGGCCGACTAGTTCTGTTACTCGAGACCCTCGTTATTTGTTATTTTTTGGGATTCTATTCTATTTGTTCAGTCGGGGCCCTTTTTTGCTGGGTCGTATCCGAAGGTTCGGAGGCGGCGTGCGGGGCGTGGCGGGGTGTTGCGGTGTGTTGGTGGGGTGACGGGCGCCCCCTCCCCGCGCGGCCGGCCCGTCCTTGGCCCGAGCGTTCACCTTGGCGCGCTGCGCTGCCGCACCACAGGTAACAAAGTTCCGCGAACTACGTGATTTCTATGGTTGTCTGCCGAAAGTGGATCTGGGGGTATCGTGGCGGGTCGCCCGGCCGGCACTAACGCTACGTGGAACTCTGTAATGAAACACCGCTCCGTACGAACTCTGCTTTTTAGCATATCTAATGTCCTCGTTAGACGCAGATCGACGTGGTGGTCCACCCTGCTTCCATATTGTATTTCGGTGTTGCTCTAATTACGATACTTTAAATTTATAACCCTCCCGCGTCGATTTTATTACCTCACTGGTTCTAGCACAGAGCGATAAAAGTTTTGTTCTTGTTGTTGCGAACACAATCGTCGATGGATATTTACGATATTGGACACATTTTGTGAGCAATTGATGTTTCAAGTTGGTCGCTTTCAGTTTTATTAATTGTCTTTGTTTTTCTTACTTCTCGGAAATCACTAGAGGGTAAAGTTTTTGCACCACGGATTATAATATCACATACAATCAAGAACACTTTGATGTTACTAAAAAACATAGAAGAAGTGGTCTAACTCTAAGATCATAACGCTTACAAATTCTCGTTTCACGCAGGATAATGCCCGGCGCAACGATTCACATAGTTTAACCGTTTTAAAGCTTTTTTTCACAAGAACGAGTGGCGAAGAGTGTTCGTGGAATTGGAAGATAAGAAATAAGTTTTTAAGTTGTTTTCACGGAAATGAGATAAATGTAAAGATAAACTTGTCCGCGGCGAGAGAGCCAGCCGTGAAAGTCTCATGCGTAGGCACCAGCCACACTCCAACAGGGCCACCACTCGTCGTGATTCACACGGGGACGTGCACTTGACGAGAACCTGGAGCCCATTGCATGCAGCCCATACCTCGTTCTATTTTTACAACGTTTTTTATGGTCGGTACAGTGATTTACTGCCTCAAAAGTGTATTTGCGGCTTACAACAGAATATAACTTGGAGTTATAGGCGTTTTAGTGCTTTCAGTGCCAGCCGATGCCTGGGTTCGGTTCGTTCACCTCGGCCGCTGTCATATCAATCACGTCGGCGGATCACACTGGGCGTCATTCTCGATCGGTGCAGCGTTTAATCCTAAGCGTGTTGCCTGTTAATTACGCGGCGGGTGACAGCGCGGCGGGGCGGTGCGGCCGTGACGCGGTGGTGGCGGCGCAGCGGCGCGGCGGTGGCGCTGCCGAGTCCCGGATGATAGCTCCCGGACCTCGGCCGCGGCTTAATCTTATCGTATTAGAGGCCGGACATAGGAAGGGCATTAAATTTGAACGATCGTCTTGGAACGGCGGGCAGAACGAACGCGCCTGAAACCGGTCGGCCGTCCGTAAATAATGGATTAGAGCCAGGGGGTAGGGACGCGGAACGGGGGAGCGGGTGGCACACGCACCGGCTGCGCGCGCGGGCACGGGGGAGCGGAGGGAGCGGCGCGGTGGGGCGGTGGTGCGGCGCAGAGCGGTGCGGGGGGAGTGCGCCTCCCGTCAGCTGTTGCGCGGCCGGGACCGCGCGCGCACTGCCGTCCGCCGTCAATGCATCGGTGCTGATAGTGCGCGACGCTCGTGTCGACCTCGCGGCGAGTAGTGAGTGACACAGTGCGAGTGTCAGTGAGTGCTCAGTGCAGTGAGCCCGACGCTGTGAGTGCTGTGAGGTGACACTAAGGATGTGCAGTGCCGGAGCCGAGAGGAGCTGACCGCGGCGCGGGAGATGACAAGTTATGTTACGCCGACCGAGGTGATTATCCCGCGGTTTGCCGCTAAAACACCATGCATGCGCCCGGCCGGGTCCGCCGTGCCGCGCCTGTCTCCACGCTCTTACTTTATCTACACCGATACGCGACGCTCGGTAAGCAACGCCGAAATATATTTTGGCGCTTTTTTGGGACTCGCTCAACAAAAAAACCACGTTCCGTTGAAACAGAATATCATGAGATTTTTTTACAAATTACAACAATGGATGTCGCCCTTTCGCTCGGGGGGGACGTATTGTGTCTGAGGTGCGGCTGGTTTTTTTACGCGTCTACCGTCGGTTTTTTGACGGTGGTAAAGAAACCGGTACCTCGGCTCCGCTGCCTACGTACTTTTCGTAACGCGTCTCCGTCCGAAACGGTTATCGCAAGTTCCTATTTGTGATGTTAGATAACTTCCTCGTTTACATCGGCCGCTAATATTTCGTGTGTCGCCAGTCAGTGTACCTATGTTGGAGTTCTATTATCGATATGTGCAATTTTATTCCCGCAATGTGTTAGTGAGTAATGTTGAATAACCTGTATGTACCCGTAGTGTATGGGTACTCGCCGAGAGTCACAGATCTATCACGTTCAGGAAATTGAATAAAACCGGCATAAATAACTGTATTAGTTGGAAGTGCTGTAATCGATTCATTGCTCATCGTTAATTATACACTGGTGCGGTTTTCCTTCGTTAACGTTTTATTGTAGGAAATCTTTGCTAAAGTCTAGACATAGTACCGCAAACAAAGACTCATAATAATTGTTTATTGTCGTTTCATAGTCAATGCAACCCCTCTCAGTAGTAGAGGAGGCCCGTACTCAGCATTGGGCAGTATATAATACAGGGCTGGTATTAACATAGTCAATGCTTCTTCAGGGAATTGAAACTGTAAAATTCTGCGTGACACTGCGTCGCGTCGGTGACCCTTATTTAAATCATCTTAATTTCCTATTACCTATCTGCTACAGTATCTTTCAAACATGCAAAGGCGACACTGCTGATCCGCGGCAGAAATAGACAACACAGTGGCACCTACTCAGACGATCTTGATAACGAGAGACCTAGTAAAATTAATTGTAAAGTTGTTCAATAAAAATCAAGTCCAAACAGCTCTCGTTTGCTATAAACTCTCGGGCTACAAATTTTCATTGAACGTATTAATTCTCGGTATTTACAACTGATTTCACTATCAATGGTTTGTAAGCTCTCGAATACTCTCGACTGCTCGCAATTCGTATTGGCGCGTATTTTCTCGGAAATTTCGCTCTATTATTTGGAAAAGGTGAATATCCGATTCAACTCGGAAGCGACATTCATGAAATTGCCAAATATAGGACACGCACGTGTTGATTTATTTACGAGTGGGGATGTATGAAACTATTACAAATTGTTATCTGCTAGTACTTTTTACTTTTCAAATACTTACCAACTACCTGTTATTTGAAATAAACTATTTACCAAACAATTTTAAGCTGTTTAATATATTGATTGGATAAGGATTAACAAAACTTAAAGGGTTTCCAAAATTAATTGACCGCCCTGTCTTAGCTCATTTCTCAACAAACTTTAGAAACGTGTTTCACATAAAACCGATTAATATATTTAAAGCAATTCCAATTAACCACTCATTAGCGCGCTGTACTTTTAGCAATTAACCAGCTTGAAGATTGAGCCTTCACAGTTAAAAACTTATTGCGTGTGTTCTTCGGAATATGTTTTTACTTAATACATTATTTTATGTATGAAGTTTTGAGTAAATATAAGTGGGCAGTAGCTTGATTAACTCGTGGCCTTATTCAGTAAATTCTAGTAGACCGGTGTGATATTTATGTAATTGTCATCGTTGCAGCCAATAGAATATTATAACGTAGGTACTGTTTAAATCAAATCTTGAAACACAGAATAAATGGGTAAGTTGACTCTATGCTTAAATTATTAGAGAAAAACATGTGCCTATATTTTACGTGTTAAAGATTCATTTTTAATGAAATATTAATAACGTCATACTCGGTCAATGACCAGTATGAACTGCAGGATAAATAAAAATAATTGGAAGTTTTATGGAAGTAAAGCTTCAGTTATGTGTAAACTATGTTTTATACATAAATCCATCGCTAACCACCAATTAGAAATAAAATATTATTCTCCGATATAACTGAACATACTTAGAAATAATTAAACTTTATTACACATTATTTAACAATAAAAACAAATACGTCATTAAGGTAGCTATTGAAATGGAGCCAGTTACGACAAACAAAACAAAAAGATAATCAAACGGTGCTTCTGACGACCGCCGTGTCTTTAACAGAACCAATAAAACGTTTAAACATGAGCTTAACTAGATTGTTGATTGTATGAACCTAAAAGCCTATGCAGACTGCGTACTTTAAACGCAAGTAAAACGCACCATAAACGCGATATAGCCGGGAATTATTTACTTTTACAATATAATGTACGCACCGAAAACGCTCGGAGAACGCACGTCACCAGCATGTAAAATACATCGTCTGCAAGACCCTAAGGAATGTTGGATGTGGATTAGAATGTAATTCTTGTTGACAGAACGCTCGCTTCGTAAAAGGTTCGCGGGCAGGTGTCGCTAGCACCTTGTGCTGCCTTCCGCTTAGCACATTGAATAATTTATCTACTCTTTGTCTCTATACTAGTAATCGTAAAGGTCGCCGTTGTAATTGATTATTAAAGATCTATTTTGTTTTTACATGTTGATAAGATGGGTTATGGAAATTACTGGGGCTAATTAAAGAGAAATGTAGATTCGCAATTTTGCTATAGGATGAGAGCTACGTTAACTAAGCTTATGGACGACGAAGCCTATTCCCAATAATTGACATTAATAAATAAATTCAAGTATACACGTTTTTATATGCTTTGTAAGTTAAATTCTGATGATCAAGTATGCGACCCTATTTTTAAAGATAAAATTGAAACTTCGTTTATTTGAGACCAGAAAAACTTGAAAAAAGTGGCTTGATTGAATTGGAAACATAAGCAAAAGCTAGTCTCATTCAACAAGCAGGCGCATGCGATCGCAAAGGTCCTGAATCGAGGAAGTAATTGAAATTCTCCGCTGCTTCGGATTTAGAGTCTTTTTGCGGCGTCTATGACTCACAACGGCTTTGTTGTAACATTTCTATCGCGATCTTTATCGATGGCCAGTGTCGGACATTCATTTGAATACATAATTTGATTTATAGATGGGTTTCATTCATGATTGAAATGATTATCAAAAGTTTTGTAACTGCTTCTAGTACGCGTAAGATGAGACGATATAACTGATATCAATCTGATAATTGCCTAGATGTTGAACTTCTGATTCCCAGAATCTTCAAAACAAGTCAGCTAAGGAATAGTTGATCGGTTTAATACTTGGACCGCTGTATAATCAGCCTGCATTTACTCCATCATTATATGAACTATTATAATCAAAATATCATAGGCGTAATGAAATATTAAAAACAGTTTCCCTGAGAATAACACGAGACGTCGGAACAGATGCGGCGGTCGGGTGCCGACGGTAAGGTGACCCCGGCCACTGACGCTTTTATTTCGCGTGATTGATGACCACCACCATCGACTTTACGGTCATAGCACCGCACGTCTGTAGTGCTAATGTTCTGCTTAGCTTCTCTCGATTGACATTTAAGTGAGTAGAAGTGATATTGCTAAAGTATTCCAAGTAGGTTGAATTAAAGTTGATGAGATAGATCAAGATCTAACAGTGCATGAATTTGATATGAAATTTTTAATTATAACTATTGATAAACTTCTGAGATATGTGGGAGTTCAGAAATAAACTTACATCAACTCAATAACAGACGATGCTTTAACCCTGTTTTATACATTATAAATGAACCTAAACAAACTACAAAATCGCTGTTATATCACCGGAAATGTATAAATAAGGGTTCCAGAAAGATCCATTAACTTCCAACCGATCCATGTGTCTGATATTTTTACAAACTTTACACATACGTTGATGACTTTTGTACAACCCGCATCGATCATGGGTATTTTTTGAATTTCATATTTTTTTACCGTTACGGCAATACCGAGGGAAAGTTTTTGCCCGACAGTTTTTCAACACTAATCTGGGTTGTTTTTTTGCTTCTTTTGCCGATTCAAGTTTTATGACTGATCCCTTTTCATCCTACTATTTTATTTGTCGTCGTTTCTGTTATGTTAGCAATTGTTATTTAAAATTTTCCGCTTTGTTCCCTCCAAGGTCTAGCTTTTGTTATTTTTTGTAAACTTTACTTTTATTGTTTCGTTGACTTTGTTTGTTTGTTAATTGTGCTTTAGTAATCATTCGGTCTGACCTAACGGTATTGCAGATGCATGAGGTTTTTTCCGTTTCTTTGTGTTTGATGTTTTTATAATAATGCGTCAGTTTTTATTATGATTGCCTGGGTATTTAATTACTTACATCTAATTCTTTTGAAGTTTCTTTTGCGGCTTTATTGCACTGTAGTTTTGTTTTACATCTACATGTAATAAATATATGATAGCAAAAAACATCCTTTAGACCTTGCCCAAAAACTGAATTGACTTGTTGAATTTGATTGACAGTTAAGTTATTGCATTGTGCATAAGTATTTTAAGAATATTTGGTTGACTGAATTTGGATTTATTATACTTTTAACCTTTAAAATAACAAGCGTCATCATGATATCCGTGATACTTTAGTCAAGAACCTAAATCCAGCATTTGATAGAAGCTTATCACTGCTTTGAATGGTTTCGATATTCGCGCAGTTTCTGGAACACTTATAACATATCGAGCTTTGTGTATGTAGAATTTCAATCCGCACGTATCCCCATTTCGAAACACCAATATCTTTCAAAGTTAACCGATCTTGAAAATCCAAGATATCCGTGATATTGCCAGCTCCTCCCCCCTCGCCTCGTCTCTCAAGTGCTCTTGGCTCGTTGCACGTTGCGCATAACGCGATTTAAAAGCAATCTCGCCGGCCTGCGCGGTCAATTTCCGCGGGCCGTATGTCAAATGGATGCGATTTCATCACGGCACCTAGGACGCCGAAATAGTTTGCGTTCGATATGTCTAGGTGTGTGCAGATGTGAAAATACGTACGCCACGGACATCGCATCGTGTACTTAATCTTCCTGCGTTGTTGTGGATAAATTGACTTGTCAGTTTATTGTGTGATCAATCTACGGAAATATTATGGTACGTGATAAAAAGATCTCAAACGTTGAGAATCGAATTCAGGATATCACAATTCATGGCTTCTACACCAATGAACAACATTCACGTTAATGAATGAATCGATAGCTATAAAGTGTGTTAAATGTTAATATATTCCGTTTCCCACAGCCAAGTGTTATGTAATGTTATCTACAATCGTGCATTAACATAATGAATTACAAGGACCGTCTGTGATATTGTACTTAGTGTTTATCATAATTATACAATAAACGTATTCCCGAAGCGGTAGACAGAGATGCAATAATTACAACTCTAAAAAGTTTATGGCTATATATCCGATCTAGGAGTGATATACTATCCATGAAAGTGAAATCATAGTGATTTAGGAATCGAAAAAATGCTTGACTTGGACATTGAACCTAATAACTCACAATCTAGCCTCGTCGCCACTAGATCAATTAGGCGATAGAAAAATGAATCTATCAATCGCGTAACATTAGAAGTCAGTAGTCACTAGCCAGATTAACAAAAATAAGTTACACAATACTCAAATTGCACACAGATGAAGGTGTTGGTAATTAGGCAACGAGTAGATTATCGGAGTGACGTGTTCCATGGGGCAAGAAGAGATGAGATTCTCGCTCTCTGTCCTCGTAACTTCGCTGCAAAGTCTAGACCTTGTTGGTTTCTGGTATTAGTTAATGTATTACTAGGCATTCAGACTTGAATGTTTAGACGTTTAATGTTTTTCGTAAGGCACGGTGAACCCAACATAACTGTCCAGTCTCTTTTCAGGCTGGGCAGTAGTGGTAAAGACTGCACTTTCTCCGTGAAACAAAAAAAGGGATGACGTCTGAGAGCGCAGCGCCACTGCCCTGCTTTTTTTTTCTGAGTTCTAAATGTATACTGTTTGTGGCAGTCATTGTGCTTTATTTAGCCAAACCGATTTTATGGTCTCTTAATTCAGTTGAATAAAAAGATATATTCATAAACTACATCGACCCAATTAGCTAAAAGGTAGAACTGTCCCTGAATAATTCACTTTGTTGTGTCGCATTCTGGATTTAGTCTCGAATTGGTAATAAACCAGCCCCTGCAGCACGTAGCTTTTGTTTTGTAACTGAGTTCGCGTGTCTTTGGGTTTTGTTATTTATAATGTGTTGTCCAATGTCTTTGCCACCCACGTTATCGATTCTAGCGTAGTGTGATGTAATTTGTTCTCCATTTCATTGACGAAATAGGCTTTTATGCTGAGATTTATACAGCCGAGTATAAGTTTAACAATAAGTCGAATTAGATGAAGAAAAAAAATAGAGCGTTAAGCTCTGAAAGCTTAGAAGCATATTTATACATACATACATATACACTTACGCCTTTAATCCCCGAAGGGGTAGGCAGAGGCGCAACTAGTGCACCCACTTTTCGCCGTTATTCCGTCCCATGATGTGATAGGGGGCGAGCCTATCGCCATATCGGGCACAAATTCCAGACTCCGGGCTCACACTGAATTTTTAAAAAACCCAATATCACTGCCCGACCCGGGAATCGAACCCAAGACCTCAGCATTGCAGTCATACCGTAATACAACTACGCCACCGAGGCAGTCACAGAAGCATATTTATATAAAAAAAATAAAAGAACCACGTGGCTGTTTTTCGAAAATCGGTTCAAATTCTTTGTAAATAATTATGGTTTTACATTTCACTGGTGGTAGGTCTCTCATATGTAAGAGTCCGTCTTGGTGGGTACCACCGCAAAGTCTATTTCTACCGCCAAGCAGCAGTGTGCATGCACTGGTGTGTTTCGGTTTGAAGGACATTGTAGCCAGTGTAACTACTGGACATAATGAGACTTAACATCTTATGTCTCAGGATGACGAGAGTAGTGGAATGCCACACAGTACTTTGTATGTCAAGGTGCTGGATGGTGTTGCTACTGTTTATGGGTGGGCGCGATAATATTATCAATACGCAGATAAACTATGACTATTTTACCACATAATTCTCGCTTAGACGTCGTGTCCTTAAACTGTCGGGGAGCGAGTTTACACGCGCGATATTTATCCCCCGACCAGTATCATGTTTACGGATGCATAGTTAATTATAAATCCAGCGGTTACTATCCTTCGTTGCATATTCTATTGCACTCAATCGCTAAAGTACCGGTTGTTATCGTACTGTTGGATCTTAGTTATCTATTTAATACTTTGTTTCTTGCCTGGTAGTACGATTCGCTCATATTAAGTTCTAATAAACAGTTAAATGTATATATTTTGTTTTTTTAATATTTTATTAGTTAGATTTAGCCTTAGATTGTTTATTCGTTAACGCAAAAAAAATTCAAACATGCTTTTATACATCTAAGTAATTAATTTATGAATGTTTTAATTTTTATTCATCTAGTTGTAAAATATTTCTTAGTAAACGTACAAGGTCAGCCAATTAGAAAAAATTTATAGCACAAGAATAAATCTTAATTAATACGTTTATGTGTCAGCAAAGAGATTATTCTTGGCTTTTACTTACTGTTACTCTTTTATTTTCGTCCGGCTTTATGTTACTCAATAAAACTTGACCTAATCTTATCTGTCAGTTGTTTCCCACGCAAATTCTCGCGGCGCAACGTCGAAGTGTAGCGAAATATAGTTGTCGCCCGCGGCTGGTGTTTTTTTAGCTTATTTAGCTGGTTAGTCTTAATTATTTGTTACGCCAGCTAATATCCTACATTTACACTTGGTGGCTGGATTAGTCCTCTAATGGTTTAAACTGTATATTATGTATTTCAAAATTAGTTCTAAATATATATATTATTTGATTTAAAAAAATGAATTACCTTTAATTTTTATTAGTTTTATTTATTTCAACAACAAACAGGTATACTTACCTCGTATTCAGTGAAAGTGTTATTTGTTTTTCGACTAATATCATGAATCATACTCAATAAATTCCATCTTAAATAATGCGTCACGTAATTACAATAGGAAATAGTAAATCATCATTCCTAGAATGAACTGTATTGTAAGTTAATCGAAACAGACGCGGCTGTCTCAGAAATAACTATCTTTGAAAGAAAATCGCGTGACGAGACAGCATTTGTATTATGTTGTGGATGATTTGTGTCCGATATTGCAATCGATTCATAGCCTATCGGCTGAAAAGCAAAAACTTTATAAATTGATCGCCTTGTGTTATACCTAAAAACATTCCCAGTTATGTATAACACTTGAGCAAAGGGGTTTTAAACGCTTATTGCCCGTTCTACGGCCTTATTGTATGCCAACGTTTGTTTTTAGGCTGTTATTTGATAAATTCGGGTACACAGCAAATTGCAAGGTAGTTGAGTAGCCTGGAAGATTGAATTTTAATACCGCTTAACCTCAGTGTAATAATCTTATCCGGTTCAAAGGACCATTTTCAAAAGGTACCAAAGATCTTAAGAATTTGAATAAATATATTCAATGTGATGCTGGTGATGTCCTACTTAAATATAAATATCTCTCATCTACATAATCAACTTATCAGAGTTCCGAAAATTTTAAAAATCTTAATACCTATATCCAACGAGAACTTTGATTCTGCCAAAAGCAAGTAAACGTGAATTTTATTATTCGCGTGTAAAACACCACCGCGACTTAGTGGATAGATATTACTAATTATGGTTCTAATATTTTTATACGTAGAACATGCACAATGAATAATGAGCGATTTTCTAACATCGACTTTTTTCATAATTCTCTTACAGAAGTCAAAAAGGCTATTATAGATAATATTTTATCAATGTCTTAGATTTGTAATATGTACCTACTTATAATTTACTTGAGCGATTATATTGTATTTTTTTTCTCATTAAATTTTGTATATTAATTGTTTAGTGTATATAATAATGTATTTTATAGTGTTTAGTATTTATTTTAATTCCTTCTTTTGTATCCGCTGTCTTCCTTTTGTGTTATATTTCTGTGGAAACTTTTTTGGATTGTGTGTAACCTATTTTATCTAGTTTATATATGTAATATTGTTCTGTTGGTTTCCTTAATAAATAAAAAAAAATATTAACCCCTTGACGCCCGCGCTGGACACCGGTGTCCAGGTGTATAATGTACCTTATGTACATCAATTTAAAATGTTTTTTTTTTCTAATTAATAGCGAGTTAACAGATAGGCATGTTAATTTATTTTTTTTCATTTCCTGCGACATCGTTGCTTGATCTTTTTCTCTAAGAATAGTTGTGGTTAATATAGTGAAAAGTATAAAATCTTGAGTTGCCTCTGAGAAATCGTAAAACACCAGTCGGATGTGGTTTTTGAGTGTTTACTACGAAACGCGAGCGTGGACGTTCCGCAAGATGCTATCTCGTAGAGATGTGCGATTGTGTTTTTGCTGCTACTTGCCTACTTATTTTAAGTATTTATTAGACATCAGGAAGTTTGCTAAATATTTAGTACCTAATACAAGAGTAAATAAAATTTAAAATTATAATTTTTAATGTATAAACAAAGTTCCATTCAAAAATAAAATATAGCATAAGCTATATTTACAAACGTACTTCATTTAACGTGAACACAATAAACCAGAATTTAAAGGTATGAATAGTAAACGATCTTAACAGTGCTTAAAAAATCATCACCGTTAGATTAAGTTAATTCTAAGTTAGTAATCAAAGTCGTGACGAAATAAAGCGGTACACGAACGGCGCGCGAGCTTCGCACGAAACTCGCTAAAAATACGCGTCGCAGCGCAAGCGACGCATAACAAGCTGCGACGAATGCGTAATTCTAGAGACGAGTTACGTGTGTTTTGTCAACGCGTGATAAGACGCGCCAATACCGTCGCACGCCGCGTCTTGTCCCACCAGGGTGAATGCACCTTTATGTCTACGTCTAGGGAAAGTTTAAAGATTAAGTGAGGGTTTGTGAAGGTTTATTGGTCCAACAGCTGAATAGACCTTGACCTGCCTTAACCTTATAATCGGTGTTTAGTCTCAAACGTAGCTTATACCACCCTTGATTAATTATTTCCTCCTCTGTTAACACCCGATCGATTTTATCTACACACCTTGTATTGTTTGCATATTTATATGGCTTCAAGATTTTGCATCACGTAGACGTTTAATTTGTTAATTGGTTTGTTGATGAGCAATATACGTCAGTGCGAAGGGCTGCGGTGGTTCTTTTTATTCTGTATGCATACGATTTTTAATGATATTATTTGGTTTCATCACGAGCATTAATTCTTTTTTTGTTTGTACTTAATCTGTCTTCATATGGCTGCAATAAGCTAATTTTGGCTTACGATGCGGCGCAGTGATTAATCCTGTAACAACAGGTTGCATGTTCGATTATCCTATCAAAGACAAAGCATGATTCCTGATTAAGAATAAACATCACTAAAGTTTTGATTGCCAGTTTTAATAATAATAGTTTGGTAATTTGTTAAGCATAATAAAATATCATTCTGATTTTAATTCAAGCTTAAATAAAGAAGCAGCGTTACATAATTTGACATGTCGAAATTCGTCACACAGATCGTATCTAGAGATAAAACGAGCTACGAAATTTACACACCATTACATTTTGTTTATTACGATATAAAAAAAATGTATATTACATATTTCGTTCAAATGCGATCGTTTGTATGTGGTCCATAGGAAATATGCATTTGTATGTAAATGTGAGAATAAAGTGTACTTACGTAATGAAAATAAAAAGGCCCCGCGCACCGAGTGCGGCCCACGCGATGTCAACGACCGGACGCTCAAAGTTACTCGCTCTAAGCTTATTGACCTTTATAAAATATTTTAGTATGGCATTTTTGTATCGCCATTATATTGGGCTTCTTATATCGGGATTTTCGTGCAGTTAACCAATAACTTTTTTACGAAGGACCCGGTTTGTTCCTATGATTTACTATCCCCAGGGTCGAACTATGTCGGACGTTTACCTCACGAGGCGACTCAACGGAGACGGAGTCGTCTGGGCTGCGGAATTTACTAATCCATATTAATTAACAACAATTAATTACGTATATCGAATATTAATTACCACTATTAGAATGCTTATTATGCAATGTATAATTATTTACTGCTTAAGCATAATGTGAAGTATAGTTATTCATTACAATTTTTATTATAGTTAGTCCTAACTAGTTTTTACTTGATTATTTGAAGTTTTAATTAACATTTAACGTTAATGTCCAGGGGCCCGTAATTTCTGACATAATTTGTAGGGCTTATGGTATCATAAGCCCTACAAATTATATCGTGTATACGAATTATAGCTTTTTAATGTCCTCCGATGGAATAAAATTGGTTGTATACCATTATTAAGATGGTCGGAGTTATAAATACTTTTTTATAGTAGAAAGTAAAAAATTCACCTCATCACTTATGTTTTTCATTTTGAATAAATACCAGCCTATTTATAGTACAAAAATGTTGGCATGCGAGTAATAAAAGAGTTAAAGCAACCAACGCATAAATTATGCGTTTTAAATTACCACAATAAAAACTACTTATAAAATTGTACTCAGCGTCTTTGTATGACATCTTTATTTAGATTACTATAAAATTTAAAAAGAAACAAGGGCACAACACATCTGCCGGTAGCCGACAGCCGTTCAGGCTCCACTATTATTATGATTTACTTGATTGATACATATTACGAACGGAACCGAGAACGTGTTGGGAGAACGAGTCTCTCGTGGGCAAGTTTACACGACGATCCGGCGTCGCCTGTCCGCGAATAATATGATACGCACGTCTTCTCCCGTGCGCATCTTGACGTCGAATGAGCTAATTATGCTAAGGTTGCAGAGTTCGACCAATCAGAAGTTAGAGTGATCAAGCGAGTACAGCGAAAATAAGAACGCCGAGAATTGTCAATCATTTGTCAGCAATTTTTTTAAAGCGTCGGTGTCGCAGCGGGTGGTGGTTTCTCAAAATAAAAATAAAATGAAAAATAAAAGATCGTTGAATCGATCTAAGAAAATGGTTTATGATTCGCAAATGTTTGTTTCGCGTTTTTTGGACCAAAGTTCGTAATTCTAATATCCAAATTATACGACTGTACCTCAGCATGCGACAAAGAAAATGTATTTGATTCTTATCATAATTTATATTATGCAAATAAATGAACTTTTTTAGCGAAATAACAAAAACATTTCCTTGATATTTAAATAACTAGCTCAATAACATATTTTGTGTATAATACGGATGTAAATGCAAATACATGGACGCTTAATAAAGAAAACGTTGAACAACCGCCGTAATGGTCTCTGACTATAATATTTGATAAAATATTTGCACATAAACATCCATTAGCGACAGTCGTTGAAATGCGTTGTGTAAATAAATAAACCAGTTTCACGCAAGAAGTTCGTTTTCAATGTGGCCGAAGATAATTGTGATAAAGACTGGTTCCGAAGAATGTGATATATCCAACGCGGCGTCGACCAGTCTCGTACAATCTGCAATTTAAGCAGCGTCTATATAATTGAACATCTGTGACCATTGCACTGTTCACGCGGTGAGGAGGCACAGTGCGGGAACTTTAAACAGATAAAATCTTAGAGTTGATATATGGAAGTGTTGAGGAAAATAAGCTCAATGTAGCTTACTGGTAGGTTCTATGTTAATTTTATATTAGCGTTATAAATAATCACTTTTTTTATATAAATTTTATGTAGTGGAGGGAAGCTAATATTATGCCATTTGTCTTAATTATAAATGTTGAAGTTTGCATATTACTTCGTATTAACAAAAAAAAAAAATTATTCGATTTTTATATTTAAAATCTTTCTGGAAACATCTCACTGATCACAAATCGTCAAAAAATCAATGATGATTATAATATTTATAAAAAAACATACAAACACATGAATTGAGAACCTCCTCCTTTTTTGGAAGTCGGTTATAAATAAAGGTCTCACTGGTTCTCCCTAGTCGACACAAGAATCCAGGCACGTAGCACCCAAACCAGTTCGCATTATCCGACCCTCCGCATTTTTGTCGTATCGATTTTATTATTGTTATTATCAAAACTTACCCCAAAACTACCCCTGACCGTTGCAACTGCTGGACTATTATTTACTGGCCATTGTGGATGTATGATAGATGGTGCCTTCGTAGTGAGAATGATGCTACAAATCTACAATTTATACGATGAGCTGAGGTGGTAATTTGTTTGAATTTGTCGTAAGATTAAATTTACGTGCTGTGATTTTTGCGTTGCTTCATTATTTCTGAACACTAACTTACGCACGCATACGCCCTTTATCCCCGGACGGGTAGGCAGAAGCGCAACTAGTGCACACACTTTTCGCAGTGTGTATTCCGTCCCATGATATGATAGGGGGCGAGCCTATCGCCATATCGGGCACAAATTCCAGACTCCGAGCTGATACTGATTACATAAATCCAATATCACTATGCCCGACCCGGGGATCGAACCCGAGACCTCAGCATTGCAGTCTTACCGTAATACAACTACGCCGCCGAGGTAGTCGTAACACTATGACCTTAGTTTGATTAAGTGACAAATCGAATTAAAATAATCAAACAGGTGTGTTGGCGACCGACGTTTGTTGTCTTCGGATAACTCAGCGGTACTGGTTCGTTGGGTTTAAATAAAACGTCAGTCATACGTTTATAAGTGGACTGTATTTCTTGTTTTCGGAGGTGTTGACAGTTCAAGAGTTTACACAGTAATGCGTGCTGTCCCTCATTTGGGCAGCCTTTTTATACACCTTAAGCTAAATACAAAATGCCGAGTGCCATTGTATAATTATGACCCTCGGCTAATAAAACACAGGTAATTACATCGAGTCGGGCATCGCTCAACAGCTGCGACGGTCCCGAGCGGCAAAACATAGAAGGCAATAAAACGATTAAGACACATTTAGTGAGAATTTCACAAGGCATGTGTCATAAACCGATTTAAATGTTTTATTACCCTCGTTGCTCCGTGCAAAACAATATTTTTACAAAGAGCGCCGCGTCATAAAGTTATTACCTTCTCGAGGTATTTCGCACAGATGTGCACAAACAAATATTAAATGAACACATGATTAAAATTGAATATTCAAGCCAGCCCGCCGAGGCAAATTCTCCAACGCATGCTCGTTGTCCGTAACACTCTCCCCCCGGCGCAGATTCTCGCAGCCTTTATCTATCGGGAGGACGATGAGCCTGCGGACCGGTCTCCGAAATATACCTCCTCGTGTGCGGACGTCGGCGCTCCGTACCACGTTATCTGGCCCTACGTACACCTTCTCTACTTGGCCCCGGGGCCATACGTTACGTGGCAAAAGCCCGTCGGCTATTATTACAATATCGCCCTGCTCTATATTTTTTGCAGAGCTTCTACTATCTCCCCGTGGAGTCAGTGTTGGCAGATATTCCTTGAGCCACCGTTCCCAGAACATATTGGCCAATGCCTGGGCGGCTCTCCATGTCCGTTTATCTGCTTGGTCGCATTTACCCACGTAAGGGAGTCCTACAGCGTTCCCTAACAGAAAGTGATTGGGCGTTAGCGCCTCCATGTCCGCCGGATCTACCGATACGTGAGTAAGCGGTCGCGAGTTTACCGTATGCTCTATCTCTACTAGTAACGTCCCCAACACTTCCTCTTTAGGAGCTCGCTCGTTGAGCGTTACGGCTAGCGCTGTCTTAACGCTCCTAATGAGCCGTTCCCAAACGCCTCCTTGATTTGGCGCACCTGGGTCTATAAAACGCCATTCTATCTTTTTGGTCAATGCGACCTCTTGGAGCTCAGGTAGCCATTCCCTAAATGCGGCGGCCAATTCTACCGATGCTCCCCTAAAGTTCGTGCCGTTGTCTGACACGAATATTTCTGGCCATCCCCGTCGCGCTGCCATACGTCGCACAGCCATGACGGCGGAATCCGTGCTCAAACCGGCGATCGTTTCCATGTGGATTGCTCGCGTCACGAGGCACGTGAAGAGCATGCCCCAGCGTTTTTCGCGACGTCTCCCTATCGTTACCCACATGGGGCCGAAGCAATCTACACCGCATTTCGAAAATGGCCTAGTGTAAGCTTCTAACCGAAAGTCGGGCAGGTCTCCTTTCACGGGAACCGGGGGACTTGCTCGTCGCAGAACGCAGGTGACGCATTTCCTTATCGCTCGCTTCACTGCGGGGCGTATTCCTACTACCCAGTATTCCTGACGTAGATTGTTGACAATCTGTTCTTGCCCCGCGTGTCGTTTACTGTGCTCATGCGCAATGAGCAATTGCGTTAGCGGATGCGGTCCGTCTAAAATCGGTGGTTCCTTCCGCGCTTCTGGGACCATTGCCGCGTTTATGCGACCGTTCAAGCGTATTATACGATCCTGACCGTACTTAGGGTCTAACTTTCCTATTCGGCTATTGCGAGCCACCATTCGCCCTTCCTTCAGGCGATCCGTTTCTTCCGGGAAGCTTTCCCTTTGTGCTTGTCTAATAAGCGTTTTCTCCGCTTCCTTAATCGTTTCGATGGTTGGGCGTTCGGCGCGTCGGCGCCACTTATCGACCGCCTTTAGAACCAAAGCGGTCACCCTAACGATTTTCGTCATAGATGAAAAACGTTCTATCGCTATGAGCGGTTTCCTTTCTTCCGCGTGCGTATTGAAAATCTCCGCTTCGTACGGGTCCTCGTTCTCGTCGCGGGACTCTTCCTGCCATGACACTTCTGGTTCATACAGGAACGTCGGCCCTATGAACCAACGATCTTCGCTACGCAGGCGTGTCTTCCCCATACGTGTGGCGTCATCCGCCACGTTGTGTCTAGTCGGAACCCAGCGCCATTGTTCCGCTCGCGTTGCCTCGGCGATTTCTCCGATCCTGTGTGCTACATAAGGCGTATAATTTGTCGCGTCTCCCTGGATCCAGTGCAGAACCGTTTTAGAGTCCGTCCAGAACGTGGTTTTTGGCTCGACTCCATGTTCCGCGATTATCGTCCGGGCGAGTCTGGTTCCGACCAAGCACGCCTGCAGCTCGAGCCGCGGTATGGTCTGTAGCTTGAGAGGTGCTACTTTAGCTTTTCCTGCTACTAACGTTACGACGAAGCTTCCATCTTGCTTTCTTGAACGCCAATATGCCGCTACTGCGTATGCCTGCTCGCTTGCGTCGCAGAAAATATGCAGTTCTCGATTTTCGGCGACGCGGTAATGTCTAGGTAAACGAAGTCGGCCTACGTATCCCAGGTCGTCCTTCCATTCGCGGAATATGGCAGCCTCTTCTTGCGGTAACTCCTCGTCCCAGCCCACCTTTTGTCGCCACAGTTCCTGGAGCATTATCTTGGCGCTTATCGTATAGGGGCTTATGAGCCCGAGTGGATCGAACACGGACATGACTGCACTTAGGGCCTCTCGTTTTGTAGGCGTCCGTAGGTCCCTTTTTACCTCCTCGGGGACTTTGTGCATAGCTGTGTTGAAACCTAGATTATCCGTGTCCGTGATCCACATCAGACCCAGCGTTTTACCGCACGCGTTTATGTTACCTCCCAACTGCCTAGGCGTATCGGTACGGTCGGACGCCGGGATTCCATTTAATAGTTGCGGCGCGTTACTGCTCCATCCCGCTAGTTCGAACCCCGCTTTCCCATGTATCGTACGGACTTCTTCGATGGTGCGCGCAGCTATTTCTTCGGACGCGAAGCTCTCCACCCAGTCGTCCATGTAATGGCTGTTGACTATGGCGTCGTGAGCCAGTGGGTGTGATTCTTTGTAGTCGTCCGCGTTCTTATTTCTCACCGCGTGAGCCATGAAAGGTGAGCTGCGCGCTCCGAATATCATTGACGTCATGACGTATCTTTTAGGCGGGTGACTGCGGTCGTTCCCGCGCCATAAAAACTGTTGAGCGACGCGATCCTCTTCCCTTATTTTTATTCGGAGGAACATCTCCCTGATGTCGGCGGTCACCGCGATGGGTCTCTCCCTGAAGCGGAACAATATTCCGTACAGAGTCCTTAGTAGATCCGGACCGTCCAACAGCGCGTCGTTTAAACAGGTATCGTTCGTACGCGCGGCCGCGTCGAACACCATTCTCACCTTGCCCGGTTTGTTCGCGTTCGTCACCGCGAAGTGAGGCAGGTACCACGTGTGATTACTGTCGACGCACTTACTGGGTTCGGCGTACCCTTTCTTTAGTAGCGCTTCCACTTGACCCGTGTAGGCCTCTTTGAATTGAGGCGATCTATCCATTTTTCTTTCGATTGTTCGCAGCCTCCGGACAGCCATATCGTAGCTCGGAGGCAATTCTACGGTGTCCGAGGCCCACGGTAATCCGACCTCAATTCGGTTGCCCACACGTCTCATGGTGCGCGCTACGATCGCCTTGGCCCGCTCGTCTTTTTCGACGGGCTTCACGTTTTGCCCGATCCCGAGTGCGTCGATCTCGAAATGTGATCTTATCAGTTTTTCTAACCGGTCGTTGTCGTGATGGCGTAACACCTCTTGCACGGTGTGCACGTGTAGTATCTCCTTGTCGTCCCGGCTTACCACGCTCTTGTGTCGGCTCTCGGTCCCATGCACTATCCACCCGAGAAGAGTTAGTGAGGCCGCGGGTTGACTTCGTGTACCGGTTAGTAACTTCCTGGTCACTATCAAGTGCCAGTTGTCTGTGCCTATAAGCACTCTCGGTTTTGCATTTGCATAGCACAAATGCTCTGCTTCGATCTCTCTCAGATGCTCGTTTTCCATTACGGCTGGCTTGACCGTTTGAGCTGTTAGGGAGAGGCGTTCCATAGTACGCGCTGTCATCGGCTCATATGCCCGTTGTCCGCGACCCCTTATGTCGACACTGATGGTTTCGCTTTCGCATCCTATTTTCGTGGATGTTATGCCCCTTATCGTTAACGGCTGCTTTTCTCCGCGAGCCCCTATCGATTTCGCGATTTCCCTATCCATCAATGTGACGGTGGATCCTTCGTCGCACAGCGCGTACGTGTCGACCTCTCCCCCCGGTCCTCGGACCGTTACAGGACATATCTTGAGCAACACGTTCTTTGTTTCTTGTACCATGGTTGTCGCTACACATTCCTCCTTATCGTCTCTTCTTTCCGTTACGTGTAGCAACGCGTGATGTGGTAGTGCGCACTCGCTCACTCCACACTTTCTCGCTCGGCAACGGAATCGTCGATGCCGGCTTTCTAGGCACTGGAAGCATATTTGTGCCTCTTTGGCCCATTCCCATCGTTTAGCCATGGTCATTTCGGCTAACTTGCGGCATTTCTGTGTCCTGTGATTGGACCCACAACAATAGCACGTGGTTCTGTCGACCGCTTCCGTGGCTGTGAACACGTTGGCACCGCGATGCGTTTCTATAGTCCGCCGTGGTCGATGTTCGGGTCTCGACGCTACGACGTTTCTCTGCGGCGCCGTTCCGTGTGCGTTTGGCGTGTAAGCGTATTTCACCGCCCGATCCGCTTCGCGCATCAGAAAGTTGGATAGCGTTAATATCTCCGGTTCTCTGTGGCTGACATGCTCTTCCGCGTAATCACACCACTTCGTTCTGATGTGTGGACTCAGTTTTTCTAATGTCTGTCGCGTCAGCATGGGGTTCATTAAATATCCGCGGTTGTCTATGCGCGTTATAATTGTGACTATATTTTGCAGTTTGACTGCGAAACTATTTAATTCCCCTGCGGAGGTACCGGCTCTTGGCAACTTTCTGAGGTCGTCCAACGCCTGATCGATGATGACCTCTGGTCGTCCGTAACTCTGTTCGAGCGTCTTCATAATCTGGACGGGATCTGTGGCGGCGTATAACAATGCTGACACCGTTTGTCGTGCTTCGCCCTTTAAGCACGTCCTCAGACGCGCTAGATTCTCAGCGGGCGTAAATCCATGCAGAGAGGTGGACTCTCTCATGGCTGCCTTGAACGGCAGCCATTCGCCTGCCGCTCCGCTAAAGTGAGGCAAATCCTGCGTTTGCCTCGGTGGTGCCCGACGTCGCATCATCTGTTCTAGCGTGTCCGCTAGCCTGTCGATCCCTCGTTCTCTGGACCGATGCGGTGTCGGGGACCTATTCCGCCGCGACTCTCTGTTTTCCGGAGTCGGGGCGCGCGGTTGTCTTTCCGTACGCTCTTCCCTATGTGGGGACGCAGCCCTAGGCTCGCGCTCCCCCCGTATTTGCGTACGCCTTAGCCATTCGCTTATTCTGCGATCGGTTTCCATGGCGTCCTCGCCGGCTACACTTTCCCTATCCGTATCTTCCCTAATGCTAGCTATATTCGCGGCTAACCTTTTTTTCAACAGGTTCGCTTGCAACCTGAGGTCCTGTCGTTGAATTTCGGCAAGCCGCTCCTCCGTCTCCAGTTCGGCTTGACGGATCCGCGCTATCGCGCTTGCGGTTGAATGGTGAGAGCGCACCGACGGCGCTCTCGACCTACGTTCCGGTATGACGGTTATCGGCGTGTCGGTTTCCATAGCGATCGTCCGGACGACGGGTCGCGGAGTCTCGCTAGGAATCACGGACGCGGATGCCTGTACCGAAGGCGACGCGGGATAGTCCTCGTACACGCGGAGTGTTTTTTCCTCGGCGGCTTGGCTTCTCGTTGTTGGCATTATACACTGTGCCTTCAACGAACACTATAAACCTACTTAGCCTATCGCCCTAGCAGTCCGTCGGGAGGGCCCGGTGTTTTAAGCCGGGATACGCTCCCTCGGGGATGGATATTTAGGGATCGGAAGGGTTTGGGGTTACTCAGCAGAGGCACGCAAGTGAATACGGGGCGCTCGGTAATCGGCTGGAGTGTCCGATACCATTGGCAGCGCCTACGATCAGGCCCCCGTATCACTTACGCACGTACCGACGTAACTGTGCCGTGCAATTCAACCTTAGCGTTATGAGAACGCTCCGACCGGTTGGCGACGTCGCACAAGACGTCACACCGCCGTAAAAACGGCGTTCACCAGTTCCTTGACCGTTGACACCGTTAGGTGGTCAATGGATCTGGCCGCGATATCGCGTTTTGGCCCTAGCCGTTTTTCTTTCTTGACGTGTAGTGCCGCTCCGGGACACTCGCCACGTCGCTCGGCTATCTCCGCTGCGCTGCTCGGGAACACCTCCGCGTTGCTCGGGTCTCCGCTGCGTCGCTCGGCTATACTTCGCCGCGTCGCTCGTGGATCTCCGCTGCTGCACCTCTCGGGGATGTTCGTAGCGCCTCTGCGGGTGTTGCGCCGTTTCCGGAACGCTCGTTGTGCCGTTCGCAAAGCTCCGTCTTGCGTTTGGTGCACGATGTTACCCTCCGTTACGTCACACTATCGTGAGCGACGTAACGACGATACTCGGAATCGTTTCCGAGCCGCCCTGGAGTCCGCGCTGCCGTTGCTCAGGCCGCTTCTAGGCTTGACGATTGTTCGTGGCGCCCGCTTTCTTCGATCAACCGTAGCACTGACTTGTGCCGCGGTTATCGCCGTATTTCAAAAGCGGCTATGACGCACTTGCCGTGTTCTTGATGTCTTCACTTGTTCGTAATCCGGCTCGAAGGACCAGTTGTTGGCGACCGACGTTTGTTGTCTTCGGATAACTCAGCGGTACTGGTTCGTTGGGTTTAAATAAAACGTCAGTCATACGTTTATAAGTGGACTGTATTTCTTGTTTTCGGAGGTGTTGACAGTTCAAGAGTTTACACAGTAATGCGTGCTGTCCCTCATTTGGGCAGCCTTTTTATACACCTTAAGCTAAATACAAAATGCCGAGTGCCATTGTATAATTATGACCCTCGGCTAATAAAACACAGGTAATTACATCGAGTCGGGCATCGCTCAACAGCTGCGACGGTCCCGAGCGGCAAAACATAGAAGGCAATAAAACGATTAAGACACATTTAGTGAGAATTTCACAAGGCATGTGTCATAAACCGATTTAAATGTTTTATTACCCTCGTTGCTCCGTGCAAAACAATATTTTTACAAAGAGCGCCGCGTCATAAAGTTATTACCTTCTCGAGGTATTTCGCACAGATGTGCACAAACAAATATTAAATGAACACATGATTAAAATTGAATATTCAAGCCAGCCCGCCGAGGCAAATTCTCCAACGCATGCTCGTTGTCCGTAACAAGGTGCTTGATGTAACTATGGGTATCGAAGATAGCATAACAAAACGTTTTATTTTTCATTTATACACCATAAAATCTTCTCATCTTAAGAGACGCCTTTTTGCAAGTCTAGTATATAATATAATTATTTTACACCGGTACATGAATTACATTTAGTAAATTACTAACAACAAATTGACTATTATATTTGCCCGTTCAAGCGTTATATTTTACGACTAGAATATCGAGTAAAAATGTTTTATCATCACAATAACTTCCACTCGCTGAATGAGACGTTTATATTAACATCTCTCTATTCTGAACACTATTTATTGTGTAAAACGCTTATAAATCGATTGTAAATAAACCAACACATGAAAACAGAATACGTCGGTGACGACATTACACCGGTATCTCGTTTGGAGCATGGAACTAGGGTTAGCACTTACTGAGCTGTAGAAAATATTTATCGCCTATTTATGTGAGTTTTTGAATATCAATTTGATTTTTAAACAGCTTTAACGTCGGACTGGGTTTTATTAAATTATTTTGAAAGACTTATGAACAACAAAAATCTCTTTTATTTTATTGTTGCGTAACGTAAATAGAACTTGTCTATACTAATATTATAAAGAGAATAGATTTGTTTGTTTGTTTGTAATGGATAAACTCAAAAACTACTGGACCGATTTTTAAAATTCTTTCACTAATAGAAAGCTACATTACTCCTTAGTGCTATAGGCTACTTCTTATCCTGGAAAAACTTTTTCACGCGGGCGGAGCCGCGAGCAGATTTCTAGTCGTAAATAACGCGAACTTCAACATTTAATCGTTATGTGACAACCTTACAGAACCGTCCGCAGCGCACTAAAAGCGTACACTTCCTACACGACGCTATCTAGCGTTCAGACTGACCTACATGCACTAATTGACGATCATGGAATTAGGTAAAACTGTCTCGTTGAATATGATTCATTTCCGCAACGATAGTCAAGTCTAGTCGTTGTACCTGGGCGCATCTAGGCAAACCGGGGGCCTTTGCCTCCTTTATTTGTAAATTTAGCTTACGCTCATAAAATAAAGGAATTTTGGTTTCTAACATCGAAAGGTTACATTCCGTAGCTTGTATGTAAGGAATATAATTTATTAGGAAAAGTAGGTAAAAGCTTGTATAAAACTATACCTCTTATAACCTGCGCTTACTTTGTTTTAGTAATGAGGGTGTAGCATGGCTGAAAAATATTAAAGTAACACCTTATTATTCATTAAGGTTCATTTCCACCGCGATTAGCTAGAGAATTTATTTAACGAGCAAAGCTCGACGAAAGGTCAGAAAAATGTCGGTGAGAAAAAACACTTTCAACGTAAGTAATCCTCTCGCCTTTCTGGCAATAACAAAGATATCAAACAACAAAGGATATGTGCCTGCAGGCGAAAAGTAGAGCTTAATTAAATAAAGTGAGTGGAGTTAGACGTCGCGTCGGGTGGTGTATGCGCTCGTTTATTGGCGCCCGCCGCGGTGCGAGCGTTAGTGTGGTGTGGCGTGTAATGTGTTTGTTACGGCCGTAGGAAATGTAAATTAATATTAATGTGTCGCGATAACTCGGTGTAAATCGCCCCCCGCGCCCGCGTCCAAGTCCGCCCCTACACTACGGGTTTACTACTGTTTGAAAACGTGTTTCGAGTTGATTGAGGATGATAATGTGTTATTTTGTAATGTCTTGAATAGGCAGTAAGGATTTGTGGCTGTTTCGGCGACAATAAATTGAGTAGGAAGGTTAATCTCGCTGATAAATGTAAGTTGGTCAAATAAAGTATTTTATGTAACCATTATGTAGGTTAGTAAAATAATTTTAAAGCGTTACTGTTTGTTATTAAGGACGGCTAATACATTTTATCACTACTTAGAACAAAATTTAGAGGTTAGAGAAACATGCTTATTTCTTAGAACTTCTCACTTAAAATGTATTCCTGTAAAGTAAACCATAAAGTGTTCATTCGGTAATGAACGCCGTCTTATATATTCTTTACGAAATCATTCTTCTACCTCCACGCAGTAGCAACTAGCTGTCAATGAAGTTAAGCCGATAATTAATGACATTCTCATTTGTCGTGCATTAAACCTGCATCTGTCTATGATTTATTACGTGGGCTTTATTGACAAATTCGTGCGGCCGCCATGTTTTTTTTTTATTCGATCATAATAATGATGGCACCGGTTAATTGACTAATAAATTATCCAATTTAACTGCAGACATAAATACTATAAACTGTAACTATAAACGTTATCTGTTAAAATCTTTATGTCGAAGAGGATTTGTGCGTTGGCCAATGAGTTTCGAAATTACGTTATTTAAGTCTTACGTACAGTCAGCCACATAAGTAGCTGAACAAATTCAAAACTTCAAATCGCCTCTACACTTTTGTGTTCTTATCAATTTTAGTTTTCTCTTCACAACAATAAAATAAAAGGGATTAATTTTACTACACACAAAGAAAAAAATCATTTCAATTAAACTTAACGCGTAGAGGAGAATTTAAATTTTGAATTTGTCCACCCACTTATGTGACTGACTGTACATGCATTTATGGCCAAATTTTTTGCAGAAAGTATAGTGGAATATATGGCATTATCTTTAGTTCAAGCAGTATAATAAATATTTACTGCGCTAGAATTATCTTGAAGATGGCATCTTCAGAATGTCTCCCATGCACTTTAATATATATTGCGAAAATTTATAAAGTACGGAGATTATCGCAAGTCACGATACGACATTCCTGACAATATTGTAAAAGTTTAGACGGAAATAATACATTAATGAAAATAACATTCAACCTAAAATGTCCTTAACAGGTTCCTTTTGTGCCCGAATATTCTCAGCAGACTAAACAAATGCTGGTCACACCACAAGTGGACATTGTTCCGTGGACAATGGACATGCGGGTACGGTTCAAGGTTCGTTGCCCCCCCACAAATTACCCCCATGATACACCGCTGCACTGATACCATCACACCCATTAAAATAATAATGTTATAGTCTAAATGTTCAGTTTTGACATGCGAAGCTTGTTATGAATGAGGTTGCCGAAAGTGCGATGTGGTGCCTATTTGAGTAAGTAGTTCAAATACTCGTGAGTTGACAATTTGTAGTCGGAAGGACTACGCCTAAGGTTGATTGTAAAGGAGTAATATTTGAAGAATGAATTGGTGAACTTATTTCTATTGTATATTGTTTTGTGTGTGTAAAATTGATATTGGCTTTGTCAAGATAAATAAATTTGTCCTTAGGTACACCCAAAATAACAATGAGCGTTTTGAGGTGACTGTCCTACTCCAATTTTACTGTTTGCTGCGTGGTAAAGGAGTCATTTATAAAGAATGATTTCGAGGATTTTATACAGAAATTAACAAAGTTGTTTATACATAACACTTAAACATATTAAGTATAAAATGAGGACATATTTAATTTTTCCACGTTTTTATTAATTATTGTCTGTTTGCTTCTTACAAATCTAAAAGTTTTTGTTGCGCCACATTTAGTATCTTATTTTTTATATATGCAGGTACGATGTTCTCATGCAGAATTATATTTCCACCCACAAATGGCAATGCGAATGATATCATATGAAAGCGTAGGACTGTTTCTGTTTTGTGTAACGGCTTTACACAGAACGAATAATAATGCATTCGTACGAGTTTTTGGAAGGGCATGATATCATGGCGGCTTGTGTTATGTTCAAATAAACATATTCAACAGTTGTAGGACTATAAAATAAACTCCTGACCCGGTATTTACTTGCATTCCTTTCGTAGTCGGTATTACGATACCAGACATTATGGACGTAATGCGTTTCGTACAATGACTGCGAAGATTCGTCATGGAGTCCCTTGTCGCACGCAGCGCAACATTTGATTTAAATGTTACGCAATTATTTAAAAAAAAAATGCAAAATTTTAATCGATTTGTTTGTATAAAGTTCCTAAAAACATCGAAAGCGCGGAAATATTTATACACGGAATTGTCCAAGTAAAGCTTGTTTAAAACGTTTATTTTTCAACGAAACTGTGTCAAGATATAATAAATTATTTTGTAATGCGCACGCGTCGTTTATTTGTCGAGTGTAAGATGCAATTAACCCCGGAGGCGCGACAATCGGCGTGTGATCGACGATACCTGTCCGCAGTCGCGCTCGCCAGTCTCACGGGAGATGTAATTTTATGGCATTGGCTTGCGCGTAACCGGCTTTGCGCCAATGTTGGGCCCAGTTTTGTGATTAAACAATCAAAGGATGTAGTTAAAAGTAGAGATTTTTTTAGATCAATACTGTCTTTGGTGCGCGATTATCGAATTCAAACATAAAATAATGTTAGCTGTAGGTTCAAGAATTAACCCTTTCTCTTTCAATCAATTAAATACATACTAAACTCAAAGTTTTTTAAGGCCTAGTCGTAGACTATATCGCACAGCTATTTGTCACACGTCAAAGATTGGCTCCAATATTGGCCCAGTTCGGCAGAGTCGTAAACAGAAACAATAAGCTGAAGCGCATTCGTATTGCGCAAGCAATTCCTATCGGCACGTGAAGCGAGACCGTTCACTTTCGCCTCCAAGCGTTTCGCACCACGCGGGGCACCTCGTTAACCGTAAACGTATTAACAATATGTTACGTCACTGTTTGTTTATTGACAGCCTCTGTGGAATAGTGTTAAGTCGTATATGAAACGAGTAGCAGCGGGTTCGATTCGTGTATACAAGTATTTTAAATTAGAGGCATCTCTTTATTGACCGATTAGGTGGTAATCCTAATATTCCACAATACTGTGGTGAATATCATTTCCTTCAGTTGCTTTTATCTTTACTTTTTCAATAGCATCATACATAATACCTTATCACACACACACACACACACACACACACACACACACTGACGCCTTTTATCCTCGAAGGGGTAGGCAGAGGCGCAACTAGTGCACCCACTTTTCGCCGTGCGTATTCCGTCCCATGATGTGATAGGGGGCGAGCCTATCGCCATATCGGGCGCAAATTCCAGACTCCGGGCTAATACTGAAGTTAAAACCCAATATCACTTTGCCCGACCCGGGAATCGAACCCAAGACCTCAGCATTGCAGTCATACCGTAATGTCGGCGGCTATATACTGCCCACTGCTGAGCAGGGGCCTCCTCTACAACTGAGAGGGTTAAGGCCTTAGACCACCACGCTGGCCTAGCGCGGGTTAGCAGACTTCACATACCTTCGAAATTCAGAGAACTTCGCAGGTATGCAGGTTTCCTCACGATGTTTTCCTTCACCGTTAAAGCGAGCGATAATTCACAAAGATGACTGACGATTTCACTCGACGTGTTTTCCGAAACATGTCTATAAATCCAACACTAAGTACATATTCTATTATATTTTACAACTACAGGCGGGCGTTTAAACCGCTGTCGTAATATTTCCGGGACTTACGTACGCGATAAAATATTTACGATGTATTGGTTTGTGAAGTTTTACCAGTGGACCAAACGCCACTTCCTATGGACGTGTTAGGGTCATAGGCAATGGAGAAAGCAGGCTTAGTTACACCTAGGCCATGCGTATATACGCAGATTTGCTATATAGCAAAGCTTAAAAGCAAAGAGAATCTAGGACGTAAATAATCTGATAATGTGAATCTTACTCAGTGGATAATGGTGTGATAAATAATTACATAACCAGTAATTATTTAAGTTACCTGTACTGTTGTTATCAGTCTGAGTCTTATTACACAATAATTGTTTGTTATCCCAAATAAAATAAAATAAATCTGAACGTTATTCAGCGTTCAAAATTGATTAAACCTATTTTTGTATAGCTATATAGACCAAAAGTAATTCGACGGGTTTATTACATTTTGACCCCACGGTCATTAAATATACGCCAAAATGAGTGATAAACGTGCGCTCACGGCACCAAACATCAATTATATACAGGAACTAAACTTCCTTCCAATTTGGGTGCAACGTGATACCGCGTTTGACTGTGAGAGCTTTTGTTTATAAGTAACACTCGAATTTCTAGGGGTCGTGTGGGTGAAACTGTGCGGACGCTAGTTCGATTCTTGTCATTATTAGTTTGGATATTTACGAGCATAAATAGTATTAAAGAAATCCTTCTGTGATTCGGAATCAACCTCGCCAATATACAACACTATTCTTTAAAAGAACTTGATGACAATATAACCGCAAAAGAACTATCGATATTTTTTTATAGATTTAAGTTGCCACGGTAATGTGCATTTTAAGATAAGTGTTTCAAAACACGACTTAAACATCTGTTAAATCTAAAAGTTCATTGTTAACATAAATATTACATATTATTCTATGTAACAATCAAAGTTACAACTCAACACTGCAGTTTGTAATTAAATTTGCAAATGTAGCATAATAAGAGAACAGCGTGGGAATAAACTAAACGCCTGTACACAGACGGAGTACAATTGAATGTGAGCTGTGGATACGAATGATTGTATCGATATGCGTTATCGATACTATGGATGCCCATACACGATATTTTGTTATCGATATTAAAGTTAAGTAAAATGTAATCGTCACACATAAGGGATAATTTACGTATCAAGCATCATCGCTGATTAATTAGTCTTAGAGATAAGAATTATAGAATTTAGAAATGACGAATCGATCTATCATTCACTCGAGTATTTAGAATCAATAAGGGACTGCTGAAATTAAATGCCCATAGAAAAAACAGTATTATCTGACCTTGTGATTGTTATTCAGCTTCAATAATACTCAATATATAATATCGATAATCAATTGTCAATATCGATACTGAGGCTCGATACTGCGGACCGTGGCTGTAGGTGCCGAATTATGCACATCGGCCGCCGGCGATAGACCCGCTTACGTTCAGTTTATGATAATGGCGCATCGATATCTGTCCAACTCGGATTATTGACTGACGGCATGAAGTGAATGCACGCTACTTATTATAGGATTTTGTGTTGCAGTGCCGGAATAAGTCGTTGGGTGAATTTGCTTAGTCTAGTAGTTTCAGCTGTTTATAAAATAAGGTATCATTCCAGGGTTATTGGTGGATATTTAGATTTGAAGTGGAGTCTGGAAATGTGCCCGGTAAATGGCAATAGGCCCGCTCCCTATTACATGGGACCTAACATAGCTGTCGAAATGTGGGTATGATACACCTCTACCTACCCCTGAAAAGGCGTGTTGCTATGTGTGCATGTATCACTATACCTATAGCCATACCTACACGGATACACAACACCAATTGAAATTGTACCTAACTCTCAATTGAATAGGTCCTAGAATTTACACCAGTTTAAGTAGGTGCAATGAATTTATGGCTTTGTGACTACGGGAGGTTATTGTCGCTTCGGTGGCGTCTGGCTCGCGCGAAACTGAAACCGATGAGATTGAATCAAAGCTTTGTTATGTTTCAACAGGTTTCGTATTGTGTTAGATTACGAGTGATGTTTTTGAACAGCAAAATTAGTGTATGTTGCTAGACTTGGGTGGAAACGGTACTTAGAAGGTTAAAACACGATTAGAAACTAATTGTAATTTATTTATTTATTGTTTAAGGACAATCAGTGGTAATTACATTAAATGAATAAAAAAATTACAAAACACTAACAATATTTTAAATGCATTAACTTCAGTTGCCACAGCATGCATCAAGATTAAGGAAAAACCAATAAAAAAAATTAAAAATAACAATTAACAATCTTAAAATTATTATATAAAAATTAATATATATTATCTAACATATTATATTTTGAGGAAATAATTTTAACTGTACTTAATATATTAAATGTTAGCAAGACAGAAGCAAAAGCATTCGTTTGTGTTATTTTATCATGTGAGGTTGAAAATACACGTTGTACATAGTAATTTAATGTATTTTATATAATGTTAATCATCATCGTTGACGGCTGACGAGGTTAAATGTTGTGCAGTAAAGAATGCGTCTAGAATTAAGTCCGCCTTTATGTACTAGTAAACAGGTGTATAAAATAAATAAACTATATAAAAGTAATTCTCAAACCGCAATAAAATCTCCTGATTATATGAGATGGATGTAATAGCCTACAATTGAAAATTCAAAATGATGACAACAAAAACGCACACAGGAAAATGCGCCGTCAAGCAGGTAATAAAAAGATGAAAGTGGTATAGCGTGTAATGCGGGATGTTAGCGAAGCGACAGTGAAATCCCGTCCGTCAATCCGATGGGTCTGCCGGCGAATTACGCAAACCTCGATGGTGTGATGGGACGTCGGATGCTAGCTCTGAGACAATCGACGTATGTGGTGCAGAGTTTGAATGCCATTCGAGTTAGTTTTATGGAGGCAATTAAAGTACTGATATCCTGGCAATGAGTGGTGTTAGTTGAAAGTCCTAGATAGATAATGCTTGATGACCTAAACTTCCTCGACGCTTTCGAGTGCCTGATACCATTTCCTAGACCAGAGTAGTTCCGTAATTCAGTTTAACGCAAATGTATGTGTACTGCATTATGAAACTGTTCAAAAGCAAATCCAATGGTTTTTCATACAAAGAAGCATCGTAATTAAGTCGTAACAGTACAGAGCATTAGCAGAGTGTCATTAGTACTCTGGTGCGGTAACGCTTTGTTTTTACGCTCACGACACGTCTCAGGCGAGGCCGAGCCGCCAGCACGCAACACCGAGGCCGGGCTGCACTTGCGAATGGCATGCGATGGTCTGCCCTTTGTTGTAAGCTGAAATAGCATAGAGATCACTGTTTTGTTTGTAGCTTTTCTTACGCAAGGGAATATGAAAAAAATATTTAAATGTTCTTTAAATATTTTTTGAATTCGCATGACAACAATTTGCAAGAAAGTTGAATTTAACAACTTCCTTGAAGATAAAATGAAATATTGGATTATGAATTCAAATTGCGATTATATTATATATTGCCTTTTTTCATTGCTTCCGTGCATATAACGTAAGTTCCGTTCGTAAGTCTTAAGTATGTGTCTTTCGTTTTTCATCTCATCGTGTTATCACCTTTAGCAAAGGTCTTAAATTCCTAACTTGCCCTTAAACCTTGATCCAAAACCAAACCGCGAACATCACACCAAACTATTCAGCCTACCCGCAGAGGCTTATTCAAGACTGAATTAACCTAAATTACCTAACCCTAACCTATGAGATACGTAATTATCCCTCACTGGCGACCTTTGAGAAGAAGATGGCGAGGTCGCTGCGATCGCTGATCACGCCGAGCCAAGGCCGATGCACTTGCATTACGGAATTTATGCTGCAATACGCATTATAGCACTACCACGGGTTTGCGAGGTTGAATAACGCAGGTTTTGTGTGAGTTGCCGGATAATCTCGTGTGCTTTTATGTGTACATTGTTATAGGGTTTAAATTACTATGTGCATTTTAATTATTACTTTGGAAAATTTAATTGTAATAGTCGTTATGTACATGTTAATGTACAGGTGGATTTATTTCGGCGGCAATCGCTGTAGTAGTGAACTTAATTAAAAAGATAAAAATACAAACGAGATAATTAAAAAAATATGAGTTTGGGCTCTTTCTATGTAGTTATTGTAATATATTCCAATGCAACATCTCATTATAATAAAAAACAAACGACGCATCCAACCCTAAAGCAATTTGACCCACCATTTTATTTCATATCGACCCAGTTACATGAATAAAATGCTATGAACACAATTTACAACGCACAGAGCACAACCCGGAAATAATAAAAAAAAATGTTTTGAAACGTACGAACAATTCCCACGCAAATTATAATGTGATTTAAATTAATTAGAATAACAAAAATCCCGTTTCGTACATCCCGGCGCTTTCGACAGCGCGGCGTTCCGGCGCGGTTGTGCGTAGCTTTTCGTAATTTCTACTCGTTTTATACCAATTGTCGAATGTTTTGAATCGGCTAGTACTCGCTGTGGTGTGAAGTGACATGCGTGATATTATGATGGATTATAGTCGTTGATTTTGGGCTACATTGTTCATACGTAATTGCTAGTAATATTTTCGGTATTTTGTTTATGTAACTGTGATATGTTGTTAAATGATGGATCCTTCTAAAGTCATTGAAGTAATTGCCACGAACAAGTCTGCAAAACTTTGGATCTTCGAGTTACTTTCGACTTAAGACCGCGACAAATAGTAGCGAGCCCACCTATCCTTTAGCGATGCATCCAATGCAAGCGAGTGCATATAATGAATCACCGCGCAACACTGCCACTCGCACTTGACACACTTCCAAACAAAGAAGTAGGAACTCGACGCAAATGAATGCCCGTGAGCCTCGTCTACTTGATTATGTCAATTTGTTTTTGTACCGTACTGTTTGTTTACGTCCTTTGTTACGGAATATGTACGAATGAGTGTTGTCATCGATGTTGCTTTGATGCCAGTTAAGGACAAGTTATTATTCATTTAATTTGAATGTTAATGTGTGTAATATAAGGATACTGCGTCAAACTTCCTATTTTTAGCAAAAATTATTTTCCTCACGCATCGAAAAGTTGTTTACTAATCTCTGGCTAGGAATTAAAAAGCTCTGTTCTATTGACTCAGTTTACAGCTACCATTATTTTGATAATATCCTTACTATGGACCACCCATACACTGGGTCCACCCATTATACTGGTGGTAGGTCTCTCTTTATGTAAGAGGCCGTCTGGATGGGTACCACCGCAATGTGTATTTCTACCGCCAAGCAAGAGTGTGCATGCACTGTTGTGTTTCGGTTTGAAGGACATTGTAGCCAGTATAACTACTGGACATAATGAGACTTAACATCTTATGTCTCAGGATGACGAGCGCAGTGGAATGCCACACAGTACTTTGTAAGTCTAGGTGCTGGATGGTGTTGCTACTGTTTATGGGTGGTCGTATCGCTTACCATCAGGCGAACGGCATGCTCGTCTCGTCATTCAATGCAATACAAAAAAAAAAAACGTACCTACTGTATCCATCTGCCTACTGTCATACTTGCCTTTAGAATTACTATCGGCATCAGAAATCCTAGGTCCTATACACAACACGCGGTCCGATGTTTGCGTAGTGTTATCGCAGGACGCGGCAAAGTTATCAGTGCAGTGCGGAGCAACGGCCGAGTATTTTGTTAATTTGCACCCGATGCGTGACACCCGAGCTGATAGTGTCGTTGCTGTTGCGATATCTTGTACCTCTCCGGCCTCTCTCTACGGTTGGTACAAATAGCTTAAGAAATGTGTTCGTAATAACTTGAAAAGGATCTAAGTTTGTTATTAGTTATTGGTTAAAGAACTTACGCACGCATACTCACGCATTTTATGCCCGAAGGGGTAGTCAGAGGCGCAACTAGTGCACCCACTTTTCGCCGTGCATATTTCGTCCCATGATGTGATAGGGAAAATTTTGTATGATGATTGACAGACTACAAGATTCGGCAGTATTTAAAGCCTTGCTTTACACCAGTGAGCTTTACCGGCGAACCTTACACTGTTAAACAAATCGATCAGGGCCTTCATCGTTACAATTTTATTGTCAGGAATAAAATGAACGCGCATTTCCTATTGCCCGTAAAAATACATCGCCCATGTAATATTTTCTATTGATTTTCAAAACGAATACTCCGAAAACTGCCTATTCCATGCATTGGTGAAGTGTCTTTGCTCTCATAAATACACGCTAACATTACGGTTATTCAACAAGTACCGCATCGTCAATAATTTTTAGCCGCGCTTCAAAAAATTCGAGGAAAACCACACGGCTGACCACCATGCGCATAAAGCAAAAAAATACAAAGCAATTTTTTCCAACAGCGCGACGAGTAAAAAAAATACAGACAATTTTAGTCACGTTATTCGATCTGCATTGTCATATTACATTTTGGAGTAGAAATGAGGAAAATTGTCATGTCATTGTTTAGTTTTGCGTATATTTTTTATTTTTCAGTGTTAGCGGTATTCTGTGGACGATTGACGATTGTGTGACGACGATACGGCATTTAAAAAATAATTGAATCTGATACTTTCAATGTAGCGAATTATTTCAATGCTCTAGAGATTTGCTTGTACGGTTTTTTTATTAATTGTAGTGGTGTCACGGTGTTTTCATGCCTGTCTGATAGTTTTGTGAAGTTGGTTTGGGTCTGTGAGGTGTAATAGATTACGATAAGATAGGGTGTAGACGAATTTGTTGCTTGTTTTGCGATACATTTTTATTCAAAAGAGGAAATTATGTAATTTTAGGTGGCAACTTGCATAGGTTGTACGCTAATTGTTCCATAAAAAAATGCGGATCTTCTAACATCGTCTAGTAAAAAATCCGTCATCTTGGGTTGCCAAAAC
Organism: Sphinx pinastri; assembly: GCA_947568825.1. Taxonomy (NCBI): domain Eukaryota; kingdom Metazoa; phylum Arthropoda; class Insecta; order Lepidoptera; family Sphingidae; genus Sphinx; species Sphinx pinastri. Next base: position 3,173,374 of record OX387623.1, read on the forward strand.
TCTCTTGATCTTAGTTGTAACTTATCCCGGCTGTATAGTACTAATGGGTATTTACAAGCTCTCTGTTTATTCTGTGTGTAATTTTGGGTAGCATGACGTCACAGCAGGCCAGACTAGCCCGGCCATACCATCGGCCAAGGTTACAACTTTTTATCGCGTTCACCTAGATTCATGTCTTTTTTCAGGCCATTGTTTTTTGCTGTTTACAAACACGTTTGTGACATTGAATAATGATTTACACATGGCACTGATATGATATTTAAATTATATTCAGAGGTATTGTTTTTTTTATGTTTTTGAGTTTGTAAAAAAATTAAGAATTTAAAATCTATTGATATTAATGTTGGGCGGATGTTATTTGGAATTCTAAATTCTTATTTTATGCAATGCACTGCAATCAGCCCTGTATTATATACTCCCCACTACTGAGCAAGGGCCTCCTCTACTACTGAGAGGGGTTAGGCCTTAGTCTACCACGCTGGCCTAGTGTGGGTTGGCAGACTTCACATACCCTCGAAATTCTTATGAAGAAATCTCAGGTATGTAGGTTTCCTCACGATGTTTTCCTTCACCGTTAAAGCGAACGGTAATTGATAAACAATACACACGTAGCTTCGAAAAGTCAGAGGTGTGTGCTTTGGCTTTTGAACCTCCGGACATTGTCTCAGCAGACCGTTCCCTTCCCAACTAAGTCTATTTATTTTATAAATATATTTATCATATATGATAAATATATATATTTATTTATTTTATTTATCTTTAATGGTCTATACGATGCCTTATTTTTTCTCTCACTAACAGATTCCCGTCTATCCATTCAAGTCACTCTTCCTCTAATGCCGCGAAAGGAAATATATCTATAACTATTTATACATACAACTCAGTAGCACGAACAAAGAATTTTACACATTCATACAATTTAATTACTAATTTCACGCAGTAATTAAAAATATCGAAGATATTCCAACCCGGTCAGCGTAGAATGCCTTTCCAAACATGTACAACTTATTGGCCATTATATTTGCTGTCATACCATAACTGAGAATGGTATTTTAATGGAAAGGAACTGGTCAACTGCAACGCAGAATTGTTTGACGAACTGGATTCCATGGGATTCATGTAACACATAATATCAATGATTGCTAAGTAATGGTCAGATATGGTGAGTAATTAAAAACTACAACGACAGCAAATCTTAAATCAAAACCTACACGCAAACCTTCATAGGAAATTGTAGAACGTTATAACCAAGTTAAAATGCTACATCGACTAACAAAAAGCTCCTTTCCATCGGATATGAAACAAGTGGAGGCTCTGTAGAGACAAAGCATTCGCTGTGGATTCGCTTATTTCCTGCCCAGACGTTACAGGAAACGCGCTGACTGAAGCGGAGCTTGCCGTCTTTCAAGATGTGGCTTTCGTTACAATTGCGGTTATGCGAAATTAAAGGACATACATTATGTGTGATACCTATGTATTATGTGATTTCGTCGGGGATAGTGCAAAAGCGCGTATGTAGCATTGGTAAATACCGCGTAAGTGAACGAATAAAAGTATAGTATTATCAGTCATAAGTTTAGTATCATAAGTATCAATTTCAATTAAACTTTTTTTCGTCACATACGCCGTATTTACCAATGCTAGGATACGCGTTTTTGCACTATCCCCGACGATGTGTCATTATTCATTAGGTTTAATTTGGTTCATTGAATGTCGTTTTCGTGCTTTCGTTGTTGCAAATTTATATTTGTGAAACAAAATTTTGTTGGGATAACATGTCACTTTTAAAACTGCATTTTTATTTGAATCTTTATTCTTTGAAGCTTATGTTAGCTGTCTTATATATACGAACTTACGTTACGTTCAGATGTTAACCAAAAACACCAACACAATATCCAATGTTGAATTCACTAATGGTAATTTAATACTCGAATATTCCCGAGGCAAAACGGCGTAGCCTGCAAGGCTTAGCGCGACAATCTAACAAACAATTCTAGGTATTGATAGGCCCAGCAAAGATAAGTGGATTTTGAAATTTCAATCAGCAAAAGCGGCCGAACTATCGGTGGAACGTTTATCGCTGCCTCGATGCGATTTGAAAAGGAAATTGAGTTTGCGAATGTTTTGTTAGTTGGGCGTTGTCTTATCTGACGTGTATAGCGTTTTCTACTATTATCGTTACGGTTTGTGGTAGGATTATTGAGGTTGTTAGGACTTATCTGCCTCCGTTTGTAGCGAAATAGCTTTAAAAGCGTTGGGATCTATATTCTTGCCTCGTGATCCGCAAAAAGCTTATGATACTTTCGTCGATATTTTGAACAAGGCCGCTGATAAACATATCCCATTTATTAGGCATAATATGGGTCCTTCGGATAAATTTCAACCTAAATCTTATTGGAATCCAGAAATATCAAAACTTGTTGCGGAACGTAGATTAGCCTTAAAATTATTTAGAAGGAATCCAATTCCACAAAACTTAACCTTTCTTCAGGACAAAATTCGAATAGTTCAGCTCAGCATTAGAAGGGCAAAGAGTGAAGCCTGGTTTCAATTTTGTTCTTCTGTAAATGAAGTTACTTCGCATAAGGAAATGTGGCAACGAATGAGATGGTTAAAAGGTATAAGATCTCCGAAACAATACGTTGATCACGAGTCTGCTTATAATTTACTTTCTAGTCTCTCCCCCGATTATGTTTCTGCTCCTAGTCCTCCCTTTAAAAAATCAAATGCCCTAATTGAGACATCTTTTTCTCTGTCCGAGCTAGATCGTTGCATTAAATCTAAAGACACTACTCCAGGTTATGATAATATATCATTTTCAATGTTGAAAAATTTACCCCCCAATGGAAAAATACTTTTAATTTCTATATTTAATTTATTGTTTTCTACAAGTTACGTTCCTATACAATGGCGCTATATCCGTATAGTTCCAATCCCAAAACCTGGTCGTGCACCAAATTCAGAATCTTCCCTTCGCCCCATCTCATTAATGTCCTGCCTCTGTAAAGTATTCCATTCTATAATTAATTACAGACTCGAATGGTTCCTTGAGAAGAACAAAATTTTTGCTGAAGAAACTACTGGTTTCAGAAAATATAAATCCTGTTTGGATAATCTTAGTTGCCTTATTACAAGAATTCAATCCGGTTTTTCCAGCGATCTTATTACTTTCTGTTGCTTTATTGACATAGACAATGCATACAATAACGTAAATATTACAAATCTCTTACTCAGCTTGGACGATTTGGGTGTTGGAACAAAAATATGCTCTTACTTGTGGAATTTTTTAAATGAAAGGTTTTTGAATATCCAGATTGATAATTTTAAAACTATAACTAGAAGTACAAATCAAGGTATAGCACAAGGTGATCCCTTGTCACCCCTGTTATTTAATATTGCAACGCACAAAATATGTAAAATAATTAAAAATGTTTATATTTCCCAGTATGCTGATGACTTTATTTTATATGTTTCGTCACAAAGCGTTAATTTTGCCAAAATCAAGCTTCAATCGGCATTAATTCAATTAAACAATCAATTAAATAATATAGGACTTCAAATATCATTAAGAAAAACGAAAGTTTGTGTTTTTAAGAAAGGCCAATTTAGAGATAATTTCACAATTAGATTAAATGATATGCCAGTTGAAGTTGTAAATGTAATTAAATATCTAGGACTTTGGCTGGATCGTTCCCTTAGATGGTATAAACATATAGATGAAACAGTTGCGAAGGTTTCTAAGTTTCTTAATGTTTTTAAGGTTTTAGCAGGATCTGATTGGGGAGTGCACCCAAAATTTTTAAGAGTTCTATATATTTCGCTGATACGTAGCAGATTAGATTATGGCAGCTTTCTTTACAGTAATAGTAGTAATACTAATTTGTACAAATTAGATAAAATCCAAAATTGTGCTATGCGAATTATTGGGAGATTTATCAAAAGTACTCCTGTACACGTCATGGAAAGTGAACTCTGCTTGCCACCTTTGTTCATTCGGAGACGTTATTTAGCAGGAAAATTTTTGCTCAAATGTAAATCTTTGACAAACTCTCTGAATACACGGACTCTGGGCGAACTTGTATCCCTTTGTAGTAATCGATATTGGACGAATAGAAAGCTGCCTGATCTAATAATTTCCTACAACTTTATAAATTCATTTGAAATGCACTCTTCAAACCAACTTGAGATGTATTCTATGGACACATGGATAAGTAATTTTAATTGGAGTAATATTATAAATTGCAACATTGACGGTATCACTAAAGCTAAATCTTTCTATAATATTTATTTTTTGAAAAATTTATGTATTAATTATCTTGGAAATCTTTACTCTGAATTCTATTGGATATATACTGATGGTTCTAAATCAAGAGACGGCGTCGGCGCGGCTTTTTACGATCCACAACTCAATGTGTCCGTTAAATTCCAAATCAATCCTTCACTTTGTATTATGTCGGCTGAACTAATTGCAATTTCAGAAGGCCTATCTTACTTTTCTTCGTTGCCTGCAAAGAAATTAGTTATTATAACGGATTCGAAAAGTTCACTTCAACACCTGGCTCGGCTCAACTCGGCCATCCGAGGCACTCCGATAGCCTATCTAATAATGAATATAATTTCACAGTTAAATAATCAATCGAAATCTGTCGTCCTTCAATGGCTTCCATCACATATCAATATTGATGGAAACGTAATAGCTGATAATTTAGCAAAACAAGCAATAAGTGACGGTATTCCTCATTTCATGTTGCCATGTCATTTCGAAATTGTAAGACATCTTAAAGTTAAGTGCTTTGATATTTGGAATGAATATTTTGACAAGAGGTGTAAAGAAAAAGGTATTTGGTATAGAACGATCCAGCCAAACCCTTGGAAAGTTCCATGGATCGATAACAAAATTTTAAACAGGAACGATACTGTAATGGCACTTCGATTGCGTTCTGGACACCTTCCATCCAATAAATTTAAATATCTCATGGGCAAGTCTACATCACCTAATTGTCCCAGCTGTGGTTTAGTAGATGATGTGTATCACATTCTGATGGAATGTGTTCGTAACCAATCACATAGAATAAATAATAATACGAGTAATATAGGAGATTGTAACGCTATATTAAGCTTACCCTTAAGTGATCATGCCAAGTTATTTTATAAATTAGCTTATATAAGATTAAGAAATATGTAAATTTAATAGTTATATTATAGGGGCGTCATTATCGCATCAGCGATAAAGTTCCTAAATAAATTGAAAAGAAAAAAAAAAAATCTGCACGATAATACGCGGTATTTACCGATGTTAGTTACGCGGTATTGCACTATCCCTGACGATATGGCTATTTCCAGAAATTATTTATTAATGTTCTTCAGATTTATACATAATATTCTTAATACGTAGCTGTAGTTTTTACACGTAATGTCTTAGAAAATGGTTTTTATATCTCCCTCTAATATATTATTAAAAATAGATCTTTCGTTACCATCAACCTAAATTTTTTCAACCAATGAAAAGGCGACGCGGCCGTAAAATCCTGTCTTTTGTAAACTCGGCCGTGAAAAAAGTTAAAAGCAGTTTGTATAGTATAACATCAAAATCAATTGAACTGCGTTTGGGAGCGTCACGCGGGGTGCGCCCGGTAACCTATTTCTATCTAGCTAGCAACAAGGCCATAGCACTTAATAATAAGCGTCAAAATAGCTCGGCAACACGCACACATCAACGTTGTAACATCGCGTAATGAACTGTGCGAACAACTACGCAATCCTATGAATATAAAACGCGTAAATAAATAGCAGATGCGCGAAAAATTCACCCCGCTACGACGACACTTAGCATAATAATCGCGAGGGTGACGCGGGGAGGTAATGTAGTGAACGGGGGTGCGCGCCCCCCTCGCTGACACGATTCTCACGCGACGCGACTTCCTTTCAGTCCGCAAATGAATGGATACAGAGTAATGACGTAAATACGTGTGACATAACGGCTGTGACGCCTTGGCCAGCTCGGCGCGGCGGACGCTTGCCCGTCGAACCGGTCGCTGCGACCGCGCGCCGACCGACGACCGCGCATTGTTCCCCATCTATAAATTGATAATTGTCTTACGACGTTTCGCTCAATGGATTCACTTTCTTTACGTTACGTTGGTACGGACGCCATTGTGAGTTATATAGCAGGCTATTTTTGCATTTCACGTGTAGGTTATGTTGTGTCATATGTGTCAAGGGAGGTCATTAGGTATTACTTCACAGTATACACGAAATCAGTACTATTTTAACTCGAACCGTAATCTTTGTGAAGACGATATGAATATAATGTATCGGTGTAGGTACCTAATTGGTTACATTAACGTATAGGTGAGCATAGGTTTTTTCACTAGTTACAGTATTCTGGTTAAATGTTACCGATATTTAGCATAAAAAAATAGTTTTTTTTCCATCTTGTTTATACATCAGAAGTTGTAAACCTGTTTTCCTGACATGCCAAAATACTGCCGCAGGCACTATTAAGTATACACTCAGTATGATAATATTAATATAATAATCTTTAATAAACGACAATTTCAAGTCTCCGAAATAAAATGACAGGGCGGCTGCAGGCCGGGCACATATGCGCGCCACGGGGTACCTCGACCCCCCGGGCGAATTTGACAAGGATTTAAATCCCCCAGAGAGAGAGGAGCCCTCGTTTCGTGATCAGTTTCTAGCGCTCAGCCATATAATATTGCATTTCGCTTCGCCCAAGCATAAAGGAAACATAAGAGATTTAATTTGAATGTATTTTAACTTTTATGACTCATGTTTTATCGTAACTTAAGTATAATATTAATCAAAGGTTGTCTGGAAGACATCGCCGATAGCGATAAGATCGGAATACCTTTGGTTATTAATAAATGGTTATGTTCGATCAGTCATGAAAGTTAGTTATTTGATTTAGTTATGGTTATGATTTATATGCTTTGATATAAGTAGTTGATAAAGGCCACGTTCTATCTATCACGATGATTGAAACAAAGTCAGTGGATGAAACGATTTTGCCAAAAAAAAACAATAAATTTTGCATGTTTACGACCGCTCCTTTGTGATACATTTCTAACATCAAACATGTAATACAAATCTTATAGTTTACTAGTTTTCTGCTCCCGGGACAAAAAGTAGCCTATGTGTTAATCCAGGACATGATCTACTCGTGTGCCAAATTTAATCTAAATCCGTTCAGTAGTTTTTGAGTTTATTCGTTACAAACATACTTACATACAAATCTTTCCTCTTTATAATATTAGTATAGATCATGCGTAGTTGGCTGGTTTACCCGCACTAGAATATAATTAATGGACATTCATTCTATCAATAACATTTAGCAGACTGACATATTATTTTTATTTATATGCCGGTTTTATTGAAACATCAATTGCTATCAATAGATAAAGTTATTTGCGAAATAAACTAGTCAACATGTCGTGAGACATGAATTAAAATAGACTATTTCTATACAAAAACAACTCAATTCTGCCACTTTATAGTGCACCCTTGATAAAATTTGCCATGTAGTTATTACACCCAATCTCTCAATACAGGGGTGTGTAATCAATGCGTCCCCTCGTGGGTCGCGCGGGGGCCGGCCCGTCATGTGCGTCCGACGTATCCATTTGTGCTTTTGTACGCCCACTCATTATGCGCGCGGTGCGTCGCCTCGCGTGACACGATCTACTGCATCTGATGTTTTGTTCTATAATTATAGGGCGAATGATAAGGAAGAGATTTTAAAAGGATTACAATATATATTTTAGTTATAAAAGTTTCTTAATTGTTATATATATAATACATTATTGTTATTCGCTAACTTCAATCGAGTCTGATAGGAAAGAATAAAATTAAAAAGAATGTTCTTAATGTCTTGTTTTTTTTTCAAATATAAGTAAAATCACACTAGAGGTAGAAAGTATTTGAACTTTCTCAAGGGTATTCAAAGTCACGAGCGATGGGCCATTAAAATAAGACCACCTATTGTTACTTTTAGTTTCTTTACAAAGCTGAACAAACGCGAACTCAACCATAAATCAGAATAACAACCCTCTACCGTAAATAACATGTTCTACGTGTACATTAAATTAGTTACTCAAATTAAAATAATTTTTAAATAGTTAAATAACAAAAGCTACGTAACTAACAGTAATTATCCGTAGCGGTCGCTACGTAATTAGCGGCATAGTATTGCATAGTAATTTCCCAGAACAATTAGCATTGACGCTGCGCGACATTTCCGAGAAAACACCGAGCACGCAACCTTCCGTAGTAGAGTGCGCGACAATGGCACGAATTTAGTACCGGCGAACGACGATTCGGGTACGATGCCTCCCCACAACAAATATTTATGTGTCTACGTTTGGATATGGCGGGGAAACAGAGAAGTTACTTAGCTGTTGTTAAGTTTATGGCTTTTCGCAACTTCTTCGCTTTCACGCAAAGCACTTGTATTTATAATATATTGATGCATGTTTAATATTCCCATAAGAGGTATGAGTTTACAATAGATTTTTTTATGTATTTATAGATTGTTAGTTATAATGTTCTCTTCATTGCAGAAAAGTTCTTTGTCAAATAGTGAGTCACGTAATTTTAAAATAAAACTGTTCACTTCATAAAAATTAACACCTGATTTCAAACGCAGCATGCTAATGCATTAATAAAGTGATAATTATTAAAGTACGATGCAACACGGTCATTATCAAAGCGTAAGGCGCGATGCACTGGGTTCGTTGACAGCAGCCCGGCCGTAGGGCGACACGCTATGCTCGCCTGCTCGTGCAGCGCGTTAATTTGCCCCCCGATAGCATCGCACTCGATGCGCCCCTGGTCACGCTCCATCGACAGCCGTACTTCAGTTATTGTTAGCTCGCGACCTTTCAAACGGGTTGAATTAAATAACATTTTTTTGAATTTTATTTTGACTTTTTTCAAGTGTCAATGTCTTGCCCTTGATTTTCAGTATTAATTTTGACAGACGTGGATGATGACGTAGCCGCGTTTTGTTACTTTTTAAAACGAATTGAACTAAACGTATTAGGTATATCTCGGAATAATAACTAATGTTATACTGAGGGGTATTTATTTACTCGCTGTAGAGGCCAAATTCTTGTTTACAGTACCCGGCACAGCACACCCTATCGATTTAGCTATATTTGGCTATAGTTAGCTGTAGCTATATAAAATAGTTAAAGCCCGAGCTGAGACGTCTAGAAACTCTTAAACAGCTATAAATATTCTAGCTGAAAGGCCTAATGCGTAAGCCGGTCTATCCGGTGAATAAGTAAACTGAAATCCGTCAAAGGCAAACAACAGAAGTCCATTTGATGAGAATTAATATGCATCAAAACAAATTTAGCCTGATCGAGACCTCTACAATCCTTTCGGATGTGAAATAACATTAAAGTTAAGTAGCTAAATGATTTAGATGAGCGAATTAAAGTCGGTTTGAGACATTCGATTATGGCCCGTAGTTAAACAAAAATGTTTTTTACGAATACCGTTTGCAAAGGCAATAAAAAAAGAGTATTTATACCTTTTAAAATAATAACTTCAAATTACCTTCACAAAATGACGTATTTTAACTTATAATATTCAAATTTATAAATACATAAAAAGTTAATATAGAGAAAGAGTGCAGAAAAATAAAAATTATGTACAATATGTGTTACAAATATATTAAATTCCACTGGAAGATCATATTCACTAAATTAAATTTCAGACATGTCACATAAAATATAAATAAGTTAATGTTAAAATCGATTGTTAAAGTAAGTGTCAAGAGTATTTTAATTAAAACAGAAACACACCGGAGGCAACAGACAATGAAATTTTGTATGAAACTTAATTAACATAAGTACACACGGCTGCACATTTTTAATGAACAATAAATACGAGAAGAAAGGCAAATTATGCGCTTTTGTTTGGGATACGTGATAAAATACACTTTATTACTAGTTATATTGAACTATTATCGTTAAATTACGTTTAAAATATTTTAAATTTTGTTTTATTTCATTATAAAAATACTATTATATGTTACTGAATATTTTCTCTGAGTTTAATGGTTATTTAATTGTATGCAAGAATTTATTTTGAAGGTAAGAAATGTATTTTATCCTTCAAAAGCGGAAATGGCAATTAATTTGATAGTAACGGCGCGACGAATAGGGGCAGACTTTAACTATTTAGATACTCTTAGACGTGAGTATCTATGGTATGGAAAGATATTCTGTGTTTTGGTTACTTCTTCACGACCACGGAACTTTTAGTTTAAATAGTTAATTAGAGAATTTACATTGTTAAGCTCATATCATATGTAACACATGCCGGATGAGGTAGGCTAATTTATAACTAGTGCAGCCATGGCTTGCCGAGCGTATTACCCTCAACTGGCCCTTAGCCCCGAACTGGGAATCGAAACCATAACCATACAACCATAACATCACTTTCTTGTCTGTTTTACAAAATTCTGAATACCATTTCGAAAAATATGTTTCCAATGACCAACCTCCTAATACCCTATAATCTCTGAATCACTCATGAAGTCCACACAACAAGTACACGCATCAAACTCATGACACGTGAATGGTGCAGAATGTCGAAGTGACATTAGATTCCAATGCGGCATCGCATCGGCGCGCGGTGCGGACTGCGACGTGTAGTGCGCTCGGGTGAACGACCGAAATCGGCGCGGGCGCGACCTTGCCTGCCGCCGCCTCACCTACATACGCCGCAGCGGCGCACCAAAAGGCCACTTTTGCTTTCGACAATTCGCAAAAAATCCAGCCTCGCATCTTTGTTTCATTCGGCGTCAGATGACGCGGCTAGACTTGTGTTTATTGCATCCATGTTGCTCTATTTGTGCGCGTATGAATGGGTTTGTACGGTCGTAATTTGTAAAAACATTGTTTATTGCTTTTATTTTTTATATACATGTATAAACGCTTAATTTATCTCTTGACATTTAAAACCGGAAAGTTATCAAATCACTGTTCAAAGAATATCACCTCACCAATTAAAACTTGAATCAAGCGTAATGATGTTCGATATCAAATTAAAATCCACCGTTAAACTGAATTCTTCAGCGAGAAAACTTCTTAAAAAATTGGGTCAATTACTGACAAAGCTCGCTGCGACGTGCGAAGACGGTGGAGAAATGCAACCCCAGTCACGAGCGATGTGGCTTCACAAAGGGCGAGGGTGCACCCTTGATACGCGACACCACCCGCGCCCGCGCCCCGCCTCGTCCCCTCACTCCCGCGCGTTCAACAAAACTCGCGGCATCCGCTACCCACCGCCGCAACCACAAAGCTCATAATCGCACACAACTCGGCCGCGTCTCTGAATTGTGTTATCCGATTTTACCTGTGGATCTCGACCCACAAAGGACCTGAAACGTGTTTCGCCCGAGATTGTCCGCAGAATAAACATTTCACGTGAAGAAGAGTCGCGTTACACGGATAGATAACCAGCCGTTGCACCGCGCAGGAATAACGTCACGTAGACGCCAAGCCGGCGCACGTATGATTGATACCTACCACCGGCGGCGTCTCTGCCGTGAATGTATAATAGCACTCAAATAATAAAAAACATTTTACCCGAACGCGTGAACATTGAGTAAAATAGTGAGTAGAATCGTCGGGTCGCAGTGTGCAGTCGTGCAACGTGCGGCCGCGTCGGCCGTACGTGCGGTGAATGTCACGAGGCCGAAAATAACAATGTGTGTGTTCGATCCGGACGGTCGTTCGGTCAGTGCAGTCTCGTTGCGTCACTGCACTGGACCGCGGGGCATTGCACCTTGCGTCGTCGCTCGCTCGCGACGAGGAGCACTCAGAGTTCCGACCCTCCCTCTCGCTCACCGCGTCTCTCTGAGCTCGCGCGCGCGATCGATCCCTACTATCCAACAGCTGATTTGTTGTTAAAGTGTGAACGTGAAGTTTAAAGATCTAACCATATACAGCCGTGCACTCTCGCTGGTGGCGACCGCGTTCAACAGCCAGGAACTAAACTATCGGTTCATCGTTTTATGTAGGAGCGCTCATACCTACATGTGTCGTTACAGTAATTCGTTGCTTGTGAGTTAGTTGTCAGTCTTTGTTCATTTAACATGCCACGACGTTGTGGCAGTATACGGCTTCACGGTAGTATGCCATCCGTCCATAACAGTGTATATTTGTTGTTTCAGCGGCGTGGCGGTGCTGAGTCCGACGGAGAGTAGCGGCTGCAGCGGTAGCGATATTACGGAGCCGCGCTCGCCGCGCAGCCCCGAGTCGTCGAGCGGCACCGAAGAGGGCGCGGGAGCGCGCATGCCGCCGTGGGCGAGTGACCCGGCGCCGCCGGCTCCGCGACGCCTCGCGGCCCAACCGGCGCCCGTCCGCCGCGCCAACCCACCCGTCCACCGCCGTATCACCGAATACTTTAACCACAAGATGAAGCCGCAGAACGGCCTCAAGCGCGACACCACCGCGCCCACCAACGATGACACCAAACGAAAGTGCCTACCCAAAAACGGCGTCACTCACGACTTGGAGAAATATATCTCTTATTTATCGCAGACGCTTAGCCCCAAAGTGTTGATGGACGTGGGGAAACAAGCGGACCCCTTACGAAGACCATCCGCGTCTGCTGTTAACGGCTTCGCGGACGCGACCAAACCGGCCGATCTCAGTAAATCAACATCCAGTTCGAACGTTAACGGTATCGTCGACTTCAGTAGGTCCAAGGACAGCAGTGACAGGATGCATACGACGATGAACGGTTTTGTTGCAGTGCGGCATGTTTCAGAGACACTCTCCAAGGAGAGGCCACCGGGCGCGCTTCTCAACGGGCTGGTAGACGGCAAGAAACACGCTCTCGAAACAAAAACTACACCGGACCCATCCGCCAATTGCATCATGCCTTTCAACAAGAAAATTGGAGAACCTACCAAACGCAAAATCCCAATTCCTGCTTCAAATGAAATGCTCAACATGAGGATAGCACCTGCGACCTCTGTCAGTCAATCACCAAAAAAACTAGCGACTTCCAAACCGGAATCTTTCAGAATTAATGGTGTCGTGAGTTCAACGACCAAGCTAGATAGCAGGATGAATGGAGTCACCTGCGGATCAAACAATCTCAGCTTAAATCCGATCACTTCGAAACCGGTGCCGGCAAAAAAAGATGCGTCCAAAAAAACCTCGATGACGGCCAAAAGAACAAATCGAAAATCATCTGCGTGCATTGCGAACAGTAAAAACTTGACGTGGTCGAAAGCGAACAATTTAAAACAAGTTCAACTTCAGCAGAAACAAAACTGTGTTAACTCCATTCAAAGTGCTTCAATGAAACAGAACGGGACTGATATTAGTGCCGCGACCAAAATGAACATACCGAACGGAGTTCGACAAGTATCGATGACGATGAATGGGGGTTTAGGCAATTTAAATGTACCTGTTACTAACCTGCAGAACTGTCACCAAATTAACATACCGCAGCCTTGTAATGGCACTGTGCCGTCGAATAATATACCCTCGTTTGTCGCTGTACCTCAAAACGTAATGCTCACTACATTGAGAATACCTCAAAATGGTTTACCGGCGCATACATTAGGGCAACAGAACAACATGACAGCCTTCAATCGGACAAACGTCAATGTGTCAAGCCCAACAAAATTGAGTGGCCAGTTAGTTTTTCCGCTTATGCAAAATATAAACGGAACGGTCGTTCAAATACCTAATCTAATGGCGAAAGTGCCCAACTTCGTTCTTCCTCAAACACCACAGTTGACAGCGCAGAGACAGGATCACATGCAAAATCAACAGGCAGCGCAAATTCTCATAAACGGTACACTGTTGAAGCTGGCCAACACCATGACATCGACGTATACGAATGTGAATAAAGCTGGTCCGGTCACGAGTCAGTCAATCCCGGTGATGAATAAGAACGTTCCCGGGCTACAGACTGTCGGCGTGACAGTTCAATCGAAACCGAATTATACTGTCAATCTTAGCCACTCGGTTCTCATGCCACAACCAGGTTTTATTGTCACTTCAGTGCCAAATATAAACGTGAAAGAGACCTGGAGTTACTCGGGAACCAACACCGCGTCTTCCTTGCAATCAACGTGCTCAAATCGTATAGCGAACCATCCGCCGCCTGTGTTGGCGAACTTCGCTACCCAGGCGCTGCACGCAAGTAGTATACCCATAGCGCCTGTAAAACCGCCCGATAATCCCATCCAGGGCACCGATCCACCTAGCAGCACGGTCAAGGAGCCGGAGATGGGTGAAGTGACTACTCCAAAGTGTGATATACCTTGGCTGTCTAAAAATGTTAACAATAATATTGTTCCATTAGTAACTAATAAAATAAGCACGAGGCCTTTCGCACAAGTAAGTAGCTTATCAGATAAATTAGAAGAGTTAGTGACAGATAAAATTAAGGAACATAAAAGCGACGAGAGCAAAGATGAAACGAGAAAAGAAAGTGTGGTCGAGGAACTGAGAAAAGTGGAAGAAGTAGCGAGAAGAGAAGAGACGATATTCACGCAAATAACAGTGCTGAAGGATGTTTCATCGAACGTGCACAACGCTGTGATAGAGACGAACTTTTGTAGTACGACCACCGAGTCAGAGTCAGGGATAGGAACGGATAAATCGATAGACTCTCCGAGCGACTCCCAAACAAGTAAAGAATGTGATGAAGATTCTACGCTGTCGTTAAGTGTTAGCGTGTGTTCGGTGGAGATTCAAAGCCAGAAGAGTCCGATCCTGAAGCAGCCGAAGACCCTCCGCTTCCCGCCAAGGAGTGCGACCAAGACGGACAGCAACCAACGGACGACGAGCACCGATACTACGACCACGGTCAGCGTGTGCCTGTGGGAGAACTGCAAGAAGGAATTTGAGAGTGATCCAGATCTCTTGGACCACTTACAAGTGAGTTGATACTTTATTAACCAAAGGGATACATAGCTATCAACAGATCTTTTATTTTCCGAAAGTAGCGACACGTCAACTACAAGATTTTTTAATTACTTGAATTTATTCTGGACGCTACGTAGAAATTTTTAGTATTTGTAAATATCTAGTACTGCGGTATTAACATGCTTTGTTACCTCGGAATTTAAGCTTACATTGAGCATCAATCACATCAAGGGCTTAATACTTCCCACTAATGAAAATATAAATTATAATTCACTAAATTATAATTTAATATTAGTAAATAAAGTATTCTGTGAGTAAACCCTTGGTCACTTACAGAATGCCCACGTGGAGACCCAGGCTGGGAAGGAGAACTACGTGTGTCTATGGGAGCAGTGTAAAGTCCGCGGAAAACCGTCCTGTTCACGCCTTTGGCTCGAGCGTCACGCGCTGTCCCACGGTGGAAACAAGCCCTTCAAATGCATCGTCGACGGCTGCGAGCGTCGCTTCTCCACTCAGGTATAATTACGTTCCATTACACTTACCATTAGCATCGCTTGTACCATCCATGCTCGGATTCGCTACTAGAGTTGAGCCGTCTTGGATGGTATTGGAAGTGAAACTTCAATAGCAGTTTCGAATTGACGGTCACGTCTTAAAGTGTACTAGAAAACAATTTTGGAGATTGACTTCCTACTGAGATTTCACTTCAACTATGCTTGCGAGGGTAAGATATAATATTTGTTTATTTCTTTATGCATTTACAGCATCGGATGAAGTTCAGATAATGTATAATAGAATAAGGCTTTCTTAGCTCCTTATGCTATAATTTATTAGGTATTTTTTCTTTGTGTAATGTTGTGAATAAAATGTATGTGGGGCGTTGGAGTAATGGTAGGGCGAATATTGATAATTGTATAAAAAAATGGGCATTAAATAAGAGGTCTTCAACGTAAGCAAAAGCGTTGTCTGGAAGTCTATTTCTATTTCATTTTCAACAATTGATGTTTTGTCTACTTTGATCCAGATGTCTTGATGGTGAATCCATAATTGGATTTTCATTATTATTAGTCTTAAGATATTTTTGTGTACAACGTAATTGGTGTCATACATGTCGTCTTGAGTTATTACATCCCATTTATTGTCATCAACACTCTCTTAACAAAATTAATTTCATCAAGATTACACTTCGATTTGTTTCTCTTCGTGTTCTTGCATATCTCTATACATAGCGTCTAGCGCTTACGTGCATCAAATGTTGTTTCATCTTTATTAGATCGTCAATTATCATGATTCTATCATCGTTTATCACCCTTCTGCTTTCACTAATTCTATGTTCAGCATATACAGTATTGTTGTTGTCTTCTATTGATGATTGTGTGTCGTTATTTCATCGGAGAATGACGTATCAAATCATCAATTCTAGAACAATTCACTTGTGTTCTCTTCTCTTTTCCCAAGGTACCGAAGATGATGTTCTACTTTTGCCACACTCCATGCAACTCTATTGCTGCCTCCACATTTACCATTTTGTTTTTAATTAAAAAAAAAGTGTTGTTTTAAAGTGTTTTTTGTTCGTTACCACAACGTGACCGGAAGTGGTGCGATTCATCGAGGACATGATAAAATACAAGTACTGTTACAGGAATAAGAAACGTTTCGATTGAACATTTCCCATTCAGTATTAGTCTCGTGCAGTTTTAAAATTGAGACACGTGAACATTATATTTTGCTATTTATGAACAATAATACTCGTGTAATGAGGAAGTGAGAATAATTGTCACCTTCATTTACCTCTAAATTTGTATTCGTTATGATTATAAAGATTTGTGTAACCATTGTAACTATTCACTTATTACAATATCTGCGATATGATTACGAGTAGATATTTGTACTTGTTACTATTTCAATATTTGACCAACATGGGAAATATGAAATCGTTTCGAGCAAAATCGTGTCTGTTGATCGTATTATGATGGATGTGTGTGTACCATTACAGACTTTGTTAGAGCGGCACGTGAATAACCATTTCAATGAGGCGTCGCCGAACACAAGTGGAGGAAAGAAGACCACGGAGACAGGGTCCAAGCTCATCAGGAGGAATGGCAAGAAGCTGAGGTACCGAAGACAGCCATGGTCTGGTGAGTTTTCAACTAGATATATTGATATGCACAAGCGTCTGGTTAAGTTTGCTATTGATGAAGTAATCACGTAACTAAAAAATTGTGGGTCTATCTTTGAGGACGACGTAAAGGGAGAAAAAGGTGAGGGCAGTTTTTGAGGATCTGCCAATGTGTTTAACCTCAAATGCAAGGAGAATTGCTAGCGCTACTTTAAATCAGTTTTACAAAATCTTTCTAGTCAGCCCATTGATGAGTTGACTACACTACTTACAAAATCCTACTAATATTCGAAACGCGAAAGTTTGTAAGAATAGATTTCTGGGTGTATGGATGTTTGTTACTCTTGCACGCAAAAACTACTGAACGGATTTCGATTAGATTAAATTTGATTCAAGGGTAGATTATGTCCTGGATTAACACATAGCCTACTTTTTATCCCGGGAAAATATAAAGCCGAACTTTTATCCCGGGAAAATCATTCACCCGGGCGGAGCCGCGGGTAAAAGCTAGTATAAAAATAAACATTGTAATTTTTTAATAATCGTCAAGATTTTGAAGATTTACAACGTGAATGATGTACTTTCGCAGCGCGCATGTTCGACTTCTTCGACGCGAGCATGATGGAGGGCCTGGCGTGGCGGCTGCTGCGCTGCACGCGCTGGCGGCTCGGCGGCGCGTGTCCGCTGCGCGAGCCGCGCGGCCGCCACACGCTCACGCTGCACGCCGCGCTCGCCGCCACCAGATACAACGCCGTCGAGCGGCGCAGGGAGGCGCTGCTCACTTACTACCCGCCGCATGTGTTAGTATTATATATTGTGTAAACATTGCCTATTATACGAAATCTTTCAAAATCCTTTCGAGTCCTTCGAAATCCTTTCAAGTCCTTAGAAATCCTTCTAAATCCTTTGCTATCCTTTTATGTACTTGGTCCTTCTACCCTGCTGCGTTTTGATAAAGTTGGAAGGGGTCAGTATTTACTATTTATTTACCCACCCCTAATAGGTTATTCACAAAATACATTCCATCTGCCATCGAGACAAGAAATCAAGACTACTATTTTGCTAACTCTAGCGAACAAATCTCGTGCAATGTGTCTCAGTTTATATGAAAGTTTAAGAATGGCTGCTGAATAATTTTACTGGAAATTATATCTATGTTAGCATTTCAAGTTTATTCAAATATATTGATCGTTAGCAAAATTAAAAAAAAAAACATTTTTGCTATCAAATTCTTGACACAGCATTACTAACAGTTCAAAAATTGTACACATTACTTCTGTATAGCTTAGGAAATTATTTAATAAATTCTGACGTCACTTGTGATGTTTCAGGTAAGCGATTATTTTGGAGTAGAATTTGTAAGCAGTATCGGCCCAAGGTGTGCGTTTTATGGGAACTAAAGTCTTTATATTCACGAAAATAATCTCTATTACCAGGAACTACAATTAAAACCAAGGGTTTCTTAGAATTACTGTTTAAAGATCTTAGTTATTAATAATTATTATTACGTTACGTTATTATTCTAAATAGTTAAGTATAGATGTTGAATTGTATGAAAGATTTCAACAGGGACTTGCAAAGAACCTTTCTTTGAAATAAAAATTAACATCAATAACATGGGATAGAGACTGCCCTAGTCTCGATATAATATCAAATCAATACCGACTTTTAAGATCCATATTAATCTCAACCTTTTAACTTAGCTAAGGTGAACCTTAAGGTTGTTCTAATTCAGTGTAATATTAATTGGACTTACTAATGTGAGTACCTTCGATCTGCCGACAGCACGGAATTCGATTAGATTATTGTATTGTGATATAACAGGTAACCCACAGGTGGGTGATATTCATACGTGTTTATGTTAAATAAGCGATTTATTATACACTTTGTAGTTTTATGTTCAAGTTAATATCGAAATTATATAAAACATTTCTTATGCTCGTCTATTTAAATTGGAATGTTTCTAAAACTAAAATTTTATATTCGAGAGAATGTAATTCGAGATCTATTGAATTCAAAATGGCAATTTATTATTTATATCCATATACATTAATGTCTTTGAAGCTTTAATTTTATGAGTCTATTGAACGGCTATTGAGTCTATGACTCAACAGCCGTTCATTAGCCTTCAATGTTTCATGACATTATGTGGGTAAAAAATAAAATGTCAAAAAATATTGGCATTTTATTAGCATCGTGTCGCAATGGCAAACATCAATAGAAAACTAATAAGATGTATAACAATCGCTGCTCAGTCCAACCATCACTATTACTTTAAATTTATAGATATCGACTATCGATATTTCTTATCATTTATCGCTTTACTCAAAACCATACGCTCCAGACTATAATAGTGCATGTTGTCATTTAGCCTCTTTATTTAATTTTTAAAGAGGATCAACATGCATTGCATTAGGTGGCGCGCAAGTCGATACGTCAATATCGATATCGACAATGCGCATCACTAGATGCTAGGACGAATCGAAATTTAACCAAAAAATTGTGAATTTTGTAATTGGTTCCTGGCAACTCTTTAGAATCGATTGGCAGGTATATTATTCCCTTTGGCACATTTCTACAACGAAGTATGCAGTTGGTCCTCACTAGTGATTAATGCTTGGCATGCTGTCTGTTGCAATGAAAATGTGCCACACAGAGTATTTATACTCAATAAAATTGCTAGCATAAAAGTAATTTTATCGAGGTATTTGAAATAAATTTTAGTTTTCTTAAAATATCTGTTTTATAAACATTCTGATTGGTGTATGTTTAATTTTTCTATGTATTATTTTTGATTCATAAATATCGATAAAGATTTTTTTTATCCGCATTTTAGTACGATACACTAATTTTAAATTTATTTATTATGTAGTAGCGGATAAAATATTGAAAAATAAAAACAAAGTCGCATACTGCATAATCTATCTCAATATTTATTAAATGTTGCTAGCATCTCACTGGGTTGCCAGTCCTTATTATAATTTTGTATCAGCGTCACAGTTTTGTTTCATTATATTCAGTTACATGCGTACTAACATATTCAAAAATCCATTCAGTATAAGCTTTGTAGTCGAGCATGAGTCCTATAGATTTTTATTTACTTTACCGGGATTGCAACCCAATAAAAACGCTGCAAACACATTCCAGTACGTGCAAAATTATTGTAACATGTGAAATTGGCAAAATATTGTGTGCTAAATCCATTCCCTTTCAGATGCAGTATCGATAATATGAATGTATTATCGATAATTTCAACCTGTGTTTGCAGCTGCCTCTGTGTGGCACGATCCTTTCGTGACGTTCAATGTTTCATTTTACTTGCAGGTTGGAGGACGAATGGGTTCCCGAGAAAGATGTGAAGCGGATCAAGAGAGTCGAGATCGCGTCACTTCCCGTCAACACGAAGGTGATTCTGTACGAGCAGTTCTGCGCGTCGTACCGGAAGTCATCCTCACCGCCGCCTGCCAAGCGTCCTGCGACGACATCCGTGGCGCTCCCCTCCCGGACACTCCCGGCGAGACACTGCACCTCCTCCCGACTTCTCAACAACCTCATCGCCAAGCAGAAGAAAACAGCGGAGACCAGAAACGGCTGCAGCGCGACCAACGTGCCCATGGAGTATAGGGAAGAAGAGAAGACGGAGCGAGTGGAAGTTAGCGGCGCGAAGAAGAGGAAACTCGGCCGGCGGTACGGCGGCAACGTGTTTTGGCCGTGCGGTCGATAATTGTGCTATTTGTTGGGCACGTGTTACACCGCTCTCTGTCGATTGTCGACTTGTGCGATTGTAAATAGCCGACCGATGTTATCATTCAAAGTTAAAATATATTTTTGTGCCGTCAAAATAATAGAGATCGATATTTTTTCTTGGACGTAGTAAGAAGTTGCTAGTAATAGTTGGCGTTTAATTTGTTTACTAGATAATGTCGGCATAGTATAGGGTGAAGTTAAAACAGGAATTTGAGCACGCATTTAGATTGTATAGATTTATTCGATAGCGAGTGTAACACGGGCCGAGACAGATGTTGATTCTCGAACGTCCGTCGTAGAGGAATTGTCGCCAAAGATTGTTGATACCGCCACGCGGCGTACACTGCTGGCGACCAGCAGGCGTAAATTTTAAAACACAAGACTGATGATTTAATTTTTTATAATGATATTTGAACGTTACATGATAACGGGCCTTAGGTGCGCGTGCGCAACGTGTCGCCGCGGCGCGAACAACCTGTACATAGTTAGTGCGAATGTGTAGCCGGGGGGAGTAGGGGGTAGCGGAGGGGTTGTAACATAGGCGATTTAGCTTAATTCTCCTTATGGGGAGCGAACAGCGGCGCGGAGTTAGTCTGAATATATTTTAAGTTAGCGATAAGCCGTGTCCCGATGACACGAGACGACCAGCGATATCGATCACTGCCAACGTGTACATAGTTAGTAGGTAATGAGCTCGTTCGGTGTAGCGTAGTTTGATTTGCGTTCGTGCGCTTTTAGTTTGTTTATGTGTCGCGGTGGTCCGCGCTCGTGACTTCACCGTTCCGAGTGTCTTCCGGGTTTGGTAGCGTATTCACCACTCACCAAGTGCCTGAGCACGTTTACTACCAGTATGACGTAGTGTTCACTTTATATCAGGTTGTACCCGTTAGTCATATCAAGGCGGAGCTCGCGTTTAGTTTAGGTATTTGATATTCGACATCGTGTTCGACGAAGCAATCTTGTTTGTATGCGGAATCAACAGCTGTCTGTGTGTGTTTATAATAACGTGTGTTAACGACGTCACTGCCATTTTGGAGTTGTGTTTAGTTTTACAAAACCGTGTTTGTATGTTAAGTCGCGCTGTGTCGAGTCGATCGGTCGAGTCGCCGAATGTATCTTTTAACAAATGACATAAAATATCGATCACAATTTTTGCTGCGATCGATATTATATTAATACAAATGATATACAGATTCAATTATTCGATAGTGTGTTTTAAATGGACGTATTTGCAGTTGAATTAGAATATCAGATTTATATTTTTAGTGTGATAAGTAATATTTTGACGAGGTGACTCACCAGGTCGACTCGGCGAGGCGTACCCTCAGCCTCGAAGATTGTACTGTTAGCAATAATGTTTTGTGATAAGAAAGTAATAGTTAATTATAAATCTGTTCCAATAACCGCGCACAAAATGTTTGTCGCTGTGTTTTACGTGTTCGGTTAATGTAATGTAAGCGTTTGTCATTAGAATAAACGAGATGTAACGATAGTTGTTTCTGTCCATTCGTTTTACACAGCACAGAAATGGGTTTGGCGATGAGCTGAAGTTAGGCAATTTTTGATATTCCATCATCAAATTGCAAACCTTTGAAGTATCGATATCGAAATATCGATAAAGTCTCGTCACTTTGATCGAATATCAAAAATACTAAGCAACGACTGCCGTGAATTGTTATGTACATAGAAAGGCGCGATGAACAACACTGAGCCGCGGGAAACGGATGTCGATTGATTATAAGTAGAAAGTTATCGAATGTAGTTGGTTCATGTTCTTGTAAAGTATTGAAGTGTTTAATGGTCAGTTTCCCGCGCCTGCATTGTCATTCATCGGTGGGCTGAGTCATCGTAATGTAGGCAGCAGTGCGTGAATACAATAATATCAAGCCAATGATCTTCATAGCGTCAATAGAACATTTTCTAGACAAGATTTAGATGTTAAAAGAGAACATTTTGGATGCCCCTATACAGATGTTGTCAGATTAAATAATGCCTTTTTAGCCACTTAAGGGATTTTTACAATTGAAGATAAAAAACGTGAAATGTAATTTGTGTTCTGTGCTCACACGATCTCGATAGTATTTTTAGTTAGTGCCTATAGAGTTAAGTTAGGATGAATTTACGCGTCGACTTGGTGTTAACTTAATATGAAAATACCATATTTTGCAGACGTTCGCTTTTCGTATGTGGAGATTCTATTAGATTCATTTCGTAGTTTAAAACGGTTAGTGTAATAAAGTGAAAAACGTATGTGTAATATAGAGGGAGCCTTAGGCGTGTTTAGATGCACTCGTCAGCTGATGGATCTAACGAGAGATGGAGACTGTGGAGCTGACTCGTGTGAAGGACTGTCAACATCGTGTGGTGGCGTGGCGCTAGTGTCGCACTGTCTGCCGTCTCGCTCTCGCGCGACACCACGGAGCGGGACGGCGATAGACGCGCACCTCCGCCACAGGCACGGACCCAAAGAAGCGTTTAGGAAAATTATCTAGTAGTCAAGTTGGTGCCTGATCGTCGGTGTGTTATGGATATCGTATGCTGTAATGAATACCGTTTTAGACATCCCTTTTGGAACGTTTCCAATGTACTGATCATTTCTTTTTTTTATTAAATTTAAAATTTTAGTATAATTATTTTACAGCACTGATGGTAGTGCCATAATTATTTTATTGGCTCGCTTTTGTTTTAATAATAAATTATTGTTTTTATATAGTGAAATTCGACACCAAAATTAGGAAGACGTATGTTTTTCTATCCGTACAACAAAATGGACTTGAATATTTGATCTCAAATAGACAGTGTTTGGTTTTGAGAATGCTTGTGAACCTGAATGAACTATACACAATAACTCGCTCAATTCGTATTGTAACTTGCACCGCGCATGCGGTAGGCGGTATGTGGCATGCGGCATGCGGTATGCAGTATGCGGTGTGCAGCATGGCGCATGCGGCACGCCGTCTACCCTGGCCTATTGAATTAGCTCGAGTACAAATCTTTGTTTTCGCTCCGAGGACAGCGTTACGTTTAGAATATTGACCGGACTAAATCGTATACCGCGTAATTAATTAGAGTTAGTCGATCGGAAGTTAAATTTTAGAAGAGATATTTTGTGAAACGCTCCTCCGCGCGAGAGGTTCGAAATTATATCGAAAGTAAAAATTAACACGTATAGTATTCATAAGCGCTAAAAGATGATATATTTTTATCACTGCCACCATAGTCGTAAAGTGTTGTATGTGGACATCCCTTTGGTTTTGCATGTCAGTGGGCACTGGCCGGCTGGCGGCTCGGCGGCGCGTCCCCTAATGTTAAGTTTATAATTTTGTACGTACGTTTTACTCGGCGCGATCTCACTCGCATGCACAATCGTTCAGTTCTGGCCGAGTATTTCATCTGGGAACAAATACGTAGTCGATGGTACTGGTCCCGCGGCCGCCGGGTCCCGGCTCGTACGGATGTGTAGTGTAGTCGGCGCGTCCAGTGTTGTGAGGCGTGAAACACATTACAGCGGCGATGCAGACGCGCTGATGTGCTGAGGTGATGATGTGACGTGGCCCCGTGACGTCACACGGTCCGGCGCCGGGCCGGCGGGCGGGCCGCGTGCCTCTCATGGAATGTAAATAGTTAAGTATTTATTATTAAGTATTATTCTGCATAGTTCTGTAATTTGCTTCGCGCCGGTGGTGGCGGGTGGTGGCGGGCGGTGTGACGTCACGCACGCGACGCCGCGCCGCGCGGTTAGTCTAGCGGTAGTGAAGCGAGTTGTCTTTCATCATGTTTCCTATATTATGCGTTTATTATATGAATGTTCTCCTTTATTGTAAATGTTTGACGAGAATACAATAGTAAACTATTGGAAGCCGTATTCCGAATAGTGTGCACTACTTATATTCAATTTGTAGATATTTAATTATATATAGTATAAAGTTTAATGCGTTGTCTTATTTGCTTATTCCCTTTGTGGTGAAATCCGTAAAAAATAATTTTAATTTGTACCCCAACTGACAATGGGTGAAACTACCTCAATTACTTTATCACACATTTTGGGCATAATAATAGTAAATGTTAATTTAATGTGGAAACACGAAATTTGTTCAATGTGTAGTGATTTTAAGATTTTTTCAAATAAAATGGTTTGTCCACCTGTCACAAGTACTGTATCTTATATTAAATACATATTGTATGATTGATATACTATGTGTTTCATTGTACCGATACCTCGCAGCTGTTCATACAAATGCTGACAAAATACTATGGATAACTTACAAGAGTTTTCTTCTATTTGGTAGAATATATAATTAGTTATTTTTATTGGATACTACACTTTAACACATTTATTCGTAAACCCTGCGTCCCTTGTTATTCCTTAAAGTATATTATCCTATACAATATGCAACAAACAATATAACAAACTGCCTCGATGGTGTAGTTGTATTACGGTACGACTGCAATGCTAAGGTCTCGGGTTTGATTCCCGGGTCAGGCACAGTGTGGTATTGGATTTTTCTATTCAGTATCAGTCCGGAGTCTGGAATTTGTGCCCGAAATGGCGATAGGCTCGCCCCCTATCACATCATGGGACGGAATACGCACAGTGAAA
This sequence comes from Sphinx pinastri, assembly GCA_947568825.1. NCBI lineage: Eukaryota > Metazoa > Arthropoda > Insecta > Lepidoptera > Sphingidae > Sphinx > Sphinx pinastri. The sequence continues at coordinate 3,198,767 of OX387623.1, forward strand.
AGTGGGTGCACTAGTTGCGCCTCTGCCTGCCCCTTCGGAGATAAAAGGCGTGAGTGTATATGTATGTAATATAACAAAAATCCTAGTACCTAATTTCCAAATATTATCTCTATTGTTGGAGATTAACATGTCGCAAACAAAAGATTTATTTGAAAAGAAGGTATTCCTTGATTGAATGATATGTCGCCTACGATTTTCATGACTGCCATTGCATGGATTGCCTCGTCGGCGTAGTTTTATTGAGTGCGCGGTATTACACCGCTCTATGGTACTGGGTTCGAATCCCGGGTTGGCCAAAGTGATTGTCTGTTCAGTATCAGCCGGAGTCTGGCATTTGTGCTTTATATGGCACAACACATAAGGCTAAAAGAGGATACCGTGGACACCTCTGCTTAACCCTTCGGGAATAAAGGCGTGATGTCTTGTTTTATTACACGGCACTGCATGGCCAATGACAATGCCCTACGGTTTATAGTCACACTCAACACCTTGCGACATTATAAGTCTGATAATGCCTTAGTAATTACACTGCTACTTTACACTGCTACTTTACACTGGAATACAAATACTGAAACTTGTCGGAAGAAATTGACAAATCTGAATGATGGTACATCTCTATTCTCCTTTTTCAGTTTGAGAATATACTTCTAAAGGTTTTCTGTTGGCAATGGACTCCTACTAATATTATAAACGCGAAAGTTTGTAAGAATGTAGAGGGATGTATTTTTATTACTCTCACGCAAAAACTACAGAACGGATTTCGATGAAATTTGGCACACAGGTAGATCATGTCCTGGATTAACACATAGGCTACTTTTATCCCAGGAAAATATAAAGCGGGACTTTTATCCTGGAAAAACTTTAACGCGGGCGGGCCCGCGGGCAAAGGCTAGTCCTATATAAAACATAGTAGACAAATCTAATACTGTAGCTATGATGTAATACTATAACATAAAAATCATTTATAAGGTCACATGTAATGACTATACTCCAAAGGGCTAGGCAGATGTGCAACTTGTGCACCGCAATTTCGATGAACTTATAATATGATCCGTCCCCTGGTGGGATGTAGGGGTCCTATCGCATATTAAAGGGTACATATTTAAATGTTGGGCAACGTTGTTTACAAAGAATTGCCTATTGAGTATCAGATGTATTTTAGTCACTAACTTAGGGCCTTAACAGTACCTAGAACCCACTAAATATTTTTAGTCAGCGTTTCAATATAACTGTTTTGTGTGTATCTAAAATCTATACTAATATTATAAAGAGGAAATATTTGTATTTTTGTATGTTTGTAACGAGTAAACTCAAAAACTACTGGACCGATTTTAATAATTCTTTTACCAATATAAAGCTACATTATCAGCGAGTAAGTAACATAGGCTACTTTTTATCCCGGGAAAATGTAAAGCGGGACTTTTATTCCGGAAAAACTCATTCACGCGGGCGGAGCAGCGAGTAATTTTTTTTATTTTTTTTTATTACATTGATTAATAAATGATTTATTATTATTGAATGAAGAGTCGAGCCTGTCGTTCGCCTGATGGTAAGCGATACGACCACCCATAAACAGTAGCAACAACATCCAGCACCTTGAGTTACAAAGTACTGTTTGGCATTTCACTGCGCTCGTCATCCTGAGACATAAGATGTTAAATCTCATTATGTCCAGTAGTTACACTGGCTACAATGTCCTTCAAACCGAAACACAACAGTGCATGCACACTGCTGCTTGGCGGTAGAAATAGACATTGCGGTACCTACCCAGACGGACTCTCACATATGAAAGACCTACCACCAGTAATATCTAGTTATTTATAAGTGACTAAGATGATTTAAAATACTTACGACCTTATTAATAAAAAGTTTATAAACCTATTTTAGTAATAGAGTGTTTTGTCTTTTTCCTTCAAACTCGATTCAAAATTCGTTCGATGAAGACAAAACATTCAATAACTAAAATAGGTTATAAGCTTTTTGTGAATAAGGCCGTTAGTAGATTAGGAATAACCATGTTATTGTATTGCTTCATAAAATTATATTATAAGAGAAAAGAACAGATATTAAAACTTAAAATACAATAACGAAATTTTACATAACTCCGTACACAAGGCGCATAAAGTAGGTAGAAACGGTAATATTGCACAATAATGCAGTTTATTGTTAAGTTTCGTATTTCTATGGACGTCACGGTGCAGTGTTGCTAGTAGGTACTATACCTAAGGTACCGACGTTTGATTTTGAGCCCGGGAACGGTTGACACAATCATTTCACAAGGCAACACGACACTTGCCAGATATCGCCAACTATTAATGAGTTATTTTAATGCAGTATGATCGTTGTGGACTTTTAAAATGATAGCTTTACGGGCATGTCACACGCCTAATGGTAAGCACCATTCTTATGCTGGTAAGTGGCACAGCACTTGGCATATTTGGCAAAATATTTGCCCCTTTATGGCAAAGCAATATGGACATTGTGTTCTTTATGTACAAAATTGATGTTCCTTTGGCCAAATAACGCTAATATTCGATAATTCGATAGTGTCAGCATTACCCTGAAATATTCGCAATTACACTCGGAACCTTGAACTTCAAAGTACGACATGGTCCAATGTAAAGTTACTTGGAAACAAAATAAGAGTGGGTTATTAGAGTATGAAAACATAAAGAACAAATTGAAATATTGAAGAATTTTTGATCATAATCTTAGATTAGGTCAAAGGACGATGACAGTTTAATATCTATCTACAATAATTTAAAGATACATACCTTTATTCCTGAAAGGGTAGGCAGCAAATGTAATAGTAGTTACACTCAGTAACCACGGTTTCCCAAGCTTATTTTCATCCATTGTAATAATACGCGGACTTATCTATTATTACTAAAATTTAAAGTGCTCAACGAATCCCAGACTTGCACAACGCAAAAACCCAAAAACACTGCAATTAAACTAATAACGCGATTTGAGAGTATGTTGAGAAACTGAGCAGTCAATTTGTTAACTTTATCTACACCCTCAGGCATCACGAAATAAAAGTGGAAATTTAAATTACAGCTAATAAACGGGTCTGTGAGTACAGTAATAGCCAGTTATCGGTCAAAAGCGGCAACTAGACAGTAATTGGCGTTAGATTTGACGCTTCGATATGTCCAGTAACCGTTCGACTTGGACTCGTAGATTAGCGTTTATTAAAATTGGTAAGTAGAGTCAAACAGGTGACTTAAAATTTAGATTGAGATTATTAAGCACCTATATTATTAATGCGAGAGTGTATAACGTTTGTATGTTTGGTTTGTTATAAGTACTTAGACGTAGAAACAGCTGAATGTATTGGGATGAAAAGCACTGATAGATGGGTATTTGGTATTCTTTAATTTGTTTAACATTATGCTTTGTTGATGTATTTTGATCCTTATACAGCAGCGTTTAACCTCTTGGCCTTTTCTGATACGATTTGCCCGATTTTGGATGGTCCAGAAGGGGTTGATGCCAGATAAATGCGCGATCGTAGGTATAATTCAATTTTAAGAGTTGTTTCGGTCCACAGTAAGGGCAGGAAGAAGGATTAATAGTTCAGTCCTTTAAACCAATGATAATATGTTCCCGTGAGTTTGTCATGCCAGTTTTCACACATTACCGTCTCATTTAAGGAGGAGCCATAGTGTTAGGGACTCGGTCCAATGCTCGCTCGGATGATGTTATACTCCCGAGTGTCGACATTGTGCCGTAAGATCGGTGAAACCAACATAACCATTCCACTCACCCCACAGTGGTGGTAGCGATAACGCGTTTTTTCCCCGAGATAAAAAAAAAAAATAAAGGTTTGGGAGGCTATCTTGTAAATTTGAACACAATAACAGAAAACACATTTTTTTATGCATAAAAACAAAATTATCAAAATAGAACATCGCGTGTTTACTATGGTTGATTGTTCAGAGATCTAGCTAGAGGTTTGCAAAATTCAATTTTAAACTTTAAAGTATATTTCGTCAAACCGCTGACTTTATTATAGTGACAGAGCTTAATAAATGCGATAATTTATGCAAATAACCGTTATAAACTTAATAATAATAATAATAATAATAACTTTATTTGGCAAACATTTTTGTACATACACTTACAAATAACATTATTTAATTGATACAATACAAATATAACAAATGTATTTACAAGTGTTTGTTTGAACACTAGTACCCAAGGTAAGATTAAACTTGTGTTATGGGTACCAGGATTCTCACATGGGCTGTACTTAAAATAAGTTACATTAGATGCATCGGAGGACAGTTATTTGTAAACTTAGTACTTTAGTAGGAGCGTGTGAGTGTGTGTGTGTGTGGGGGGGGGGGGGCGTGGGTGTGTGTGTGTGTGTGTGTGTTTTAGGTAGAAGATATTTTAATAATATTTTCAGTCTCACTATAATTTTTAGTCTGCAGCCACTCAGTAACTTTTTTCTTACATTGAAATCTATTTACGGAAAAAATATTACAATGCTGGTTTGCTATATTGTAAAGATGACTTCCAATAATATTATAATGTCTTTGAGCAAGTGCCGTTCTACAACCTTTGGTTGAACATATCATGTATGACCGACGACGGTTTCTTCCAACATTTGCATCATATTGCAGGGAGGAGTGTTTACGCAAAATTATATGGAGCACAAAAAGCTGTCTTACTGAAAGAACCCTACTATCTTCGTATAAGTTATCTGTAGGATATATAAAGGGTTTGGTCATCATTACTTTTAGGACAGCTCTTTGGGCTCTTTCCAAGCAGAGAAGGTGAGTTTTATGCGCTCCACCCCAAACAGAAACACAATAAGTTAGCAATGACTGACACAAAGCATAATAAACTGTCTTTAGGGTTGTAATATCGGCGGAATGTCGTAATTTTTTGAAAATATAAGTAAGTTTTCGGACACGTGAAGTTAGGCCAACAAGGTGAGGCTTCCAGTTTAATTGATTATCAATTAGTATCCCAAGGTATTTGATGGTGGATGAGCTAGATATTTGTGGACAGTGACAAGGGGCATTAGGTGAGTTTTGGGGGCAAGTGTGAACTTTAATGACAGCAGAGCTAGCAGTGGGAAGTGCCGAAGATATCAAGGCAAATGGTAGGTAAACGGTTTTGCTTAAATTAACTGTGAGGAGGTTATTCGTTAGCCAGGTCACTACAGAGGTAACGGCCTTCTCAGCGAGTTCAAATGTTTCGGACCAATTGTCACCATGAACGATCAATGCTGTGTCGTCCGCATATGCGAAGACTGAGCAATTGGGAAGTGACAGCTTACACAGGGAATTAATGTAGATCAAAAAAAGGGTCGGACCTAAAATTGAACCTTGGGGTACACCGAAAGTTATAAGTTTACTGTCACTAACCAATTCCCCAATCCTGACGCATTGCGTCCGATCAGTGAGATAATCTTGGAAGATTTTATAAGTTCGGTCGCGGACACCCATAGCCTCTAGTTTTAATAATAGATTGGGGACAGAAACAGTGTCGAACGCTTTGGAAAGATCCAAAAAGACGCCAATGCATTTTTTCCTACAGTCCATCTTAGTCACCAAATCGTCTACGAGAGAACCTACAGCATCTTCAGTAGATTTAGATCTTCTGAAGCCAAACTGGTTGCTAGCTAAAAGATTGTGTGATTCCAAGAAATTTACAAGTCGCCTATTTAATATTTTTTCCAGAATCTTAGAAATAGAGGGTAGAACAGAGATAGGTCTATAGTCGTTAACACTGTGCTTGTCACCACACTTAAAGATAGGGTGTACCACGGCCTTTTTAAAAACCTTGGGGAAAATGCCCTTAGAGATACAGAGATTACAGATATGGGTTATAATAGGGACAATTGTCTTTGAACAGGACTTTAGTAAAAAGGAGGGTATACCATCCCATCCTATAGCAGCATCTGAACGCAGCTCAAGGATAAGTCTTTGAACCTCTAACTCATCCGTTGGCAGCAACACAAAGGAGTCAACTGAACGTGCATCATAATAACAATTAGGGGGCAAACGGTTCTGAGCAAATTTTTCGGCGAGATTTTTGCCGACATTTGCAAAGAAGTCGTTAACTTTATTGATAGACGACTGTTTATCAGGAGTCATGCTGAGCAGCTCAATCGGAGAGGTGGTGATCCGATGAGTATTAGTAATATTTTTTATTACTTTCCAGGTGGATTTGGGATTTTTTCGTGCTTTATGGAACTCTGATTTTTCATATGATATTTTTAGATTTTTAAGTAGTTTATTGCAGAAGTTTCGATATCTAGTGTACGTAGTTTTAAGAATATAGTTAGCGGGATTTTTCTTCAGAACGCGCATCATGTGGTCCCTATTGCGAATACAACGAAGTAAGCCTCTGGTTATCCACGGTTTGACAATTCTAAGTCTTGAAGGTATGTATACTAATTTCGAATACCTAGCTATCACTGATCTGATTATTGATACAAACATTTCTGCAGCAGTATTTGGATCCACGACATTCATCAATGAACCAAAATCCATATTGCTAATTTCAGTAGTTACAGAGTGATAATCGACGATAGTACGGCTCCTTTTAGGTGCATAGGGGAATATCCGTGAATCCAAACTTAAAAAAGTTGGCTTATGGTCAGTGAAATAGGTATCGCAGACTATTGTGGTATAGCTTAGGTTGGACCTGACCATCACGTGATCTAAGCAGCTACGATCACGGGTGGGAAAAATATGCGAAGATAACAGACCATGAGAAGCGATTAAATTTAAGTATTCGTTAGCCTGATGGTTAAGGTCGGTAGGGATAATGTTGATGTTAATGTCACCCATAACAATTAAATTTTTTATGTCTTTCAATACCGTGAGCACATTATTTAAACCGAACAGAAAATTATCGATATTTCTAGCAGAAGGAGAACGATAAAGTGCAATAACAGCGAGGTCAATATTGTTCAATTGACAAACCAAACAGCTAACTTCAGGAAAATGGGGCTCTGTAATTACATGTGGCAAATCTGATCTCACATAAATGATGACGCCATCATTTTGGTTTCTAGGCGTGCTAGTGTTGTAGCTTGTGTAGCCTTCAAGTGATGGAATAACTGATGATGTATTTAGCCAACATTCCGATAAAATCATTATGTCACAAGCAATTTTAATACTACCAAGAAATGTTAAAAACTTATCAAAATTACAATTTACACTCCGAATATTTAAATGCAGTATTTTTATAGAATTATTTGTATTAGGAAGGAACTCAGCACATTCTTCAGGTTTATACATGTAGGATTGTGATACACCAAAGGTATCAATCTCCTCTGAAACGGAGTCGATGTCAAGCATTATTGAAAATTATGTGATGGGCAAGAATGTACACCGCTGAGTTCTTATAAATACTCATGTAGATTGATGTATCGGTGATAATATATGTGATTCGGAACAGATATATAACATAAGAGTTAGTATCTAGTAGAACTGAATTACCTATATCTATGAGACGAGATAACATCATGTTGCGTGTCAGTCTGTAACAGTTTATAAAGAACAGAAAATTTAATATCAATAGAAATCGAAACCGCGAATAATACAACAAAGAAAAGTAGAAACATATTATTATGTGTGTGTGTAGGAGATAGAGTATTGTATTTTTGTTTATAAGATAAAATATATTTATTCGTTTATAAGTGTATAGTGTAATGTGTGTAGGGCCGCTGCTACAAATAAAATATGGATAATAAACAGTTTTAAAAAATATATGCACCACGTACATATTATGACAAATAATAATAATAAAGTAGTAACGGCAAGCTTTACGTTTGGTATTATAATAGTTACACTTTCTCAAAAACAAAATATAATGTAATTTACGGTGATTTTTTAACAGTTTGGTGTGTATCAGAAAACAATTGAGACTTATATTACGTTGGCTTCTGTAATTTTTTAAAACAGGACATCGTATAAATAATAATAGATTTAACACCCTCTTTCTCGCGTAGGAAAATCTTACCATTTTGAAACCAGCAGAATTTATAATTATTAAGCTTAGCAAAATTACGTGCTTCGTAGAATAGGTTTTTCGTGCTGGCAGGGAGATGCTCGTCAACATATACTGGTTTCTGTTGTCCACCAATACCAATATGTCCGGTATTTAGTTTTTCAGCTGTAGGTTTCTTTTTATTAAAAGTACGAGTAGCTTCAATAACTTTTCTTTTATCTGAAACTGACAGGAACTCGACTACTATTGGTCTATTAAACTCTTTCTTACCCGGTAGACGATAAACGTCTCTTAACTGTTTTGGATCCATTTCAACCTGGATGCATTTACATGTCTTGACGAGAATGGAAGTGAGATCCTCATCAGTTTCATTCTCAGTCGAGGGAACATTTCTTATTTCAATAGAAGAAGAACGAGAGTTGTTCTGTAAGTCTTGTACTTTTTTCTCCAATTCCAATATGTAGTTACGTTGGCTCAGTTGTTCTTTCTCCAATTTTTTTATTTGGAATTTCATATCCTCGCATTCCTTATCCATATAGTCCCTCCATTTAGCAGTTTCTATGTAACTTTTTTGAATATCTTTATTCTGTTGTTTTACTTCAGTAATATCCGATATTAGTCGCTTTAGAATAGTATCCTGCTCCTTCTTCCAGGATGAAAGCATATTCATAATCCTATTTTCAAAGGATTGGGCATCTTTGTCTGGAGAAAAGTTTGGACGTTGACGCTTATTACTGTGTAAAGTAGCATATTCAGAATCAGATTCATTCTGGTTGCCCAGTATATCAGGAGAAGAGTGAACTCTTTGAATCTCAGCCTGGGCAGTAGACGGAGGTGATCGCAGAACTTTCGGCATTATTTGTATTCGCTGTACTTTGCCGCAATAGAAACGATGCGGCAGGCGTTAACGTCACTCGATCGGGCGCGTTGCGTGAGACAGTGAGTCGTAGTTTCGCAGTAGCACTGGCGCACAAAATAGCTCAGGTACAAACAGCGCGTGCGGCTCGGCGGCGCGGCGCGGCGGGGCACAAGGCACGAGTTCAAACCCCACCAGGAGTGGCACCAATAACGATGTACAAAATTATGAATATTATTTAGCTAAAACAACAAAACACAGTCCATCCTTGTCGCTGGGAGGAGCCAAGTCAATAAAGAACCACAGGACGAAACGAGAATTTAAAATTTGAAAGTGAGCCAATCGGAATTTAGAAGTGATAATAATCGCTCGAACTTAGGTCGTAACACAACACACGTCTGACTCCGACGGCACCGAATGTCATTGCAAAACTTGCAAAACTAAGTGTGAACTGCACTATCAAATTCTCTATAATTTGGCCAACAACTTGGATACTATAATTGTAGTTATTAAGTTATAATAAACTATAACGTCACCCCTATGTCCTTGCAGCATAGTCTGAGGGCAACTTTTACAGCCAATGTTGACTTCGCAATCAACAGGCTAAATATACAATAGCGGTCCACTATTATTTTTTTCTAGATTCTTGCGCAGCGGGGAGTCGAATGCAGCGAGACGCGGCAATCTCTATGTTGCATTGAGGTAAAGTGAGCCACGCAAAATTGTATATGCGTTAGTGTAAGTATATTATATATATTTTTACGGGCACTGCAGTGTGTCGCCACTGCGTCCGATGGTAAGCGATGTGGAGTCCAGATAGAGTGTCGACTGACTAGAGACGATTATTCCTGGCCAGGCGACACAATTATGCCGGCCTGTTTGAACCGGATATACACAGGCTGATCCCGGAACGCGGCACACTTACGTGGGCCACTAAGGCGGGTTTGAACACCTTATGTACGCAGTACGGTGGTCGCTATCCAGGCGGATACAATATATATTCTACCACCAGTAAACTTGATGGTGAGTGATTTCCACGACTACTAGCCTGATTTAATTTCCGACATCTGTCAAATTGGAGTGGACGATAGCTTAGTTGGTAATGGAACGGCCTGCCGAGCCAATGTCCGGAAGTTCAAAACCGGAGGCCCACATCTCTGACTTTTCAAAGTTTCATGTGTATTGTTTAACAATTATCGTTTGCTTTAACGTTGAAGGAAAATATCGTGAGGAAACCTACATACCTGAGAATTCTCCATAAGAATTTCGAGCGTATGTGAAGCCGCACTAGGCCAGCGTGGTGGACTAAGGCCTAACCCCTCTCAGTAGTAGAGGAGGCCCGTGCTCAGCAGTGGGCAGTATATAATATAGGGCTGATTGCATTGCATTGCATTGCATCTGTCAAATTATAGCCTAAAACTGATTAAATACGTCTATCGTTGGTCGTCCCATTATTTGGACTAGGTACAGTCTTCACGTCGTTTGCCGTGTCAGGAACGAAATATCTATTGTAGCAACCTTAATAAAGCACTTCGCATTTGTCGAACTATTTCCTTTAAAGTTAATTAGTAACAATAATCAAAGAACGTCATCGATCTGTAAAAGAATAACAGGAGCGATCGCTTGAGGTGCAAGCCGACGCACTTAAATGATTTACTTCATTGATTTGTTAACTGATTCCCGGCTGGCGTGGTCAGGCCGATTAGCGATTCAGTGCTGGGTTTTCATTTATTTCTAGAGACGATGTATTCGATGTCTGTTTCTCAACTTGAAATTGTTGAGAATGACTATTTGCGAAAATAAGCATTCTGGAATAGAACAGCTATTAAGTATTGTCTTGAGGATTATATTTATTAGATTTAGATATTTAGAGTACACAAGATATAAATAAACTGTGAAGAAGAAGGGGCGCAAGTACCTAACTCCCTCAGCACAACACGATCTGACAATGTGATATGATTTTTTTCCAACAATGTCATAGTACCTCATTCTTTTACATGTAACAACAAATACTATCAATAAATAACATAATAGAAACAATTTAATTATAGAACATGTGAATCTGAGCAACCTAATCCCAAGCATTTGTATTTTCAAGATAGTCTCTTATACTGTAATGTAATAAATCTAGACAGTAAAGGTTCACATTACTTTTAAGTATTATAATATAGTAAAATCCATGCATTTTCGGCGTTCATATCTGATATTCGCTAAACAAGAATCAATTCACAAAATTAGATAGTTCTTGGCGATGCGATTATCGTTATACAGGCGTAGATACGAATGCGAACCACTCACTACTTTGTGAAAAAATATTTTCTCTATTCCTTTACGAAGTCACATTAAATCTTGGTAAGTCGGGACCAACGGGTCATACATTCTCATACCGAAAGCCACCGATAACATTACGACTGTAAAGTTTGGACTCTCTCCAAGAAAAGTCTCGTATTTTATCTAATTTGGCTGAGCGGTGGTTAGCGCTGGCAAAAGAAAAGTTAGGGTCTAGCTAGATATGCCTTTATAAATTATAGCTGTTAAGTGCATAGAAAATCATTACAACAATAATAACTATAGCAATACAACCATCATAGTCCTAACTCTACAGGCCTTGCATGCTCAAATACCATGGAAGTGGGATTTTGCAAGAAATACTTCAAAATATCCCCAACAGTGGCGGAGCGTGGGTTCTGGCCGCCTGGGATGGACCTAAAATTAGTCGGGCGAAAAAAGTAATGTTCATTTGATTATTATAATAACAGTCACGCGCAATACTCTATACTCGATAAATACTTTATTTAAGTAACGTACTTGATACTACAAACTCAGACTACTCTAGAACTTATTCTAATTCTAAAACCAAGCAGCAGTTTGCATGCTTGATGATTTAAGCACTTCTGTAAAACTACAGTTGAAAGGTAAAACCTTTAGTAGTAGTAGTAGCCAGTGTCAATTACGAATTACCTATGTTTGGTGATGATTTCAATGCAGTGACATGTACTTTAAATTTGAAAATTCTGGGTAAGTAATTGCATTGCTGTTTTTAGGCTGTCCCGTTGCTCATCGTCAGGCGAGCAACCTCATCTCATCCTTCATTATTATAATAAAAGAGCACAAATCAATGAAGCCAATAATCAATCTAAAACAATTAAATGAATTAAGCAATTTATAATCGCCAATTACAATAATAAAAAGTGCGGTGCCCCTGGCTGCTTGGGGTGCATGGTCAGCATTCAAGCGGGTGCCGCGCTCGCCACCAGCTCGGCCACTCCTGCGCCGCGCCACGACCGCACACCACCTCCGGTAAGTACCTCACATTTAAATAGTAATGAAAATTAAAATAGGATAGATTAACTAGGGATATTTAGTTTCTATAGCAATAAATGTCCAGGAATATTTTTCTATAAACAATAGTTTTTTCTAATTTTGTTTTCTACCTAGATATTAGACTATCTTGAAGTTAAAACTATTACTTTCTTTAAATAATATAATATTAATGAAAATATATGTAAATATTTGAAATAAATTAAAGTGCAAAATGGAATCAATTTTACTTACCCAAACTAAACTTTCAAGGAGCTTATAGTTTTAATTTAGCTAGCTTTTAACTATCCTCATTAGGGGATAGTATACTTTCATCGGCCTTCACCTTATATAGGTATCCTAAAACTCTATGTTATTCAAAAACTTTTCAAACGTCAATGACTTGCATCCCTTCAAACAAACGTAATGTCCGTTTAGCTATAAAAAATAATATAAATGTAATTACATTATAAATTTCAGAAACGATTGAAACGAGAGATTTCTGTTCAACGATTTTAACGGGTGAGTGATTTTTATTACTTGTCGACGTATAGGGCAATTTCTCCTGAAAAGAAATTTCAATAAGAATTTATAAGATATTCCTGAGTAAATGAAAGTGGATTATAGCGACCATATTACTTCTTTGAATAAATACTTTATCGAATAGATACAATTAAAAATATCATTGTAATTTTCATTTATAAGTTCTTTTGTATATTCTTAACGTTTTGATTTGAAAATGTTTTGGCGTAGATGTATATATTTTTAAAATCAATTTTCGCTTATAGTAAGCACACCCATGAATATGTGTACATAATGTTGCTACAACACTGCAGAACTATGAATTACAAAGCTCCGCATGGCACTCGGCTATAAATACAAAACTTTCTAACAACAATACATTCAAAATTACTAATTCTTAACTTATATTTTTAAACGAGGTCACAAATTAGCAAATTCTTCAGAAGAAAACGTATGCAAGTTATCAGAAGCGAAGAGTTGGTGGAAGTTCAGGGTTGAAATGGCCATTACCTCACAGTCACGTGGTCATGTTGGTACAACGTGTGATGTGACGTAGTGGAAGTCTCGACCTGAACGTATCGTCGAACCCACACTATGAGCCGGCGCTTGCTACTCGACAAGCCATCGTGAAGATTGTTATTTGTATGTTGTAACTATTGCTGCTGTGTGTATATGTGTGTCATAAAAATGGTATTTTATCAATATTTTTGTTCCGTGTATTAATGTTCTATGTTTCAGACATTGATGTATTAAAAACCCTTTCAGAGCAATCTGTTCGTGAACTCGATTCATGCGATTTCATTTTGTACATTTCGTGTTTTTTTTTGTTCTTGTGATATTTTGTAATTGTTCTATTTCATGTAATATTTGTGTGATAATACAATTAATGAACCCAACCCGACTTTTATTCCTAACTCATAACCCTGAGACAAAACACATGCAAGTCTAAAGTCTGCTAAGCACTCTACCTGGTATCCGTGTCTTATTACAAAGCATCACAGGCGCGTACGTGACTGCGACGCGGTGTACAATGTCGCTGACTACGCGAAATTATGGTTACCATGCTATGTTCCACTTGCGAGGGGATAAGCTGTGCGATTCACTCAAAGCTAAAAAAGTTAACTTAGCGAAGGTTATAGTTAGCGAATTTATATATTGAAATTAATTGTAATAAAAAATGAACTTGCCTTTGCTATGCGATAATATGATGTAGAATACCAATAACATTAAATATGTTTCACTATTTTGTCACTTTCTTGTTTACGTAATAATATTTGAGAGTGATGAGACATTATAAACAAATTAAAAATTAAGAGCTATATGGGTAATATATATTTTACTGGTGGTAGGTCTCTCATATGAAGGAGTCCGTCTGGGTGGGTACCACCGCAATGTATATTTCTACCGCCAAGCAGCAGTGCGCATGCACTGTTGCGTTTCGGTTTGAAGGACATTGTAGCCAGTGTAACTACTGGACATAATGAGACTTAACATCTTATGTCTCAGGATGACGAGCGCAGTGGAATGCCACACAGTACTTTGTAAGTCAAGGTGAACTAAGCATTAATAGATTCTTTACACGCTATAATTAAACAATTTTCTATATAAAACTCAATTTATTTCCTCTCAATACACCAACTTTCCAATACTCGATGCCGAACTTGTATGAAAAGGCGCATGAAGCTGCGATCAAGAACTTTTTTCACACCTTGTTTCACGAGCAATATCGAGGCTTAAGTATTGAATAAATCCGGGCCCGCGCCATTCACAACTCGCTGATAAACCTCACAACTTTACCAACACTCAACGTCAGATCCTAGTGCTGTGATGCTGTCGATACTTTTGAGTCGTGTATTTTTTGTGCAGAAATCTTTACAATTTTACTCTGTAGGTGACTGTATTTTTGGGCGAACATTTATTACCTATGTCTGAAGGCATGGGCATCGATGCAACTCAAGCTCAGATAACCTTCGTCGAGTTGAAAGCAAACATCTACATAAATTCACGTGATTTTATAAATATTGGAGCTAGCGGCCCGCCTGATAGTAAGGGGCCACCGCTGCTCATGGACTCGGCGATGCCAGGGACACAGACAAGCCGCTGCCTACCGTAAGTGTACTTCCATATACATCGGCTCTCTCGAAAATGGCGGAGCTGCGTGTATAAGATAATAAATATGTGAGTATAATTTCATCGTTTAGGTAGAAAAGAAAACACACAAAAATCAAACACTCATGCCTTGTATCTCCAAAAGGCTAGACAGGGGCGCAAATAGTGCACCCACTTTTCGCCGTGTATGGGGGCAAGCCTGTCGCCATATCGGGCACAAATTCCAGACTCCGGTCTGGTACTGAGTAGAAAAACCTAACATCACTTTACCCTACCCGGGATTAACCCGTGACTTCATAGTACCGCGTACGCAATACAGGCGGTCCAAATTCTATTTTATCGATAATTAAAATGTAATGTCCCGTCGCATCCCTACCGTGCGATGAGAGCAAATCCCAAGAGCCAAACTTCCAACATGAATATAGCTCGATGATTGATTGTAGCGTATTCTTATAAATACCAAAATATCAAGGCCTCCGCCGTGACAAAACTTATTAATAACCGGGGATCAGTGATGAATTGGTATTGTTTATTTTCGCTGAGGTTTTGTGAAAACTTTATAAGCTTATTCTTGGTTATTGATAAAGTTATTGGTAATTTGGAAGCGCTTTTTAATATCTTTTGTTTTACATTTTAAGGTACATTTTTTAGAAGTTATTTAAGCAATCTGTTAGATTACATTTCAATATATGCGTGTATCAAGGGAAGTTAGTATTGAGTAGGAAGGCTGTCCTATACTTCGCATAGTCCATAGTACTACGAGGTCTATGCTAGGTGTTTCTCTACGCGATCGAATCTGGAATGAGGAGATCCGTAGAAGAACGAAAGTCACTGCCGTAGCCCAGCGGATTAGCAAGCTGGAGTGGAAGTAGGCAGAGCACATAGTTCGAAGAACTGACGGCAGATGGGGCAAAAAGTTCTCGACTGGAGGCCAAGTCTTGGTAAGAGACTTTTACTGATGGTAGGTCAGATGTAAGAGTCCGTCTGGGTGGGCACCACCGCAATGTCTATTTCTACCACCAAGCAGCAGTGTGCATGCACTGTTGTGTTTCGGTTTGAAGGACATTGTAGCCAGTGTAACTACTGGACATAATGAGACTTAACATCTTATGTCTCAGGACGACGAGCGCAGTGGAATTCCACACAGTACTTTATAACTCAAGGTGCTGGATGGTGTTGCTACTGTTTATGGGTGGTCGTGTCGCTTACCATCAGGCGAACGGCATGCTCGTCTCGTCATTCAAAGCAATAAAAAAAACCTGCAAGGTGGACAGACGATTTGGTAAAGGTCGCAGGAACACGCTGGATGCAGACCGCTTTTGATATGTTCGTCTGGAAATCTTTAGGGAGAGGCCTAAGTGCAGCAGTGGACGTCATGTGGCTGATGATGATGATGATAGTACTACGACAAATGGTATACATTTTATTTTTCCACCGGTAAGTACCTCTGTGAAATGTGGATACACTAGTTGCGCCTCTACCTAACCCTTCGGGTATAAAGCCGTATCTCGCGACCATAATAAAATACAAGCACATGAATTGAGAACTTCCTCCATTTTTGGAAGTCGGTTAATAATGTTGCAACCTACCGCATATTCGCACTGGACATTTATTTTTTGAAATTTCCATATTATATCCGGCGATGACACAGCAATGTCTGACCAAACATAGTAATCGAATAAACACATAATTTGTTCATTCAGAAACATTACTCACTGTCGACGTTAGACCTAGATTTAGACATAGAAATAATCTAAAAACGAGCGCCCACCGAGCCCATTCCAGTCCACAGCGGGTCAATAAATTGGTCGCATTCTACTAGTATTGTAGTGGGCCGTAATTACCTGTACATGCCCGTCTGTGGCTCGTTAATTATATGTCAAAAGTTCTAGGATTTTAGGTCGTTAATTGAATATTTTTGCCGCGCTATAGCATAAAAGGTTAGTATTATATCCTTTTTTTTTTTTTTTTTAAATTATCTAATAAGGTATACCGTTGCTCCTAATAAACGTTAAATATAACATATTGAGTAAGCACGCATTATAGAAGATTCGTAAAATATATATTTAAAATAAATATATTCGTTATACTTATGCAAGTATCCTTAAAGCAGTGAGTGCACTGTAAATAAAACGTGAAAAATGGAGATGGCGCAAAAACACTCCATATTTTATTTTTTCGCAGCGAGCAGCAGTCCTGAGGGAAGCAACCCGTAGTAGACCCACTATAAAACCCCATAACAGTGTCCCTACTGAATAACCTAATGGCTAATTTAAATATTAAAGTGCGGCTCGTAGTTGTATGTTGGTATTTACCCTTTTAATGGGACTGTTCATAACTTGCACAATATTAGAGTAAAGTATAACATGAGCACTACCATTTGTTTTTTTTTTTTTTTATTCTTTATTTAAAGAGCTTAGTCTAACTTAAGACTATGTCGCTCTATACGACCACAAAAGTTCTTAATTTCTACGACTTAGTGCTAATTTTACTAATTTATAGAGCCTCTTTGCCTCTGCTGACAATGGACAGGCCAGGACACTATTGCACCCACCGATACCTTCCACAATATCACGGCATTGGCACCGAAGATCTTCATTACGAAGACATTCCATGATAATGTGGTATACGTCTTCTAATTTATCGCATTCAAGGCAATGGGGATGTGGCCTTCCCCATCATGTGGGCAAATTTATTTAAAGGTATATGTCCAGAACGAAGACGCAAAGCTAATATTGTGTCTAATCTATTTAATGAACAGTTGCTGATCCAAGAAATGTTCAAAGGTTCAGGTTGTATAGTTTTATACCAGATTCCAACCTCTCTGGATCTAGAATCGAAGTAAACCTTCCACAGATCAAAACATTTTTTCTTAATTGGTGACAGTAATTCCGTATAAAACGGTTTCGCGTTCAAATATATGCCATCAGAACAACCAAAGTTCGCCAACATATCCGCCTTTTCATTTCCCTCTATATTACAATGAGATGGAATCCACTGTAGGATCAACTCTTTGTTTTTGTTTTGAAGATTCCGAATGAATCTCAAAATAGTATAGGCTATCGGTATTCCTCGAATGGTCGAGGTACACCGAGCCAAATGTTGCAAGCCGCTTTTTGAGTCTGTAAGAATAACGAACTTGTCGTGTTGAATAGACTCGATATATGATAAAGCCTCAGCAATCGCTAAAAGCTCTATGTGCATTATGGATAAATTGTGATTAATTTGGAATCTCACATTAATGTTCATGGACTGATCGTAAATTGCAGCTCCATTGCCCCTAGCTTTCTTTGAGCCATCCGTAAATATTTTGTGAAATGCCCCATAGTTTTCACTACACAATGTGTCAACACAAAGTTTTAAATATCTAAAATCATATTTAGATTTAGCTTGGTCCATAGAATTTATATTAAGTTTTATAACATCATCTAAGTTAATATAGCTAACCCATACATCTAACGAAAACATTTCTAGGTTACGACTAACGTGTATAGGTGTATCTTTCAGTGCGTTTTGAACATCCACTAATAGGGGATAATTCTTCCGGTGCCAATTGTTTTCCCTACACCTTTGAGTTAAATTGCCAATAGTATCTAGAAAATTATTATTATCTTCAGTAGACTTTGTTTTAAGCCAAAATTTGAATCCCAAATACCTCCTTCTAATTCTTAAAGGTGGTAGAGCTAGTTCGCTTTCCATTACGTGAATAGGTGTACTTTTTATAAAGCCACCCATTACACGCAATGCCTGATTTTGTACCATATCTAGTTTTCTCAAATGAGATAAAGCACTATTATCAAAGAGAAAGCTAGCGTAATCCATACGACTACGAATAATTGCAATATATAATCGCCTTAAGTGTACAGGGTGCACACCCCATCCAGAACCCGCTAAACCTTTTAAAGGATTCAAAAAATTTAGACACTTCCGTTGAATTTCGTTAATATGAATTTGTTTAAAGAATGGGACTGTTTAGCCCCTTTTTTTCCGATCAGGCGTAAATGGCACGATGGTCGTATGACCTAAATATTTATAATTACGACCAATGTGCCATACGACATTGTTAAACACAATATACCCTGTCAAAAAGTGTCATAATAATTTCTGTATAAAAATATTATAATACTCAAATATTTTTCTTTGCTATTTTGGAAATAAACCGGAATTTTCAGATTACAGTATCGGTATGCGTGCTTTTTATGTCTAGGATGTGCCTGTACGTATTCATTTAGTTTTCCCACAATCTATACAAAGAAATAAAATTGAACTACCTATAATCTGATATGCACTTTACTTGTACCATCGCCCATTTAGTTATAAAGTCATGACTTTATTTATGTATCATTGCGAAGGGCTGTAGCCTCGGCTTATACTTTTGAAGGTATTATGAAATAGATACCTTATATTATATAATATTCATAAATCACTGCGCCGTAATCGGGTAAACAGTCGAAGTGTTTTCTCTGTTTATTACAAATTTGTTGTCCATTATCACTGCTATTTAATTAACAATGACTACACACACATACTCTCATGCCTTTTATCTCCGAAGGGGTAGGCAGAGGCGCAACTAGTGCACCCACTTTTCGCCGTCCATATTCCTTCCCATGATGTGAAAGGGGGGCGAGCCAATCGCAATATCACTTTGCCTGACCCGGGGATCGAACCCGAGACCTCAGCTTTGCAGTCGTACCCTAATATAACTATGCCACCGAGGCAGTCAAAAAAAGTCAAAACAATACCTATTTTTCTATAAACTTTTTAAATAAAAGCCTGTGTAAAACTGATACATGAACAATATTTTTTTTTATATTTGTTTCATTTAAAGAAAAGCCTACGTGCTACAATCTGATATTGTATGGATGTCACACTGGCAGCCCAAACTACTCTCATTAAAAGTTTTCGTGAATTCACAGAGCACGTTTTTCCAGTGTTTTTTTCTCTTAACCACGACGCAATTTGAGTTTCCTGGATAAAATTTAAAAAGCGCGCTTAAAATATTTCACCTAAGGAATAGATAGAATTGTGAATATAGTCATGATGTATACACCCAATAGGTTTGATTTTAGTGGAATTAAAGAATAACATAATGATAACAACTACTATACCAAAAATCACACAATAAAGATTTGATTTGATTTGATTATTGCTAAATGCTGACTCTATGCTTCAAAATAGAGTCTCGAGCCTATAAAGACTACCTGAAAGCTTTAGTGATATTATTTGTTTAGTATTTGATTTATAAAAAATAATACGATTTAAGAATATTTAGATCAGCATATAGACTAACTTTGTACCTGTTACCTTATTTAATAATACTACATAGGAATCACATGTTATAAAATGTTTACTTGATAAAGATCCATTTTTTTTTACTTGACGCTTTTGCTAATCAATTGCTTAAGATTGAGGACCCCCGATTTTACATCTTCATCATCATCATCTTCTAAAGGGTGCACGTAGTAATTCACAAATAATAGAGGTTATTAAGTTCGTCTCTAATCTCTATCACCTATATCTACGCTACTGTGATCGTCCTGTATCAAGCAATGCTGAAATCGAATCGTAACCATATTTGCTTCAATAACTTTACTATAAGTTCTCGAACTAACATCGTAGTCATTAATTACGGCAAAGCATTAATATAGAATCGATAAATAATAACAGGCCCGTGTTGGATGCGAGTTATTAGCCGATGATTGGGGCTATCAATTGCTATATGCAATGCCCCCGGGTCCGCTTCACTATACAACTAATAGCTTTAGTTGCGTCCCGCGTGATGGGACGCAGGCGGTTGGGCGGTGGTCTAAATACAAAATAGTTATGCAGCTTTAAGATTAGATTTATAGTCATGTTGCTAATTAATTATTTTTGCAGTATGAGGTCAATTAACACCAGCGACCATACAGCCTCGTTTACACAGAACATTTTCGTTTAAATCTGTTATAGGTTTTTTTTTTCGTGTGGTCAATGAAAATAACAAAGGGCCTAAAAGAATCACACACATTGCTGTTTAAAAAATCTACCACGACTGTCCATGAGCATTGTTGATTTACTATCGGAACACACATCTTGTTTGATAGTAATCTTACTAATATTATAAACGAGCTTTTGCCCGCGGCTCCACCCGCGTGAATGAGTTTTCCCGGGATAAAAGTCCTGCTTTATATTTTTCCGGGATACAAAGTAGCCTATGTGTTAATCCAAGACATAGTCTACTCGTGTGCCAAATTTCATCGAAATCCGTTCAGTAGTTTTTGCGTGAAAGAGCAACAAACATCCATACATCCATACTTACAAACTTTCGCGTTTATAATATTAGTAGGATGAGAAACTTTGTGAAAATGTTTGGATTTTTGTATATTTGGATGTTTGTTAGAAGTAAGCGCAGTAACAAATAAATGGATTTGGATGAAATTGGCACACGGGTAGATCATATCCTGGATTATTTTTATTTTTATTTTTTTATTTTATTTTATTTGGGTGGCTCACAGCTAACTATAACAATAATCAAAAATAGGAAATAAATACAATAAGCCAATCACGAGCCACCACAGATAGATTTTAACAGTTAAATTACAATTTCTTTAGTCTAATTACCTTAAAAGTACTTAAGTAACCTAGATTAAGTTGAATACATGCTTTGCCGTTCTGTAGTTAAAAAGAAGATATAAAATTAATTTGTAAAATAGTTAGTCGCCATGAACACATAGGCTACTTTTTATCCGGGTAATTTGTTCCCATGGGAAACAATGCATATTTTTAAAGTGATTCTTTAAGTAGATAGCGCTGGCGTCGTACTGTATTTTAGGCATTTTTGTAGCGGGAAAGAGTTTTCACGCGAGCGAAGGCACGAGCAACACCTAATCCGGAATATAATTTGCAATGCAATGCAATCAGCCCTGTATTATATACTTCCCACTGCTGAGCACGGGCCTCCTCTACTACAGAGAGGGGTCAGGCCTTAGTCCGCCACGCTGGCCTAGTGCGGGTTGGCAGACTTCACATACCTTCGAAATTCAGAGAACTTTCTCAGGTATGCCACTTTCCTCACGATGTTTTCCTTCACCGTTAAAGCGAGCGATAATTCACAAAGAATACACACATAACTTTTTTAGAAAAGTCAGAGGTGTGTGCCCTTGGGTTTTGAATCTGCGGACATTCGTCTCGGCAGTCCGTTCCACTCCCAACTAGGCTATCGTCCACTACCTAATATGATTTATAAATGAATATTATAGATCACTAGCATGGGCATAGCAAGCCCACACGTGCCTATCTTTCAATACTATTAAAGCAGGAAACAGCAATTCTTACTATGTTGTTCAGCAACAGAAAGCATAAATGCACAACGGGATTATTCACAACACATGGGATATCTATCACTTAATAGACATTTTTTGCATTAATTCTCGCCTCCGCCTCTGACTTAGGCAGTATTTTTTGCGGGAGAATGCACAGCGGACGCAGTTTAAGCGGCTCCAAACGGACTGCAATGTTGATTGGTTCGAATATTTTGTTATTTCGCCGCGTGTTGTTCTGTCGACTAATCGAATTCATGAGATCGTTTTTCATTTCGAAATGTTTTATTGATTTTTTGGATATCTGGTTACGCTGACGTTTTGTTTTTTGGTCAATTGTTATTATTTGTTAAGTCTTCATTAAAATAAAAAATCTAAGGAAGTTGGAGTTTGGTTTTACTAACTCAAAAACCAGACTAATCTCTCTAATAAATATCTCTTGCTCCCATCTATCCTTCTCCCGCTCCAATGAAGGGTTGTAGCAAATGATGCGGTTCAAACAGGCCGGCATAATTGTGTCGATTAGCGAAAGTTAATCATCTCTCGTCAGTCGGCACTCTATCTGGACCCCCTTTCACGTACCATCAGGTCCATTGGGGTCACTTTGCCGAATCCGTATAAAAAAGATTTTTCTCGCATGCAGAGATGTTACCATGCCATACAGTATTTATAAAATTTCTGTATAGGTTTCATCATCATCATCATCAGCCCGTTGCAGTCCACTGCTGGTCATAGGCCTCTCCCAAGTTTTTTTTTGTGGCTTTGAATGACGAGACGAGCATGCCGTTCGCCTGATAGTAAGCGATACGACCGCCCATAAACAGTATAACACCATACAGCACCTTGAGTTACAGAGTACTGTGTGGCATTCCACTGCGCTCGTCATCCTGAGGCATAAGATGTTAAGTCTCATTATGTCCAGTAGTTACGCTGGCTACAATGTCCTTCAATACGTAGATACGCCACAGAGCCCGGTCTGCTGCTTTATGCATCCAGTCGCTGCCGGCCCTCTTGTGCAAGTCGTCCCGCCATCTGGCGAGAGGGCGTCCCACGCTACGTTTGCCAAGCCGCGGTCTCCACTCCAGAACACGCTTACTCCAGCGGTTATCTACTCTGCGACATATGTGGCCAGCCCATTATCACTTCAATCTACTAATTCTCAGAGCTATGTTGGTCACCTTGGTTCTCTGACTCTCTGTATAGGTTTGCTACTGACTAAAGAAACATACCACGTACGACTTGTCTTGACATAAAGTTAAATGACACCCTCATCATTTGTGCCATAAAAGTCATTACGCTAGGAAAGCGGTCGATATTGTATCTCTTAGGTAGCAAATCCCTTCGAATCCGCCCGCGGGCGTTCACTAATAGATTACTGGGATTAGGAACTGCACGCAAGCTACTCTCATTTTGGAAATAATGAGGTCTAGAGGGGTGGTATTCTAGTTTCTACTACTATACTACCTTTGTATTCTACTATTAAATGTTAAAGTTTGTAAAGATGTTTGGGTTAGCACATCGTGTAAACCACTAAATGAATTAAAATTGTCGTCTTTTCTTTCTTACACAAAAGAATACCTTACGTCGAATGTCCCTTGGATATCATAGAAACAGTTAATTACCAAAGTGCCAAGTACATTCACTTCAAAGGTGACTACTTGGAAGTAGTGGCATTGAGATGGATGTATAAAGGAGTTACACAATAGGGGGCGGCATCGCGACGCCTCTCAGCACGTTGCTAAGCAACCACTGCAGCCAATCGATACTCCCCCTAACTCTGCTCATTCATGTCCCGCTAATGTACACGCGGCGTTACCATGGTCCGTTTTAATTGTTTTTTTACGTTATCGCTATAGTTTGGAAAATTATAACGTTTTGCACTAACTGCTACTGTTTGTAACTTTTATCACATAATCAGAAAATAACAGTTTACTTGCATGGAGGTAAGTGTTTTTTTCCTTTATACTTAAGTTTTTCCATCCAAATGTTCAAAGTACAAAGTACTAGTGAAGCAGTGTACAAGCGCTGTTATTTTATGTTTTGAAAATTATACTATGTAATTAAATTGTTAAGTTAAGTACTGAGACTGACTGATTACTGTTGTAGTATAAGCCCATATTACTGTGTCTTAAGTCTTAGCGACTTTTGTTATTTAAACTTGTTATAGTATATTGTATTTATATTCGTGTTTTATATGGGTAGTTATAACGCATTATATATCTTAATCACCCAGTATAAAAACCTATTTATTATAGTATTCATTTACCGAATCATTTATGATGCAATATTTAACTATAAGTAAACCCGTGGTAGGGAAGCCCCCGTCCGCCTTTGTACTCGGTGTCAACAAACTCTGCGTGTGCCAAAGTCAAGCTACTGTAGGGCTGCCATACTTCAAGACAACCCGGGTCATAAATCCGTGGGAAAGTTCCGGGAGCTTATTTTTTTACTAAAATAATTAGGTACTTAGACTACTTAGGTATTTGAACGGTGCCCTAAAAGAAGGGGCATTGCCATCCCGTGTATTCGTGTCGTATGTTAACTTGATCGAAGATGTTAACAAATATAATCAGACTATAATTCTTAATTTGAAACTGGGACAACTGTTTTTTTTTATGGCATTGAATGACGAGACGCGCATGCCGTTCGCCTGATGGTAAGCGATACCACCCATAAACAGTAGCAACACCATCCAGCACCTTGAGTTACAAAGTACTGTGTGGCATTCCACTGCGCTCGTCATCCTGAGACATATTAAGATGTTGAGTCTCATTATTTCCAGTAGTTACACTGGCTACAATGTCCTTCAAACCGAAACACAACAGTGCATGCACACTGCTGCTTGGCGGTAGAAATAGACATTGCGGTGGTACCCACCCAGACAGACTCTTACATATGAGAGACCTACCACCAGTAAACCATTATTGGTCATACAACGTGATAAATCGGGATTTATCCCGAAATATCTGGACGTGTGGCGACTCTTTGTATGTACGTAATTATTATATATTCTACACGCAATTGCTAACTGAGTGAAATAAGTTGGTTATAGTTTTCATAGCGATTAACTATTGGAATCACACCTGTGGCCTTGAAATAAGAGTTTCGTAATGAGATATGCGGGTGACCTGATAACTCCCTTCTTTGGTCCATATTTATTTATTTATTTAACTTTTAAGAAAATCTTAGAGACAAATAACAATATATGAAATATCTACTGTATGTGAGGAAAGAGTTGCTAATTACAAGCTTTCACATATTAATATTGCTTT
This sequence comes from Sphinx pinastri, assembly GCA_947568825.1. Lineage (NCBI taxonomy): Eukaryota > Metazoa > Arthropoda > Insecta > Lepidoptera > Sphingidae > Sphinx > Sphinx pinastri. The sequence continues at coordinate 3,224,101 of OX387623.1, forward strand.
CCGTTAAGATAGGCAGCGCATCGATGAGTCGTGGAAATCACTCACCATCAAGTTCACTGGTGGTTGCTTATATTTTATATCCGCCCGGATAGCGACCACCGTACAATCACCCAATTTGGTGCTAGTACATTATCTCAACATAAAACATTTTTCATACTTTACCAAGTAGGTGCGATCATTTCGGAGCTGTACACGGGGAACGGCAGATATCTCTTATTGTCTACTTTAGTTCTAAGTTGTATGTTGCTGACAAGTGACGCAAACGGCTTATTTAGAACTTTAAGGATATATTTAGATTTATCATAGATTTTATTTTTACTAGCTAAGATTTTAATTTTGCCATCAGCGGCAGCAAGTATTATTAAATTTGAGTACGTTTGTGTAATGTCTAAGTCTATTGAAATTATAAGTGAAGGTCCTATAACTGTTATATTGGAAGAAATGTCAATCAGCCTATCGCCATCCACTGCTGAACGTAGGCCTCCCCAAGTGAAAGCCAGCCATAGTTTATAGACCGGTCAAACTGATAATCGAACACCGTTAAAATAAATTACAGTTATCTATACTAATATTATAAAGAGGAAAGATTTGATTGTTTGTTTGTTTGTAATGGATAAACTTAAAAACTACTGGACAGGTTTTGTAAATTCTTTCACTAATAGGAAGCTACGTTACTCCTGAGTACTATAGGCTACTTTTTATCCCGGGAAAATATTTTTATCCCGGAAAAACTTTTTCACGCGGGCGCAGCCGCGAGCAGCAGTCTAGTATTCTATACGCCGATAAAAAATTATCAATTTTATTTATTCCTTGATTCAAGACAGACTGTCAAGTCCAACAAAAGTGTAGGAAAATTACCATGAAAAGCAAATTGAAATAGAAAAGTATTAAAACAAATTGTTTTCATTAACTTCATCAACTCAGACGGACAACTCTTAGGCGCGTCGACCCCAATTTCTTTTATGAAATACATTCCAACTCCAGGAGGACACTCATCACCATAACTATGTGTATAAACTGGAATAACAAAACGGGAAACTTATCCAATTTGTTTTTTTAGATACTCCGGTAAGATTGGGAGGCGGTCGGGACACATTAGAGACAAATTAGCGGAATTTTATTTTAATACAAATACTAGTGGTTGCTTGTGGCTTCGCCAGCGTGCAAAGCCGATCAAAGTACACTGGTTGACACTAGATTACTTAATTGCCGCTTTTTGCTCCATAGCGGCACTTTTATGCTCATAGTAACAATTAGACTGCCTCGGTGGCGTAGTTGTATTACCGTACGACTGCAATGCTGAGGTCTCGGATTCGATCCCCGGGTCGGGCAATGTGATATTGGGTTTTTCTACTCAGTATCAGCCCTGAGTCTGGAATTTGTGCTCGATATCGCAATAGGCTCGCCCCCTATCACATCATGGGACGGAATACGCACGGCGAAAAGTGGGTGCACTAGTTGAACCTCTGCCAACCCTTTCGGGGATAACGGGCGTGTGTGTGTGTCAGTAACAATTAGCATTTTGGAAATATTTTATATTATAACATAAAATGCTATTACAAGAAATAATATGAAAATAAGTGTTTAGCACAAATTAAATTACAATCGTTAGTTTATTATGAAACAGTTTTGCACCGGTAATGAATACGTAACCCGTTGTCTGCATAATAAAAGGGGGTGTTCCATATCTTGCGTTTAGGATTTAAGAAAACGCTTGAAATTATTCGAATTTGGAACAATTTTTTTTTTATACCAATGTTGATTGTTCTGTCAATAACGTCTTCGGAATCAAGTTGGAGTAATAGCAAGAGAGATGCTCTTTGATCTGTGAGTTCCGAGATTCAATAACTAATTCACATAATACGTAATGCGTTTTTCTAGATCCGACAAGCATGTCATGAAAGGAGATTTGAGTTCAATATGTTGATAAGCTCACCCTCTTATAGCGTGAGAGTAAGGATGATCTTTATCACATAATGGGACAGAATTATAAAAGGCAACAGGACATCCGAATACATTGGTTCTTCTTTCTTCGAAGACAAGATGTCATTATGCCGCTGCTGAACACAAGCCTCCATAACTAGATACTATGCCTAGGCTTATTATGTTACCCACGCTTAGGGCCGTCTTAACAAAAGCTACTCTATTTCGCTCTGAAGTGCGATATCAGCTGAGATGCTGTCAAATTGAGGACAGCATCTTAAAATAGCCCCTATTTAATATTCCCATATTAACATCAGCTCAAATGACATCTTAAGTTACAATATGTGACTGATTTTGACAGCTAAGTATTGTTTATTCAATAGTTCCAAACATTAAATGTTTACTTGAGATTTTACTCAAACGTGGGAATGATTTTTAAGACCACTCTGGCCACACCTTTACGATTTCCTACGCAGAATGTGCAAAGTGTCAAAACTTTGGACGATGTTCGCCGGCCTGTGTGCGACTTTTGTTTCGGCGGGTATTAACGACTCGACAAAATTTATATTTAACTCGTTGCGGTTTTTGTTGATTTATGTTTTAGGTGTCGGAATAAAAGCTAGGCTTCTGTTGAATTTATGAGGGATTTGTTTTCTTAGAAAAATGAAATGTACGAAACCGAGGCTTTAGTGGATTTATAATAATTATGTAAATATTTTCGGACGATTTTGCTTAAATTTGGAATAAATAATGAGTTCTGCGAATTTATGACAAGATGAAATCAGAATATGGATTAGTGGTATAACTGGCAGTATTTACTATGTAAGTATTACTAGAATGTGTGGAATATTCAGAATTCCTGCATGAAAATATAACTGACTATAAGTGTAGTCTAAATATAACATATCAATGAAAAAGATTCGGTCTGCAATGGTTGCCAGATTTAGACACTTTACAGAATGTATGTACAATCACCCAATTTGGTGCTAATACACTCTCTCAACATAAAACGCCCAATTTTCATATTTTGCCAAGCAGGTGCAATCATTTCGGAGATATACAAATGAAACAGAAGATATTTCTTATTTTCTACTTTAGTTGTAAGATGCATGTTGCTGAGAGATGACGCGCAAGGAACTTACTTAGAACCTTAAATTGGTCGAGCATACACATTTTTGACGTACACTTACTGACTTTGAAGCGCGGTTCACCAGGACGATTCAGTATAGTGAATTTTACATACGAGAAGTACCAATTCAGTCGAGTTCAAACTCCCAAATGTCATTGAATTACAAAATAATTTTAGTCTGCAGAAAACATACATTTACTAGAATACGGTTTATTGCATACTGAATGCTAAATCTCTGGGGATACAAACCTTTAAAAATGTGAATACTCGGTATGTGTTGTGCAATAAAGCCATTGTAAGTTATACCTATTCACTGTTCGCTACTAACACAAGCCGTTAATTAATATTGAATTACTTGCTTATGTTCACAGCTCCATGGCGGCTGTTATAAAATTATTAAAATATAGATGAAGTAAAGTACTTGCCTATATAAATTATAATATTTTTTGTTATAAAATATTCTATTGTTTCTTAGAGGGACAAATACATATAAAATAACGGTAACCGTGCGAATAACTATGTGGTCAAAGTAAGAACCTTAGATTAATTATTAAGAACTTCTATTTCAAATTGCAACTTTTTTAACATGTTTCTATTTACTTCGTAAATAATTGTTACTTTACTTTGCATTCATTGTTATTTTCATTTCAAGTTTAAATCCTATTTCAACGTGATGTTTTTTGAAGCTTTTTGTTAAAGAAGATTAAATGTAAATAGTTTATAACACCCGGTGACAAACAATTCTTCGGAGTATCTTGTTACCACTATTATAATGTAGAACATTTATTATTAAGACAGCTTGTATAAAACTAGGTTGAAAGATATTCAATTATCTATTTACTATTCGTTTTTCAATTGTACTAAAAACTTGCTATAATGAGACCTTTTTGCAAAATGTAAATATGTGATTCTAAAAAATGAAATGCGGGGTTCTTAATAAAATATTTGAAAAATATATTCCCGAGAAATTTGCAAACTTTTCGCCCAAAGTAAAATACAAATTCAAGTGGATTTGCTCAAGGGAATAATGCCACTTGTAAGCCCCCGAAACAAGATGGACAAATAAAAAATCGATTAGAAATAAAACAGCACTGGGAATTCTTTGTTTTGAATAAGTTGTACGGCATTTATGGGATATACTTATGGACTTGTAAGTCTTGTAAACTTTTAACAATGGTAATTTTGATAATTTGTCAGAATTTGTGAAGAGTATTATTTGCTGAAAATGTAGTATAAAAACAAAATTTAAAATATAATTTCAACGCTGGTATCAATCCTGTATCTCTGGAGATGATTCGCCCGTTTAGCAAGGCGCACAAAATATAGTTTAATGTTGCACGAATATTGAAATGAGCTTCATTTCGGTCGTTTCGCCTTATATTGAAGAAATCTTGTTCTTTTGCATATAAGTATACTTCAAAATATTTAGGGCAATGCCTCTTGAGTTGATATTATAATGAGGTCTTATGGGCTAGGTCCGGAGGTTTTTTAGACTCAGATATCACAAAGCAACTTTCAAGCACAACACCTAATATATGTAGGTAGACATGACGTCGCACATCCGGTATAAAATAAGTCCATATTAATATAGTAAAGTTTGTAAGTTTAGATGTAGATAATTTAGAAATTTACAAGTTTAAAGGTACATTATCCCTGCTATAGGCTACTGTTAATAACAAAGTGCGACTAAAAGCTATACGTGAAAATCCTGTCAAATTGAATCATTAACACGCAGCGTTTCCTCTTCCAATGGACTCGCGGGCTAATATGGTGTGACAGTAGCTGTTATGCATCATTCAGTGGCGAGTGTGTGTAATTGCATTACCCCGTAAGCCTTTTACGGCGGTCTCTTGTGTAAACGTTATTTTCTGCGTATCTGTGGTTCTGGGGTTTAGTAAATAACGTTCTAAGATGTTTACGATAAATGACAAGAGGTGGTAGAACGTATGTGAGAGTTCGGCTGGATACCGCAATGTCTTTGGCACCAAGCAACACGTAGCCAGTTTAATTACCTAGTGAGCATTATGAGACCTTATCGTAATATTTATATTACAACAAGGTAAGCGGCGATAGCCTAGTTGGGAGTGGAACGGACTGCCGAGACGAATGTCCGCAGGTTCAAAACCCAAGGGCACACACCTCTGACTTTTCTAAAAAGGTATGTGTGTATTCTTTGTGAATTATAGCTCGCTTTAACGGTGAAGGAAACATCGTGAGGAAACCTGCATACCCGAGAAGTTCTCTGAATTTCGAAGGTATGTGAAGTCTGCCAACCCGCACTAGGCCAGCGTGATGGATTAAGGCCTTAACCCTCTCAGTAGTAGAGGAGGCCCGTGCTCAGCAGTGGGCAGTATATAATACAGGGCTGGTATGGTATTGTAATGTTTTAATTAGATTGAACCATATCTGTATAATGCTACGACATTGTCGATTGTCGATTACTATGTTCCAAAATATAGCGAAATATAATATAGCGACGATAGCCTAGTTGGGAATGGAACAGTCTGCCGAGACAATGTCCGGAGGTTCAAACCCAAGGCACACACCTCTGACTTTTCGAAGTTACGTGTGTATTGTTATCAATTATCGTTCGCTTTAACGGTGAAGGAAAACATCGTGAGGAAACCTGAATACCTGAGAAGTTCTCTGAATTTCGAAGGTATGTGAAGTCCGCCAACCCGCATTAGGCCAGCGTGGTGGACTAAGGTCTAACCCCTCTCAGTAGTAGAGGAGGCCCGTGGTCAGCAGTGGGCACTGGGCAGTATATAATACAGGGCTGATTGCATTGCATGTTCCAAAATAAACCATAATCAAAAAAGGGCTATTTAAAATTTATATTAGCTATCTAATAACCAACTAATAAATAAAATTAACTTGAACATAATATGAAACACATAGATTTAAAACTAGGTGTATCATATTTCAATGGCTGAATAATTACTGTGAATTCACTATGTCCGTAAAAAAAAACTACAAGCAGTAATTGCAAAGATGCAAAGTCGTTTTTCTTTCCATCTAAGGCAAAGGACATAAGTCTGAATTCCAAGGTAATTTGGCGGGTGCGGTAAAGAGCCAAGTTATCAGAAGAGAAATATGGCGTCGCTAGAGTGGTTCTATGATGTTACGAGTGGCCGTCCTCGCTTCCTAACGAAGACACGTACTTGTACCTACTTAATGTTGATTTTGGGAATTTTGGCTTATTGACTCATGTTCGTTTTATTTTTGTGTAGTGTTGGGTTTGTGGGTGAAAAAGTGAAGTTGTGAGTTCGATTATCTGCAATATATTCGTTGCAGAAAATCCTTTTTTTTCTGGTATCGCCTATTTTATACTTGATACGCCGTTTAACTCTCGTAATCCTTACTAATATAAATGCGAAAGTAACTCTGTCTGTTTGTCGCGCTTTCACGCCAAAACTGAACCGATTTAAATAAAATTTGGTACACAGATATTCTAGAGCCTGAGAAAGGACATAGGCTACTTTTTATCCCGGGAGATATAAAGCGGGACTTTTGTCCCGGTTAAAGCTTTTTTACGCGGACGGAGCCGCGAGCAAAAGCTTGTATTTATATAAGTTTAAACCTACACATATAATTTTTTCATTCCGTAGAATTAGGTTATTGTTACGAATGCAAATGCGCAATATGATTGACCGATAATAATATCGACATATTTTGTCTCATAACTATTGAAATACCTATACATAACTCTGGCAAGACTTCATCTGTCATATTATCCCGTCGAATTAAAAATTCGAGTATAATATATTTATATGATGAGTAGACTAGACTCTGAAGTATCTTGTTACAATGCCTTTATCGGCCAACCTCAAGGTTACTACTCGATTACTTACTCCCGTACTTTAAAGACCTTGAGTTGGCCCCAATTCTCACCCCCTACTCGCTAAGTGGAATATCGATGGCTTCATCAATATTTATGCGGTGCCTAACAACGGAACACTCGTCCGACGTGAACGCTGGGTTTTATTGGTCGCTTTGACGTGTTTGGATGATTGTGCGGTTTTAATTGAAATAAAGTTTCAATTTAAATTTTATTTGTTGTATTTGATACACTTTTAATACTCTTAAAAACTTATCACATAATTTTTTTTATTGCAATGGCCAGCAAACAACCAAATGTGTTTCTTACCTTAGGTTAAAGGATTTCATATGATATCATCACGGAACGCTATAGTGAGCTGTCTCTTCTTGATTTTGTCACTTCAAGCTGCAGAAAATCCTATTGTCTTGGTCTTTTTCAGCCTTTGGAATTGCACTGCTGAACATAGGCCTCCCCCTAAAGATTTCCAGACAAACCTGATAGAACCAGCCTGCATCCAGCGAGTTCCTGGAACCTTTACGAGGATGTCTGTCCAATTTATTATGTCTACAATAATTTGTTGTGATGCAAAATTGCTCTACCAGTTTCAGAACACGTACAATAAATGTTTAAAGGTTTTTAAATTAATGGAACTATCTTAGTTCCGACTTCGCAAATATGTAGTTCCGGCGAGAGACGCGAGGTACGTGCAAGGAAGTTGTATAAAATAGATTTTCAGTTGATGCATTCGGGTGCAATTTCCGCACCAAGGACTGACGTCCGTCCTGGGGGAAGAACTATTCGCTATTCGGGAAATTATCGCCATTTCCTCATTCAACAGTACCGGTGATCTTTGAGACGAGGTAAAAAAATCTTCGTGTGTAAAAATAGAACTTTTGTATCTAATGCATTTGGTGTTATTAGATTGAACAAAATAATTATTTGTAAAGAAGGTATTCTTTGTTTATTTTTTTTTTCTTTCTACACCTGATGTAGGTCGGGATAATTTAGTTTTTAAGTTACATATTACTTAACATGTCTGTCCACTTCTTTGCTTTGCTGTTGAAATACAAGTGATTTATTTATTATTTTTAGCAGCCTTGTTCATAATTTTATAGGGCGATTAGTGACCGTGCGGTCCTGGATTTGCTTACAGGTTGAGAATAACTTTATGTCTTTACGTAGAGTTTCCATAAACTAAAACTGAAACGATATTACACCAAGCAGTTTACTAAATGTCTTTCGTAATATTTTCTTTGCACAAGGATTGAAATCTGAACGTGATTTAAAATTCAATTTGAAAGTACTGCGCCGCGCTGCGGTTGGCAAAGTTCGCGTTCAGTTTACGTCCCTGGCAGTTTTCGAGTTTGTAAGTTACAAGCTATGCCTAGTTAGATTGCTTTTGACCTGGGTTCAGTTCTCTGTGACAGTTTTTTTCATTGCGTAGGTTGCGGTGTAAATGCTAGTAATTAAGAATTAAGGTCCTAGATGCTCATTGTGATAATTTTACTTTTTACTTACCTATTGTTCTGGTGTTTGACATTTAACCCTACGAAGCAAATTTTTTTTCAGATGATAAAATAAATAGACTATTTCCAATTCTATCTGAAGAGTTTCCCGGCGGAAGTTGCCACCGGAAACAGTGACGCGACGCAGACGTCACTTCCTGCGCGAGTGCAGCTGCGACTGAAACGCTGAAATAGCTTCAGCACTTACGTTTAACACTTACATGAATTATGTATGATAGAATTGAATTTTAAAAGGTTTTTAAACCTACTGAATTGTTTTTTTTGTGTATCTACTATAACTATGCTATATTTTTTTATATACAACAAAAATACAAAGTATGAAGTTAACAGTGTTGGATCTTTACAAATATATTGACAACGGTCCCCACACTAGGCAAGCCTGTATCATGGGGTCCCGTGTAATCACTCAGGAGTGCTTTCTACGACACTTCACAATGGTTTCTTTGGTAACATAAAGATTTTAGGAAGTTATGTATACAGATTTGCAGTATGCTACAGACATATACACACATATTTTAACGAGCTTTTGCCCGCGGCTCCGCCCGCGTGAATGAGTTTTCCCGGGATAAAAAGTAGCCTATGTGTTAATCCAGGATATAATCTACCTGTGTGCCAAATTTCATCGAAATCCGTTCAGTAGTTCTTGCGTGAAAGAATAAAAAACATCCATACATCCCGACATCCAGACATCCAGACATCCATACATCCATACTTACAAACTTTCGCGTTTATAATATTAATAGGATATGTGTAATTCATAACTTGATCACTGTACTATCGGTTTTGTATATTTCTTTGTACTATATTATACAACAATTAATAGGATATGATAGTTATTGATTTATCTTAAGTTTTAAATACTACTTTAACCAGATGTATATAATTTACTAGCAGACCTAACAATCAGAGCTTAATGTTTAATTACCTATATTATTTTCTTGAAGGTAATACTTTATTTGTTATAATATAAAAATAGCATGTAACGGTCATTTGGTCCTTCTTAAATTGTGAATCGCCTAGTAAAGAACATCTCTTGATACGTCATGACATTGTCTTGAAGACCCCATACCTCAGACGACGCCGCACGCCGCATCCATCATATATACTCACGCTACTATCTTCAAAACGATAAGCTGGGGCAGTAAGCTCACCCACCCTTCTGAATTTGTGGGACAACATTTCATTACAACGCAACATTGAACCACATCGCTTAACGTTGCTTTATGATGCACAATAATAAACAGCTGCAAACGTAGATAACAAGTAAAGAGAGATAGGCGTTATTGCCAACTCTGAACAAAATGATCCGAGATTTGAGATTGTGTAGCGAACGTGACTGTATATACGCATACCACGCAGTTTCCACTCGACTGGAGACTCTTGAGGAGCGCCAGTCAATTATTTGCTATTTCAACCCCAAGTTTCAACCCCTATGCTGTGCCCCATTGTACCTGCGATCTTAGCATCAACTAACGCAGCTTTGGGGTTCAAAAATAAGCAGGAGATTATGGATTTTGTTCGTGTTTGCATTATTTTGAGTTACATTAAAAGTACTCTACTAAGAGCCTGTTTCACGAGTTCTGAGTAATGCTATTAGTCACATTATATAAGTCGACCAAATACAAAAGTTACACTGTAATCGATGCTTTCAAATGAATGGTAATCAAATTAGTACATCAATTAGCTGTTTAATACGATAACTTTGGAATAAAATTCACTTGAACATAAACAGAACAGGCCCTGAGCATCGTATTGATGCAACTTAGTCTCGCTCTTCAGCGCGATATCAGTAGAGACTAGAGACGCTGTAAATTTAATAGACAGATATAAACAACAGCTCAAATGATAATGTAGGTCACGATACATATTTATTGTTTTGTATCTGCTATTATTACTTGACATTGGCGAAATCACCGACAGATAATCGATGGAAACCATAATTTAAAAGAAGAATTTAAGTCACAACAAATGAAGGATTCTGACAGCTGAGTTAGTTCATTCAATAAACAGCGCCACGCCGACTCATCTGACAACAGGCTCTCAAATGACATCTCAAGTTTTGTATATTAAATAGTTCAATACCTTAAATCTTTACTTAAGATCCTACTCAAACGTCAGATCGGTTTATTAATACGGCCCTAAGTATAATTTATGAATATTATGTAGAGATATTCACAAGTCAGCAAACATATTTGGCACGTTCCATTGTGGCGTCAGGGTGAGTTGGTGTAAAACACATGAAAATACAGTGAGTAGACTGGCATGAATTTGGACACGTCTCGGCCAACGTTGTATTTATCTGAATCTGGGCAGCCAAAAATGATCACATACCTACATATACATAGCATCACGTCTTTTTACCTTTTCAGGGGTAGGCACCGGTGTATAACACCCACATTTCACCAGCTATGTTAGTTTAGGGGGCGGGCCTATTGGCATTAACCGAGCACATTTCCAGATTCCGGGCTGTTACTGAGTAGAAAAACCCAATATCACTTTGCCCGGCCCGGGATCCAATCCGAGACCTCAACACAGCAATCATACCGTAATACAACTACGCCACAGAGGCAGTCCATAATTCACGGATTCATATAGTATTGTCCATATAGTATCGGTTGATTTGATATGAAACGTACCCAGTACCTAGCATATATGTATTGTAAGCAAAAAAATTTTTTTTTGACCTGACTAATCTGCCAGTAGCCTGACGAGGGTCGGCTTTTCTGGCCACACCGGACTTTAGGGTGAACGCTGACGCGCTCGCAACCCTGAATTTAAGTGACCATGCTGAGGGCAACCCACTAACGGGTTACGAACCTCGGCTCAGGACGGTCACTGAGGGGAGAATGAGACATTCAACGATTAGTGGAGAAGGTTTTATTGACCTAATCCTATAATAAATGTACTATTTATAAATGTGTCAGCACCCGCCATTCACAGGGAGTCATCTCAGCTGAAGATAAACTCGCCGTCCGCACTCCGCGCTCACTTTCAAAAACAATAAATGCATAAACAACGTTTATCGGGTAAAAGTGATATAAAGCGGCGTGTGCGAGTTATTGCGAGTTCCTCTGCAGGGCCGTATGTAGGGAGTCCTTGACCTTGGGCCGTATTTATTGGGGTATATGCCGTATTTTATCTTAGGGCCGCATTAATAGACGCAACTTAATTTCGCTCTCAAGTGCGATATCAGTTGAGATGCTGGTAAATTAAGGTCAGTATCTTAAGATAGTCGTTATTTAATAAACCCATATTAAATCGATACTCGAAATGTTTCTTGACGCATACATATTAACAGAATCTGCCCAATGTTGTAGGTTTCTTAAGGTTTTGCATATCTATTGATGAAGAAAGATTTTTAAAATCGGTCAAGTAGTTTTTGAGTTATTTTATTACAAAGAAACAAAAACAATATGAACTCCCTGCATCGGTGTTTCCCGAGCGCTATGACTTGTCCTTCTTCAAACGAGGTTTAAAAAGAATGCTTACCTCCCGGTAAGCAACGGTCTGGCATTGCTTTAGTCCATGGGCGGCGGATGCTGCTTACCATCAGGTGGACCGCTCGATCGTTTGCATACTAAGGCAATAAATATAAAATAAAAAAAAAAAATCATACATTTCCTCTTTTTAATATTAGTATAGATACATTTCAATCTAGGTATTTCAGTTACAGCATAGTCTGACCTGCTTGCAACACACAAGGAACCTTTGATTTAATTTTGAAATAAAATTAAACTGTAATTTTCGTGTATCACAGGGATTCATTATCTTTTTGAAACTAATTGTATTGCTACAGAATGAAATCTATTTTGATCAAGATTTTTCTATTTATTATGATTAAGGAATAAATATATCACTTATTAATCAATTAATCACACTATCACCGTCCACTACTGAACTTAGGCCTCCTCAAATGAGAGCCAACCATCCTGGTCTTGAGTAGGCCGCATCCATCCGCTACCCGCCGCCTTTTTCAAGTCAATCTTGCAGCAGAGCGTCCTATGCTACGTCTAGCTAATCGCGGTCTCCACTCCAGCACCTGTCGGCCCCACTCACTTATACAAAACTAAAAACAATGAACTTTAAATTTGTATCCTCCATCGATGTTGTGCATTTTTCTTTAAACTATTGTAAAAATCCCCAAAAAATGCTTAGTAATGCCCTCTTATTTGTATCCCGTCTCCCCCCATTGCGTCCCAACTCCGCCCCGGCCCGGCTCGGCTCACTTATCGAACCGACGGATCTCCCTCACGCAACCCACTTCTATTTGTATGCGCACAATAAGAAATCACTTATAAATAAAGTTTCTAGTAATAATGCATTTCTGTCTGCATTCTATACTGAATGCCTCTTATGTTTTATTTATAGTTCGGAGTAAGCAGTAACATTTTTAATTTTACTTTAAATATTTTCTATGTTACATTGTACTTTAGTGTAACATGAACGGACAAAAGGTCCATTTTTGAGGGACAGTGAGATTGGGGCGCGCAATTTATTGGTAGGTCTCTCATATGTAAGAATCCGTCTGGGTGGGTACCACCGCAATGACTATTTCTACCGCCAAGCAGCAGTGTGCATGCACTGTTGTGTTTCGGTGTGAAGGACATTGTAGACAGTGTAACTACTGGACATAATGAGACTTAACATCTTATGTCTCAGGATGACGAGCGCAGTGGAATGCCACACAGTACTTTGTAACTCAAAGTGCTGGATGGTGTTGCTACTGTTTATAGGTGCTCGTATCGCTTACCATTAGGCGAACGGCATGCTCGTCTCGTCATTCAATGCAATGAAAAAAAAAATATCCGATGAATGAGCAAGTAAGTATATATTTGTATATGTTGATCATTGATATTATCAGTGATGATTTCCTCGTTTACCAGCCTTCCGATGACTCGTCTTCCGAGCGTGTCTAGTAGTATGGAGTAGGTTAGGCCGTGCCGTCAAGAATTATGTAGATGATGACCGGCTAGGTTAGCACTTAGCAACCACTAGTGCTTCGACATAACCTTTCGTATTTGCTAGATATTCAACGCTTGATCCAGTGAATTCACTTTACCTTGCTGGAACGAAAAACATACATTAATTTCTCCTCTTGTACCATGTGCACCTCCCGTATCGTCATATCCAGTGAAATTTACTTTTTATCAGAAAAAAATATAATCCTTTGAGTCCCATCAACAAACAGTAAATAATTCATGTTTAAAAAGTGTTGTAAGTAGAGTATTAAACTAAAACAATGTAATCGGAGTACATAAACACTTTATTCTCATTTGATATGTGCAACAAAGCACATTCAGCTCAATTATTCAGGTGTTTGCAACTCCACTGCGCGATGACGGACCGCCGATAGTGGCAAAGAATAAATGGATAGATAGGACATACCCATAATTATAGCATCGCAATTATAGTCTGTTTTTTTTATCTGGCGTTAAAAAAACTTGATATTAATAATGGCGCTCTCTGTGACAGTGGGAAACGAAAAAAAAATAGCAAGCATCAAATAAACCCAATCATGATGTAGACAAAATTGACATCCGATGCACGTTCATTTATAGCTTGATTTGTCTCAATTCTTATTCTTAATTGATAATTTTACCTACAAAAGTAAACGCAATGCATGACAAACTCATTTGGTTAAAGCAGCGGCATTTTATTATGTGAATGCAGATTGCAGCATTCGCGATGCTTACAGAACATAATAGTCCAATTTGTTTGCATTATGCAGGCAACAAGTGATTTGAAATCCATTACCAAGCCGTTTCCAGTAAAAAATGTACCTCTTCAAATTTTTGGTCAAGTCGCATTGTTCAAACGACAATGTAATTTTTCGGTTAAAAAAACAAAACTTCAAAATCTAATTGCGTCGTGATACCGATGGCTTCAGATTCGTTTTTCGGAGGTATACCGTTATCGTATTTCCCGACTCTATTGTCACAACACTATTAAATTACTCTATGGTCAAAATAGAACAAAAATAAGGCTGGCATCGAATGAGTTTTTGTTCAATAAAAACGTACTGGCTGAACAAATCGAATGGTATTTTTAATTAGGAAAAAAGACACTGACGTTTTATAATTCCCATTTTCTTTCGCTGCAAATACGTTGGGCATTTTGAATCTTATTTGAAATAAACTATGGTTTAAAATGTTTTACTGGTTGTTACATTTCGCAGTAAGTACTTTGGTATTTAGTATTTATTGGAATGACACAGAGGTGTTGTAACATTTAAACGACGAGATCTTGTGATTCAATGTTGTAAAATAATTAATTGGTTTTGTTTAAAGTAAAGCATTTCTATGTCTTATCGCATTATAGCCAACGATACAAATGTCATCCATAAATTGCCAAAATTTCTAAACCCATATATTGTAACATAAACCAATCCATCCTACACAAGGATCAAAGACAAGGACTAAATACATACAACTCCCAGTAGATTTGGGGAGAGCGCCACAGTTTATTTGATGGCATTAGCATTGAAATTGTTTCAGAATAAGCTATTTCACGGCAAAACCAAAGATGCGAACAGCTAATATCGGCGGTTGGGTAAACAGTTTGACGGTTGGACGATTGCCTGGTGATATTTTAGATGTTATTCTCTTCGCTTTTGTTTTATCTATTTATTGCAATAGAATGATGAGACGAGCATGCCACTCGCCTGATGGTTACCGATCGACAAAAAAAAAACAAAAAAATACAAAAAAAAAAAAACAGAACAAAATACTGCGTGGCATTGCACTGCACTCGTCACTTTGAGGCATTAGGTGTTAAGTCTCATAAAGCCTAGTAATTACGCTAGCTCAAATGTCCTAAAAGTTTCAAAAAAATCTTCAAAATTCCACTTTAGTTAAATTATATTTATTAATGTGGTACCTTAGAAGCTTCAAAGAAAACATTATCGCTGTTATATTTGTAATTCTACAGTAGCATATGCTCATCTAAGAAATTAAGTCCAAAGAGTTCCCTGGTATTGACTGTCGTGTGCATTCGCTTACCGTACCATACCAGTCCTGTATTAAATACTGCCAACTGCTGACCACGGACCGCCTCTACAACTGAGAGGGTTAAGGCCTTAGTCCACCACGCTGGCCTAGTGCGGGTTGGACTTCACTTATAAAAACGTAAATAATTTTTGCTTGGACAGGTACGTAAATAATCACATAAAAAGATGCAAAATTTACTAAGCCAATGAAAGCGTTATTCTAATTTACAAGAGTGATAATTAAATATTAATAAAACTCGTTGAGGATCATTGCACAACAGAGCGTCATTTCGGCTTTTGACTATCTGAGTACTCAACAGCAAATATAACACATTTTGAAATAGATAATAGGGTAATTTAAACTTCATTGAGCGTCGTCTCTATCACCGACTTGCCGATACTCTTTCTACAATTCCATGTTGTAATAATTACCGCTGAATACAGTACAACCATTGCTATCCAGCCAGAAAATAGCACAAGCTTATGATGATATTGAAGTAAACCAACAGGTATTAAATTTAGGTTCCTTAAAAGCTGATCTTAATAAATTGTACAAAATAAGGTCAGAGTAGAATAAAGTGCCCTCCAAATTGAACGCTATACATCAACCGCTGTTGGAATAAGAGGTAAAAATTTAATCAAATTCTGACGTCTTCATACTCCATCCATTTATCAGAAGTTTATAAATAGATTTGAAGGTAGACGCTTCATTGTCGGTAATTTTGAGAGTGATGAGTTAAATTGATAGGAGGGAAGAGTTCTAAAAGTAGATGCTTTTAATGATATTGTTGAGAGTGACAGGTTCGAGTCCTGATGGAGGTTTGGTAAATTAATTCTAGCGACCCTGAGATGTTTGAGGTATGGTATCAAATTTGTATTTATATTTGATTTAGTAAGAAGATTGTTTGAGACATTGGGCCTTATTTTTATGAATGAATAGATTAGGGAGAGGATTACTAATGCTAATTGATGACATTGTCTAACTACAACTGAATCTTCGTATTAGATGTTTAAAAAATAAACATAATAGCCTCTGGAATCCATTTTAACCAAGTCAATCAATAATACCTGTAGTAATTGTTTGGAAATCACAACTTTCCATAACTTCTTTTATCGATTTTCAAATTTTACGCTTCAAGAAATAGTAGCAATGGGGAGCCACACTCAAAGCTCTGAGTAGATGGCGCTCTGATCGAGTGTACCTTGTTTACCTTTGTTGTTTGCTTTTATGACAGAAGTGAATACGCTATTTACGCAATTTAAGTGATAATACAAGAAAACATGTACGCTTTTATGACTGTGCCTCAACTTAAAGTTGAGCTTCGCAAAAGGAACGCATCAATTGCCGGAAAAAAGGCCGATTTGATTGAAAGGTAAACACTTATAATGTTTGAGGTTATAATTTGTTTATATGCCTTTTTTATGTTCTTGGACTTAACATTCTGTTTTTTTTTTAATCTAGATTGCAATCTTATGACCGGAATGACAATTTTGGTGTTGACTGCGGGATCCAAGAGGACACGGCATATCTATGTCCACCCTCTGATACTTTCAGAGACATAAATGCGGACACTCCTCTACCAATGATTACCAAACAAGCGATACAGGAATATTTTGAAAAGTATGTAACTATATTTAATGATTATTATTTTAGGAAGTTGTTTACAAAGATAATTGTAATTGTTATGTATTTAAATTTCCATAAACACACATATTGTGATATCTTTTGATCACATTATATTTTATTTATTGCGTTATTCTTATTTTTTGCAGACATAGTACTCAGCCTAAAGGACAACTTTTCTATGAATCTCGGCATCTTGTAACTGTCCGCTATTCTACAGCCGGTGTCTAATGTCTATACCTACTTGCGAGGACAGTGCAAAGCCAGCATGAAAAAAGTAGTATACTTTGTGGACATAAAACTTAGTGAAGATGGATTTATTGAGGAATGCCATTGTGATTGTGCTGCAGGTAGTGGTACTCAAGCATGTTGCAAGCATGTCTCTGTGTTGTTGTGTGGTGTACATGAAATGGTATACAAAAAGAAAATTACATCTATCGAGTACTCAAAAATTAATGACATTCAATAGACCAAATAAAGTATTTTATAATTCTGCCATAGCAGCTCAAAATTTACCAAACAAGAGGTTAAAATCTTGTAATTATGACCCTCTGAAAGAGTGTGATATTATGGATGATTATACTAATTATGTGCGAAATTTAGTAGTAGGATACGGTGAAAGCTCAATGCCTCTATTACAGACATGTGAACCAGCAAATCCACATGGCATTGAGTGGGATCATTATTCATATTTGGAAAAGACTCCACATGATATTTTACTGGAGATGTTATTATTAAAAAATGTTACTACTAAACAAATTCAGGAAGTAGAAAAAAAAACAAGATCACAAAGTGATTCCTCTGAGTGGCATGAAAGAAGATCATGCAGGATTACTGCCAGTATGTTTTATGTAGTGTGCAATAGGAAAACACATACAAAAAATTTAGTTGATAAAATTTTGGCTCCTCAAGCTGTGCATACTAGAGCAGTGGTGCATGGAAAAATCCATGAAACTATTGCCATTGCCAAATATGAAAAAGAGTATGGACTAAAAATTAAAAAATGTGGATTATTTATTTCAGCTGAATATCCCTTTCTTGCTGCTTCTCCAGATGGTATATTGGGTAAAGACACTGTTGTTGAGGTTAAGTGTCCATATAGTGCCAGAAATTGTAAAATAACCCCGGTAACTGTGCCTTATTTAGAAAATAATAATGGAGAATTAAATTTAAAAAAGAAGCATCCGTATTATGCCCAAATCCAAGGACAACTTTATTGTTCAGGGAGAAAATATTGTAATTTCATTGTTTACACTTTCGAAGATATGAAAGTAATATTCATTAATAAAGATGACTCATTTATTAATGGTATGTTGACAAATTTATTAAATTTTTATATACACATTTTGGAACCAGAAATTGTAAATAAATATATGTATAAGGAATATTTACAATTAATAAAAAAACTGAAATAATTATAAACTTTTTATTTAATATCCTTCATAATACATTCTCTAAAAGATTTATAGTACATAAAAAATATAAAAAAAAAATTACAGATGTACAGAGTTATTTTCACATTTACCTATAATATAAAATATGAGTGATAAGTATGGAAGTATTGATGGTAAAAATTTCATTAATTATATTTTTTATGTATTATTCTTCATAATGCATTCTCTAAAATTGCAACACATAAAACATATAAAAAAGATTTTACTCGCTATTGGAATATAGCTGTGGTCCAATTCATTTTTTAGAATTTTATATGTCTTTGTCAATCCTATTATTCTTTCTATATGAACTCTTTTGTTTGCAAGCTCCCTATCTTTTATTATAGTAAGACCTGGCAACTGAGATTTGCCTTTTAAGAAACTGGGAATTCTAACGGTTACATTTTTGTCTGCAAATATATCTTGTATCGTAAATCCTCTGTCAGCCAGTATACTATCACCACTTTCACATTTTGCTAACAAGTCACTTCGTTCCACTGCCTGTCGATCACTTATTGATCCTGCATATGCTTGAGAACAATAGGATAGCAAGCCACCAGGTGTTGCACCAACTAATACTTTAAGAGTATTTGCGTGTTTATAGCTACTCCAAGATGCCTGTTGGGATTTTGGATTCTTGGGTTTTTGGACTTTTATTTCTGTTCCATCTAATATGACTCTTAGATTAGAATCATATTTTTTAAAATGAGTAGGCATGAAGTATTGGACTAAATCTTTTCTTGGCCAAATATCTATTTTAATCCACAACTGATAAATAAAGTTTATCCATGTGATAAAAATGTTAGACACTGTGCTTTGGCTGATGTTAAAAAACAAGCTTAGTTCAAAATTACACTTATTTTGTCTTAATTTCATTAGTGTTAAAAAGAATTGATCTTCACTGCTAAGATTAATCACATTGTTGCCATAATATCTGATTTTGTTAACCGTTGGACTAAGAGTTGAGTAGACTAGATGAAACTTTTTATATGACTCAAAACCTGTGTAGAACTTAATAGCGGCATTATCATCTTTATATCTATTCATAGACCCATATTTGTGTTCATTATCAACTTGAGTACTTTTAGAAATAAATTCATGTGTGCTATATGAACATCCTGCTGCACTGTTGTTTTCTGTTTTGACTTCTTCTTCATGATCTACTTCCAGTAAAATGTCTCTGTCAGTAGTTAGGATACCTTTGCTACTTGATGGTTGTGAATCATCTACATTTGTTTCTTGAAAAAGTTTTTTCTGACTTCTTCGTTCAAGACGTTGTTGACGTGCCACAGCAGCTGGATTTTCTGGTTTTATCTTAGTGAAGAAAAACACAGATGGCACAGCTGTCTTTTTAAGAAATTTCGCAAGTGGCTCATTACCTGAAATGATATAAAATAAAAACAAATATAATCGGCACGAGGTAGTTTAAATTTTATAGTAATAGGTAAAGCACATAGAACTCTGTAGTAACTCACCTGTATAATTGCTTTTCCCATAATAATCTGTTTCTGTGAAATGCGCAGCACACAATCGTGCAGTGCTACTAGCTTTAAAGTTTTTTATACGTAACGCAGATTCCCACTGTTTTCTACGTTTACTCTCCTTAGGAAATAAATGTACTCCCCTGTTTTTACAATTCAACGCACTGCATTGAGGCATTTTTAACAGAAATACATATATTAACGAAAGACTAACTTAAATTGTTTACAAATTTCTATACGATTTGACATTTGTTGTGTCAAGCCAAGGTACAGTCGATAATGCGCCCTCTTGCGTGATAAAAAGTTAGTAATTCTCCTCATTACTACACTAAAAGAAATGTCTGCAAAATGGATATTTAGTTTATTTCAATTTTGTAGCGATCTTTTTGAGTAGATCGGCATTCGGCGCTCGCCCATTTTATAAAATTATCTCTTATAATTTTCTTGGACCTCTTTGCCTAAACTTTGTTTGTCGTTTACATTGGGAAAGTAATCTTATAATTATGTCGTATTTCTCGAATCTGGGATATAATTTATGCTCTTTTGCTAAAAAAAATAATTAAAGATCTTGCCATACAAACATATTCTTTAAATGTTTAAAAAACTTCCGTACATTTCATAGTATCAAACTAAATACATCTAAAGTATAAAGAGAAATGCGGAACAGCTCAACTATCATGGTTTGATTGGCCATAAAGATTCGATTATGCTCATGCGCTGAGGAGTCTAGATCAGAGATAAAGGGAGTCGATCACGGTGTGCTGCAGATTTTAAAATGGCGATTGAAGCTAATTCCACGGACATATCGTTGGCAACCTGCCAACGCTGATCAGTTTTCGATAAAACTGCATGATAGTGAGCTGACAACTATATAGTAACCGTAGAGAAGACTTCAATTGCGCAAACATTTTGCGTTTTTTTAATGTACAATTGAAAAATAAAATCTTTTTCTTCCTATCTTAGTCTTACTGAGAGTATGAATGCAAAATATAACGTCTGAGGTGGTTTACCAGTGTGCTCTTCGTTTACTAGCGTTTCGGTGCCAGACGGCATACTATGTAAGTGTCGTATAAAACTGACGACCATCGAGAGGTGCAACGTTTATCTTAGATCAACTTTCTTGGTGGTATAACATTTAATCTAAACTCAAACTCAAAATTTTCTTTATTCAAATAGTCTTTCTCAAGCTCTTTTGAATCGTCATGAATCTACCACCGCTTCGGAACGTGTGCTGTGATTACTATCAGGAACAGTGGTTTCACTGCTACACCAGCATATAAACTGGAAATGTAACGCAAAAACGTCAGGGCTTTATGGTTACCCACGCTGTTTGCCTTACCTACCGATTTAAGTAATACAAAAACAAACAGACTGCACATTAATATGTATTTCATCAAATCGTTTTACTAGAAGCGAAGTACATATACTGTGAATTGGGAGGTCCAAGGTTTGATTCCCATGTCGGGAAAAACTTATGGTCATAGTTTATATTAACAAAATGTCGAACGGCAAGAGATGAAAGCAGCTCTTGACGGTCGGCATCAGGCACACGACCATCGCAAAAATATACTAAAATATTATGGTTTCTGCAGCCTGCTTCAATGAGAGTTACAGTGGTATGAGAGTACATGGCACCTTTAGGACGCAAACGACGCAATTCAAAAAAATAAAAAATTGGGTTATCGTCATAAAATGACTTAAAACTGGTCCCTTTTTTATGAAAATATAATAAAAAAGGGCCCGATATAATAGTTTTTTCATTTTCCCGCTTGAATATAGCGGTGTTTGAACTATTGTTGTATTGAAAATTTCGTTTTAAGTAATTTTATGACGATAACTCAATTTTCGATTTTTTTGAATTGTGTCGTTTTCGTCCTAAAGGTGCGACATGTGGATTTAAAAAAAAGCTCAAAATGTTAACGCTACTTCAAAATAATAACACTAAACAAAAATCCTTAACGATTATTTATTTCATACAAATTGACTTAAGTTTAAAAGAGAATCCCGTGAACAACAATTATTATGTGTTTACTAAATCGAAGATATATTTAGCCTTTCGAGTAGGTATCATGTCTTTAGCAAGAAAAACAATATTTTTGGCTACGAAAACAATTCATGGAAAAGCGTCTGTGCTATCCATTTACCCTGAAAATCTATTACGAAAATAATAAGTAACTACCCACATCATTTTTGAATAAAATACAAAAACTAAAAGTTTGGGGGAGTAAAAGTGTTTTGTCTATTCTACTAGAAAGGGGCTATCAAAATACGTAGAGAGAGACAGCCTATCCACAAGCTTCCAATGCGTACAAACGTAAACAACATGCGGGTATTTCGAGATTTGCAGATATTTTCTTAGTATAATTTTGAACTGACGTCAAAATATTTTGTGTTATACTATAAGGGTATTCGTAGTTGAAAATTATGTATAAATTGTAAGTATTTTTGCCGAATTCCATTACGTACCAAGACTACATACGCAATCGCACCCCTGGCTTTTCTGCAAGAATCGGCGACGTTTTTGGCCTCTGCGGCAACTCGCGTGCACTAGAATTGCAACCCTATCCCCTAGCATCAAGGTTGTTTTTCTCTTGCAATATACGACGGGGGATGCTGCGATTCTGTATGTATTATAAATTGGTTTAGAGTAGCGGGGGAGGTGCCGGTCGCCCGCTCGATACCGGCCAGTCGCGAATTCGACTCGCGAGCGTTCGCCTCGTCGCCGCGTCCAAATCTCACGCGAAAATAAAAATAAACCCCTTCAGTGGTTATTTCTAAACTTGTACTAGTGTTTCAGTGTTCTTTTACTATGTAACGCACGGTTGTGTGAGTGTATCTCTTTGGATTGACACTGCGACCCGCAAGATTATTTCGGAGGTAAGAGTCCTTTTAGGTGAAATTATGCAGTGTTATCGCAGAGACACAATTAGACTGAAAATGTCTATGAAGGTTCAAATAAACGCTTCGTGTTTAGCTGAATGGCGTCAAATTAAGAGTAAGAAAGGAGTAATTAAGTCATTAGATGCGTATTGCGGTTGTAAAATTTACTCTATTTGTGATGTCTTGATGTGTATATTGTTAATGAGTGTTTTTGATGGATTATAGTTAATGTTATTACATTTTAATTGCAGTTAAATGAGTTTTATTTAATGTGGCTACTTCACGCAATCTTATATAGTTTGGTGTATTTTAAACTAAGTCGTTATGAAGGAAAATATTTTAGGAACCGAAATCTATTCATAAAGTTTTTGTTCTATGTTCTTCATAAAATGTTGCCAGTATTTTATTTTAAGGCTGTCCAGGCGCAGCAGGAATTCTACCAAAGCCTCTGCAATCATTAGTTGTTCCGGTGACGCACTTCCGAATTATTTTACCTGATTTTTTTCTCATGTAAGCCATGTTAATTGAAAATAGATTTTAAATGTAGATAATAAAGTAGATTGTTGTATACACACACTATAGTGTAGAAGACCAGTCATTGAAACTGAGATATCGTAGAAAGCGTTTTTTTTTTATCGCAGCATGGTAAATCGGAAATACCGGTGGCCCAAACACCTCTTTATTCCCCCTTCCTATTTCTTCCTTTAATCCCGGCTGTGCATTTATTCGTATTCACTATTCTGATAATGTGGGTGTTTATAAGTGATGGGGATTAGTATAAATCAAGTAACACATTTTCATGGTGGCCGGCATACCAGCTGTGATGGTAAGTGGTAAGTACAATGCCATCCAAGAAAAAATGACAACCAGTGAGACACGTATCTCTTTTAGTTGCTACAATTATGTTGGCCTGAATAATTGCTTATGACGCATTATGTACTTTTACAGCAATACAATGGCAACATACATACAGAGCATCAAGCCTTTTTTATTTTCAGGGTAGGCATCGGTGAAAGACTCGCATTTCGGCGGGCCTGTCGCCATTTACTGGGCACATTTCCAGACCCCGGATTGATGCTGAGTACTATAACATAATATCACTTCGTCCGACCCGGAATTCGAACCCGAGACCTCAGCACGATTGTCGTTGAAGTTTTTATGTATTAATACTTACTGCATGATATGGTATCATTTCTGCAAATGTGGAAAAACATTTAGTTATGATAACCTTATTAGATAAGAAAAAAGGGAGATAGGAGAAAGAGAAGCACGAGACACTATGAGGAAACAGACTAGTAGAAGAATCCTTCACTTTTATTACTATTAAAGAGGATTAAGCTGTCATCGAGAAGGTTTTTAATGATTTTTTATGTTCACGGGAATGTTAGACATTGAAATAAAACTAGTCTAGATTTTTACTTATATTTTCTCCCGACGTCTCGAAGACTTTGCAGGCTTTATGGTTAAGGGGCGGACTGAGGTGTTGGTCGTCCGAAAAGTCAGTTACAATATTTACCTACATTTAACAACTATAAAAGGAAGAGAAGGTTCTTTGCAACCCTTATACAACGCTATCTGGCATCTCGCATTACAATGCGGCTTAAGATAACATAGGTACATGCGATGAATACGTCACAGTGCCTCGTCAGACCCTTAGTAAATGAAGGGGATACCAAAAATCTTATCAATTCGATCTTCGTAGGGTTAATAAAAACAGTTTAAGGTGACAAGGAGTCCGTTGTGCTTAGTGAAGCACACCGCACGCAGTGGCATTTCACCAAAATGCTCAAGGTATCAATTCTGACAGAAGCTGCAATATCGAAAATGAGGACAAGAGGGTGAGATTGAGATAGATAACCTAAGGCTTATTAACTGAAGACTAATCTATTGCCAAGGCCGTTGACATAGACCATTCCTCCATTCAATTACAATTTATTAAGGCTTGATGCAATTTATAAATAGCAACTCAAGCCTAGTTTACTACGCCATTCCTCATTTATGACGTCTTTTATTCTCCTTAGGGGGTTTGGTAAGTACGTTTTATGAATATTTTTGCATTGATTTGAGAGTTGGTTTTCCTTTTAAAGTCCATTAGGAGGAGAAAATTTATTAGACGCATATATTATTTAATTTGGTGTTCTTTTTATTAGAGGTATTTTGGAAACTGGTAATTATATTCCCCCTTTCGACATAAACATGTTTATTTACTATTATTATTCAAGTATTTACATAGAAATTATCAGGTTCAGTAAAAGTTTGGTTTGAACAAAAACAAGCAGTCTATTATACAATGCATCTACATTTTTTTAGAATGGATTAAGTTTATACTGCTTTGTTATAAATACGAGTTTGTATTTACAGCTCATAAGCCACATCTTTCCGCAACGCTTATTAAATGAAAATACTTATTTAGAGCCAGACAAATCTGTTTCCTGGAATCTATTTAGATGAGAATAAATAGCGTGGCAATTCTTGGAATTCCTTTTGAATTTTTATTCATAACACGAGGCTTACGCCTCCCCACCTTATTACCTTGGTGGATTTAACGGAGCCGACTTAATTTCCCTTTTCATTAATTCCACGAACAGGCACAGGTTTTTTTGCTTAACATCCAGGTTAATTACCGCCTCTATTTGTCTATTTCCTTAAAAGGTAGAACGAGATGAAAAAAAGTGAATTCAAAATCCAGCAACCCTATCTCATGCAATGATATCAGGAATCTATTATTATATTTACACACACACACACACACGCCTTTTATCACCGAGGTGGTACGCAGAGGCGCAACTAGTTCACTCACTTTTCGCCGTGCGTATTCCATCCCATGATGTGATAGGGGGTGAGCCTATCGCCATATCAGGTATAAATTCCAGATCGGGCTGATACTAATTAGAAAAACCCAATATCACTCTGCCCGACCCGGGATCGAACCCGAAACCTCAGCATTGCAGTGGTACCATAATATAACTACGCCACCGAGGCAGTCATCATATTTATCATAAGATAAACCATGCCTCACGGACAAAGGAATAAATAAGGCCAACAGAGCAGTGTCGTTATGTCGAGCCAGAATAAAAAAACTGTGACGGCATTTATACCCCGTACTGAAAGATCGGCGTCAGCTGTAGTCTGACGATTATAAAGGCTAAAGGTAAAGTAAACATGATGCCTGTGCGGTGAACCTTCTATTTTTGCCTACTCTGTGGCTATTAAGGTACCCCAGTCTCCCCAAATACAATGTATTATGTGTGGTCGAGTTTGTATAAAATAATGTTTGACTAAGATCTGAGTTTTAAGGTACAGTTTCGTTTAGTTTTATAATTATAGCAAATAGATTCTTATAGTACTTGTTGTGACATAATGAAATGTCGCGGGATACATTAAATTTCATTTTACCATAAAAATAACAAAGACATTAAACAGTATAGTTATAGACCGGACATCAGGCCCAAATTTTTCGTCCAAAAGTTATTACCCATTGGTAATAAGTCGCAGTCTTATCTGACACGTCCATGTGACAAGATATCTCGGCATGTTTATGTTTTATAAAGAAAACAATATTTTGGAAGAAAATATACCAATTTGCACATTAAGATGACGTCAAAGTGTGTTTTAATGCATTTTACATAGTTTTTTTTTTGCTATTTCACTGTACATTTAGTTACTGATGTACGGGCTCAAATTTTTTGTATGACAATTTTCCCAATGTCCGCACTATATACTATTAGAACTCTTTGAAAAATAAGAACGAAAGAAGGATTACAATACTTTCGATTTTAGAACAAACTATAAAATTGTTTTCATATCAGAACATTGAGGCGTTAAACTACTGAAATACACTGAAAATCGATTCGCCCGAATCAAAAACAAACAAAAATAAAAGTTGGGGTTCAATGATCTCAAATCCAATACCAATCAAGTTCTCTTTTTATAACAGACAAACGTCGCGTTCAGGAATTAATATTCCGTCCTCATAGTAAACTAATAAACTGATATTGAATAAAAAGGTTTCGGAACGCCTACATTCACAAACTAATGAACTTATGAATATTGTATTTGTGGCAATTACTTCACACACACATTCACGCCTTTTTATCCCCGAAGAGGTAGGCAGAGGTGCATCTAAGTGCACCCACTTTTCGCCGTGTGTATTCCGTCCCATGATGTGATAGGGGGCGAGCCTATCGCCATATCGGGCACAAATTCCAGACTCCGGGCTGATACTGAATTCTGGAAAATTCCAATATCACTATGCCGGATCCGGGGATCGAACCCGACACCTCAGGATAGCAGTCGTACCGTAATACAACTACGCCACTGAGGCAGTCAATTGCTTTTACTCATATACTTGTGAATCGTTATGTCAATATGAGTATTGTATGCAGCGATTGTATGTTATTCGACATCTAAGGAGTTAGGGTGACGAGAGCAGTGCTTCATCATCATTATGATCATCCAAGTGCTTTATGCTTGTAGGTTGTAATTTCAAAGTTAAGATGGTGTTGCTACTTGTCAGTTGTGACGCGAACAGAGAAGCAGCTTACTCGCCCCAAGTCTCGATATTTTGTTGCATAAACTCGAATGAAGATAGCTATTTAGTTCATCTGTGTCTTCTATTATATTTTTTCTTATATTATACACGGTTGTATGTCTAGAATTGGGCTGAAACATCAAACACTGAATTCACCCAAGTGTTGCCGACATTGAATCCGTCATGTAATGTATATAATCGAAGAGTGGTGTTCTTTGTATTAATAGTATATTTATAGATGGAAAGAGCTGTATTGACTGTCATATAAAGAAAATATTACAATATTATTTAGTAGATATGAGTTTGCGAAATAAAGTAATACTTAAGTATCTTATGAAGTATCCGATACTGCGAGTCCCACGAAAGTCTATTTATATTTTGCCATCTTAAGCCATTTCGGTCTAAGTTGAGTGCTCACTTAGTTATTTATAATACTTTATTTGTCAGTTAGGATAAAAGATGTGAACAGAAAATAACACTTCAAAGGTATTCTGTAATACCTGCTTCTTTTTTTTAAAGATAAAGTGCATAATATTATGGAGTTTATGTTTTTTTGGACGATTATTTTCGTATGTCATGTGATTTGATTATTTTGAGATTTTTTTTTTCTCCTATTTCGTCCATTAGATTACAAAATAAATTCTTACCATGGAACTAAATACATGGGACAACCTAAGCTCAAGAATTAAAATATTTACGACGCTATATCGCCGGTCAGTTACATCAAAACCTTACAACCTTAGTCTAGCTCGATCCAAAAATAAACATTTCCATCTATCATTACATGACCTTCGTTGAGGTTTCTGAATTTCTTTTTATAAAACCATTTTCGCCAGCAACAAAGTAGTGTACCCAACAGCTCGCTTACCACGATGGATGGCCATGTAAAAAGCGAAAGAGGTGTGTCAGAAATGTGATAAATTAATGCCAAGCTCGGCTGTCGTTAGCCGCTTGTGCAGACTGCAATTTTTGTAGTTTTTGTTATAGCAACACTGGCCGGAATGGCTCGTTGTTCTAGGAATATATTTCTTTTTAAATGTTTACAGCACTGGCTTTATACAAATGGGAATAAAAAATAAATAGTTCTTAAATTTAAGTCTTTTGCTAGGATTTTTGGAGCGTTAAATAATCAAGCTTAGCGGTTTATTCACGAGGAAACTATGCTTACCATGGAATGTTTAATGATTATAAAACGTAATCCCTAATTTCTTCAAATCTAAGAATCACCTACTCTTCACTGGTGGTAGGTCTCTCATTATGTAAGAGGCCGTCTGGGTGGGTACCACCGCAATGTCTATTTCTACCGCCAAGCAACAGTGTGCATGCACTGTTGTGTTTCGGTTTGAAGGACATTGTAGCCAGTATAACTATTGGACATAATGAGACTTAACATGTTATGTCTCAGGATGACGAGCGCAGTGGAATGCCACACAGTACTTTATAACTCAAGGTGCTGGATGGTGTTGCTACTGTTTGTGGTCGTATTGCTTACCATCAGGCGAACGGCATGCTCGTCTCGTCATTCAATGCAGTAAGAAAAAATACCTAATGGCAGGTGCTCACTGGTCACAGCTGGCTATTAACTTATAAGATTGGCATAACTTGGTAACACTCAGAGTCCAGAGAAAGAAGAATATAATATTATGGCAATGAGTTTATGCTACTCCTAAAATAGACTTAAATTCGTAATACTTAGGGACTATTGAAGTTGTTTTCCACGTTTCAAGAGTCATTTTACTATATTTTCTTACAAACCTTATAATAATATTGGGTTGTTGAACTTTTATTTGTTTTTATTTCAGTTCGAAAGTTTGTGAAAGCGTAAAGTTCTGTTGTGTGTAAGTACCTACCTAATTATACCTAATTTATATTTCATTGTGGGCAACATTAAGATGTAAACTTTATAAGAGTATATAAAGTTGGGGTGAACAAACGGTTATATGAAAGCACTATTTTTAAACACTGATGGAATAAACACTGATGTGTTCCCAAATCAAAAGTAGTGTTTGATAATATATCAATTTCACTTCAAATTCATACAAATTCAAACAGCAGTATATATTTCATTTAGTAGCAAACATACAAACTTTCATTTTTGTAATAGGATTAATCCATAAGTGAACACATACAAATGCATTTTACCCCTTCCCTTCAGATTTTTGTAAGACTGATACGAGAGAAGCTTGGAACAAATGCTAGTTTTAAACTAATTACACATTCACATATCAAGTAAATTGTTTGTTTACAACTCTGAAAGTACAGTGTATGTCTCCCGACCTTGGTGTAAGGCGGGGGTGAACGCTCAGCGTTGGGGGGCGCCGCGCACGCGCCCTCTTGTGTCTTGCGCTATGACGGACCGACAATGTTTTAGGACTTTGGTTTGAAGGACATTGTAGCCAGTGTAACTATTGGACATAATGAGTCTTAACATCTTATGTCTCAGGATGACGAGCTTAGTGGAATGCCACACAGTAGGTACTTTGTAAGTCAAGTTGATGGATGGTGATGCTACTGTTTATGGGTGGTCGTATTGCTGACCATCAGGCGAACGGCATGCTCGTCTCGTCATTCAATGTAATAAAAAAATAATAAAAAATGTAAGAAAGAAGAAAAAAGAAATCATATCGGGACAATATACAGACTCCGTGATACTAAGCAGTAAAACCCAATAAAACCACAGGGCTCGAGATTGAACTCAAGACCTCAGCATTTCAGCACCGCAATACTACTGCGTGAGTCGTCTCTCGAAAACGGGCGTACAACGAGGCATCTCCACACTTTCCCGGAGACATCCCCGTTGCTTATTCAAACGGAAAATTTTTGTTACGCCCCACAAACTAGGTGGTAATGCGGCACCTTACATTTTCTTTTTGCGTTTTATCATATTTTCGCGAGCAGAACAGTTGATTTGAAAGATCTCTCTGGGAGGGTTCACCTTATATTTGTCCGTTTTAGTGAAATGTGAACAGACAATTAGGCATGCCAGTAATGGCGATCGCTTAGAGATGCAGATTTCCACGCTGATACATATATTTCTTGGATCAAGCTAGAAACATTGTCTATTTCTACCGCTAATCAGCCTCTTTTGTGTTTCGGATTATTAGATATATGTATCTACTAGTATTAGAGGTGACTCTACAAAATACATACCTACTATAGAATTAATGATGTACATTTATTCTCAAATCATCGCCCGAAGACACAGACAAACGTAACACATGGAATATGATTATAAAATTAAAAACCCATTATAAAATTGCATCCTTATATTAAATTAGGGAAAAAACCCGTCGGTAATACCGCTTTGTTATTTGAGGTCCAGTTTTGGTGATTCTACGAAAAACATTATAGTTGTTTGAGGCGCCGCGCGTGATTTGTAACCTCCAAAGATGAGGAAAAACCTAGTGTTAAGGCTCTGTTTTATAACTTAACTAGCTTTTGCTTTCAGCTTCGTTCGCATGAAAGTGGTTTTCCAGGATAAAAGTCCCTCTATATATTATCCCGCGATACAATGTAGCCTATTTTCGATTTCTTACGTAACGTTATGGATAATGTAGATAAAAAGATACCAGTGTGCGCTATTTACTGCGATATGACCCAAGCATTTGATTATGTTGAGCATGATATTTTACTGAATAAATTAGCAGCTTATGGTATAAGAGGAAATATTCTAAAGCTATTAGAATCATATCTCAAGAATCGCAAACAATATACAGAAATTTCTAGTATAGACTTTAATATGAAAAAGGAACAAGTATTCAAATCTAATAAACGTATTGTTAAATATGGTGTCCCGCAAGGGAGTGTTTTGGGCCCGCTGTTGTTCATTTTGTATATAAATGATCTACCAAAAATAACAAATTATCCAATATCTCTTTTCGCTGATGATAGTACGGTTACCATACACTCCACCGATAATAACACCTATGAAAATGAAATTAATAATACTATCAAATCAATAATTAATTGGTTGAATAATAATAATTTAAAAATTAATTTAGAAAAAACAAAAATTATGTTCTTTAGTCAACGTTTAGCAGAACCGTCTATTAATGTTAATTACCAAGGAACAGTTATTAATAAAGTAGATACAACCAAATTTCTAGGTGTAATAATTGACAAAAATCTGAATTGGAAAGCGCACACAGAAGAACTCAACAAAAAAATTTGTTCTTCTGCTTATGCCCTGTATAAACTGGCACCTATAGTCAGTACTAATGCACTCATCACAGCATATCACGGTATTGTTGGCTCTGTCCTAAGATTTGGCATAGTTTTTTGGGGTAATTCTACCAATAAAGAGATGATTTTTAAATCACAGAAAAGGTGTATTAGAGCTATGTTCGGCCTGAAAACAACTGAAAGCTGCAAATCGTATTTCATTAAGTATAACATTTTAAGTCTGCCTTCCCTTTTTATATATGAAGTAGCTACTTTCGTCCACAGCAATTCAAACTTATTTATGAAATTATCAGATGTCACAATAAGAAACCTCCGCGATAAAAACAGATTATGTATTGTAAAATCAAACACGGCATTAAAGCATAAAAGTATATTTTGTTTGGCACCAATAATTTATAATAAAGTCCCTAACACTATTAAACAACTACCGACCATACAATATAAATTCGCCCTCAAAAAATACCTTCTACATAAATGTTACTACAGCTTATCAGAATTTTTAAATGATGAGAATTAAACCCCATACACACAATTCTGTAAAAAATAATATTTTAATTAATTACAATCACGATGTTTCTCCTAATCATAATAATATCTACAAAATGTTTGTGAGAACTATGATAACTAGATTGTATTAACTTTTTTTTTTTTTTATAGTAATCATAAGCGATGCGTCTATGCACTAACAGCTTTATTCATGAACAGTTTATGAACCTGTTTTGGTTGTTGAATGTTTTGTCTTCTTCGAACGAATTTTGAATTGAGTTTGAAGGAGGAGGACAAGGCATTCTATAGCTAAGATAGGTTTATATTTTTTTTATTATGAATAAGGTCGTAAATATATAATTTTGTACGCCTAAAAGGCAAAACATGTAGCCACTTTTAAAAAACTGAAGATCTTATACAATTTTTATTGTCATAACTACTCATGTTTTACAAAAATAAATATCTTTATCTTTATCTTTATCTTTATGTCCTTTCCAGGGTCTCAAACTATCTCCATACCAAATTTCATCGAAATATGTTCGATAGTTTTTTAATTTATTGCGTTCATACAGATATACAGACGTGGTGAGGGAGTTTGTTTTATTATATGTAAGGATAATGAAAAATATTTCTTTAATAGGTATTGTATGCTTAGGGGCTATACACACGGAGTTTCAAAGGGCTTCAAATGCAACTACACGCGCAATAAACGCGATGCAGTCGGAAACCGCATACTTACACGTAGCGTAAACATAGGGGTTAAAGACTCGCTAAAAACGCGAGTTTACCTACCTAAAAAATATTATGTCGTGTGCGTATGCCCTTAGTCGGATTTATGTTAAAGCAGCGTTCCATTTTTTCTACGACAGTGTTTAGACTAGACCTTATAATAAACCAATGTAGTAAAAAAATATTTCCACCAATGAGACTTGAGAGCTTTGATTAATTATATACCTAGATAGACACTTAACGTTTCAAACGCGTTAAAAAAAATAGAGGCCAACTGTTGCCCGCTAAATGAGTTCGAGTGAATTATTTTTTGTCGTTTTTCATGGATATAATTATCTCCCCGTTTTAATAGAAACTATGTAATAACTGGTATCATTATGCGCGCACCAAGGGTACGCAGAATGATGCAGCGATAGCGTATGACACAGCTGTCACGCATACGAGCTTAAGAAAAGTTGGCCTGTTTGTTTTAGTTTCATTGTAGCGCGTCACTTTATCTAGGTATATAATTAATCAAAGCTTGAGCATCAAAAATTAAAAATCTTATACTGCTCTTTGTTGCCATGATGTTTTAGTTCACTTCGGGTCGAAAGTTATTCTAAAAAAGTTATGATATTATTTTATCATTTACCCACTTGACATTGGCAAAATCACCGATGAAACGGTAAAGCTATTTTTAAAAGAAGAAGAAGAAGACAGCAATCAAAATCATTTTGAATCTAAATATTTTAAGGATTGAGCATGCTCAGTTATAAACACTTTTAAATCTATTCTAACATTCCCTTGGTGTGAGTTATTATTAAATTCTTAGAAATTCGTTGGTGTTATGTCTTCGCTCACGGTAATATGTAAATGATGCCACGCGCCAGTGGCGTGCCTAGTGTTTTGGATGAGGGCAAGCCAAAGCAGACCTAAAAAAAAATCGCACCTCCGATACATATAAAATGTGCAACTATAAGAAAGAAAAGCAATATCTAAAAATAAAAATGACTACCCGTACCGGGATTCGAACCAGGGCCTCAAAACAATGTTCGAACCGTGTACGCAATACAACAACGCCATCGAGTCGACTAGTTACCTTTTCGAAATTAGGTACCTTTAATTAAAAACAATTTTGACCCATCGCGACTTCTAAACGAAGTTCTTGTAAAGATAAACTATTTACATAGATTTTACCTGTATCAAGTAATTTTAAAAAAGTAAAAACATTACAATCATCATTATTACTGTTGACGCACAAGTTTTGTTTAGAAATTTTCAAATTTCGTCACAGCTACTGTACCTATTTAATTGGACGAGATAATTAGGTTACAATTCGCTGTTTACCGAAATTATGAAATGAATGCATTTAACATATGTTTTTGTGAATTGGAATTACTTTTGATAACACTGATTAATTAAATCATTTTACTAGCCAGATGTATGTACCTACCTATTCCAAACACTTGTTTTGTCCGAGAATAATATGAAACACCAACAATACAACTTAATACGTAGTTGTATAACGTATTAGAGCATCCAATAAGACAATAAGTTTTGTTGTATACTGATCTAAATACCTTTTATGATTCTTCAGACACATTTCGCGCCATTCGCCAGCTCGTTAAAAGTTGTTTTTTCCATCATAACCTAACAAATTTAACTTATTCTCGCCGCTAAAAACTTTCACACACTTTAAACTATTACAAGAAATATATTCACTCATCTTTATTGTGCTTAAAAGTTTAAAATAACTCAAAAAACACTTAATAAACACAAATACTTCACAATGTAGATCGCCGGCTCAATCAAAACAAATAACTGATGTTGCCTAGTTGGAATCAAAATTACATCACAAAATGAATGCTAAAATTGTGAAAAAAACTTATTGATAAATAAAATTATAGTACAATACCTTAAATAATTATAATCAGATATGTAATTTTAATTATATTATCACGAAAATCTTTACATATTCATGATAAATAAAAAATACACATTAAAATAAGCAAAATAATGCAACCATATTAGAGGTAATTCTTTTATTTGGCAACCCTGTATTTTATACAGTATCTATGGATGCATTAAGCCTGGATTATTTTCTAGTACTGATTGCTATAGAAACTTACTATAGCTATACGTATGTGGTATCAGTTTATCCACTAGTGCGAATGAGAAAAATATGTCGGCGAAAAGCCAGGTAAAACCCAACGAGAGAGAGAGTGATGAGTATATTTTGTGCGCATCTAGCTGTTTTGTATTAAATATGAAATGAGTGTACGGCGCGGATGTGGTTGTGTGTGTGTAGGTGTAGTGGTGTGTCTTTAGGTGCGCTCGAGGCGAACTGGTTCAGCGAACCTTAGCGCGGGAATTTTAAAATTTTAAAGAAAATTATTTCGAAGCGTTTTGTTACCGTAAAATGTTGGTCATAGTTTCATATTCGATTTTGAGTACTTAGGTAAATAATTTTAGGGCAAGCCAGGCTTTTCGGCTTCTATGAAAGGACCGCCACTGCCACGCGCAGACATTGTAGGAATATATAACTTAAAACCTGTTTATTAAGTACTTTTATGTAAAAACCCTGTCATTATAATATTATATTATTTTTTATTTAAACTTAATGATGAAACGGCCTTGTGAAAATTAGCAAAAGACTAAAATATATGATTCTGATTCCACCTTGAAATTCAATGCGAAAACCCACAGAATATATCGAGACCCTTTCTACAGCTGGGATTAATTTATCTCTAACCTAATCCCGAGTTGGAACATCGTTTAATCTTGAACGATGCCCCGGGATCCCCCACTTCGTTCTCAAGATAAATGGACTAGCGAACAGTTCGTTTTTCAAAAAGGACTAGCGAATAGTCGGTTTTTCAAAAGAGTAAAGGATATTAGTTTTGTAAGGATTTCATAATGTCCTGGTAAAGCTTATTTGACACTTATTGTCTACAGCTAATTCGGATAGTACTCATTTGTTTACCGTTTATTTGAGACTAGGTGTTGCTCGTGGCTACGCCCGCGTGGAAGACCTTTCCCGCTACATGTCCCAAAAACAGTACAATGCCAGCGCTATCTAATTAAATATAATTTCCCATTGGAGCCAATTGCCGGGATAAAAAGCCTATGTATTAATCCAAGACATAATCTACCCGTGTGCCAAATTTCATCCAAATCCGTCTAATTGTTTCTGCGTCTACTTCTAACAAACATCCAAACATACAAACACCCAAACATTTTCACGAACTTTCGCATTTATAACATTACTAAGAAGTAAGATAGATTACAGTGTGACTTTTGTATTTGATTGGTTTATACATGTGAAGATTTACTGAGAAGTTGTGAAACAGACCTCAAGTATTATATGAGAACTGAATTGTGGTATTCTAAAGATTTACATAGGGTATCATTATATATTTCTGTAGGGAAAGGCCATAGTAGTTTTAGAATTCTCACGGTTTCCCGAGCATGAGATGCATAAAATTATCCTCGAGGAAAAGAAATACTCCGTGTCGACATACCTTTTTTTCGCGGGTAAAAACGCGTTATAGCTACCACCGCTGTGGGGAGTGTGGGCTGGTTATATTGGTTTCACCGATCTTACGTTCCAATGTCGACACTCGCGAGTATAGCATCATCCGTGCGAGCATTGGACCGAGTCCCTAACCCTATGTAGACCCTACACCGGGATACCATCCAAAACCCGCGGTGGCCTTCTTCGGCGCCTACGGAACGGCCCCGGGGTATCTTGTTGCACGAAGCTAGCTGCACGGAACCGCCCCTGCGCGATGCCGCTTTGCGGCCCCTCTCTAGAGGGGGCTAAGCCCCCGAACTCTAAAGCACGCCTTTGGCGTTTACGACTGCAGGAGACCGACCACCCGCATTGTCGTCCACCTCGGGTGTCGACATACCTAATAGAATAAATTAACCCATGACTAACTTGGGTAGATTTAAAAAATATTTTCATGCGCAAATTCAGCAAACTGACGCATGTTTTTTGTTCAGTGCCCACCCTAGATGGCAAATTGCCATCTGGTCCAATCGATCGACACGCTGTTCTGTGATGATAAACAACCCTCCAATATAGGGTGGTTTTTAAATTGACAACTCGGAGGGGCTTTATCGTATATTGAACGGTGAGTTCTAATATTTTGTAGCAGGTCCGCAAATTAGGTTGCATGATGTATCGAAGAAAATATTGTCTTTAGCCAGCCGGTATCACAAATTTCATACCATAATATGCGAAATATATTATTCAAATACCCAAAACGCAGCAGTAACATTGTAACTTGCAAACATTTTTACACATTTCGTTAACAGATGGCGGTATAATAAATTTGTTCAAGCGCACCCAAAACATTGAAACAATATCTAGTACCAAAACAGGTACAACGTTTAAATTAAACCACGTGAAAATTGCCCCCACGGGGAACGGAGCGGGGTCGCAAAGGGGTCAAAACGTTTAATCGTTCCCGCCGCTGATTCCGTATTCATGTAGCATAAATTGGTCGATTTTTGCAAAGATTTTAACTTATTAATTTACACGCGACTTCTCTTGCGTGAATACTGGTTATTACGTGGAAATTATGTCGGCCATATTAAGTTGTAATACTTGTAAATAATAGCGCAGATTATTTTTATACCAATTTGCAGAATTCCGGATTAAATTGGTGCATAATTTATAGTGTTAATTTAATTCGCGACCTACTTTTTTAATATAAATAGTTTGAGGATAGAATTTTTCAAGACCATTATATTTTTATAGATTAATACATTTCATAAGCTAACGATTTCTGTATCCTAAAGTGAAGTAATAAGTAAGTCCTGTCCTTGATCTCGTGGCAGCGAATATAGGCTGTGAACCGGAAAGCTCTGGGTTCGATCCCGGATCGGGCAAGACATTGGGAGAACCTAGGTTTGATTCTCAGATCAGAAACTCTTTGTGTGGGTTATTGTAGCGAAATTTGCCGCGACTGGATCCTACAGTGAGGTTCATGTTGTAGACAGGTCGTAAAAAAGCCATTTTAAGTTAGTTGCGCGTTCAATATCTAATGAATACAATACGTACGCATTTATATTCCCATGACAACGCATAAAACAATGAATATAATATGAAACACATGTAAATGCGTCGTGCCGGAGCAATGCACCGCGTTAGTATGCGCGGCGGGGTCCCGGGTTCGCTCCCGGGATGCGTCGCGTTGATTAGTCCGGGAATACTCGTCTGCATACTGATCACAGAACTAGTTACAGGTGGGAATCAGGTAACATTTTGACGGGTTTGAAGTGTTACTTGGTATTTTATTGTGTCCTAGCACCTTACCTATGTAATTCAATCTGGAACTCTGCAACATTAAAAAAAAATGTTGCATGTAAGGTATGAAGCTATCGAGGCAGTCTCGCGCATACATGACTATCACAGTGACACAACTTTACTCACCGACTGTATGTTTTAACCTGAGTTGAGTTATTAGAGTATGGTAGAAACACCTATAAGTTCAAAGGAACCATTTCAAAGGAAGAATATAGAAAGTGTCTATCTATTATAGTAATTATCCGGCAATTTGGGGTCCATTGTTCTTAAATTAGGCGGGTTTCCGTGTTTTGTTTAAAATTCTGCTTAATTTTAATTAAAATGTTTGAGGAAATTGAGTGACAAGCGTGAAACGATGAATAAGTCAATTAATAAAAGTATTTGAGCGATTGAATTTTCC
The DNA here is from genome assembly GCA_947568825.1 of Sphinx pinastri. Taxonomy (NCBI): domain Eukaryota; kingdom Metazoa; phylum Arthropoda; class Insecta; order Lepidoptera; family Sphingidae; genus Sphinx; species Sphinx pinastri. The sequence goes on from OX387623.1 coordinate 3,262,523, forward strand.
CTCGGAATAAACTACAAAGTTCTGAAGTGTAATTTGTTTAAATTATAGAATTACTTCAACGTCATAGACGAAGTACTTAGCAACAGTATATTTAGCGCCATGCCAAGATTGTGTAAAGTATCTATAGGATATTGTTGAGTACATGATCGAAGTTCTAACTATCTGTACACTAGCGCCATCTATGATCTAGGTAACGAATTTACAATATACTAAGTAACACCCAGTTCATAAATTTTTACTACCATAATAGAAGGCCCCATATTAATAGTAATAATACAAGCCCTATTTTACACCATTGCTGGGATGGGCTTCCTCTAATACTTCATATCCGCATCACACATTTATGGGCAGAGGTGATAATGAAATGGGTGACATTACACACACACATATGGTATATTTTGGTCACATTTATGGTGGGTGGTGGTGAAGCACTGCTCTCGTCACCCTGACTCCTTGGATGTCGAATAACATACAATACTTATGTTGACAAATCGATCCACAAACATAAGAGTAAAAGTAATTGTACACATAAACACGCTCAAGCCTTTTATCACCGAAGGGGTAGGCAGACTACTAATGCATCCACTTTTTGCCACTTGTGTTCCGTCTTATGATGTGATAGGGAGCGAGCCCATCGCCATATCGGGCACAAATTCCAGACAACGGGCTGATACTGATCCGAAAAAAACAATATCTTTAATAATTTTCCCGAATCGGGACTCGAACCCGGGTCCTCGGAGCGGTGGTCGTAGCATGCACACAATACAACTACGCCACCTAGGCAGTTACAGCTGATATGAGTATCAAAAACACTCATTTTATAGTCGTAAATACTCCTCACGATGGTAAAGTCAAGCAAAACCCAGTACTTGCAAAAAAAAGAATACGCAATATCTTGTAATCAGGGTTGCCACGTTTCCAGATGCTCTATTCTTCTTTTGTTTTAATCAACGGTAGGAGGTAAAGGATGTTTTTTGGATTTTTTCGTGTCACGAATCACGATAACTTCTTTAATTTCAACCGGGTGCAATTTAAACTCGGGGTGAATTTTAGGCGTACCTATCGATTTATTGCTTAGGGTTAACCTGTCACGTGCCTTAGTGCTCTTCCTCCTTTTACTTTCAACTTGATAGGTGGTTTCCAACAAAGTTCTCTAATGTAATTTCAACTGTATAATTGTAATTTATTTACCTGTTGAGATGTTTAACAGTACATATCGGGTTTCTCTTACCTTTGCGGAATTGCGGCACCTTTCATCCACGCTCAAAATTATTTTGAAATAAGCCTTTCGTCTTAACTTCTAAAACATTGTGCTAATTTTACAATTGTATCTTATAAATAGTCTTACCGACTCTTACCTACTGTTTCTCATCGTCATTGTCTTTGTTGAGTTACGTTAAGCTAACCCGTCTTTGCTGTACTGAAAGTGCCAACCCTACCTGTAACCCAAGAAAGTGTGGAGACAACACAATTCGCGGTTCTAGTACAATGAACAATTTGAAACCCGACTCGATTCTGGAAACGTGTGCACTGCCCGTCTTGTTTGTTTGTCGTCGCGTTACATTCTGCTAACGTTGACACTCGATACATAAGAATGGGTGTTGTGTAAAACGGGTATTGGTTATAATATGAGGATCATCTTTAAAATCATAATATATTTATGTATATGCTTTTGTGTAACTGAGAGAGATGCGATATACCAAGATTTTGATTAAAGTTTTATAAGCTTTTATAAAGCTTTAATCGGTTTAACGGTCAAGAAAAACATCGTGAGGAAACCTACATTCCTGAGAACTACTTATCCATAATAATTCCGAGGGTATGTGAAGTCTGCCAACGCGCACTAGGCCAGCGTGGTGGACTAAGGCCTATACCCTCTCAGTAGTAGAGGAGGCCCGTGCTCATTGGGCAGTATATAATATAGGGCTGGTTGCATTGCATTGCATTGCAAGCTTTTATGTACAAACTAATTACATATTTGTATACAAATTGTAGTTTTTATTTGTATTTATCAAAAGATTATTTTGTAAATCGTCTATAAATAATGGCAGAATAATGGAAAATATTTATCACTTTCATACAATAAAAGTATTTAAAATCATATTATGATATATTTTTTCACGTAGTTATTTCAATATTGATAATTATTAGACTCAATAGTGTATTTTATAGATACATTTATATATCTGTAACTGGTTGGTAAGAATAACAATTGACATTAAAAAATCTTTTCCCAAATGAAAACTTTCTATCCGCCGTACGTGAACAAACAAATCACACTGCACTTTATAAGAACTCCCCTTAAAGGTCGCAGCTTTAATTTTTAATACGAAATCGATTAAAGGGTAGCTGTATCTATGGTGACAAAAAATATATATATACCACAACAAAGGCCACTGTACGATATTTTCAAATCCACCCATCCTGTTTGAGTTTTATGTCAGTAAAGCTCTTTATTATATCGAGGGGTGAAAGGCTATTTGGCTTAAGCGATATTTTTTTGGGATATTAAGTTATGTATTATATATTTCCAATCAGTATCTTTTTCTGATTCTAAATATATATATATATATAGCTTAATATCACAAAAAAATGTCGCTTAAGCCAAATAGCCTTTCACCCTTCGATATGGTCTTAAACTCACAGGGTGGCTAGTTATTGATAAAAAACCCCTAGAGTCATATAAGGGTTATAATTGAAGTTATGGGAAAATAATGTCCTAATTATAAAAAAAAAGTCCTTTATGTGATTGGGGAATCTCCAGGAACAGATAAATTTATCATCCAAAAATAGTTGTTAGATTAAGATATAATAGACGCTTAACTTAAAAAAGGTTTATTTCTTTGAGTAGCTAATCTTTAGAAAATAACCCAAAAATTTGGTAAAGCTCAATGGTAGTGTATAAATCTCTAAACAGCTCAACAGTGGATTGTAAGATAAAATTACCACTTTATTTTTATCTGTTTAGAACCTTTTTGCCCTTGAGCCAAAGGGTCGTGAGAATTGTTGAAAAGTTTTTGTCTTTTCACCAAATATATTAAATCTCGCCACCGGAACCGGGCTTTTGACCCTCTGAAACTCGTGTTTACTTGTTAATTTGGCTTCTAATTCGGCCTCCATTCGGAGGATCCATTGTTGCTTATATCGTCTTCTCTGGCATACCCTGTGAAATCTAAAAAGTTTTAAACTTCTGAATTTAAATCAAAACAAACTAACATTTAGGTAGCTTATCGAATTACTCATATCTTAAAATAACACGCATTTCACCAGTGTCATAAACTACCCGCCACCAGGTCGAGAGGAAAACCGGCGCATGACCGGGCATAATCAAACAATCCGACCCCACGCCATCACAACGGGGTTCGGGAATAAAACTTTATTATTCATATCACAGATTTATTCAATTATAAATGCTTTTCTTCGAAGTCCTCTATGGGCGGTGAATGTGATTTAAATGGAAATTTAATTTACAGTCGTGGGTGGAAAAAAGTAATTATTAATATGTTGTTATAATAATAAAGCCATATCTTTTCACTAGTGGAAGCATTATGAGTTGTGGATCAGAAGACCAGGGGTTCAAGTTCCACTTTCCAGGTGTGGCAATATTTGTGTGAGTTTTCTAGAAACGTTTTTCCCTTTGGATCCTCTTGAGAGGAATGACGCCAAGAAGGCACGTTTTAAAAACTAAGCCAAATACTTACTATTCTGCAACATGTTTAAAACCTGCATCATCGCACTTCAATAGAGTCTGCTCCACAGAATCGCAAGCACGTAGAAAGTATTTAACTCCACCACTACCAGACGTCAACCTCCTCGGGGGATCAGGAATTCGAAACCGAAGGATCTCTCGGTTCATTAACGATACCACTAGACCAAAGTACAAAGGCAATAGCTATGTCAGGAGCAGCGTCCGGGCGATCGTGACGCGGAATATGTAACGCCGGGACAGCTGAGCAAAGTTCACCAGCGGAATGCACTGTTGGAACAAGTGCTTTTCATTAGTACCGTAACATGGTATTGTTTCATATTAACCGTTTCGCAAGATGGTAAGAGAGTTTTTATAAAAAAATAAATAAGTAAAAGCACAGAATATGGTATAGTACTACGTAGCAAAGGTCATAAATATTTTATGTATATTGTATATCTATACTAATATTATAAAGCTGAAGAGTTTGTTTGTTTGAACGCGCTAATCTCAGGAACTACTGAACCGATTTTGAAAATTCTTTCACTAATAGGAAGCTACATTACTCTTGAGTACTATAGGCTACTTTTTATCCCGGAAAAACTTTTCCACGCGGGCGGAGCCGCGCGCAAAAGCTAGTTGTCTTATAAAGTGGATTTAAAATCGTCATGAATCCACTTAGCAACTTGTTGTAGCTGTACTAAAAGTATAGGATAAAGGGGGTTAATCTTAACCAACACGTGTAACCAGGGAAGAGGGGGGAAATAAAAAAATTAAAATACGTCACTTGATTAATGTACGATATTCTCAGTGCTTAAACTTCTTCCAAGAACTCTCCAGACCGACATGATGAAAACGGTCTGCATCCAGCAGTCTCTTGCCACTTAAATTAGCCTTTAAAACTCGCTAGTTTTCAGTAAATCCAGCTAACCCACTGGTTCACATCGGTAATTAAGCCATAAAACGTCGCAGAAGTTTTACCGGTGCTGGAGTTCCCACGATGGGATAGCGTATTTGTGGTTACAATTTTATATGAAAATCATTTGACCGCGAAACCAAATTTTATAGGTAAATATTTAAAGTAAAATTGACCTTATGATTAGTGCAGTAAAGGTGTGATGTCTGTATTTGGTATTTGGTTTAGTTATCAGCTTGAAATGGTACGGGTATTTGTGGGTAATTCAAATAGGAAATATATGAAATAACACGTTACAATGGTTTCCTGTCAGAATATAGAAGAAATAAAGTACTTTGTTACCTCGGTGGCGTAGTTGTATTACGGTACGACTGCAATGCTGAGGTCTCGGGTTTGATCCCCGGGTCGGATAAAGTGGTATTGGGTTTTTCTACTCAGTATCAGTCCGGAGTCTGGAACTTGTGCCCGATATGGTGTGATAGGGGGCGCCCTATCACGTCATGGGACGGAATATGCACGGCGAAAAGTGGGTGCACTAGTTGCACCTCTGCCTACCCCTTCGGAGATAAAGGGCGTGAGTGTGTGTGTAATGTATTTTTAAGATCAATTAACTTAAGGCACCGGGTAGACACTGTTGAAACTGTATCAGACACAAAATGGCGGGAACGAGCTGCCAACATTACTTTAATGATATTAAAAAGTTGTCAGCTGTTTCAACTAAATTACTAAACTAATCAATTCATGGAATTATTTCATGCGTGTATGCTTTTGTTAAAAAAATGCCTCCAGTAAAATGTAGATTTGAATTTCGTATTTCTAAAGCATCTTACCACGCCAAATATCCGACCTTTCTCATCTATTATTTATTCGAATCTTTGTTGGAATTCAAACCCTAAACTGCTTAAATGCAATCCGATAGTGTTTAGAGCCATGTCATCATTACATATTCGACAGCTAGTCTGCTAACTCGTATTAAATCACGGTGTTACGATTAAGGTCCCCCGCTGTCAACTTATTGCAGACAAACACTACACTTCTATGAAGCTTCATAAAACATCAGCATCATCAAATGCCAGTTTCATTGTAGGTTAGTGTTTGTTGGCAACAAGTATGGAGTCTGCGCGACACCTAACGCTCGCCAATAAAGATAAGTAAAGGGACAACTCTTACGCTGGTGCTGCACCTAATGTTACTTATAGATTGTAAAAAAATATTACTATTTTTTTACTTCAATGAGTAATTCTCCAACTGGAAATTCACACAAAAAAAGTATACTCCTACATTCCTAGAAAGACAGTCGACGTTTACGAAAGTAAAAACATTTCACAATCAACAAGTTCAAGGCAGCGGGCACGAGCCTCATAAGGGATATAATACACTTCATTGTTTCCCGATTCCCACCCGCCGGGATCGCCGTATCCCACGGGAATCGTTTTTCAAACAGTCCCGTTTTTTTACCACCTTTTCATTTCCTCATGAATCGATACAGCTTACAGAGGTGGCTGTTGAATTTTTATGAGTTTTCTAAAGCTTCGCCGCTTATCACCTCTTTATGGCTAGTTTATAACTTATCAAATAGTTTTATGCTGAGTTTAGAGTTCAAATTAAAGTGTGGCAGTTAATCTTATCCAAGGGAAGTTTGTGACGTAGATCGGTTACGGAAAGTTATTTTAGTGAGTTCCTATCGCATTGAGGGATATATTTACTTTAATTTCCTTCGATTATAGATATCTATTATGTATTGTTGTATATCGATTATTTTATTCGTACAGTGACACAGAACACCACCACCACCACCAGCCCTGTATTATATACTGCCCACTGCTGAGCACGGGCCTCCTCTACAACTGAGAGGGTTAAGGCCTAAGTCCACCACGCTGGCCTAGTGCGGGTTGGCAGACTTCACATACTTTCGAAATTCAAAGAACTTCTCAGGTATGCAGGTTTCCTCACGATGTTTTCCTTCACCGTTAAAGCAAGCGATAATTCACAGAAGAGACAGGCATAGAACAGTGAAGTCCGAATTTCGATAGATTATTTTCATGTCGTCAATTCTTCGCATCTGTCTCATTAGACAATGTCCAAATGGACGAATGTCCCAAGTTATTATAAAGAAACTAGTATGTGAGAGAGAGAGACCCGGAAGCTCAAATACCTCTCAATCTTCCCCAAGTCCTTCTTTAGACTCTTATGACATTGCGTGTTCAGTGTTCACTGTGTGTGTGAGCTTTCGTTCCGCAATGAACTCGTTAGCAATCCGCCAATGTATTAGTTCTCTTAGGGCTGGTGCAGATCGGTTAACATCAGGTGACTCAGGGTTTCCAGATTATGTAATAAAAAGCAACTTAGACTTTATTTTCATAACGCACGCGTGAATTAAGATAACAAACGCTAACGTACCGTAAACAGCAATGTAAACATTGGCTCCAAACTATTAGTGGCGATAGCGTAGCAATTAGGCTGCAAATGGATCAGTGAGGTCAATATCCGACAGTCATTAGCTCATTGCATCGGCGCGTTCAAATTGATAACTGCACGTTGCGTTTCCTAGTCCGTTTTATTTGCAAAATGAATAACTTCGCGCTATTACTCTTAATTTAACTTAATAACTAACGATTAAATTTGTAATTCTAGTTTGTACTGATTGCGGACTTCGTTTTTAATGTATTTTCCATGTAGGAAGTAAGATTTTAGAAAGGAGAAAGTAGCAAGTGGTTTATATCATGAGAATAATAATATCATGTTTTGTTCCAGGAATATACAAGTGCAGAACACTGCTGTTTGGCAGAAATAGACAAACTGATCAAACCTACACTGTCTCTCACACTAACGTGTATAAATCCATGTATATGCCCATGGGCAAATGCTAATCGCTACGTGACTCCTATACTCTTTTGTCCTCAATAAAAAATACCAGATAGAATCTCTGATACAAAAATACTTCAGGATACGACATTCGGATACAGGATAGAGCCACAATAGCAACAGGAACTGTCCCAAAAGGCAGGTCTACAGGAAACCGCTAATGTGGAGTCGGTACACGTGGGCCGGAGTTTCATCAGCCGATCGATTTTCGTGGAAATCCGGTGCGAAAGGCTGCGGTCGCCCTTTGAGTTTACCAGTTGTGCTATTTTAGGGACATGTTGTGTAACCTTTATGTAGATACCTGGATACGGTTTTTTGTGGTATACTATTTTTATAGGTATCGTTCGCGTGAAATTTACGGAATAAAAATTGCGATATCAGTAATCAGCTTCGAATCTAGCATTTTGCGGTATGGTGAGCTCGTCTCCTATAAAATGGCAGAACAAGTAGCGAAATGTGGTATTACATCTCTACCTGCCCTTGAAATGTAAAAAGGTGATACTAAATATTCTGAGATGAGATGGGAAACTCTATCTACCCCTGGAAAGGGGATGAAAAATTATTATGGTATTGGGTGACAAAGTTTTAACTGCCTATAATACATCTTCACAACTTTACCCATTTTTCATCTCAACAATGTATTAATATCTAAATTTTCAGAACGGCAGAGGTAACATACCTACTTTAAGAGCGCTCAAGGGCCCTTAATTTTTTTACCGTAAGCTAAAAGGGTGCATAAATTACAAAGCCTTGTAGATTTTTAGGGGCTCGAATTAACAGATTAGCTGATGTAAACTCTTAGGGGAGGTTTGTTTAAGTTGCGGTTTGGGGAGTTTGGTCTAATATTAGTCAAATCTTAAAGAGCCAAGATTTGCCTTCACGTGGTCTGCTTGCTGGCTAACATACGAGGTCTGCTAGTCCATATACTAGTGTGATCTTATATTCTAGAATATTCTCATCGGCACGCCTCTTGGAGCGTGAAGTTGTCTGCGGCAAAAGAAGACGAATAAATTCAGAAGCAGTCTTCATAATAATTTATGGTTGATTACTAGCATTTTACTTTACACACCAGACGCTTTTCATGACGATTTTTAAGAGTCCGTCATCATCATCATCATCAAACGAAATCCACTGCTGAAGATAGGTCTCTCCTAAAGATTTCCACACGGACTTGACAAAGAAAAAAAAACACATAACATGTTGCTCTGGGAATCGACCTTATGACTTAGGGTGGGTTGCAGAAAATAACTTTTACAATAACAAAGGTCTAACCAACTGTCAAATCTTCGGTTAAGCAATTTTCGGGTTGCATAAAATTAACAATTGTCAAAATGACGTCGCGATTTGCAATAATAACGTCCTATGCCCTATTTTAATACAAATACTCTGTTAAATACCTGCGTAAAATGTCTAGCACGCGAAATATTGTGGGAAGCAAGCTCTAGCAATGATAACGATTCTGATAGTGGGTCTATCCAAATAGTTTGGTGGAGCAAAAAAATCCGCTGAAATTCTATGATAGAAACAAAGAGGATGTACATACTAGATACCCACGTAATAATAGAAATTTGAATAATGAATCGATATTTCATCAAGATTTGATAGTTATATTCAATCATTGCCATTGCCAAAATATTACCCGTGCAAGTTTTTGGGGTAATATAGCATCATTTCACTGGTCACTCGTTAACCTTTAACTTTAACAATGTCAGCAATTGTGCAACAGAGGAATTGTCAATTTCAGTAGTCATTGTTATTGTCACTGCTAAAGTTAACTTTAACGGTAACACTAACGTCAGATTTTGTGCAACCCACCCTTAGTCTTCAATACAAGCAATGGAAAGCTAATTCAAGTTTAATCCAACAGATGTAAGATCTCATAATTTGTACCAGATTGAGCCGCGCAATGTCGCCGACATTAACGGTACGATCCACTTAGGGCTAAGTGCTTAATTAGAATTTCCTAGTGTATGTAAATGGATGGTCAGTGGGTTGCCGGCTCGGTGAGGGATTAATGTAACGGAGTGGCCGAGAGTGGGGGGACATGTGCCTAGATTGCTGGCTTTGAATTTAAAGAGATATCTCAGATGATTTTAATTTGGGATCGATGATTGGAATTATGTGCTGCATACGTAGCTGAAAATCTTCAAAACTTCAAATCGCCTATGAACTTTTGTGTTCTTAACAATATTAGTTTTCTTCACAAAAATAAAATAAAATTAAAAGGATTTGTTTCCCTCCACATAAGCAAAAAAATGTTTCATTTAAACTGAGCGCATAGGCGATTTGAAATTTTGAATTTTTTGAACTATTTATATGGCTGACTGTACGTAACTTTCCGCTGATACTTATTTTCCACAGTGTGATAGATGGCGAGCCTATCACCATATCGGGCACAAATTACAGACTCCGGGCTGATACTGAGTAGAAAATCCCAATATCATTTTGCCTGACCCGGGGATCGAACCCGAGACCTCAGCACCGCAGTCGTACCGTAATACAACTACGCCACCGAGGCAGTCATAATTTAAATATGACATTTTATTTCTATAGCTATCTCCTATAAACAACCTCCTCTGGCATCCCCCTAGTCACTTACGGAACATTGAGTACCTACAGACGGCCCAAGCGATTGATGTAACTTCTTACCTAACACCATTTCCAACTACTGATTGAGCTCCAGAATGTAAGCTTATCAGTTGGAGTTACGACTAGACCATCTAATGCTCAATGATCTCTATCAATAAAATATTTCGATTTTCTGCAATTAGTTCACTTGCAAAAAAACTACTTACATGAAGTAAAAAACGCATTATTTAGAATATAGGAATGTTTTATCAAACACCAGGTTGATGCATAAAACCTATAATATAATTAAGTTTATTAGAATAATTTAAAATGAAATTAACCACATTGGCAGTGGCTCTCAGCAATCAGTTTTTTCCCATCAATCACTATGAACAATCAGTCAACTAGGCTAAAAAGGAAATTGCAAAAAAGTATGCAGCGAAGATGCGATGACCTCTTTATGATGTAGCTGTTTAGTTCACATAAAACACTTTATCCCTTTGATATAAAGTTTAATTTCGTGAAACGCAAGTATATACCTACTAACTTTGTCACACTGGCTACATAGAGCACGGGACATGTTCAAGATATTTCGAAAAAAGAATAAATGTGAAGAAAAAGGCAACACGTCTACGACTTGCGTGTCGCGTCCTCACACCAAGGGATCTTGCGGAGAAATTTAAACTTTATCCCATAAAAATAAAGATAATTATGCGTTGGCGTTAAAAAAAGTGTTTTATATCGCAAGAAGTAATTTTATTATGACGGTTATTATAATAAGATGAAGCTATTCCAGTGGTATCCTTTACCGCAACAATGGCTTGTAATAACACATGGTTTTATAAACAGCTTATTATCTTAGCATAACATTTTATATCTGCATCGATCTATGTGAAAAACCCAATGTTATTTATAACGATGCTTTTCGTGGCAATTGTTTTTGTAAAATACATTTTTATTGCAATTAAGCGGTTGGCATTATGTTAAGGCCTAGGGATGCGAGACCGCTTATTTATTTTTATAAAATTTAATGGCATTAATGCTCCATTTTATTCGTGTAGCATATTTTTTAAAATTAATAGTACATGTACCTACTTCTTGTTATGAATCTATCAAAGGAGAGCTTCGGGATATTTTATCCTTAAAAATCCTTCTTGGCTAATAAATAAATAAGGCCGGATTTCAGCCACGGTGACCAATCTCACGAGATTTGCCAGGTAAGTAGGAGATATTATAGTGCACAACAAGTATGTGTGCAATAACCAGATGCACTCTATGTTCCTTCACTCTCCTAGTTCGTTAAGACGGCAATTCGACATGACCAGAGGTAGATCAAGGCGCAGGACTAAGGGCTCATACACATAAACACGATACGGCGTCGCGTCGTAGGACGACGCGACGCCGTAACGTGTTTATATGTATGAGCCCTAACAGCTTTACGTGCTTTCTGAACCCTGGGGCATCACACCGCCAACTTCCTGACTTCGAGCTGCGACTGCGTTATTTTTAAGATGGATAAACCTAGTCATATGTTTTCGGCCCGACCCGGGATTCGAACCTGGGACCTCAGCGCGGCAATCGCACTCGTACCGTGTACGCAATAGTACTAAGCCACCGAGGCAGTCAAATGGCCAATAATTATAATATGCTAGATAAGGGGAGATGTTCGATTTATTTTATATATTGAACTACTACGACTGGACTATGGCAAAAACCCACCACAGTGTCTCAGCAATTCTCATTCCGCGGTCATCGTATTTTGTATATTCAGTATAAGCCAAAATTATTCTTCCAACCGTCGAGGAACAAAATGTCTCAGTGGTCGACATTTAATTTGGTGTAGGCAGGAGTGTATCTACGATTTAGGTTGTAATATCCTGTGATACACGGAAGAACCAAACACCATATCGGGCACTTGCTCCCATATTAGGGAAATCGGCTTATCGAATCGTTCTTAGATGGCGCGAACCTGGAATTAAATTCAGAACATTCGTATCTCAACACTACACTACTAACTATTTACTAAACCACGTATTTTCGATCACACACACACCCCAGTTCAAACTAAAAATACCAAATTTTAAGTCACAATTCGGCGGGATTGACTTAGGTTATTCACGGTCGCGCATGATCTAATAACGCGCGAAGCCGTGCGCGTTAAGCCGAGGCTGCAATGAAACCCCACGCGTTTGGGACGAACGCGTGTAATATAACAAAAGGCTTGTACGATCGCGTTCGGTGTCAGGGGCGGCCTAACCTAACCTAACCTTATTTAATTATGTTTTCTTTAAGTTATCTCATTATGAGAAAGAGATTAAGGTCAAATCTGTTGTGTTTTACACAAGCTACCTAGTCAAGAAGGTTGTAAGCGCCATGAAATAGTAGCGCCTAGATATGCTACCCGGAACTAAAAGCAAGGCATTGAAGCGTGCTTGATACACCGACGCAATAGATGTTACGCTGTATAATCCTCAGTGGCTATATATAATATATATTACGTAATGAATTGTGATTACAATGCTATACAATATACATACTACACACATGACCACACTAGGGCCTAATATATTTGTTTTAGACGTTTTATTTCCAACATCTGAAAAGCTATCGTAATCGCTCAAAAATAGAACTGACGGACGAATTGATTTCAATGCCAAAATAACTTTCTTCCCCTTTTTTAACCGCGTTAGGGGATGAATTTCAATAAAATACGAAACGCGTCTTCCATAAATTCTGTTAAAATGGTTTATGCAAAATTTGAAGTAGATTTGACCAAGGAATCACGTTGTCCCATACAAACTTTGCTCCCCTTTTTCATCCCCTTACCCCTAAGGGAATTATTATTAGAATTTATAAAAATCCTTTCTTATAGGACGCCTACGTCATACAAAGAACACACCCTCCAAGTTCCAGTGTGCTTACCATGGAAATCAATTCCAATCTCAAGATAACGCGAACTCGAAACAGTTTCAATTCCAATCTAGAAGTTATTGGTACCACTGACCAAATCGAGTCCATTATGGGATTGAAATTGAAATCGGGTATGCGATCGAGTATCTGTGTGGCCATATTTGAGACCATACATGATCTACCAAAATACTATAAATAATTTGAGACGTAAAATTTTATTTTTATTAATTAAAAACATGTAGTTATTATAAATATTGTAGGGCGTCAAATGAATAAATAAGAAATGTATTTTGTATGTAAAAAATAATCAAAATGTTAAAGTCAGGCAGAATAAATATGTTGTCGTTGTCTAAACTATAATAAAAAAATGAAAAGTCGCGCAGTAAACAAGGTCAAAGTTCAAAACAGTAGTTCTCAGTATATTTATTTGGAGAATTTAGGTATATTTAAAGTAGAAGGATGAGTAGGCCTACATCTCTGCAACAGGAGGCACTTGCAGATTTCCTGGAGCAAAACCCAGGGATCGCTAAAGGCCTCTTACGCACCGCTAATGCAAAACAAAACACGAAAAAAAAATGGCACGAACTATCACTAAATCTTAATGCGCTAGGCGGTGCACAGAAAGATGGAAAAGGCTGGGCGAAGGTAAGTAAAGTGCTTGTAAAACTTATATAATTTACAGTCAATATTGTTGTTGATTTACATAAGTAATGCATTGGTGTATTTTTCAGTATTGGGCTGATAAAAAATGTGCCTTAAAAAGGATATGTGCTCAGAAAGCACAATCCCTGAGTCGTACAGGCGGTGGGTCAGTCGAAGCTTTGCCATCTTTGACGCCTATCGACCAACGTTTGGTGGCTGTGATGGGAGGCCCACGATTCGCTATTGGTGACAGCCATGTGGCCATAAATCCGTTCCCAGAGTCACCAGCAGTAAGTTACTTCATTTATATTAATTAATAATGCCAAGATAAAAAATATTCCTGCCTATTGTTTTCACTGTGCTTACATAATAATAATTAGGTTCTGTTAAAAGTTTCTTGAATGGTCAATTTAATACATTTTTTTAATACAACATAGTCACCTACATGGTCTAGCTACAGCATATTAGAGCTGTGGATTGAGTAGTATTGAGTTCAATTCCCAGATTAGACAACAAATTGTATGAAATTTTATGTCTTATTAAAAATTACTTACCTTTAGCTGATAAAATTATTATCTAACTTGTTAAATTACACACACTAATTTGATGATTGCAGGTTCAAAACATTGAAATTGTGGAAACCCCTTCATTGGAAATTATACCAATGGTGGAAGAAAATCATGGAAATGATGAAAGAGCATTAGAGCCTGGCTCTAATTCTGCTGTGCACAATGCTGATTCTGTGACAGGTTTGTAAAAACGATTACCATATTAAATTATTATTATCCCACTCTACTACACCTACAATGGAATTATTAATTTATTGTGTAAATGTAAAATAAAAGCCATGAGCTGATTGTTAAAACTTTGTATATTTAATTATATGAATGCTTCCGTTACTAGCTCTTTATTAATATAGATATAATGGTATATAAAATCTAACTTTTATACACTTTTTGTTTACTCTAGTGAATATGGTACCTCATGCCTCACAACATGAGAGTTCAATGCGTCCACCAAGGGCAAGCAGGACACGTTCGCGGACAAGACCTTCCAATATGTATCAGCAGGACAGGCAAATGTTTGTTGATATAGAAAGGCAACGTGTAGAAGCGGAGACACTCACCGCGAGAGCGTTGAGTGAAGCAGTGGGAAATATTGCAGATATTGCTACTGCAATAAATAATTTGGCACAAGCTATAACAGGTACTGCCCAAGTTATAGCACTAGCAATAAATAATGCAAATGCACAATAGTTATATTTAATACTAGCTTTTGCCCACAGATCCGCCTGCGTGAATAAGATTTCCCAGGATAAAAGTCCCACTTTATATTTTACCAGGATATAAAGTAGCTTATGTGTTAATCCAGGACATGATCTACCCGTGTGCCAAATTTCATCGAAATCCATTTAGTAGTTTTTGCGTGAAAGAGTAACAAACATACATTCTTACAAACTTTCGCGTATTAGTAGGATCTATAATATATTATGAGAGTTTGATATTTAATGTTCTGAATATGCATATCAAATAATAGTACCTATTGTTACTTAAATTTAATTTATCATTATAGTATAATTATGTTGAACCAATGTTATTAGCCAAAGTTTAGACATAGTTTCAAATACTTTTCTATTTTTGAAACACTAAATAATAAATATAAAGAGAAATATAGTTATTTTTATATTATAAACATTGTAAGCTTAGGTTTGGACTGAGAATTAAAGATTTTTTTCTATATTATTGTATAATAGATATTAACTAACTATAAGTTTGTCATATTATGTGATTGTTAATAGGTACTTACATTGTTTATGTTAATATTTATAGTTTTTATATTACAAATATTGTAACCTTAGGTTTGATCTGAGAATTAAAGACTGTTCCTATATTATTCTAATAGTTAAAGACATATGTGATTGTTAATAGGTACTTACATTGTTTATGTTAATATTTATAGTTTTTATATTACAAATATTGTAATCTTAGGTTTGATCTGAGAATTAAAGACTGTTCCTATATTATTCTAATAGTTAAAGACATATGTGATTGTTAATAGGTACTTACATTGTTTATGTTAATATTTATAGTTTTTATATTACAAATATTGTAATCTTAGGTTTGATCTGAGAATTAAAGACTGTTCCTATATTATTCTAATAGTTAAAGACATATGTGATTGTTAATAGGTACTTACATTGTTTATGTTAATATTTATAGTTTTTATATTACAAATATTGTAATCTTAGGTTTGATCTGAGAATTAAAGACTGTTCCTATATTATTCTAATAGTTAAAGACATATGTGATTTTTAATCGGTATTTACTTGTAATTTATATGGCCTCTTCCATTTTTGTAAGTAGGTATAAATTAAAGAAAGAAAAAGAAGTAAAGAATAAACAAATTAACCATTTACTTTAGTTTTTTTTTTTTTATATTAAAAGAGATGTTGTGCAGTCCACAGTTCATTAACTAAACGTGACCGAGCCTGTGTTCCCCTGGTCAACTCTGCAGTTGATGCTGGCAGCTCCTCTGAATTACCTTCTTGGTTATAGTCTGGCTCAGCTATATTGAGTGGTATGGTATCTTGAATATTATCCTGACTTAGACGTGCCTGATTGCAAATGTTGTGTAGGACACAACATGCATTTATAATTTTGGCAGCTGTGTCAGGATGATAGTGCAAGACCCTGTGACCTAAAAGACAACGCCACCTATTTTTTAGAACACCTATAGTGCGCTCCACAGTATTCCGTGCCACAGTATGAACTTGGGTATAATATCCTTCTGGGGTGTTGGCAAGAGCATCAACTATAGGTGTCATCAAGTATTCCCTTTGAGGATAGCCTGAGTCACCTAAAAGTAAATAAATAACAGTTACTAGATATAGTGCCACATAACAGACAAATAAACGCTTCTTGATAACTTTAACAATAACTTACCAAGTAAGTAAATTTGTTCCCCTGAACTTAATAAATTTATTAAGTGAGCCTTGAGAAGGTGCTGGTTAAAAATGAAGGTGTCATGTGTGGCACCACCAAATGAAGCATCCACATTTAAAATATTTAAGTCGGCATCACAAATCTATAAAGATTAACATGATACAAATTATGTTAATTTATGTCAAAACATTAATAGAGAGTTGCATTATTATGATGTGGTTTTATGCAACATAAACAAACAAAATAACTTACAATCATAGCATTTCTTGAGTGGAAACCCTTCCTATTATAAAACCTTTCTTCATTGCTAGTTGGCCTTATTATTGATACATGTGTACCATCAATAACTCCTATTACCGATGGAATTTTAAACTTTTCATAAAACCTGAAATAAACACTATATTTATTGTACCTGACTATTACAAGCCAAGGGAATGCCATAAATTAACGGAGGGGAAATGTATGAATTATTAAAGAATATCACAGTTTTGAGTAGAACTGAATAATGAGTACCTACCTTCGTTTTATGCAGTCTCTTTCTGCGCGTGTTTGAGGAAATTTTATCCATTTTTTCGTTATAATTTCGGCATTTAAAGCGTTTGTCACTTCTGCTATTGCCTTGGATACTGATTGCTGGGACATCATCGTCCCATGCGTAGCACCTACCAATCGCTGATAACTACCGGTGGCGTAGAAAGACAGTGCCACTAAAACCTAAAATTTATGTAATTGGTTAAAGAAATAGCACGACTGTAGGCATATTATGTTAAGAAATGTGTTTATACAGTTATACTTTAATGATAAATAGACAGATACCTTATATCGTGTAGTTATATCACTACGACGAGTAGGCTTCGGTAATAGACTCTGTAGCTCCTCATGTAGTACTTCGAAAAGTTCTTTACTCAACCGGTAATTATTCTGGAACTCAATGTCGTTCATCGCGAAAGCATTACCGGCATATCGCGCTATTCTTCTTAAATTGCGCCTCTGCCTTTTATCAATATTATTGGATTCATCCAAAATATTGTGTAAAAGCGCCAGTCGTGCCATGATAGTAATTTATAACTTTCAGTAGTATTATAATTCTCTTTGTTTATAACTTACAATAAGTCACTCGAACACTGAAAAAGTTAAGTCTTCAAAACTGTGTCGATCCGATTTCAAACACAATCTCTAACTCGAAAAGTCGCTGTCAAAATGTAGTCAAGAGTGCCAAAATATATTTGAGATCGCGAGGACTCTATTTCATTTAGTTCTCTTAAATTCCACTGGAATCGTGTTAAATCGTGCGCTAGTATCGCGTTCAAGAGTACCAATTACCAAGTTTTCGAACCCAATCCTAAATCTCAAATGAAATCGAGTGTCAAGAGTAAGGCCACAGGTCTCTACGATTAGCGTTTTAGACTTTAGCTGTGCATTGATCCATCAGTCAGTCATTCAAGACAAAGCCTTTTATATGTATAGATTCATGATAAAAATAGCTATTACGCAAAAAGTGATTTACCAACAACCTCCATAGTTAAGTTCATAAATCCCACCAGTTGATTCCACCACGTGCCAATTTGTAATGATTACAGTGGTAATACGTTTAAACGCGTCGAGCTACTTCCGTCCGCCGAGGCGGTGGGGTGGCGCCACTGTTCGCTTCCGGCTGAGCAGCCATTACTAGCTTTAATTGCTGGAAGGCAACACTTTTATTTACTTTTAAACAACTGCATGATGTGGGTTTCACTTGGTAACTACGCGAATTAAAATTAAGTGAGATAGGCATATTTGCCTATAGCATGATAGGGCCAGTCCCTTAGTTTAGTGGCAGCACATAATTATACAGACAGGAAGTGCTGGGTTTGGCTGCCAAGTCCAGTTACATTGTGTAGCTTTTTCTTACACGATTTTTCCGCTATTAGATCTTCCGAGGATGTGAGGCAGGCTTTTGGGGAAAAACGTAGCCAATTCCTTTTTGCAACATGATTGAGAAGTGTGTTCTGTCCTCGATGGGTTGAGATAGGCATAGGTAGAAGAAGATATAATACAATGCATCCCTTTATTGATAAGCGCTTTTAATAAGTGTTTTATAATTGCCGTTTTGCCCGCATCGCCATAAATAATTTGAAAGCAAAAGACACTAAACCAAATTAGGTTAATCAGTGACACACGATATTTTAACCGCTAAAAGCAATATTGATTCACTCATTCCCATTCGTTAAATGAAATTCATTCATCCAGTTCATAAAACTGAATTTTCAATTCAATAAATGTAAAATGAATAATGTACGAGGTCATTTATTGGATCTGTAATTACGTTATGTAATGAGATGATCAATTCATTTGCTATTTCGCGAATTTAAATATTGTGGTAAGTGTCGTTTGTGAGTTCTGGGTACTACCCAGTTGGTAGGTTCGCTTTGTCGTTTGCTGAGCACAAATGTGGAAGCACTGTAGATAGTTTAATCTAAGGACATTGTGTACTAACCGGGCATTGAATCTTAGCATGCACGCTATGATTTTGAACACGTTGACGACGTGCTTCAATCGCAACTAATGCTTGCCATACATGCTACTGTCCACAGTCTACCTGTACAGGTAGACCGAAACGTGTGTGGGAATAGACTTGTGCAGTTTTAGACGTGCGTTTGACTTGCGCAGGTAAACCTGCACAGGTAACCTCTCCGGTAGAGCGTTGCGCGTATGGTTTACATAAGACATTTTGTGTACCATACCAGCCCTGTATTTTACACTGCCCACTGCTGAGCACGGGCCTCCTCTACAACTGAGAGAGTTAAGGCCTTAGTCCACCACGCTGGCCTAGTGCGGGTTGGCAGACTTCACATACCTTCGAAATTCAGAGAACTTCTCAGGTATGCAGGTTTCCTCACGATGTTTTACTTCACCGTTAAAGCGAGCGATAATTCACAAAGAATATAGACATAACTTTTTAGAAAAGTCAGAGCTGTGCCTTTGGGTTTTGAACCTGCGAACATTCGCCTCGGCAGTCCGTTCCACTCCCAACTAAGCTATAGCCACTTTTTTGTGTAGCCGGTTCCAAATAGGTCGACATAATCTTGACTGGCGAGGGATAAGCATTTCTATATAGTCAGTCAATTCTATCTAGACAACACTCTACCTACCATCAGTTGCAGTGGGGTTACTTTACCCCCAAAACGCGGTGCAGTCATGAACTATGTATGTACTTTTACATGTGTATGCTAACCCCGAGGACGCGTAGTAATCGTGTGTACCAAAAAACACGCGTACTTAGCCTTTAAAACCACCGTGTGCATAGGCCTTTACATAATGGTGGGTAACGAGAGCAGTGCAGTATTTTTAGGCCCTTATTTGATGACGGTTGACAAGCTCAGTACTTTTTAGTAATTTTGGGTGACGTCGCTATTTATAATCCAAGCGCCTAAAATCCCGCGAAGAATTTTATAATAATAAAAAAATCGCGGACATACAAACTTACATACATACGGGTCGAAAATAGAACCTCCTTTTTTTGAAGTCGGTTATTGAAACATTATTTGCAGAAAATAAATCACATAACACATTTCATCATATTACGTAATAATTTGCCACAATAGATAATAAATATTGAATTTGGCACGCACTGTTGTGGTTGTAGCGCATTTACCGCATAATCGATCGCTTGACAATGTTTACCATGTCTATTGTGTACTAGCTATTGCCCGCGGCTCTGTCCGCTAGTCTGTTACTGCCAATATTAATCAAATAGGTAAGTATAACCTATTATAGGGTATTCATTAGCCACGTAGAAGGTATAAACAATTGCGCAAAACAAGTATACCATATTCAAGAGAGGGAAAACAAAATGATGATATACTATTATAAAAAGTAACCTTACACGTTTTTTGTCTGTCTGTCTGTATGCGATAAACTCAAAACTGTCGAACGGATTTCGATGAAATTTATCTAATGTAATGTATAGAGATAGTTTGGGACCCTGGAAAGGACATAGGCTACTTTTGATCCCGGAAAACTCCTTCCCGCGGACAACACCTTGAGCAAAAGCAGGTATAAAATGTGACAAATAATATTTACCTTCGTTTCAATTATTTACACCGAAATCTAAAAAAAACTTATACAAAAAAAAATCGGGATACGTTTATTCATCATCATCATTATCATCAACCACACGACGTCCACTGCTGAACATAGGCCTCCCCTAAAGATTTCCAGACGGACCTGTCAAAAGCGGGCTGCACCTAACGTGTTCCTGCGACCTTTATCAAGTCGTCTGTCCACCTTGCAGGTTTATTATCTCATATTATTTATACCTACATACATACACACTCACGCCTTTTATCCCCGAAAGGGCAGGCAGAGGCGCAACTAGTGCACCCACTTTTCGCCGTGCGTATTCCGTCCCATGATGTGATAGGGGGCGAGCCTATCGCCATATTATTTTATGTATAGGCAATAAAAACTAATGTGAGTTATTTTATTTCCAGAATCCAATCTCAGTGGAGACGCAGGGCTGGGGCGCGTCGTGTGAAGGTAAAATTACTAAGTACATTGTACATAATATTATTAATACTAATTGTTTTGTCATAATTTATAACTAAAAGCATACAGAGTCTATGATTGTAGTGCACGGACTGAAAACCGTGAGGTTCTCGTTACGACTTGCAATATATGTGAGTTTTTCGATTCTAAAAACATCTGATTTTGCCGAAATTTATTTTTTCTCAATGACGATTCACTCACATTCGGAACGCATCTAAACTAAGCGAAATGCGTACTAGTTGTATCTCTACCTAACCGACAACCGTTCAGGGATAAACTTGAACTTATACACATTTAGTTGTTGTTTCAAAAATGTTAACCCTTGAAAGGGCTCAAAGGGCAGTGTTAAAAGTCATGTTTTATAAACCAATATTATACCCAACTTCTGAAATATATACTCTGGCCAAAGTTCTTTCTGTAAGACAACATTTTATTCTTCAGACTATTATTCGTCAACACTCACAGCTGCCTTTTACTCCTAGTTTTAGAAAACGAAGAAGGGATCTAGTATGTCAGACAGAGGCCTCTAGAACTGCTTTATCTAGTCAACACTTTTATTTTATTGGTCTCCGGTTATATAACAAAGCCAACAAGTTTCTTAACTTATATTCCCTAACTTTACGTGAATGTAAATCTGTAACAATGAAATGGCTGTTAACCATTTCATATGAGGATACTGAATTATTCATAAAAACAATTAAATAATGGGACTCACAATCACGCACACACACACACACTGGTGGTACACCGACTGGTGGTAGGTCTCTCATTATGTAAGAGGCCGTCTGGGTGGGTACCACCGCAATGTCTATTTCTACCGCCAAGCAACAGTGTGCATGCACTGTTGTGTTTCGGTTTGAAGGACATTGTAGCCATTATAACTACCGGACATAATGAGACTAAACATCGTATGTCTCATGATGACGAGCGCAGTGGAATGCCACTCAGTACTTTGTAAGTCAAGGTGCTGGATGGTGTTGCTACTGTTTATGGGTGGTCGTATCGCTTACCATCAGGCGAACGGCATGCTCGTCTCGTCATTCAATGCAATAAAAAAAAAACACACACACATTTTCGTTTTTTCTTTTTTATTGATTTATGTACCTTTAGATTTTTTTTTGTTATACCTTTTTGTATTAAGGAATACAAACTGTCACCTTGTAGCTACGGAGGTGGGCGTTAATATCTGCGACACAGTTTCTAACTAATGCATATGTTATCGAACATTATATTTAAAAAAACTGTATTAATATTCAAAATAAAGATTTATTATTATTAGTTATTTCTTTGAACATGCCCCATGCTTAATTACCTATGAATGAAAAGAAAGTACATGTACGTTAATTTAAATTTCTTCCATTTAGGCTTGTCCCTATAAAAATCTACTTTTACTTTGAATATTACTTTGCAGGCATTCTAAACATGTGTTTCTAAAATCGTTCAGCTTGATTAGAACCCGGGCCTATAAAATATAGTAAGAACGTCGATGCTAATTAGACTTAGAGTTGAGAAAACCCATATAAAAACACACAAGCTGCTGAAGAACTAAAAACTAATCATAGTTTATATACATAGACAAGCAGGTTTGATCAAGAAGGCAGATAGCACTATTAGAAGTTATTTTTGGACGAGACTTAACCATAAAATTAACCTGTATATTGATTTGGATGATCACTGATCCTAGTTGGCACAATATGTTTTTATACCGGAAAAGTGATGTGACTTTTATCCCGAAATTGACACGGGCGTAACTGTGAAAAAGTATCACTAATAACGTAATCAGTGTTTAAGGGTTCGATACCTCAAAATGAACCCTTATAGGATCACTTTGTTGTCCGTCAATCTGTTAGTCTATCAATACCCTTTGTCTCAGAAGTCATAAAGGGTAAATCAAACTTGTAAGTCAATGCGATTGAAATATATGACCGTTTATGTCGCATATTTTGCGATTTCGCAAGGGAATCAAAACCTATAGGGTTAAGGGTACTTCCCGTTGACCTAGAATCATGAAATTTGACAAGAAGCAAGGTCTTAAAGCACATGCAGTGGAGAAAACCTTAAAACCGTAAATATGTACTTAGGTATATACTTTTTTTTTATGCAATTTAATGACGAGACGAGCATGCCGTTCGCCTGATGGTAAGCGATACGACCACCCATAAACAGTTGCAACACCATCCAGCACCTTGAGTTACAAAGTACTGTGTGACATTCCACTGCGCTCGTCATCCTGAGACATAAGATGTTAAGTCTCACTATGTCCTGTAGTTACACTGGCTACAATGTCCTGCAAACCGAAACACAACAGTGCATGCACGCTGCTGCTTGGCGGTAGAAATAGACATTGCGG
This sequence comes from Sphinx pinastri, assembly GCA_947568825.1. Classification (NCBI taxonomy): domain Eukaryota; kingdom Metazoa; phylum Arthropoda; class Insecta; order Lepidoptera; family Sphingidae; genus Sphinx; species Sphinx pinastri. Next base: position 3,285,928 of record OX387623.1, read on the forward strand.
TGGTACCCGCCCAGACGGACTCTTACATATGAGAGACCTACCACCAGTGAAATTCCTTACCTACAAGTTTATACGAAACTGTCGCGTCGGTGCGCAAAGGATTTATTCGTATCAATATAATCCCTAATACAGCCAAGATAAATAATAAAAAAAAACTTATTTATAAATATCGAATTCCGACCTAGTATCACAAAAGGTCTATTTGAAATGGTTGTGCGTTGTTCGCCCAACGTTTCTACCACTTTAACAGAGTTATGTTGATAGTTATCTCGAATCGGAACCTTTGCGGTCCCTTACAAGGTCCGGTAAGTCTTTCTCAATGCGAATAACTATAAAACACTTGATATTTGCTGCTGATAAAATAGTTGGTGCCCTATTTTGAACCCTATTTCAACTAGTTTATGGCCAATATTGGTAAAATAGTGTGGGGATTAACTAAAATCCACAGTCCAAACTGTTAGGTCTTAAGTTTTTAACAATTTTCAGACACGTAATTGGAGGGATTTTAGGGGTTCTAAATTATTTGAATCTGAACTTTATCAGCTACTTAACTTTCATATAAGTAACGAATACATTTTGAATAACTATTATTGCAAATAAGTATTTACCGAAAATTAGAATGTAATAAGTATAAACGTTAAATACCTCAAAATATAAAAATCTGTTATAAATAAAAATCATTTAATACCAAATTAGTCATGCCACGAAACCTTACTAACTCCGCTCTCAAGCAATTACACCATTAATCAATTAGCGTCCTTATTCTGATGAATGCAGAGTTTTTATTGGAACGAAGTTCCTTATCGCGCGTTGTGAAAGGGGGCTAGACGGAAAAAATTCTCACGATAAGTTGTCACGACACTTTTTGCTATTATCTTACTAATATGAACCTTAAATACAATGCGTAGAAGCTATAATTCTTGAAACGAGTATATTTTTATTTATTTTATTTATTAAAGTCATTAAAACCATTTCTTACTAATCTAATATGAACCTTAAATACATTGCGTAGAAGCTATTTCCCCAGCGTTGGCACGGCACGAGTACAAAAGAATTGAACGTAACATTCTTTTTTCAAATTTTGTTGATTTATTCTACTTTACTACTACTGACATTTATCAATAACAAGACTAAACGTGCTTTGCTCGCGTTTAAAAATCTACTTTATGTAGTAAGCGTAAGATCGAATTTGTGTTTAGTCAATCAAAATTTGTGATAAAAATGCTATGCAATAGCTTTACCGCGGCAGTCTCCGAGTGCCACACGTATTTATTTGTTTTTTTCTCTAGAAACTTATGTATTGGAACGGAAATAGGAAAATATTTATATATTTATATATATACACACTCTGTTATATAAATAAAATTTTATTACAATTCCTTCACTAATTAATCGAAAGGAACTTCGTTCCATCCGGGTGTCCCTTGACACCTCTCATTTTTTTATATCTTTACCGGTCAGTAAATATTTGTGTACCTACTCTAAACATACTTTATTTCCACATATCGAGGGGTGAAAGGCTATTTCTTTTAAGCGACATTTTTTGGGATATACACTATAAGTATTAACTTAAATATATATATTTATAATTGGAATCAGTATCTTTTTCAGATTCTAAACTATATAAGGAAAATGTCGCTTAAAACAAATAGCCTTTCAACTCTCGATATATTTTTTAAGTTACACTCCTAACGCCCCTATTGATGATATATTTCAATAATGAAATTTTTATTCTCTCTCAGAAAATCCTGAAAATCCAAAAGAATTTTTAAATTCATTTTTTGTTCAGGGAATCGGTTACCCGATCTTAGATGACTACAGTATCTAACATTACCACATTTTTTCCCTCTTGAGTTCGTGAATATGTTCGCTTATTTACATACATTATACGCACCATAGGAGCTGAATTTATACGCGTATACGAAACAGAGACGTCGCGGTTTATTATTAACGCTTGAGTCCTCTTATTTGTTTATGGAAATCTACTTATAGCTTTGGCGGTTCCTATGGAAATTAGAAGCATATTTAAGTTGTGACGCACATTGCTGGGGTTGAATGAAAGGTAAAAGAAGGTCACCTGGCATACTCTTTTTGAAGTGAAAACTTCTTTAGCGGCGTTGAGCACTTTTCTTGGGATGGGTATAAAATGTCAAACTCGCGTCAGGACACGTGACCTGATCGAAAATTCGTAAGATGGAGGGAGAGTAGACCGCCGACGCGGCGTAGGAGAGGAAGTAATATCCCCCTCTCTCGCGCATCCACGCATGGTGACTGCTGATGGCTCGACCGTCTGTATAATTGTAAAATTCGTATATATGAAATGTTTAAAATATGGAAATTGAACAAAGTGCATCTATTAATGAAAATAATGAAGAAATAGTGAAATATAAATTGTCATTTTAGTGTACGATAGCGCAATAAATAAATATTGTATTTAACCACATAAATACTAGTACTTTTATACTGATAAATAAAGCAATTCGTGCGAAATTATTCCCTAACCATTCCAAAATATTCATAAATGCACAACGTTAATGTTCAAGTTTTCACTTCTGCCGGCACCCCCGGAGTGCAACCCGTTGTTTTTTTTTTCTTCGATACTTTTATCTGCCTCACTTGACATTGGAAAATTGACCTAAAGGACAGAGCCAGATATAAAAAAAGAAGGTAAAAGAAAATAATGCATTGGTTTGAAATTTATTCACTATTTTTATGCAATATATATGTCAAATTTAATCTTTATATATAATTATATTATACATATATCATAGCCCCATCGATGTCGACGAATGGATTATAACATTACAGGGATGGTAATATTTTATTCATGATTTTCCAAGAAGAAAAATTAAGCACATGATACCTAACAAATGCCAATATATTATATCACTAGCTTTTGTTCGCGGCTCCACCCGCGTAAAAACGTTTTGTCTGGGATAAAAGTCCCGCTTTATATTTTCCCGGAATAAAAGCCTATGTTTTTCCCAGAGTCTCAAATTATGTCCATACCAAATTTCATCGAAATCCGTTCAGTAGTTTCGGAGATGTGCAGTAACAAACAGACAGAAAAGAATTATATGCGTCGCTGATTTGTGTTTCATTACTCATCTTAAGTCACCCCCTTTCATTTTTATATCACATTGAGCGCGGCTCCACCCGCATGGATAAAAAGTAGCCTATAGCACTCAGGAGTAATGTAGCTTCCTATTAGTGAAAGAATTTACAAAATCGGTCCAGTAGTTTCTGAGATTAGCGCGTTTAAACAATTTTATTGATTTTTCATTGATTTTTTTTATTGCGCGTATTAGTATAGATTTCTTTCAATGTACAGAGACATCGGGTTCTAATGCTTTATTAACTATAATAAAGTATTAGAACCATTAGAGGCTAAATATCTATACTAATAGATATTTAGCCTCTAATGGCAATTTGAATAAAATTGAAAACGGTTTCAAATTAATGACATATTTTATTTCATACAGAAGGCACGTGGAACACCCACGTGCTCCCGTAATGTGTCGACGTGTGTAATGCAATCTATCAGGTATATACAAGGAATAAAAATATATTCTTGGAAATCAAATAAACTGTCGACTTTTTTATTGAGACATTTTAGCTGATGGAACCATTGGGCAATGGGTATTATGAACCTTAATGTACACTAATATTATAAAGAGGAACGATATCCAATTTTGTATGTTTGTACCGAATAAACTTAAAAACTACTGAACTGATTTTAAAATTCTTTCACCAATGTAAAGCTACATTGTCAGCGTTTAAGGCTACTTTTTATCCCGGGAAAATATAAAGCGGGACTTTTATCCCGACAAAACTCATTCACGCGGGCGGAGCCGCGAGCAAAAGTCTATAACTAATAATATTTTAGGATGATGCGCGACGTGCCCAATGCATAGGCACTTTCATTCATCCAAAGGTGTTCTCGTTACTGTCTATATTCGGTCATGTTGCTCACCATCAGGAGAACAGTTTCTAGAACTACTAGAAGTGCGTCGTCACGCATTTAACAAACCTTGTCTGACCCTCAGGTTTCTCTCTGTAGTCCATGGGCTACATCGACAAGAAACACAGTTTAAATATCACGTCTGCAAAATGCAATATCAACTGCTTGTTTAACAAAAAGTGTACGAGAAAGACTTTAACGCACCAACACTTCCAAACAGCGACATAGCAGAACTTTATCCTCCTTCCCGTTTTACTGGCCATTCAATTAAAAACAAATTAACTCTAATGCCCCGTAGTTTGTACAGTCAACCTCAAAAGTAGCTGAAAAAATTCAAAATTTCGAATCGCATAATCAACAATGTTTTTTTCTTTACTAAAATAAACTTCGAAGGGTTTACTTTATTTAAGAGAAAGAACAAAAAAATGGATTGGAGTTATTGTGTAGAAGCGTTTTGAAGTTTTGAATTTGTTTAGTTACTTTTGTGGCTGACTGTACTTTCTCGGCGACCCTCTGCCATCATCGGCTACTCCTTGTAAGCCTTATTTGGGAAACTTTAATCTTTATTAGGATACCAACTTGAACGGCTCCTAGTAAAAAGCTTACAATATAACTAGTATTGCTCGCGGCTCCGCCCGCGTGAAAAAGTTTTTCCGGGATAAAAAGATAGCCTAGAGTAATGTAGTTTTATATTCGTGAAAGAATTTTTAAAATCGGCTCAGCAGTTCCTGAAATTAGCGCGGTCAACCAAACAAACAAACTCTTCAGCTTTATAATATTAGTATAGATTAGTTATTTTTTTTTTTTGCCCGCGGCTTCGCCAATGTAGATTCCGTTTTGTGTTATTGAAAAAGTGTAGCATATGTCCTTTCTTGGTGTTTAAACAAATCCTCTTCGACCTATGTTATATGTGTACAGATTACAAACTTACCCGACAATGTCCACGTATTTTCGAAAAACATATATGCCACAGTGTGTAAATAAAATGTAGCTCACTGGGAACAATTATACATTCCCTAAACCAACCCTGCATCCAAAGAAGAAGGCCTATTTCACAGATTTGAAGTAAATTTTATTTAACAGTTTTATGAAACAGCTAATGTAGATACTTCGATCAACAATATCACTGTAGATAGTAGATACTCATTTTATTACCATTTATTTGTGAGCATCGATTATGAGTGCGACTTTTGTATTTTGTCGGCTTATCTATACTAATATATAAAGCTGAAGAGTTTGTTTGTTTGTTTGAACGCGCTAATCTCAGGAACTACTGGACCGATTTTGAAAATTCCTTCACTAATAGGAAGCTACATTACTCCTGACTGCTATAGGCTACTTTTTATCCCGGAAAAACTTTTCCACGCGGGCTGAGTAGCGCGCAATGCTAGTACATTTATGTGACGAGAAACATTTACCTAGAAGTTGTGAGACAAGCCCTTAAACATTTACACACATTTTCAAAACACGCAATATACTGAACTTGCTCCATACTTTAATTAATTTAGGTCATCTTACACCAGGTAACTGGTGCGCTAGGGTATTCCAGACTCTAAGCTATGTGAGTTAATGAAACTTGCCTCACCTTCCGAAATAACGTTGGGTAAGGTCCGAATAGTCAAGTAATTTAGTCCTGAGGATGAACACCTGGGAAAGCAGATTGAAACAGGCTGAAGGTAGAATAGAAATAATAGGTTTATGTGAGACTTGTATAGTATTTATGTTAATTTAAAGTAAATTAACAACACAGACACACACTCACGTATTTTAATCCCTAAAGAGATAGGTAGAGGCGCAAGTAGTGCAACCACTTTTCTCTGTGTATTCCGTCCCATGATGTGATAGGGAGCGAGCCTATCACCATAAAGGGCATAAATTCCAGACTCCGGGAAAACACTGAGTAGGAAAACCCAATATCCTTTGCCCGGCTTAGATATCGAACCCGACACCTCATCATTGCTGTTGTACCGTAATACAACTACGCCACTGACGCTTAAAGTAAATACTGTAACATAATTGTTTTTTTTATTTGAAATATATAGTGTTTCAATTATCATTTCATATTTATATTCCTTTCAAGTTGCGACAGTCAAAATACTATTCCACAGGCAAATATGAACTACACTTTAAAACCATGAAATGAATTGTATTTTTTATGTTACAATGTAAAACAGATAATTTTGCTGCTTTTTTTAATGTGTAATGTGAAGTTTCAAACATAATATTCAAACCAGAATAGACTTCCACAGAAAGTCCTCTCGAAAGGCCGTAAAATAAGATCGAAATCTTTAATACACAACGAACACGCGTACAAGGCCCAAGAGGGCTTGGCCTTAAACAAAACATCTCGAGCAATGGTTCTTGAAATAAACAACAAACATCTGTATTAAAGAGCTAAGAAGAACTCTTATGTTTGTATTCTAGATATACGTAAGAGCTACTTTTGTCTGGCTGTCTCTTTTAGGCCAAAGTAGTATAGTTAATAGGTTTGAGTTAGTCTTGAAATTTCAACAATCCTTTTAATGCGTTAGCTAAAAATACTTTGATATAACAAAACCACAATTTTTTTATATCCAATACCATTAAAAAAATATCGTAGTAAGTTGTACCTCCACACTACGTTTCATCTCAAGACGATAAATGTCTCACAGCACTCAATAGATTCTAATTTAGATGCAGGTTTCCCACGTAACCACGGCAACCGATTGGTGAACGTGCGATAATCAGCCCAACCGCGATAATACCTGTACGAATGGTGTGAAATTGACGCGCCAATTTGCGTTCCCTCTTCCGCGTGCTGCGGCGAGAGGTGACTGCACTATAGTTGAGTTTTTGTGAATATTTTGTCCTGTGATATGCTGAGGAATGATGTCGAGAGGTTTGAAGAAGGCATTGGTGGTAAGATTATACAAAAAAAAAACTAAAAAGAAATGTGCTGAAGAAGGCCTGAGATGCCCAGAAAAAGATCCTGGCATCTGCATGTATACATATAAATTTTACAAGAGAGGGATATAATTAATCACCACTTTCACTTGAATAAATTCTGAATTGATAAATTTATGAAAGATTTCATTCAAAAACAGATCAATTCAGATCTGCAATCTGTATAGATCAAGAAATATTTCCTAACTTATATTTATTTAACACTTTATTGTACATCAAACTAAGGTATAATGCAATAAATAAATAAATAATAAATACTTATAATGCACATATTATAATTTTACCCTCCATTCCCCCATTGAATTCTAAGAATACTTGCTCGATGCCTTGGATGGATTACAGCGGCGGGCCATCCGCATTGTGAATGATGCAGACGTGACGAGCAACTTGGAGTCGCTACAGTTGCGGAGGGATGTCGCTTCTCTAAGCGTGTTCTACCGTCTGTATCATGGTGAATGCTCTGAGGAATTGTTTAATCTGATCCCTTCCTCTCCTTTCCTCAGCAGAACCACGCGTGCTGGCATGCGAAGCCACAGCTTGATGGTGAAAACCATCTCGGCCCGAACCAATAGGTTCGCTAAATCTTTTCTTTGCCGCATCATCAGGCTTTGGAATAGTTTGCCGGCGCACGTGTTCCCTCCTTCCTATAATCCTGGGTCCTTCCGCCGTAACGTGAAGAAGCAGCTTAGTAGGCCGGCATGATTGTGTCGAATGGCATTAGATAACCATCTACTGCCATTCGATACTCTTTCTGGACGGCATCGCGCTTACCATCAGGCGAGGTGCAGTCACTTTGCCGTGCCCGGATAAAAAAAAAAAAAAAAAAAAAAGAATGACTAGCGAATATCCAAATTACGTTTCTAATATGAGGTTTCAATTCCGAGTACGTCATTAATCCTTGCAAATTAAAGTACCATAATCGGGCACTGTAACTTTGAGCTTGATTAATTTGCCTCGCGCGGGTTTAGGAAAAACGAAAAAACGAACTCCCTAGGAAAATCTTTACATAAAATTTACTTTGCACGAGTTAATTAAAATATAAAAGATTGGGGTCCATTGATGTGTTAAAAATCTTTCGGGTCACGGGAATTTTATATTTTTGCGTTTCTTTTGGTGCGCTTGATTAATCTTGATACTTGGAAAAAGAGATAAAATATGATTTCAAATATCACGTGTCACGATATTATTTCTCATTCCAGTCAAAAAGATTGAGGAATGTCACATCACCCTATCTTTAATGTGAAAATTTGTGTCTGAGGGGTTTGAATGTTTTTAAAAAGCAAGAACTGCTTAAAAGACTTTAACGAAACTTTGTACTCAGATAAACCTTATTCTAGATTAATATGTGATAGGTACGCAAAATTTTACACACACAGACACACTCACACCTGTTATCCCTGAAGGGGTAGGCAGAGGTGCAACTAGTGCACCCACTTTTTGCTGTGCGTATTCTGTCCCATGATGTGATGCGAGACTATCCCCATATCGGGCACAAATTCCAGAGTCCGGGCTGATACTGAGTAGAAAAACCCAATATCAGTTTGCACGACCCGGGGATCGTACCGTAATACAACTACGCTACCGAGGCAGTCAAAATTTTATCCCAGGAAAATATACAACTTGGGATTTTAATTTAGGAATAGGACACACACTAACGAAGTACCCAACATAACATACAATTTAAGGTACCAAAAACACCTTAATTTTTTTTTGCTTACGCTGTAATCTCTTTGTAGCCCAAATCTAATAACAAGATAACACATTGTTAGAATGCTAAAACTGGTCGCCTGATGTTATCATTAGCGTTATTTAAGCTTGTTTCGTCACAAACCGTTACAGTTAACTAACCAGGCAAGTATTTAGAAACTTAATAAGGGGTCTTGGCTGTCCGAAACACAATTAATTAGTTATTCTTCTTGAGCTATAAAAATTAAATACAATATTTAATTCACATTAATTGTTGAACTGTCATTGAATTAAATAATCTATCAGCCCTTACTTCCCAGCCTACTTAATATGCTGTCATTACATCAAGGAAGAGATTAATCTTCTAAATTAATACATTATTAAAAAAAAAGCAATGAGAGGTGTCAAGGGACACCCGGATGGAACGAAGTTCCTTTCGATTAATTAGTGAAGGAATTGTAATAAAATTTTATTTATATAACAGAGTGTGTATATATATAAATATATAAATATTTTCCTATTTCCGTTCCAATACATAAGTTTCTAGAGATAAAAACAAATAAATACGTGTGGCACTCGGAGATTGCCGCGGTAAAGCTATTGCATAGCATTTTTATCACAAATTTTGATTGACTAAACACAAATTCGATCTTACGCTTACCACATAAAGTAGATTTTTAAACGCGAGCAAAGCACGTTTAGTCTTGTTATTGATAAATGTCAGTAACCAAAGTAGAATAAATCAACAAAATTTGAAAAAAGAATGTTACGTTCGATTCTTTTGTACTCGTGCCGTGCCAACGCTGGGGAAATAGCTTCTACGCAATGTATTTAAGGTTCATATTAGATTAGTAAGAAATGGTTTTAATGACTTTAATAAATAAAATAAATAAAAATATACTCGTTTCAAGAATTATAGCTTCTACGCATTGTTTTTAAGGTTCATATTAGTAAGATAATAGAAAAAAGTGTCGTGACAACTTTTCCGTCCAGCTCCCTTTCACAACGCGCAATAAGGAACTTCGTTCCAACATTAATTTTAGTAGCACAAAAAATTTAAAACGTTTAAAAAATATACTATTTTAAACGCTATAAAAAGATGAAACTACCATACTAATTCTTTAAAAGGTTACTCAAGACCGGAATACCTCAAATATCGTTATGCCTGTCTAAAACAAGATATTATTCTCTGATTCTGAATCGGGACAGATGAACTGAATCACTATGACTCGACAATGTTACGACTACGTAATCATAAATTAATATCTTCCATTTTCCATTACAAAACGCCCCCATCAAGCCTCCCAAATCCGTCCCTGTAATTAATTACGTAACAGATCCGCACACTTATTTATGAAGAGGTTTAATAACTTACTTGATAAATAGGCGTAAATTACGTTTGTGTATGAATGATTTATGTGTTGTACTATCTTATAAATGCGAAAGTTTGTGGAGATGTCTGGATGTTTATTAGAAGTGAGCTCAGAAACTAAACGGATTTGAATGAAATTTGATACATATATAGCTATAACCTGGAGATTATTAAGGCTAATTTTCATCCCAGAAAGTGCACAGTGATTTTTTATCCTGGGAAAGATCTTATACGCGGACGGAACTACGAGTAACACCTTGAATGATTATAATTTTACCAAGCAAATGAATTTGTTCCTTTTATATCAGTTACAATGCGTATAAAGCATCGCATTTTCCAAAATGACAAGTTAATTACGAATATCAAAAAACGTGTTACGAGATGGAAAGTACTTACTCACGGGCAATGGAGGGAAAGTACCTTAAGTTTGAATATTGCAATTAATTTTAATCGCACCTATACATGAATGCACCTATACATGCCTTTGACTCATACAAAATGAAAAAGAAAAGATTTTTCAAAACTTTTCTTGTAGTTTGGAACTCTTTTATCAGTAACAGCAAATGACCTGCGATTGCTGCGAGCGATTATTTATCTATGTATAGTAATCTAAAAAAAAGTTTTTAAATAAATATCTTTCTTTACAAGATATAATGCAATGCAATCGGCCCTGTATTATATACTGCCCACTGCTGAGCACGGGCCTCCTCTACTACTGAGAGGGGTTAGGCCTTAGCCCACCACGCTGGCCTAGTGCGGGTTGGCAGACTTCACATACCCTCGAAATTCTTACGGACAATTCTCAGGTATGTAGGTTTCTTCTCGATGTTTTCCTTCACCGTTACAAAATATAATAATTATGATAATATGAGGTTATGCGATAAGGATGTCTGTCAATTATTGCAACCGGCTTTATTCTAAGAAGTTTATTTAAAGGCTGAGAAAGACTCCGTATAAAGTAAACACCGAGGAAGCAACAATATAGAGCCAATGTTCTAGCATTACACCTCACATTTTATGGTTTACCGTACAGAAACAAAGAACAAAAGCAAATAATACATTGGTATAACTGTTCACTTATCACAGTATGCGTGTGTCGACCTCACGAGACGACGTTGTTGGGAATCATACCACCGTGCCCCAGGCTACTGCAAGGTAAAGATGTTCTCATGTTATCTGGCGAAACGCTGCGTGTTTAATCCCAAATTGGACTTTTCCGTATAACCCTAAGGCAAATTGTGGGACATTGGCTGGAGAAATGTCTGCTTTTTATATATTCATTTTGTATTCATAAATGATGCATATCAATACTACTAACCAATGCATGAGTTAACTAAAGCGAGCAATAACATTATTATGCATTATTACAAAAGAATGTGTTTCTAAACAGCTCTGTACTTTATGAAGTATGATATGACATGATCTAAACAGGGCGATAAAATCATAGGAGAATCTATAACACGACGCTATTAATAATTTATCTTAGAAAAGCGATTTGGTCGTTTATTTTGAAAATAGATCATATCCGCAACGAGTTTGAATGCTATGTGGTCAACGAACGTAGTTAGCATTTTCTCGTGACAAAGAGCAATTCTTTACTCGCGCTCGCGTCGCCTTCAAGATACAAGCTGGTATTACAATTTACATGTAAACAACAATTCAACGTTGCACTATAATTTCTGTTTAATAGATTTGTACTGGAGTATAAATTCTGTAGAATGGAGCAAGTAAATTCCGCCAGTTTGTACAAATAAACCGTAAGATAACCAATATTTTTACAAATTATCATTGCTTAAACAAGCAGCAGTATAGCAGCATTCAGCAAATAAGCACCCAATTACATGACTTTCAACAACGCACATAAATTAATTAAAATATTCCTGATACAAATTTCCGTATAAGAGGTAAGAGGACATGCGTAAGCCCGCGGCGACGGGCGTGCTCGTTGCGTGGGCCGTGTTTCGCCCGCGGCGTTTCCAGGCCAGTGTGAACGGCACGCTACACCGAAAGGTATTGAGGGCTACCCGAGCGAAGATTGATGGATGTGTGAAATAGAAATTGTGCTGCTACTTAAATTGTTTGAAGGCTTCTCTTGCAAATTGGGATATTTTTTATTATAAATATAGAATGTTATTTCCTGTTGACATTATGCTATATTTAATTGTATTATATTTATGCGCTAGTCCAGGAATGTTAATTCAGCAGGAGGGCCTATACTGGATGTATTGGATGATTGTTTCAGTGAAGTTTAATTGTTTGAGCTTACATCACACACGTTCTTTAGATAAGTCAGTAACCAAAATACGTATAGTTTAGTGCTTATATTAGGTAACAATTGCTAACTTTATGTGTTGGACGTAAAATCCTTTTCGAGATACTAAGTTTTTTATTCCCTAATAAATATTCATCAAAATTAATATTCATACAGCCTAAACCCTCATTCCAACTGATCAAGTACCTTGTACATGAGTACAAGTTTAATATGCACGAGATAATCAAGGCACATAACTCAGGCGGCCCATTCAGCGAGCCAAGCAGTTGTCAACACGTGCAAGATCGCTAGATATACGCTTATTGAACAAATTCACAGGGCTTCTGGCTTTGTCTAGTTGTTTTAGACTTTCATAATAAATACTACATTTCTTTGAAATTATATTTTCGTAGTCATTTGACACAGCGGTGCAATGTCCAGTCTATTGAAATTAAATTACATGTCTCAGGGTGATGAGCGCTGTGGAGTGCCACAATGAGTGCCACGCAGTACTTTGTAATTAAAACTTCTTTATGATTTTGCTACTGTTTATGGGCGTTGGTATCGCTTACCTAAACCTTCAGAAGCCATAAAAAAACATATTTCCACAATAATAAGAGTGATCGATTCAATCACCAAACACATCCATTAATCAATTAAAATCCAAACAGCCCGAGGGATTCAAATATGATACTCAACTCTCAGCCTATCGCTGAACCGACGTCACCCTAATACATCAATATACGTGCGTACTACACTAGGGTAACCACGTCTCCGTAGAACACTAGAGACTGTCTCACGAGGGTGCGGTCGAATCAAAACGTGCGATCTGAGTCCCATTGGCTAGGCTAGGGTGTCTGCGATTCACGTTTTCAGTACCCACTTAGGTAATTTCAGTCTCAAGGGCTTTGGAAATTGTTAGGGGGAAACGCTTAAATTTAGATTTTGTTATTTAGCTATTTTGAATTTGGTCTATGTAATAGTGGATAAAGTATTACTTTTTCAAAAGGGAAGCCGACGTTTTTTTTATTTTATATTCTGATGTAATTCGTAATGCTTGATTGATCTAAAGAAGCTCGTAGTACCTTTATACAAGTTTGCCATCAGGTTTCGCTCTGGTATCTGAGTATTACGTCGACGAATTATAGAATCTACATTCGATCTATGCGTTTTTTTTTTTGAGCCGATCACCATATTTCTTCTGCGCCTATTACATCTTGCCTGCGCCTATATCGTTGGATGATAATGCCGCTGCGAAATACTGGTTGAACTTCTATTTTTTATAATGTACTTGTTTGCTGTGTTATTACCGTTAGTAATTTATTATGGAATATATTTAATATTATATTCCATAATTCGTTTTTAGAGATACATTTTATCTCTAAACGGACATCTAATAAAAAATTTGACGTCTTTTACTGATAACCGCTATTTATAAAGCTTGGCAAGGTTCTACTCACGTAATAAAGTTAGGTCTCTGGGGATCTGGGACTTATTGCGAGATCAAATTGATTTGGTCTGCGAAAAAACTTTTCTCAACATTTATCAAGCATTTATAGCTAAACATCTTTCCAAACACAGAAACAAGCTTCCAGTGTAGTAAATCCAATGTAGATATGGTCACCTTATGAATACCTATAAAAAATGTTTACCTGAATTAATTACTTAAAAAATTTAACCAACCAAAAATCCCTTTTATTATCCGCTTGAAAACTTCAAAAGTATATCATAAACCCTATTGTTGTGCTAATAATATCCGAACAAATATTTGAGAGTAAAAATCCCTCTCAGTACGTCAAACAATACCTTATCCTCTCAAGGTGTACCCGGGGGTTACCCTTCGGGGAGGGAAGGGGGACCTTTGTCTGCGCGTCGTCATTACTTTGTCAAAGGTCCCCGGCTGGTAGGAGCCTGTACAATACTTTGTTCCCATTCTTAACTCTTGATGTATGAGGCAACGCCGCGCCGCTTGCAATTGTTGCGATGTGTATTTAAAAATTGTGGTTTACTGTTTTCGTGTCTATATTTGCTTTAGAATTAGCTATATTTAGATTAAAAGGGTGAAAATAGCCGTGATATAATAATATTGGCTTCGAGTTCAGATAATCGAATTTTATAAATTTTACTGGCATTGTTGGCGGTGCTGTCACCTTTATGCAGCTTTTTCAATCATCTATCAATCACTATAACACTTTCTTATCTTCCTTTATCAAATGTGAAGTGGAAGGTTGTAATTAGAAGTGAGTATTCTAGACTTATAGATTAATTGTTTTTTTAATAAAGGAATCAACACTTTATAATTAATAATATGCACATTTAAATACCGAACGATTATAATTTAGATAAGACGATCTTATAGTAATAACAAAATTCCGATACGTAATGAAACCATTGCTATGACCATTGTCTATTACGTGCGCGTGCATTGTTGATATATCTGGCGAATTTTTTGTTCCTACCGCCATCTAATAATGATAAAATGTGATAAATAATTTGTTACTACCGTTTTTCTACGTTTGTTTGCTTGCCACTAATTCATTTATATGTAATAGATTAAGATACCAAGTGTTTCTCTGTTTAGTGAATAATTGTATTCTTTGGAGAAATAAAATCTTTAACCGTTAGATTAATTGTACCTGACTGTTGCTAAGAACTATACTATGAAAATATTTCTCGTATAGAGAACCACTTAAAGCTATTGGGTGAATTGCGTCATGCCTTTGTGCACCTGAAATAGTGCACTGCAAGTACTTCTTAATAAGTGCACAGTGCACTCAAATGATAACAATGATCAAATGATTAGATTATAAAATTATTCCCAAGTACTTTGACGACTGCCTCGGTGGCGTAGTTGTATTACGGTACGACTGCAAGGCTGAGATCTCGGGTTCGATCCCCGGGTCGGGCAAAGTGATATTGGATTTTTCTATTCAGTATCAGCCCGGAGTCTGGAATTTGTGCCCGATATGGCGATAGGCTCGCCCCCTATCACATCATGGGACGGAATACGCTTGGCGAAAAGTGGGTGCACTAGTTGCGCCTCTGCCTACCCCTTCGGGGATAACAGGCGTGAGCATACGTATGCGTACTTTATAACGGAAATATTCAGAATGATATTGAAATACATTCCTTCATAGATGTGAATTGAGCTTTTCGCATTTCATAAATCCCAGGCAATCAAAAGATATTAGTTAATATTACTTCGGGAATCGAACCCGGACCTCGCAGTTCACAAGTACGCCGCCACTAAACCAATGATGCAATGTATGATGTATGCTTTTTTCTTTTTAAGGACATGGCAAAGTGACGTCACTTCACTTGATTGTTAGCCGACCAAATAGAGTGTCGACTGACAAGAGATGATCCCTCGGCAGTCGACATAATTATGCCGGCATTTTGATTCTTTGTGTAACTCGACATAACATTACAATTAATATTTAATTAAAGCGTGAATACAACCGTATTATCCCGCTATTCGTAATCATACCAATTAGCCGAGTGGTCACCAGCAAGCGGCAAGTCATTACAGCGAAACAGTTGACCACCGACCGCTAGCACGTGACTGCAATCAATGGAAGCGCGGGCATAACTGAATTACCGTATTCCAGCCCCTGACAAAAACTTGTCACTAATGATTTATTATTCAAGTTATGAGCGAATAGCGGTGGATGAAATGGGGTCTAAATAACCATAATGGTGGGTAGTTTCATCGTCGTAAAGGAGCCAAAAATATGTAAACAGAGGTTTTGATTTAAACATTTCTTTGTAGTTGTGGAGTATTAAAAATCCGATGGGATCGTATGAGTAATTAATATTTGTATGACTTTACAAATTAAAATAAATATGATTTGATTATTAACGATCACATTATGGTAATCAGTTTAATGACACGGCTTATGTTGTATTAAATCTAATCAGTTTTTACACTTAAAAATGGCAGTCATGCTGATGAATCATTAAAAACAATTTGTGTAGATGAACCTGAGGGATCAACAATAAATTACATTCTGCGAAGAAATATGTTACCTCTCATGTAGTGGTAATTACATAAAAAAAATATTCAACCTACTTTGAATGATATTTCGAGATATCTGATATTAACCCAATGTAGAAAAGTCATGACATGAAAATAAAAAATGAAAACGAAACTCGCGAGGGGTAGAGGAGGAACATGCCCACCAGTGAAAATAATATACGATAGCACCAGCCCTCTATTCTATACATACATTCCACTGCTCGGCACGGACCTTCTCCGCTAATGAGAGTGTTTAACCCTTAGTTGACAATGCTGGCCTAGTGTTAGGCAGAGTACACATGACTCCGAAATTCTTGCAGATTACCTCACAATGTTTTCTTTTGCCATTAAAGCGAGAGATCATTGACATAGAATACACACGTAACATCGAAAAGTTAGAAGTATGTGCCTTGGGTGTTTTAAGTTGCGGACGTTCGTTTCGGCAGACCAATTCCAACTAGGCCACACGATATACGATACAAGGTTCATATTATGCTTCAAACCGCTACACCATGTGCTTTGGGCCACATGAGCATCGTCCAAGTAACGCTCGGATGTGCGCGGTGTCGGTCAAGAGGCCACGCGACAGTTAGCGCCCGTAATGCCGACCTTTGCGACACGTAAATGCGCTACTTACAACATTTCCATACGTTATGTTTACACATACATTATCTGCTTTAGATATATCGCACCTTTAGAACGAAAACGACACAATAAAAAAAAATGGAACATTGAGTTCTCGTCGTAAAATTACTCAAAACGAAGTTCTCAATACAACAATAATTTAAACACAGCCATATTCAAGTGGGAACAGGACAAAACTATTATATCGGTCCTTTTTTATTATATTTTTATATAAAACGCATGCATGCTCACGCCTTTTATCCCCGAAGGGGTAGGCAGAGGCGCAACTAGTGCACCCACTTTTCGCCAAGCGTATTCCGTCCCATGATGTGATAGGGGGCGAGCCTATCGCCATATCGGGCACAAATTCCAGACTCCGGGCTGATACTGAATAGAAAAATCCAATATCACTTTGCCCGACCCGGGAATCGAACCCGAGACCTCAGCCTTGCAGTCGTACCGTAATACAACTACGCCACCGAAGCAGTTTATTTTTATATAAAAGGGACCATTTTATGACGGTAACTAATTTTTCGACTACTTTGAATTGTGTCGTTTTCGTTCTAAAGGTGCGATATAATCATTAGTACTATACGTACTATACGTATTAGTGAATAAGTTGATATAGGTGAAAAATTTATATCCAAATAGTTTTCTATATGACGGGTCACTACCTTACCCTTTGAGAGATACAGGCGTGAGTTGATTCGAAATATCTAAGTTTATTCGTATAATTACGTTTTAATAATGAAACCACGTGCGCAAATTTACAAGACCACAGTTTCGTGGTAAACTCCATCTTGGCTCGAACGAAAGGTTAGCAAGTTTGTACTTACCTACAATATTGTGTTAAGTGAGGCATGATGCAATTAATGTGGCCGGTATTATTCTGGTAACTATCGAGAGAAATGTAAAACGGATAAAATGTGACGTCAAAAGTAAAGTCGTTGCCCTTGATTAATTATATACCTAGATAGAGTGACGCGCTGCAATGAAATTAAAACCAACAGGCCAACATTTCTCATACTAGTATGCGTGACAGTAGTTCTAGTAATTCATCAAGTTTTTTAAAATGACGGCACCAGTTAAACTGGCCAATTACGAATAAGGTCGCGTATGGTTTTTGTCGAGAATTTCTTGACCAAAGCCCATCGATATGGCCGCCCCAAATACTCCGAATAAGTAAGTCACGTGCTGGTATTTGTATGTTACGTAATATGGGAGCATTTTAAATTTAGATGGCTAAATTCGCTTACTTATTGAGATTCCAAGGGTTTGGTTTAAGAGGGATAATAACTACAGTAAAGGTTATTTTGGTCAAAGATTGAACGCTGCTATAAACTACCATAGTTTCATAAAAAATATGTTAGATCCCTGGTATTGCCGATGCGTTTCGTGTCACTACATTTCCATCACACATTTTAACGTTTTAAAAATGCACTGGCTTTGGGTGACATCTTTGCAAATATGCACCGCTTAAAGCGATTGAATTCGCCCCATTTATTGAGACTGTACGGGCGAAAAGCTTCGCTCATAACAATTATAAAGCCATTACGTTAAGCGCGACAAGCCTCGGCTGAGTTACATGAATGAGTTTTCCGCTTTATACGCTTAAGCAATTCAACAAAGCATTACCCGTTACAGGTATAACTAATTGGTGGTATTGTTGAATTAATTCTGGGGTTTAATTTAGGATCCATCTGCTTGACGATCATGAAAATTCCTCTGCTTTGTTGAGAAATAAATACCATGACTAACAATTATTACTTGCTATTTTTAACGGGCGAATGTAAGACAAACCATTTCTCGTTTAGTTTTATAGAAAAGTTTATATAAATTTCCCTACTCGAAAGTTGAGCAATACATAAATTCTCTTCTATTTACATAGCATCTAGTCATCGGCTGCCAATGTGACGGTGGCGCCGCGGCGGGAACCCGGCGCAACATATAACAGCGCTGACACCCCCTGCTAAGCAATGTCAGCTATTAATCACATTAATCCGTTACGAATAATCCAGTATCCAGGATCTAGGTTCTAGAATAGGAACCCGTGTGGAGTTGCTGGTCTCCCATCGGGCGCGTCCCCTGGGTGGCGGATAGGGGGGCGTCCCTCAGGAATGAGGGGCACGTGGACCAAAACCAGCACAAGGGGTTCTTCCACATATCCCTCTGACTTAAGCAGAGGGCATTGTGCAGGAACGCGGGCGGGTTCTGTGAGTACTAACATTACCACAGGGCGGGTTGAGTGGACTTTGTTTTCTCAATCGACCGCCGATCTCGGAGTCTCCAAAGCAGGCGCTGTGGTCATGTCTCGCAGCGTCTCTTGAGACCGAGGGTCTTGGCTTAACCGCCCGGGCCGCGAGGGAGAAAACCTCTATAAAAAGTCACCCCGAATCCCAAACGGCGGCGCACCGCGAGGGGATGCATGACCGATGGGTAGTTCGGTCACTAGTGCGACCCCCGGCAGAGTACCGGCCGACACTCTGTGCGGGTTACGCTAGGCTTACCTAGGTACAGGGGGCTCTGCCTGGGTGGACCTTCTTTTTCCCCCATACTCGTGGGAACCAAATGGAAATCAATAATAATAACAATGATAACACAAACGAACCAAAACTGTCTGTTTTGGAACTCGAAACCGAGTCAATACAGGCAATAAATGCGGGAAAGAATATCCCTGATAAGGAAGTGGTAGCAGGACTCAGCAATGAGTCTGAGCAAAGTCGTCCCACTTTGCGGCGAAGTAACCGCCTATGGGCGCAGCAGCAGCAATTGGGTGGGCTAGATCGGTCTCGATCGTCATTTTCGAGTGACACCGACAATGCACCTGCAGCAAAAGTGAGCACTGCCTCTAGAGTTAGAGCTCGCAGATTGAAAGAACGGGCTGGCGCTTACCTAAAGTCTCCGCCACCCCCTAAAGAGGTGCCGATGAATGGTGTTGAGGAAACTCAACGGACGTCGTCGGCAGAGGCACGCCTGCTGGAAGAAGTTGCCCATTGGAAGGCTGAGAACGCACGCAACGTGGAAAAAAGCTCCTGTTATGAGGCAGAGGCTGCCCGCCTGGCGGGGGAACTGTCAGCAGTTGTTCAGCGGCTTGAACAGCTGGAGAACCGTTGCTCAGCTATGTTCGAGGCAATTTTGATGCGCCTTCCGCCTGAGCCAACTCGAAGACCCCCGTTAGCTCATGAACTGAGAGACAGGCAAGACACAGTGGCGCAGTCTCTGCCCAAGAACACTGCAACCATGCCTGGTTCACAATTGGTCGTCGCTGGACAACTGTGTCCAGTAGAAGGCGTGAACCAGAGGAAAGAGAAGGGTAAGGGCAAGGGGAAGAAGACCGCTTGGTCCACTTCCACTTCTACCACTGCTGCCCCTGCAACCGAACCTCAAATGACGGCGACTATTGCGATCGCTGGCCCCTCGAGTCTATCGCAGGGGAAGTGTAGCACTAAAAAGAAAGGCGCTACTCAGGAGCAACCTACCAGAGAACCCCGCCCGCTACCCCCGGCCCCTGTGTCCATGGACACGCAGTGGACGGTCGTGGTGGGTAAAAAGAATAAAAAAAGAAAGCAGGTGACACCTGGTGCCGAACCAAGCAAGCAGCCGCAGTCTCACAGGGTCGAACCAAAGATTCGTGTACCCCGCTTTGCTGCTTTCACGGTGACGATTACACCGGAAGCAATAGCGCGTGGTGTTACCTATACGGAGGTTATGACGTCGGCTTTGCGGGTGGATCTCGCCAGCCTTGGCATTGAGCGCCTTAATTTTAAGAAGACGGTTACGGGAGCTCGACTTTACGAAGTACCCGGAGAAAATAGCGAGGAGAAGACCGAAGCCCTTGTTATTAAGTTGAAGGATCTCTTCCGAGACTCAGAGGATGTTCGTATCTCCCGCCCCGTTAAAACAGTGGAACTACGACTATCGGGTTTAGATGATGCTGCCACCCCAGAAATGGTCGCGGAAGCTCTTGCCAAGGCTGGTGGTTGTCAAGCAGAGGCCGTAAAAGTCGGCGTAATGCACCCCGATCGTTCGGGTATGGGCACAATTTGGGCCAAGATGCCTATTAGAGCCGCCCAAAAGGTCAAGGAGATCGGCCGCATTCGTATCGGATGGATCGCAGCCAAAGTGACCATCCTTGAGACGCGACCGTTAAGGTGTTTTCGCTGCTTGGAGCCGGGACACGTGCGAGGGCGATGCACTTGTGAGGTAGACCGCAGTGATTTGTGCTACCGCTGCGGTGAACCCGGACATAAAGCCCGTCAGTGCAGTGCAAGTCCAAACTGTCCAATTTGTGGTGCGGCTGGCAAGCCAGCTGCGCACCGAGTCGGTGGAAAGACGTGTCCCGTCTCCTCACGCAAGTCCCAGCGTTTGCCCCTGTTGAATAAGCCGCTTACTGCTGAGGCTAAGGCCCAGCTGCAACCGGAAAGCCCAATACGGACCGAGACGGTGCCTATGGAGATCGCCCAATAATGGCTTTAAAACTCCTCCAGGCTAACATCAACCACTGCGCACGTGCTCAAGACCTACTCACCCAGAGTCTGGCGCAGTGGAAGGTGCAAGTGGCCGTGGTCGCTGAGCCGTACTTTGTTCTACCCCGGGACAACTGGGTGGGAGATATGGACGGCTTGGTGGCCATCATATCTCAGGGTGCCGCGGGCTCCCCCCCCTTCATGAGAGTGGCCAAGGGCTGGGGATGTGTTGCTGCTCTGTTGGGAGATCTCTGGATTATTGGAGTTTACTTCTCTCCCAATAGACCCCTCTCTGAATTTGAATCATTTCTTATTCAGCTTGGGACCCTGATGGTGCAAGGTCAACCTCACCCGGTGATCGTCGCCGGCGACTTCAACGCCAAATCGGTGGTTTGGGGATCGCCGGCGACCAACGCTCGTGGTCAGGTACTGGAGGAGTGGGCGGTCTCAGCTGGTCTTGCGGTCTTAAACAGGGGGTCGGTGCAGACATGCGTACGATATAATGGCGGTTCAATAGTAGACCTAACGTTTGCTAGCTCGACCGCCGTGCGTCGTATTCGTGGCTGGAGGGTGCTCGCGGACGTGGAGACTTTATCTGATCATCGTTATATTCGGTTCGATGTTTCTACGTCCGCGGCTTCCCAGTCCAATGGCGAATCGACCACCCTACATTGGGACTGCCCACGGTGGGCTATTAAACGTCTCGACAAAGAGGCCTTAGAGGAAGCCGCTCTGGTAAAGTCGTGGCTCCCCGTGCCGGAGGGACCGGTTCAAATCGATCGGGAGGTGGAATGGTTTGCGGGGGCGATGGTGGACATTTGTGACACAGCCATGCCCCGAGTGCGCCGCCTCCTACCACGACGACAGGTGTACTGGTGGTCGCCAGAATTAGCGCAATTGCGCGATCTATGTGTCGCGGCTCGGCGTCGTTACACCAGGCATCGTCGTCGCCGTTTAAGAGACGTGGATCACGAGATCCAAGAGCGGCTACTCTATGGCCTTTATAAGGAAGCAAAAAGAGCGCTGCAGGTGGCCATTAGGAGAGCAAAGGTTGCTGCGAGAAAAGAATTTGTGGAGACCCTTGAGAGTGATCCATGGGGGCGACCTTACCGTTTGGCGATGAACAAACTTCGCCCAGCGGCGCCCCCGCTGACACAGGGTCTCCAGCCTGACTTACTGGAGAGGGTCGTCGCAACCTTGTTCCCGGCCACCGTAGAGACTGTTCCTCCACCGATGGCGCCGAATCAATCGGCGCCATTGTCGGTATCAACTTCGGCAAGGGAAATCCCGGAGGTTTCGTCTGCAGAATTGAGATTGACAGTGCTTCGGCTACGGGGTAAAAACACGGCCCCTGGACTTGATGGCATTCCCGGACGTATATGGGTAACAGCTGTTAAGCACCTGGGGCCGAGGCTCCGTGGCCTCTTTTCCGCGTGCTTGGAGCAGGGCATCTTCCCGTCTCTATGGAAAATTGGGAAGCTTGTCTTGCTCAGGAAGGTGGGGCGGTCCGCAGAATCGCCGTCGGCCTACCGGCCCATCGTGTTGCTTGACGAGGTTTGTAAGCTCTTTGAGAGGATTATCCACGCTCGCCTCGTCGAGCATCTCGAGGGGTCCGGTCCAAACCTGGCTGACTGCCAATTTGGATTTCGAAGAGGTCGATCTACAATACACGCGATTCTGCGGGTGAAAGCACAAGCGGAAGAAGCAGTAACCCAGGGTATGGTTGTCTTGGCGGTGTCCTTGGATATCGCCAATGCTTTCAACAGCCTACCTTGGGCTTGTATTGAGGAAGCACTGCGGTACCACGCTGTGCCATTGTATCTTCGGCGATTGGTGCACTCGTATCTTTCAGGCAGGCAAATAGTGTATCCAGTCGCCGAAGGATGGCTCAGAAGAGAGATGTCGTGCGGTGTTCCACAGGGTTCAGTTCTTGGACCTCTCTTGTGGAACATCGGCTACGACTGGGTACTCCGTGGTACCAACCCCCGGGGCGTCGGTGTCACTTGCTACGCCGACGATACGCTTGTTACAGCGTCTGGCAGGACCTTCCAGGAGGCAGCGATTCTCGCTGCAGTCAGCACCGGTAATGTAGTCGGCCGCATTCGGCGACTAGGTCTGAAGGTGGCCCTAGATAAGACTGAGGCTCTTTGTTTCCATGGGCCTCGGCGAGGGCCACCAGCCGGTGCCTATATAGTAGTAGATGAGGTGCGGATACCCATTGGCCGTAAAATGAAATATTTAGGTTTGATTCTTGATGGCCGGTGGGATTTCCGCGCCCATTTCGAATCTTTAGGCCCGAAACTGTCCCGGACAGCGGGTGCACTGGGAAACCTACTGCCTAATCTGGAGGGTCCTGGCATCCCTTGTCGAACATTGTATGCTGGAGTCGTGCGATCCATGGCCCTCTACGGTTGTCCCGTTTGGGCCGGGTCCCTGAACAATCGGTGCATTGCTCTTTTGCGCAAGCCGCAGCGCACGGTAGCACAGCGAGCAATCAGGGGCTATCGCACGATATCGCATGAGGCGGCCTGCGTTTTGGCCGGATTCCTCCCTTGGGAGTTGGATGCCAAGGCGCTCTCCGCCACTTTTCACTGGCGGGAAGAGGTGTTCAGTCGCGGGGAGAGACCGGCCCCGAAAGAAGTGATGGCCAAGCGGGCCTCTCTTCGCAGGGCCGCAGTGGAGGAGTGGTATCACAGGCTGGAGAGCCCCAATGCGGGTTTACGTGTCGTCGGGGCAGTGCGTCCTGTTTTTAACCAATGGCTGGACAGACGCCACGGCGCGGCGACATTCCGGTTGACACAGGTGCTCACAGACCATGGTTGTTTTGGTGAGTACCTGTATCGTGTAACCGGCAAGGAACAGACGGCCGTGTGTCACCACTGTGACAACTGTCCACGAGACACGGCTCAGCATACCTTAGAGGAGTGCCCAGCCTGGGACAATGAGCGCAGCGCTCTTGCAGCAGTTGTTGGAAATAACCTCTCGTTACCGGCTGTGGTTGAAGCCATGGTAGACGGCCGGGCGTGCTGGCGTGCGGTGGCTGACTTTTGTGAGCAGGTCATCTCACAGAAGGAACGAGCTGAACGGGATCGGGAGCGTCACGATCCCGCCCGTCGCCACAGAAGACGTAGGAGACGCCGAGTGGATTATTGACCGGCGTCTCTCGCCCTGTGGATGGGGGCGTTTGAAGAATTCCATCACGGTAACCTCTGCCTGTCGTAAGAGGCGACTAAAAGGGGCCATCAGGGGTTGCGGGCGCGCAGTGGGGGACTGCGACTGCGTCCTTTGTACTTTCGTACATCGCGCAACCTCGAGGTGGGCGCCAGTGCATAGCACTGCCGTAGACGTTTAGGACGTCTTTCGGTGTGTGGGGGTGTCGGAGCCCCTGCTACTGATCGAGATGGGCCGCAAGACGGCATTGCGCAGAGACGGTTGCGGTCGTTATGAGGGCGCCCTTCGCCTAAGGTGCCCGCAGCCGCCCCTTATGCGCTAGAGAGGGCCACCGCGGGGTTTTAGTTGGTATGCCGGTGTAGGGTGTATATAGTGTTAGGGACTCGGTCCAGCGTGATGGTCGATCGGATGTCATATTCCCGGACGATCTAATGCTGGGCCGTAAGACCGGTGAGCCCAACATAACCGTCTGCCTTTCCCCAGGGACTGGACGGTATCTATAATATCGATTTCCCCGCGAAAAAAAAAAAAAAAAAAAAAAAAAAAAAAAAAAAAAAAAAAAAAAAAAAAAAAAAAAAAAGGTTCTAGAATAGGAATACTTCATTCTATTTTTAATTAACCCCCGACAGAAAAAGAGGGGTGTTATAAGTTTAGGGTGTGTATCTGTGTATCTGTATGTCTGTCTATGGCATCGGAGCTCTCAAACGAATGGACCAATTTTGACGCGGTTTTTTTTTGTTTTAAAGCTGATATGATCGAGATGGTTCTTAGCTATAATTTATGAAGATCTGTTCAGGCGTTTGAAAATTTTAAGCTCATTTCCAACTTAAAAAGTCCGATTGATTTTAAATTTGGTGTACTGTGACTTCGGCAATATTTTTAAACATGAGCTGATGCTGCACCATCAAGTAGTCTGCGAGATACCCAACTCATAAACAACTTACTCTTATGTGAGAGTCAATAATAATTTATGTCCCTCTCCAGGCAGCCCCACTGCTGAATGAAAAGATGGCAAATCATGAAACGCACTCGTATTAGTTATAATAAGATTATAATATTAATAAGTTCGACATGCTAATAAAATTTTACAGTAACTCAATGATAATTTTCTCTTTTTCAGGTAATTTATTGCTAATGCATCCTTTTGAAGACAAAGTTATTGTTAATGAGACGTAGGCAGAGACTGGTGTAAAAAGGTAGTATAAATAATGATATAAGAGACTGAGGAATTCATTTCTGGATTTATTATACAATGGTTACATTGAATTTTAAAATAATTTACTTAACTTTTACATAGTTTTGCAATTTGTGAGTAAACTATAAAGTAAACAACGCACTATGGCCACGTAGGTACCTTTATATTTAATTCTTCGTTAAATTTCTCCACACTGCTATAGTTAGCCAAACCGTGCTAGCATTGAGCAGTTGTACTATTACCAAATGTTTAACCAACATTTCGACTCACAAATCCGTATTCACATAATAACACGTGCAACTGTTAAATAAATAGCTAACATAGTGGCAAACACTTTTACTATTTAGTATTATAAAAAGAGATTTCCCGTGAAATATATATAGAACTGGATTGATACTAGGCATACTCTTAAATGATATATTACTAATCAGTATATAGGATTAGAAATCATATCGTAATTCGTACGTTAGATCAGAAATCAGATTTTGGATGTAGGATATATTTTGGTTTGGGACATGTCTGATAACCAGAGTCAGAATTGAGAGATTGGTGATCGGAGATCAAAGGTCAGAAATGTTAGACACTCAAAAGAACTGCAGACGTACTAAAGTATTCCAATGAAAATGCTCGCAAGTTAACTAAGTGCGTAGTTCCTGTAGACGAATATATGCCGTCAGATGGAAACCACAGAGTTCAGATTACAGATCAGGTTCAAGGTTGCAAATCAGAGAAACTTCATGTTTCGTGGAAACCACTATCTAGTTCACCGGACTATATTATAAGACACGACTGATGTCCGAGTTAACAGCACGTAAAACGTCCTAATGTAGAACCCAACTCTTCACATTAGTGTATACACTAGAGGAATATACGCCATGAATGAGGTCATAGTACGGTTTGTTAGTTTTTATGACGTCGCTTACCTCGCATATCTAGTTGCCTACATTGCAGTAATAAGATTGCCTCATGATTTCATGGAATCTGATTTTATTTGATGATCATTGCTCCTGTTTGAAGTTCTTACTCATGAGTACTATAGTTACAATTGTAGTTAAAAGTTTTTCTTTTTCGTCTTGCTTTAATTTGGATCAGTCGACATGACAATTTTAAATGAGAAGCGTTGGTCGAGATTTGATGTATCATGAAATTGCCTTTACGTTATTCAGAAGAATTTATCAATGTTTTATATTTTACTAATAACCTAATAACTCGAGTACGAAGGAATGGCTATGAATAGTAAACAAAGTCTTTTGTGTACTTAAGAAGTCCTCATGATAGTACTTTACAAGATAAGACAAATTTAGCGCGCAATGAAACGAAGACATAATTTAATGTCTCATTATAGTACAACAGTTTAGAGTTTTAAACGCTAACGCACTTCCATTTTCAATTTTTCATGTAAAATTACGCGGGGCATGCACTAAATGGCTCAATGTATTAAATTGTTTCATTCGTATGACTATCATCGGTAACGTCAGCTTTATCACAGTTTACACACATATACGAAGTTTTTTAAAGTCGCAAATCAGTTATTATTCATTGCTTTTTTACAATACTTATAAATAATAATACTAAAGTTCAATACTTCAAGTAGAATCCACTTTAGACATCGCTCATGGAAACAAATTTAAATTTTAAACTCTCCGCAAATTTACGCTGTAGATAAAAAAATAGGTTTCATCGAGTACATCAATTAATAATTTTTTGACACGGACATTAATAATGAGGTATTTTTTTTTCGGACCCTAAATGGTAAGTTATATTAATCTGCACATTGCATTTAAGCTCTAAATATGCACGAGTTTCCGTATTACTACTTATAGGCCAGTGAAACTTTAAAGACGTTTTAACGAAACTAGTTAAATTTAACTATAGTCGTATGATAACCGGGAATGCCTGTAAAGTCGTAACCAATTTGCAAGTGAATTTACGTGTATGCAATACTGAGATAAAGCGACCGTTGGTTCGTACGAAACAATTCCTTATTTAAAACATTTATACAGGTTGTTGTAAACCTGGAGTATATTTTAAAGGTAACGGATGAGTTCTTCGTACCTTCTCTTCCGGTTTAAAAATACGTAACCTCTTACGGTCTTATTCATAATCAATTTATATACCTATTTTAGTTGTAGAATGTTTTGTCTTCTTCCTTCAAACTCAATTCAAAATTCGTTCGAAGAAGACAAAACATTCAATAACTAAAATTGGTTTATAAACAGTTTATGATAAAGCCGTTAATGTATACTAAACTAATTTGACGATACTCAGTCACAGCGATCGGTGTAGTCTCGCAGCTTATTCAGAAATTTCAAGGGGCATCTTGCCGTCAATTTGACTAATTTGCAATAAAATTTATGTGGCCTAGAACTCTGTAAGAAATGAATCTAAATTCATGATATATAAATTAGTACGAGACTATAAAATAATATTAATATATAAATGATTCTGTTTTGCTACTCAGCAGAATGTCTCTACCATGAATCTAAGTATTAATCTTTTTGAACTTAAAGAAATGTTAGACTTCTTCCAAGGTAGACGACATGATATAAGTCTGGAAATCTTTAGGGGAGGCCTACGTTCAGTAATGGACTTCATGTAGCTAATGTTGATGATGAAGGAACTGTAAATTTTCGCATATATCGAATAATATTATCAAGGTTGCGCTTACATTTTGAATATCAAAACACTTTCGGAGCACCATATATACTTTATATAAAAAATAATTTGCACATTTTCATTGATGTTTTTCTAACGACAAGACGAAGGCAGTTAAAACAAACTGCCACGTTTTATATCCACGTTTATGGAGTTTGCTATTACTTCCTTATTTACATTAAATATAGCTTCCTTGAAACTGTAGATTAAACATTGAATATCACGTGGCTGTTTTAATTGGTGGTGTGTTAACCAATCATTTAAAAATTATTGACTTTTGAGATATATATTTACTTACTACGGCTTTTAAAAATGTTAAAGTGTTGAGGATAGCAGTTTGACACGCTCGCTCGATAGTCCGATTTCCGCTACGAGAAACAAAATTTTATAATATCAAAAATTAATTTTAAACGTATCACAGACCAGGAGATCCGCTGAAATTATAAGGGTGGCGAAAAAACATAATAATATTTTAAGCATAATAAATAAGGCAGGATGAGTAATTAAGTCGGGTGGTAGATTTTTTTGGGATCGCTAGGGATCCTCGTAGGCGTGAGCTTACGTTTCTAACTCATTAGGGAACAAATACAATATCTGACTATTTAGTAAATTAAGTATTATGTGGCATTAATTAATCATGGCTAAATATAGTATTACAAAAATATTTGTTCCTACGACCTTTACCTGGTCGTCTGTCCACCTTGTAGGTTGGCGTCCATCGCTGCGTTTGCCGGTACGTGGTCTCCACTCGAGAACTTTTAAACTTGAACTTTGCTTCATCTGTTGTCAGTTCTATAAGCTATGGGGCTTGTCTCACTACGACTTTAAATTGCTAATCTACTAGGCTATGGCGGCGACTTCCTTAACTACACTACTAACAAATTGGATAGATTATTATGTGAACTATATTTAGTGATTTAAAATAATATTAATTAATCTAATAACTTGTGTATTCCTTCAGCACACACCAAGTAATTTTGATTACCGTGGATTCTGTGAATTCGGGCTGACACCCGAAAAGCATCTTCGGGACTGCGGCTTGATATCTCAAAAGCACACTGCGCTGAATCCATTACACCGCAGTTGAAGATCTAATACGGTTAACAGATGAAAATGGAATCTAGGTCGTTCGATAAATATTTACTTAGAACGCTTCTATGAAATTCAAAATTCCTCGAACGTACAAAGACTTGCACGATGCCTTTGATGCTCTAGCTTATTACTGACGCTAGCAAAGGATAATTTAACATGTCTTTGTCATTTTGGAACAGCTTGAGAGTAACTATTTCTGAGATGGTTTGAGGGTTTTATTTAATAATTTTTGATAATAAATAATATCATTTTCATGTTGATAATCATAATCAATGTGAAGGTTTGTGCAGATGTTTTCAATTTTTTTTGCAAATTTTTATTCCTTTAAAATGCGCTGTTGATTTCTCTAGTACCTACGAATTTTATCATGATAAAATCATTCACGCGGACGGAGCCGGTAAAAAAGTAATTTATTCGTTATTTATTCGATATCAGCAAATTAATTTATTGAAAGTATTTTATTTTTGTCTCGTTTAATTGTTATCGATTAATGATGAAAGATAATTGTCAGCTTCTAGAACAGATCATTATTACGGGTTCCGATAACTGCCAACTGCCTTATTAAGCGTTGTTCGTTTATGATAAAGGATATTTTTATCAAAAAGAATTTCAATGAATTTGCCATTGCTGACACCAGAAAAGGTCCTAATATTAACTTAAAATTAAGTTACCGTTTAAGAGCTCATTGTAGTAGACTGTCTTCCAATTAGAGTACAAAGTAACAATTATTTATCCACACTTCAAAAATAGGTAATAAACGAATTACCATAAACTAATGCTAAAATGCCACAATATGACGGCGTTACTGCAACGCCGTCATAGCCATTATAAACATAATCATACACTATACATCGAAACTTGGACCACACGGTCACTGTTAGCCCGTCATTATAGCAAACCTTGTCCACTAAATCACTCGGATACACCATTATGCGAAATATCTTGCATTCTCACGAGCTCTCAGGTAATTTTAGTAATAGTATATTATATTTTATAGCAGATTATCGGCTTTGTGTGCCGCGTGTAACTGTAAGGTTGTGTTTGAAGTCTTCATATACTTATTTTATGGTTCCTATTTGTTGTTTCCCTATTCCTTAGAAAGGATAGTCATATTTTTAGTTACAACATTGATTTAGTGTCGCCTTCTTGGCCGTCTCTTGTTGCACCTTATATGGACTAGGACTTGCAGGGCCTAATTTCCATTACCAGATGAGTTTGGTTATGGAACTTCCGGCTCGGTAATGTTACGGACGATGTTTATAAATCCATCATAATTTAATCCTCTTTTTTGTTTAGGCTCTACAACTGTGGCTCAGCTCTGTACACTGAAGGTCGCCCCAAGGCTTCGTCCTTACCAAGGATTTTAGGAATATTATTCATTAAACGTTTATATTTGAAGCCTATTGTCGTCGCGTGACGTTTTATTTGTATACAAACGAAGGTCAGCTGTATAGAGTAACAAAACACTAGTTATTAAAGGACAGGCATTAACTATTGTAAGAGCTAAGAGTCTATCTAACCATACTTTTTTGCTCGTCGGTTTTTAGTTTTTATCTTTTATTTGATGAATAAACTTATTAGGTACCTATAAACAATATTTTTTCAATTTCTCTTTATGTGTTATTAGGTGAGGGTTATCCCTTGGGTAACAGGAAATCACTCTTTCATAATTTTTGCTATAAACCATTATCTATGTTAGTCTCAGAAGGAAGACTTCACAAATTAATTTGTCTTTTGTTTTATCAACGATGTTTCATTAGGTTCGTAGTACGTACGTAGCTGTACATTTATACTGAGCAGGTTTGTATTTAATCACTAACTGCTATTTAAGTGGCTTCCGGGCTTGTCTATGAATTTAACTGTTCAGGAAAGTGTAATGGAGGTGCGGAATATAACGATACTGCATTAATATTGCGTGTAATTTCTGTTAATCATGGTTTATAGCTCCTTAGCTTAGTTTGTAGATAGTGAGACCTATATAAAGATGAGAACAATTTGTGGCCTAGGGCTTGAATTTTGGAGGTGATATTTGGTATCTGTTGTTCATTTATTATAAGGCCAACGTCGGTATGTTGATGTGCAAACATGTATGCACGATACGAACGAAGCACAATATTTAAATATTATACCAAATCGTTATCGTACTTATAAAACTACATCCTAAACTAGCATTAGTCTTTTTTTCCATTAGACAGAAGTCAACACAAAAAAAAATTCAAAGTTTTTTTTTATTACTTTCATAATTAATCACCCTCAATCTCAATTTATACAGCCAGAGCATGAAAAAAAGAGCTACCTATTAAACTTTTGTATTCAAAGTTAAAACTTTTACAAAGACATTACGAGAGGTAGCGTTGGGGCTAGAAAGAAGCTCCTATTACCATAATCAGTTTAGCTGCCGGTTAATTGCAGCTACCGCGGTTACGTCGGGTCACGCTGGATTACAAGCTAACGCGGAAAGTACGTCGCTATGAGATATTCTTCTTGTGCATAAATGTAAGATGTTAAACTTACGTGAAATATCTTCATGGGATATGCGAGCTAGTACTGTGACTTGTGCTTAGTTTGGCCTCGTGGAGAGTAGCGTTACCATTTATTAATGCAGGAATTCTTGTTAAGGATGCCTGATTTTGAGAAAAAGCTGTAGGTAATAAGTAAAATACAATAGATAATAATCATGTCTAAAATTTTTTTTTTTTTTTTTACTGGTGGTAGGTCTCTCGTTTGCGAAGGGCCGTCTGGGTGGGTACCACCGCAACGTCTATTTCGACCGCCAAGCAGCAGTGTGCATGCACTGTTGTGTTCCCATTTGAAGGATATTGTGTCCAACGCAATTACTGGGATTATGAGACTTAACATCTAATGTCTCGGGGTGACGAGCGCAGTTCTGTATGGTGTTGCTACTGTTTAGGGGCGTTCGTATCGCTTACCATCAGGCGAGCGGCATACTCGTTTTTTCATCCAGTAGCAATAAAAACTAATGAAGAGTGATATTTTTAAATATTTTTTTTAAATTCCCTTTCTCAGACCAAAGCCGACGCACGTCTGTGTAAACCTTAAAACGCTTTCAAATGCACCAAACACCTGTCGTATGATAATCCTATGTAAGAGGGTGTTTATTTTTGTATCGGTCAAAAAATCCGATATTATCTTCATTGGCATTTAATAAGAGATTTAGAATTTGAAGACGCTTCTAATGGCTTACATTAAGATAGGTATTCTAAAGGTTTTGAGCTATCTTTAGCTTTATAAACCAAAGTCCATAGTGATTAAACCATTTAACATAAGTATTATAATACTTACATACATTATAATATTACATCTTTATCATTCACGAAAGTCGATATTTGATTCAAAAACAGTAAACTATAGAAAAGTAAAATATAAAAAAAATGCTTCTTTTCGAATACGGGCTCTTCAAAACAAATAAAGAAAAATTCTAAAAATAATAAACACGCATGCGCATGCTCACGCCTTTTATCCCCGAAGGGGTAGACAGAGGCGCAACTAGTGCACCCACTTTTCGCCAAGCGTGTTCGGTCCCATGATGTGATAGGGGGCGAGCCTATCGCCATATCGGGCACAAATTCCAGACTCCGGGCTGATACTGAATAGAAAAATCCAATATCACTTTTCCCGACCCGGGGATTGAACCCGTGACCTTAGCCTTGCAGTCGTACCGTAATACAACTACACCACCGAGGCAGTCAGTCAAAATAATAAACAATGACCTAAATTATAGTTTATAGGCAAAATATTGTTCCTATCTATTAGATAATACAGCTATAATTTGCCCGCGCCGTCGTAACAAAATCGAGTTCAGGCACGCGATTTGAACGATATCATATAGTTTTATGAGGGTATCAATATTGTCTAGTAAACTGCTTAATTAGATTATATCTGTACATCTATTTTTACTCTGTGGTAGGTCTCTTATACGTAGTGCTTAGGTAGGTAGAACCGTTTATATATTTCTGTCAAGTTGTGTCATATTTACTATTGCGTTGTCATATTTACCCTGGTCGGGCAAAGTGATATTGGATTTTTCTATTCAGTATCAGCCCGGAGTCTGGAATTTGTGCCCGATATGGCGATAGGCTCGCCCCCTATCACATCATGGGACGGAATACGCTTGGCGAAAAGTGGGTGCACTAGTTGCGCCTCTGCCTACCCCTTCGGGGATAAAAGGCGTGAGCATGCATGCGCGTTGCAGTTCGGAGGACATTTTGAATTTAATGTTATAACTGGGTGTTACGAAGCAGTATTTTTTACTTAATTAGAAGTCCTGTGGTTTAACAGAAGATGTTCATTTAGTTTTGGGGTCCTTAACTAGTTGAGGCCCAGGGTTTAGATTCGACGAGGCCTTAAAATAATAACGAAACTCATGACCCTAATAGCTTTCGGATTTCTGACTTTAGCCAACGTTTAACGTCATCTTTCAACCTTATAGCAATCATAATGAGCTGGTAGGTGGAAGATTTGCGTCATTACTCACGTTTCTGCACTATATTTAGCTATAAGCATCGGTTTAGGGTTAAAGGAATTCTTTGTAACATACTAGATGCAACTCAGTATCGCTCTGAAGTGCAATATCAGCTGAGACGCTGTCAAGATAAGGTCAGCATCTTAAGATAGTCAGTATTTAATAAACCCATGTTAACATAAGCTCAAATGACATCTTAAGTTACAACGTACCGATTTTGATAGCTAAGTTTTGTTTATGTAACAGCGCTTACTCGGCTGTGGTCAATATTTAATCAAGATCAAGGCTCAATACATTAAATGTCTACTTGAGATTTTACTCAAACTTGAGATTGATTTATTAATACCGCCTTTAGAAATTTCACAAAAGGATTGTACTTCTATAAATAAAATACGTTCGGTATGCTATTTATAGAAATACTATTCTCAAGTGGTCAACAAGGATGCAGAGCATCCTTCTGTCTCCGATATTTTAACTCATATTTTGCTAGTATTATTGTTTGGGTTGTTCTTTGAGAGTTACAGCTTAATTATAAATACGTTATTACAGTAGAATGCGATCACAGTTAAACCCTAAACAGGACCATACTTATTTTTGACAGAATTCAGATATAAATTTTCTCGATCCGTCTGTTTCAGTTTATTTATCACAATCAGGTCTTTATTTATGGCTTTTTAACCTTGTCTCCGCTTAAAATCTGCCATTATCTTACAGAATATTTTATGCGCCAATTTTATTGCTTGTCAGGACTTCAACAATGATCCCTTGCGTGCTATCGACCCCCTACGTACCATATCCCAGGGCTGTCTGTTTAGTACGTCTATTTATCTTCCAGACGGCTGTCTGTTGTGCTGTCTGCGTCCGCCCACTGCCACTTACTCTCTTGATGTTATATTGTGTGCCAGTTATGATCATAGATATTAATGATTTATTTAATTAGTTTCGCGACTCTGACCGCGTGAACGATGTTTCTTACAAAAAAGTTTTATTACGTCCTCTGGGATAGAAATAAGTCTTTATTATTCCAGAATATTGTATAGTTTATACAAAATTTAATGTACGTAAATATTACCAATTAATTCTTTTGGTGTGGTAAACTTTTCTTGGCAGAAGATACGTTTGCAATAACTAGGATAAGCTTTTTTAATCTATATTTCTTACAATATTTATAAATTTAATAGGAAATGTTATATGTATATAAAAGAAACATATGTTCTTCGCTATTTCAGATTACTTCTGTAAATTTACTTTCCTATTCTGTTGATTTATCAATACCTTTTCGTTTATCTTTATCATATTATACGTACATGGTTATGTAAAGCGACATACCTAGGCATTCATAGATTAAATATTTGACTGGATTAGAAGATTAGGCCGGCCTTAATCCTGCAATGTGCGCAGCATTTGCTAATTTTAATTATATTCTTCCATTATCTAATCTTGTAGAATACATTCTATAAAAACGTAAATGTAGTAAGATGGATAATTGCGATTAAAATCTAATAACTTAATATTGTTTCTATATCAAATAAATCGGCAAAATGTCGAATAGATTTCGTAGTTTATTAAAAATAGACGCCTTATATAGAGTCCTTTCCCACGCCCATTGCAGGGAAGGTTTACCCTTTTTAACCGACTTCAAAAAAGGAGGTTCTGTATTCGACCCGTATGTATTTATTTATTTATTTTATTTCAACAAAATATGCTATGTTACATTACTATGCTATGTTACAGATACCACTTACAAATAATATGTTCCGTTGTACAATGCATTATAACAAAATATATAAGTAGTAAGTATATTGAACACTGGTACCCAAAGTAAGATTTAACTTGTGTTATGGGTACCAACGCCCTTACAAGTTTGGGACACTAGGTTATTTTGCATACAGATAGAACGTGATTTGTGGTTGGCTATCTACTTAGGACTCTATATGAACAAAACACAACAAGGTAAATCAAGGATCTAACCGTATAAATTATAAAAATTATAAAGCCTCATTACATGTTATATTTGTGAGTTTTTGTGTGTGAAGTTATGGGTGGAGGTGTACATTAATAAGTGTAAATATCTTTCTCACTTTTTAGGATCGAGAGTTTCAATAAGTTTTCTGTTTCGTCATAATTTTGTGTTTGTAGCCATTTATAGACTTTAAGTTTACATATGGACTTAGGGAGTGGAAAAATGTATGTATGTATGTATGTTTGTATGGCCGCGATATTCTCAAAAAATACTAATCCGATTTGGATGGGGTTTTCATTATTCGAATGTATATTTTTCAGGGAAGGTTTTAGTATATCATTCATTCGGAGATAAACAATGGAACTCTTCAATAACTAACAGCAGATGACACGCGAATGCTGCAATCGTTTCTCTATGATATGTTTACACCATTCCATAATTAATTAACAAAAAGGAATAAATAAAAACGTTTTTACAAAAAATAAACCTACTTTAAAACCACTACAAACCAAAAAATAATTTAACTTTGTATGTAACTTATATTTGGAGTCGTTGCCTAATTTAAATTGCCAGCTAAGCTAAGCAAATACACGATCGAACGATACAAAAACAATGTTCAATGTCTTGAGAATTGAACTCACGATTCACAACCCAATTTACCTTTAAATATCTACTTTTTAGAATAAACTTCGCAACAATTCCAAAACGACCACACACGTTAATTATCATGTAATCACCTTGCCTCGAATATCATAAAACATATTAAAACGTCCGCCCTGTCGTTTGACGTGTACAAGAAAATTATTATCGCGACCCACGTGGATGTGGGTTGATATTTTACAGTAAAACATCGATTAAGTTGTGCTCTTTCTACTTTTACTAGTATTCAGTTCCAGTGCCGGATTAAGCAAGCGCGGGGCCCGTAGCAAATTCTTTTTTTTTAGTCATAACTTCTATAACTCAATATACTTATATTCTAGAAAATAGATTTTTGGTATATGGTTACTAAATTATACTAAAAATAATGTAGACTGTTAACTTTACAAATCAATAGATAATTTTAACAATTTAAATCGAGCCATTTCAATTCTGCTACACATCCACACTAAGTGTCGGGTAAGAGTGCTTGCATATGCGGCAGACTTTTTGTAGAGCTGATTATCAGGCCGACTGGAATTCTTCACGTTTATACAAGCAACTTTTTGTAGAACTTGTGCGTTTACTGTATGATATTATTTAAATTATTTACGCCAAGGAAATAATCGGGTACCGAGTGTCTTGTTTTGTGACATCAAAAAAATTCAACGTACCACATCTTAACAAGTTTCACTCAAAAAATTACAGGTACAGATCAGGCAGAGATGAGTGGGTTTAAACATGCGGGGCCCCCTTTCGCGCGGGGCCCGTAGCAATTGCTACTCTTGCTACGTAGTTAATCCGGCACTGTTCAGTTCATTAGTACGCCTGTATTACTTTTAGTTTTAACTCTATTATTTAACAAGCTTCGAAGCCTCGCCAGCGAGGGGTAGTGTTACCAGTTCATTATGTTTCTAAAACTTTGAGTTTCTTCCTATAGCCTTTCGGAACATAAAGACTTAAGCGCAGATAAGTAGTCGTCAGTGATGTCAATAGACATTTTAGGTGGACTAATTGAATTACACGGATACATTAACCACAATTTCATAGCCAATAAAAATGTTGATATATACCATGCGGCGATAGCCTAGTTGGTAGTGGAACGGACTGCCGAGACGAATGTCCGCAGGTTCAAAACCCAAGGGCACACACCTCTGACTTTTATAAAAAAAAAGTTATGTGTGTATTCTTTGTGGATTATCGCTCGCTTTAACGGTGAAGGAAAACATCGTGAGGAAACCTGCATACCTGAGAAGTTCTCTATAAGAATTTCGAAGGTATGTGAAGTCTGCCAACCCGCACTAGGCCAGCGTGGTGGACTAAGGCCTAAACCCTCTCAGTTGTAGAGGAGGCCTGTGCTCAGCAGTGGGCAGTATATAATACAGGGCTGGTATGATGATGATGACCAATGCAATCACACCATCTTTGCTTATTTAAAGAATTGACATTAATTTAATTGAAATGTGAAATGTATTGTCTATGATATCGAAGAACGTTATATAAATACAATAAAACATTCTACTTATCAAAACAGACAGTTTATCGCAACAAAACCCCGACCAATATATACCTTCACATTAGGGCACACAGCGTTTCGGCCTCTTTTCAGCACCCATGAAGGGGGTTCCTAATTTGCACGAGGGCGAACGTGGACGAGAAATTGTCGTCAAATTGTCGCTTCCTGAGCACTGATTGCGTCGCTCGCTCCCCGCTTCCGGCCTACGTGTTTGCTTATTTGTTGTTCATTCGATTAGATTTTAACAGACGCTGAATTATCTGTCTCGTGAGTTCTACAGGGGGCGATGGTTTTGTTTCTATGTAGAAGATATTCTGAATCATTACTTCTGTTCTCTTTTGCTGTTTGTTATATGCAGAGCGTTTCTGTTTCATGATTTAGGCTCCGTGATAAATCTTGAATTTTTAGGTAATCTGACATCTGTATCCTCAAAAGGCCACAGGTAGGTAAGGTAAGGTATTGAACTCAGGATTCGTCAAGTCTTCTCGAGTTAAGGCCGTGGTGTACCAGACAGCATACTGTGCACAAAATGAAATAAATTCTTTTCAAGCATTTTATTTTTCAACTTCATGTATGGGGAATGAGAGTAGAGGTTATGAAAAAAATAACCCAAATTTTGTTATTTGGAAGAATGTACTTAATTCTTAATTATACATCTTCTGTATCACTGTTCGGCTGTAGATAGAAAAAGGCGCAAGGTATAACAAAATCAAAAATCTTCCAAGTGTAGCAAAATGTTTAATGAAAGTAATATAGAAAATATTCACCCTCATTCACAATACCCGATAAATCAATTCAAAGGGAGTGCTCCAACGTCCTCCGAACGGGAGGTTGGAAGTGGTTTTCAAGTTTAACTTTGGGAGACTCGCCGCGAGCGATTGAGGGTTGGCGTAAAGATATAATTCCTGTCAACCATCGCGGAGATAAGTGAGGAGAGTACACAAGCAATTCAAGTGACTGTAGAAGGTATACAATTTCAAATAACATAAACAGAGACCTTTGATACCTTCTTTTTCATGGAAAAAACCCTCTTGGATTCCCGATGTGCATATGCAAAGTTGACTAAAGACTCCATGGTGGTCCCCCTTACCTCTTTAGAAGGATTCGACCTCAAACCGAACATGCCAAAGGCATTCCAGTAAAATGATCTTTGATACCTAGATACATTAAAAAGTTATCGCTTTTAGTACAAATATAACCTTTGCAAATCTTGCAATCTAGTAATCTTACTATCATAAAAACTAAAATATTCCAATATGGTAGTTTCCTATGTTTAATTTTGTAAATTATTTTCATGTAACAAAAAATAATACGAAAAAGAAATTCTTCTGTGAAATCAGCATCAAAATTGGTTGAAAAATAAAGCAGTTATTCATGTTTGAAATATTGTTGTGACCGAAAGTGGGGACGTGGAGGGGATATCGCGCTATCTCTTTCGCACGCACGCAGCGTTATGCCGGCGACTCTCGGTGACGTCACAGTGTAATATTGCTGTTATTTGACAACTACCCCTTCCACGAAAGCTTCATAACTTACTAATTATTGCCCCACATACACACACACTCACGCCTTTTATCCCCGAAGGGTAGGCAGAGGCACAACTAGTGCACCCACTTTCCGCCGTGCGTATTCCGTCCCATGTTGTGATAGGGGGCAAGACTAACGCCATACCGGGCACAAATTCCAGACTCCGGGCTGATACTGAATTTAAAACCCAATATCACTTTGCCCGACCCGGGGATCGAACCCGAGACCAGCAGCATTGCAGTCATAGCGTAATACAACTACGCCACCAAGGCAGTCTATTATTGACCCAAGTTTGAATTTTGTTTTCCGTTAAATTTTGGATGGCATACACTTTTGATAAATGTGTTAAAAAAAGTAGTAAACTACCCTATTGGTATTTTTATTAATTGCTATGCCAGCGACGTGCCAGCAATAACGTGTGTGAAATTTCATTTGCATTTACCCCACCATAATACTTATTTTGTGGCCTATTTGCTGAAGTTCACTCAACCTAATAATAAGACCTATCAAAATCCGTTTAACCCTTTTTTTTTATCGCGGGGGAAAAAACGCTTTATCGCTACCACCACCGGGGGGTGAGTGGAACGGTTATGTTGGTTTCACACAGTCTTACGGCCCAATGTCGACACTCGGGAGTATATAGCATCATCCGAGCGAGCACTGAATCCGTTTAACCCTAAGACTAATTGTACAAACTATTATTTTTTGTACATTATTCTTCAGTGTATATTCATGAGTTCAATAAAGACTTATTAATACATATTTTATCCAGCTTATGCTATAGGTAGAGGGTCTATAACCCAAGTTTCTTAAAATTGATGGTAGGTAGGTTGAAAATTGTTTAAAGGCCTCCTTTTGATTAGAGATTGCTTGATGAGATGGAAAGAGGGAGCCTTCAACCCTCAGTCTTTGTTTTTGATAGGGTATAAATAATTGTTATTGCCTAAATCTATGTACCTATACTATAAATGGAGCCCTCGTGCAACTTTAATTGTTTTAAAGATAATTTTATATAATATACATTTTTTTTTAATTTCAACAATATCGACATCATTTTTGACCGGGATTGATATTTACAGGTTACTTTTAACCCCGGAAAATATATAATGAGACCGGAAACGCACGTTAACGCAGGTGAATTCGCTAGCAACATCGTGTTTAGAATAAAACTGAAATCCAATTTCTATATAATACTCGTAAAATACAAATTGTTTTCTTACAATTATACCCTAAACTATTGGAGCGTGTAAAAGTTTCTTGCCCGTGAACTCGGCAAACATAGCATTCACATAGTATGCAAATATAGCGGCCGAATTTAGTAAAGGGAACGGCCAAGAATCTAGATTGGTTCGTGAAGTTTAGATTAGGCGGTAATTAAACGTCTTCGTTTCTTGTACATATCCTTAGACATAACTGTTATGTAATGGTACGACGCTTAAGGTTAAGACGTAGGTACGTATTGCTTGCAGTTTCCATAAGTCAATTTTTCTAATAAATGATTCGTTGAATCGGATCAGTTGTCAGGTGTTTTTTTTATTTTTTTTTATTGCATTGAATGACGAGACGAGCATGCCGTTCGCCTGATGGTAAGCGATACGACCACCCATAAACAGTAGCAACACCATCCAGCACCTTGACTGACAAAGTACTGAGTGGCATTCCACTGCGCTCGTCATCCTGAGACATAAGATGTTAAGTCTCATTATGTCCAGTAGTTATACTGGCTACAATGTCCTTCAAACCAAAACACAACAGTGCATGCACACTGTTGCTTGGCGGTAGAAATAGACATTGGGGTGGTACCCACCCAGACGGCCTCTTACATAATGAGAGACCTACCACCAGTGTTTTAGAGAGCAAGTACTGGATTTGAGAGGAGGACGTGATAGGGGACGTGAGGTGTCCTATAATGTCACTCATTATACGATACGTAACAAAGCTGTAAATTCACGCATGTATTAGCCATTTTGCAGAAAAAATAAGTACATCTTGCCTCTACCACTTATAACAAAGCTTTTTAATCCAGTTATATCTAAAGGCAATAAATAATGAACCAGTATGAGTACAAGACGCGCCCATACATAGCCATGCGCACGCGCACGTATGCGCAACACCTCGTATAATCATATGCAAATATGCATAACTGTATTCTAACATCGACATCATCAAACAAAGCTGTACTATGGTTTTAAATGCTGGCTCGTATTTATAAGATAAAAAAATTAAACGCCGGTCACGTTCGTGTCCCTCTAAAGTATCTACCCTAAAGTAGGTACCTATACGGATATTAATAGAACGCCAATTTTATTTTGTATGATGCATAGCTCTAGAGGCAGAATTTGGCGTGAGAGTATCCTGTTAAATTTTGTATCTGGAATCTGGATGGAAGCCATTATAAAAAAAATCTACGGCAGTGCCATGGTCAATGGGTCGCGTCTGGAGTGCAGCCTTTGTACAATCAGTAAAATAGACCTGCATTGCTCCCGTCGTATGCCGACATATTAGTGGTGTGTACATCTGTATTGCTAGTTTAGTAGGTCTGTGGCAAAGCTGAGAGCATGTAACATCTATCATAAATTAAAATTTAGGCAATTTCGGATTTAAACTGAATAATTCACACCAAAGGGTAATATTAATCGACAACATCTCTTAAGAGACAGCTAAAAAAAAACTGAAAGTTTTAAAACAGGTGAACTACAAACCATGTGAACGTCTATCTCTCTTAAGAGATTATACCTACTGAAAATACTGGACGCACGCACACTCACGCGTTTTATCCCCGGAGGGGTAGGCAGAGGCGCAACTAGGGCACAGGCCTACTTTTCGCCGTGCGTATTCCGTCCCATGATGTGATAGGGGGCGAGCCTATTGCCCTATCGGGCACAAATTCGGAAAATACTTTAAACTGTTGAAAACTCACACAGCACTTTCCTAACCAATAAAATAGTTTTAAAACCATAGAAAATCGCGATAAAATTCAACGTCCACTAACAGGGCACGTAATACGTGGCCAAAGTATCGT
Source organism: Sphinx pinastri (assembly GCA_947568825.1). Lineage (NCBI taxonomy): Eukaryota > Metazoa > Arthropoda > Insecta > Lepidoptera > Sphingidae > Sphinx > Sphinx pinastri. Next base: position 3,328,506 of record OX387623.1, read on the forward strand.
AATGATGTCGATTAGAGTGCACACCGACCTTGCGAGATGCATTCGATAATCTACAGATGGTACTATTGCGGTTCGGAAATCGGTCCTAACGGTACGTGGATGGACACAGATTATAAATTATTTTTTTTGTGAACTTGAATGAAAGTTTGTTAATGCCTATGACTTTGATGCTTCTGGGAAGATCGATTACTGTTATAAAATATATCAATCAGGTTTTTTATTTGTACTCATATAAGTATTACTACAACTTAACAAATTGTCAAACTTTGATAAATCTCGAAGAACCATACGCGATAACTTAACTAAGTACCAAATATTTTTATTCATTGATTAAGCTAATCTGTGTGCTCTTACATTTATTTTTAAATATTTGATGCTTTGATGAAAATGGCGAGACGGATCAAAGAAAACACAGATTTGTTATGTTTTTTTTTTAATATAGACATTAAACTAAATCAGTGACATGCATAGCAGAGTGTATTGCACCGACCCCATATTGGAAGGGGATAAGGGCAAGACGAATAAAAGTAGCTGAAGCTGTCACTTCTGCGCGCGTGTTCTTTACTCTATGTTCTAGTCAAACTATCCATTGGCTAACTGTACCAAGTTGCCTTGTCTCTGCCAGGCGTGATAAGCCTCGATGTTGCCCCGGTGAGATTAACTTCAACACGGACAACACGGTTCAAGTGTTAGCCAACTTGTCCCGGAGAAAGGTGAGACAATGACAATGAGAAATGGATAGATTAACTTCGCCGCGGCTTAGATTTTGAACGTGACTCGCTTGCAAATAGTTTTCTTGGTTATAAATTATGAATTTTAGGGTTAACAGTAGTGCGTATTATTGAATATTTCTAAAGATGAATCAATGGACGAATGAATGTATGACGAACGAACTATACATTTTTATGGCTAGAAAGCAATTGATCCTACAATATGTCGATGTCCCGAAACGCTACCCGTGGGAATTGGTGCCAAGATATCCTGTCCCCAGGTTTATATTCGATTCTGTATTAATAATCTATGAATTGAATCCCGTGTTTAGTTTGACAGCTGTGTATACATTATTTAGAGCAGGTAGTTCATCGAAATATTATATTCAGTAGCTTTTATGACATAATTTATTGTAGAGCTAGCCCTTCTTAGGTCAATATGGCAGGCTTGACCAAATAAAAAGGATGGGTAGTAATCTGACCGCGAGTACTATTTGGAACAGTTAGTAGCGATTTTACTTAATGTTAGAAGCATACATAATTTTTTGAAGTCAAACACGAAAAATTACGCTAACCGGCATCGAAGTTATAGACCATGAATGGCCCTAATTTTGGCAGGAAATCATATGGATTAAGTTCATATATGAACTAAAAGAGCGCAGCACTAAGCGAGTAGGTAAATGCACGCAACCCCAAAGTGTGTCAGGTATACGCGGAATGTTTGCGGTTATAAAATATTCCGCACACGCCGGCATTACCTTCGCTGTCAATGAACGAATAAAACTCTTAAACAAATATAACCATTCATTTCATTCGTTCGCAAGCGCTTGCAACCTCTGTAGTTGCATTTTCATATCGCAATATTTTTATTGAACATTGAGTGGTTTTGCACGTTGTGTGGGTTTTTAAACCTTGGCCACACACAGTCGTGTAGAAACGCTATGGTGGAAATGTGCATTTGAATATAACAAATATCGATACATAGATTGTATATAGACTTGCCCATTGATGATCGTTGATCATATACGTAGGTATTCCTGATTTGCGCTTCCCCGCTGCTATCAGCATTGGTTTTCCGTTTTATATATGGTGCATATAGTTAAGTACCTACATTCGAGTTAAAATTTTGTCGACACTGCATCATGAGTTAAAACGAATTACTTAAGTTAAATTAAGTAACGAGCGTAAATTGGAATTTGTAGCAGAACGGTCGGGTGTTTGTTTAGATTGTTTCTTAAATTACTTCAGAACTGTATTTGTTGCTTAAAACTGAATGCAATAATCGCTTGTACAGAGTAGAAAAACTTTAAAATTAAATTTCGCAGCTCGCTCCAAAAGTTTAGGAGTTATGGAGAATGGACAAGCATTTTGCTTAATTGAAATCATAAAATACTGACTGTCTCGGTGGCGTAGTTGTATTACCGTACGACTGCAATGCTGAGGTCTCGGCTTCGATCCCCGGGTCGGGTAAAGTGATATTGGATTTTTCTAATCAGTATCAGCTCGGACTCTGGACTTTATGCCCGATATGGCGATAGGCTCGCCCCCTGTCACATCATGGGACGGAACACGCACGGCGAAAAGTGGGTGCACTAGTTGCGCCTCTGCCTACCCCTTCGGGGTTAAAGGCGTGGGTATGCGTATGCGTATGCGCAAATCATAAAATAATAGGTATAATTTTGATATAATTAGAGCGCAATTAGTGACGGCCTCGTTGATATTTATCATTCACTCATTCATTCAAGCATAGGGAACACACCATTCGTCGCTGGCGAACATTGACATCCAACTAAAAATATTATAACCTATATTACGAAATGGTATTACATAGTACCAGTTTCCTATAATTATATATCACGTATTTAACGCAACCTAGATGTGGAGCGTTTGTTATGTAATCATTTAAATAGTGCCACATTCTCACGCATACAATACCGCGATAAATCGAAGCAATCACGCAGACTTCGATTCCCAGCACGGTTCATTCTATAACATTGCCGAACGGGTATAGTTCAATATTAGGTACTAAGGGTTTAGAGATTCCAATTGTTTATTATAAAATCAAACTTAAAGTACCACTTGATTGATTGGAATCAAAATTCTAAATAATAGTACATTTTGTATAGATCTGTTTAGTTTGAATGGTACATTTTATTAGATGAAGAATATGAGAAGATATTGGGGTTTTAACACCATCACTCGTTATCAGCCAAGTATTAGCCATCTTTACAATTTACTCGAGTATTAGCTAGCCCAAAACCAAATAAAGTATTTTGACTCTTTCGTATAAACCGCCATTACCTACTATGTAGTATACATACCTGTGTTGTAAAATACAGTACCGACAGCACATATTTTCTCATAATATTCAAGTTCTGAGACATTTTCTGTAGTTGTAATAACTATGAACTCAGCTTATCGGATACCCAATTGAAGGTTAGGATTAGCTTGATTGATTAATCCGTGACGCAATAATTTAGGGTAAATCCAAAGTACGTTGCCAGTGCTATATATTCGCGCTTCAAAATATATTAGTTTACTTCTGGAATATTCTAGAAAAGATATGCCAACCTAGTCAGTTTTTTTTTTGTTAATCTGTATTTCTGAGAGTCCCTCTTTGATAAAGATTGAAAAGGTCAAACTAGAATCTAATATCTTTAATATTATTGTAGCAGGCCCGGAAATATTGATGAGCGTCTCACACATGAAACAATTACGTACGCAATGTTACTTAGCGAAGCTTCAGGAATGAAAATAGTGCAATCTCTTTAAAGCGGTAATAGATAATCTAATCTATGTATATAAAAGCGAATAATCTATACATATAAAATGCTTTGTCCTGAATGACTGACTGACGTATCAACGCACAGCCGAAACCGCTGATGGTAGAGATCTGAAACTTGGAGGGTGTGTTCTTTGTATGACGTAGGCATCCGATAAGAATGGAATTTCGAAATTTTACCCCTAAGGGGTTTTTTTTTTTTTTTTTGTAAGCGATCCTGCAGTCAACACCGGGGGAAACCTGCGAATGGGATACTGGAGTCCCCCGGCTTGACGACTGCAGGGGCCTGGGAAGGAAGCGGGAAAGGATGATGTAAGGAAAGGTGGGGAGTGGAGAAAGGTTCTCAGGATGGGCGGAAAGGAAAAGGGTGCCAGGAAATGTTCGCGGGCCCTTTTAGGCCTCAATGTGTTATGCAACCAAGAGGTATACACACTGACTGTGTGCCTCGGCCCGCGACTAATGTTCCCCCGCGCATGGGCACTGCATTGGGTGTGAAGACCCAAAGCACAAGAATTGCCTCGGGGGGCCCCTAAGGGGGTTAAAAGGGGGGGCTAAGTTTGTTTGGGACAACGTGATTGGGTTGGTAGGTAACTTTTAAGACGTAGGTGCTCACTAAGACGGGGTTTTGCGAAATTAAATACCTAAGGGGGTAAAAAGGGGTGGCAAAGTTTGTACGCGATAAACTCAAAAACTACCGAACGGATTTCGATGAAAATTGGTATGGAGATAGTTCACGACCCTGGGAAGGTTTTATATCCCGGGAAAATGTATAGCGGGATTTTTATTCAGGAAATCTTTTTCGTGCGGTTTAAGCCGCGGGCAAAAGCTAGTGTAATATAAAATAACCTAATTTTAAATTTTAGTCAGAGTCCAGGGCTTAGGGCTAAAAGGGTTTTTACTGCATAGGTCGGTACACCTGCAAGTAGGTCTGCGATCACGAAGACAAGAGAGTTCATAGATGCGTTGAAGGGAGACGGGTGTTTGGCGCTATTGTATTAAGGGTAAAATATTATTGTAAAGTATCGAAACATATTTTTCTAAAGACAGAATTAACGTAATACGAATCTGTGGTACATTTCTCCTACAACTTTCTACGGCACGAATTTTAAAATTATAACCGTCATTACCGGTAATGTGGCTATGATCGCCGCTCTTTACAATATACTACCGCAAAAACTACACTTACAGAGCGTAAGAAAACGCATGCGTGAATGAATAAAGAAAACTGGCAGAGATAACCGGACGCGATGCCGCATAATATCGAACTTATAAAATAACACGCGCAAATTTCAACCTAATGTCCCCGCAACACAGTCACAAAACGATTGTCTATATCCCCACGAGGTATCTTAAGTTTACCTTTCTCACAGCGCCGCCAATTATTTCGACAAACAAACGAAAGTAGGTGACTTGCGTTGGAACAAAAGCTTCACTGTGCCGTTATAAATATTTAACTAACAGCTACGCAATAATTTTCCATTTTCCTTATACAATGATCAGATCGTAGTTTTTTAACGATTGTAGGCCGGCTGTACTAGTACTCGCATGCCCTCGTATCTAGCGCGTCATTCGTTCGCCGCGCGATGGCATTCCGGTCACCCGTTCATTTCGTACATCAGTCAGTCGTGAGTGATAACCGCTCCGAGGTAGACGTGTATGTTATCGAACGCCGCGTTCCCGCGTATAAATACGAAAGCGTTAATTGAATTTAAAGTGATTAAAACTTCGATTGTGTTGTGTCGAACGTGTATCGTTTTGTGTTGTTGCTAATAGATTTATGTGAGTGAGTGAACGACATTTTTCTGTGCCCTCCTAGCTCGGATTATTCTTTCGTACGGTTTTTGTGGTGAGTCCAAGGAACTGTTTATTTTTTAGAAATGACACGTTTCTCTTTATCAGCACACGTGTTTTGTTCTTATCGGAGTACATGAGTGCTTATGGTAGTTCCGAGAGATTTTCAGCCAAGTGGGCATTGATTTTTCTATCCAATGTTGCGTGGGTATTTACAGACTCCCATTACAGGTAGGTAACCCGTGCTATATAGGCCAGCATGGTGGACTAAGGCCTAAACCCTCCCAGTAGTAGAGAAGGCATGTGCTCAACAGTGGACAGTATAGGGCATATAACATAGGGCTCAGCTATTACTTTTAGGTATGCTGTTATCGTGTAAAATTTAATTCTAAAAATTCATCAAGGTATGATGGAAATTCCGAGAATTTAAACGTTCTCAGATTCTTTATAAAATCGTTTTATAAACAGAGCTCTTTCCAAGTAAAAAAAAACATCAATTTAGGAAGGTACTAGGTACACTATGTCTATTTGTGTATCTAGGTATCCTGTCCTGAGGCTTCATTGCGTAGTGCGTACTAATAACATATAGTTAAGTACTTAAGTATGTAGCCAATTGACACTGCATACAAAACAGGTCACCTTATAAACAAATAGTAGGTAACAGATTTGAAAACTTATCTATATTTACGATAAAGTAGATGTCCGCTTTTTGTATGGCCTCAAAATCTAACCAGGCCTCAAGCTTTAGGGATATCAAAGGAGCAAAATATGGATCTTGGATCCATTAAAAAAAGTATTTTTAGACCCCTCCATTTTTAACTAACTATTAAAAAGAAGTGTATGTGTACTTATGTACAGTCAGCAGCATAAGTAGATGAACAAATTCAAAATTTCAAATTGCCTACATATTTTTTTGTTCTTACTAATATTTTTTTCTCTTACTTTATGCTGCTGACTGTACACGCGTTAGAAGTTATACTTCTTTGGCGTAACAAGATAAAATCTTTTTAAATAACGCGCCAAAAGAAGTATAACTTTAATATCTTTCGCCTTATTCTACGTTCAAAATTCAGAACTAAAATGTTGACTATAGCTAACATCAGGGCGTCGGTTTTTCTACGTTCAAAATTCAAAACTAAAATGTTGACTATAGCTAACTTCAGGGTGTCGGTTTTTCTACGTTCAAAATTCAAAACTCAAATGTTGACTATAGCTAACTTCAGGGTGTCGGTTTATCGTGAGGGTGTGCGCGCGCATCGTTAAAATTTACTCTCAACACTTTTCCCTAACGCGCCATAAGAAGTACAATTTCAAAAACGTTCATATTAAGTAAGTGTCGTTTTTAAGCAAAGTAAAATTACATAAATCTGAAAATCGGAGGTCTTTAAAATTAAACGATTTATTTTTAAAGACTAGTTTTTAGGAGTTCTTTCCAAATATATATAAACTGTCTTGGTTAGAATTTTAGGCCCGTTTTTGAACATGTCCTTTGTGAACTATATAGATCTTCAGTGCAAAAAAAAACTTACAATTGATACACAACTATTTTTTAAGTTATTTTTAAAAAGTACCGCAAAAACATAGAAAAATGGGTTTTTTATACGAAGCTTGTTGACGGCACCGTTGGCCGCTAAAGCCGTAGGACGTCATAGATCTAAGTAACAGTTTATCTACGACGTAGATTATATTCTACTGTGATAATGTTAGGTATGTTTTCCTTTGTAACACAAACAGAATTAATGAAACGTAGTACGTAAATGTACCCACGTATATCGCTTTTATTACTTAAATTATCCTTACTAATATTATAAATACGAAAATAACTCGGTCTGTCTGTCTTTCGCGCTTTCACGCCATAACTACTGAACTGATTTAAATGAAATGTGGTACACAGATAATCTAGAGCCTGAGAAAGGACATAGGCTACTTTTTATCCAGGGAAAATAGAAAGCGGAACTTTTATCCCGGAAAAACTTTTTCACTTTTTCAAAAGCTAGTTATTTATAAAAGTCAAAGACAGAGGTCATACACAATCTCAATACCGTAATAGATATAATTCTACAAGTCGGTTGGTACTAGGTTATAAGAATTTCGTGAATCATCAGAAAGTGCAACTTCGTTTTGGTCCTAAAGCTATTTTAAGCCTGGTTTAGAATACTGCACTATACAATCGTACACGCACTGTATATACCGAGTGTATGTGTTTGAATAGGGGTGTATTTAAATATCACAATAAGAAACAGCCTATTCAAATATATACACTCAGTGTATACACTGAGTCATGAGTGTATGGTGTAGTGTCGTAGTCAAAACCAAGATTGAGTCCACAAGAAAAAAAATGCGTGATAGATACCTACCTACATTTGTCTCGGTAATGGAATTGAACCCACGCTCTCGTTTCATAACTCAGCGCGCAACCACGCCTATCAATTATTAATAAGTATCGATGTACTCGAAAGTCGTATTGGACTATACATACCTACTTGTATTTGTTTAGTACCTTCAAAAATATCGGCTTTTATATCGCTCGATAAAGATAATAATATTATAATTGATCATTTAAAGACTAGCCAGCCTTTGATTAATTATATACTTAGATAGAGTGACGCGCTGCAATGAAACTAAAATAAACAGGCCAACTTTTCTTGAGCTAGTATGCGTGACAGCTGTGTCATACGCTATCGCTGCATCATTCTGCGTAGCCTTGTGTGCGCGCATTATGATACCAGTTATTACATGGTTTCTATTAAAACGGGGAGAAAATTATATCCATGAAAAACAACAAAAAATAATTCACTCGAACTCATTTAGTGGGGAACAGTTGGCCTCCATTTTTTTCGACGCGTTTAAAACGTTCAGTGTATAAATAAATAATCAAAGTAGCCAGCATTGCGAAAAAAGTCGCATGCTACGATTATTTTATCGTATTGTGTGTGCAAATCACTGTGTTGTATGTAATTTATATTTGCATACTAAATCTAAATTGTGTTAAAAAAGTTTTTCTTTTCTAAAACTCATTTATCCAATTCACATTAATATGTCTGCATCAAGCCATAGCCATTTAATTTAGTCTACACCCGCTAAATGCACCTTTGCCAGTCTAGAATATTCAAACCTGTTTTCTTAAGTATAGAAAATTGATAAAACACTGTACCAACACGGAAATATGTAATATCTATAGTTGCAACTATAAGAAACTACTATCCGCAACGAACGTCTTCTTATACAGGCTGTTCAAGAAACACTTTTTTAAATGACTCAAAAAACGCAGACATCCGTTTTTTTGTTTACGTCTAGTCCTTAATTGAATTGTTCTCATTCAATAGTATTATTTGTTTATCTCAAGATAAATTGCGATAGTAGAAATAAATCTAAAAATAACAGTATTTAATAACAATAAACAATTTTATTTAAGAAAAATTAAGATCAATTTTAATCGTTGAAATAGATGTTACGCAACAAAGTAATAAACTCCACTCGTACATTTGGCAAACAAAAATTCGGTCAAAAAAGGATGCTACCTATTTTACGAAAACGAAAGATTTATCTATTTAAATCGTCCCATCGGTGTCGCCGCTCGTAACACTTTGTAATCATGATCTATAGTCAATTTCCTCTGTGACCGCACATTTTGAACTTTATTAGAATGTAACAAGGAAATAAAAGTTAAATCGTGTAAGTACATAAGCCTTTAGTGGGGATACAGAACTCTTATAAGGTGCAAATAAGTGATAAATATTAAGGAATGTGGTGTACAGCGTAGAAATTTAGAAGAAATAAGGCAGATTATGCAATTTGATAACACTATTTATTAATATCTTGATAAGCAAAGTGAATTCTCAGAAAAAATAAATACCAGGAAAACCTCACGTATGTCTTGACTTCATACACGGCTTTCAGCTCTGCGCCTCAGTAGTCTTCTTGATTGCGATTAAATGACTTAACGATTGTGCCACTCGCCTGATGATAAGCAACACGACCGACGATAAACAGTAGCAATACTATTAGAACTTAGAATTACAAAGTTCTCCGTGGCAGTCCACGGCGCTCGTCACCCCAAAACTATACCATCATAATGCCCCGTAATTCCTCTGGCTACAATTTCCTTCAAACCGTACCAAAATAGTGCTAGCGCACTGCTGCTTAGCGGTAGAAATAGACGTTGAGGTGTTTTTTTTTTTTTTTTGGATAGGCGATCCTGCAGTCTACACCGGGGGAAACCTGCGAATGGGATACTGGAGTCCCCCGGCTTGACGACTGCAGGGGCCTGGGAAGGAAGTAGAATAGGATGATGGAGGGAAAGGTGGGGAATGGAGAAAGGTTCTCAGGATGGGCGGAAAGGAAAAGGGTGCCAGGAAATGTTCGCGGGCCCTTTTAGGCCTCAATGTGTTATGCAACCAAGAGGTATACACACTGACTGTGTGCCTCGGCCCGCGACTAATGTTCCCCCGCGCATGGGCGTGCATTGGGTGTGAAGACGTTGAGGTGTTACCTACCCAGACGGCCCAAGTCCACCGCACACGAGAGACCTACTACCAGTAAAGTTACACCATTCGTGACTACCTTCAGGCTATAACGATTGGCCTCAACTGTCCTGGTAAAAAAGTAATGAAACTTTTATAATTTAATATGCCCATCAAAAATCAAGTTCTCGGTTAAATTTTACTATCAAAAGGCAAGTTTATTATCATATACGATGCTTATCTACGCAAAGAGATAAGTTTTATCTGGGATTTACGAAAAATATTACTTAATTACCTACAGCTTCATTTATCGCTCGTCTCCATTAAGTATTTTATGGCCTCTGATAAAATGAGTTAAATATTTCGTTATCATAATAACTCACATGCCGCACAGAGGTAACAAATGATAGAATTGGATTTAATAGCACAAGATCATAACAACGCCATCTTTTAAAATCGTCTTCAAAAGCCAGTCAAGTTTGCACATTCAATAATAAAATCAATAAAAAAATGGGTATGGTAAATGGTTGTTGAATAGGAAAGAAAAAATATTATCTTTCTTTTTCTGAATAGAAATATGTTCATGCTCAATGGTGATTGATTACCATCTGATCTACGAGGTAATTTGATCCTCTCTTATAATAAAAAAAAAAACAGTTAAAAACCTTGATATAGTGCGGACAACGGCGACTCAAAGATATTTTAAATCACTGGAAAAAAATATTATCGGCGATTGTAAGGATTGACTTAAGCGAGTTTTTGGCAATATTATTTATGTAATTTGAAATCAGTGCATTATTCCGCGTATTTTGAATCTAGTTTCAATTTTCAATAAACAAATTCAATTTTTAAAAGAAATGTCGCTTGAGTCATTTAGCCTTATAACCATAATTATGTATTAAAGGCTTATGAAAATCGAACTTCAAAACAGAGTGTCGTTCATCCCTTAATGATTGGTGGTATACAGCATCGCGTTTGCGCGTAAAGTGTAAGATTGCTGAACAGTACGCATTTCAAAGTAACTTAAGCTGTATATCCAATTCACTTCCAAGCAGTTTTACCAACTAAACCAATCTTTCCTAATAAAAGCAAATTCTATTAAAGAACCGTCTTGGAGATTGTGTAGATACACTGCATATGCTATAAGACATTTATAATACTGCATTGCCTGGCCCCTGAAATCAATAAATCGACTCGTTACGTCAGCCAACCGATAGCGTTGAATAATAAAAAATGTATTAAGCGCCACCTAACCGTTTGAAGTTTTTATTAGTAACCTGTCTAGCTTCAGTCTGAAGAAAATTCATATAGCTTTCTTAAAATGTTTGAAATGTTGTCTCCGAGGAAATTCCGAGTAAATGGACAAATGATGAGACGTAGTAAGAGACGCCTGTAAAATTCAGATAGAAAACATAGTTGTATAAAAAGCACAAATTGCTATTTCTTCTTCATTTTTGCCAGCTGCAGCATTAAATAAATATTATGTTAATATCAAAATACTTATTTGTACATTTAGTCAGTATCTTGGAGCCGACGATGGCCGAATATCCCCGAACAACAACGATCTTTTGATAAATCAACACTTCTGAACCGGTACTCATCGTAATCTGCTTAAATCTAACATATTGACCCCGTGGAACCGCTGGCCGTGTAACCTTTCTGTTGTCTTGTCAAATATGATTGTTAATGCACAATTACTGATTGGGAAATATTAATTGTATGATTGATTGGGCTTTCGCAACAAATCCGTATGGAGATGAGGGTTATTAAAATTAGTGGAACGTAAAGAAATGCTTGGTTTTTACCAAAAAAATACGTGTAATTTGTCAACATACCAAATACTATGTATAGTAAGTATAATAGAAAGAAATATTTTATCTAGAAGCGGAGCCTCTATTCGACTGGCCCTGAGACTTGAAGTCTTGAGTTCATAACGCAATTAAAGAATTTATAACGCAATGTACTAGTCCTATAAAAATCTCAACGCAGTCAAGTTTCCAGGAATGGCATATCCTAGAAATAACCGGTCCTTAACGTCTTCACTAGTTACACATTAAAAACTTTAATATGTTTGTTACTTAAAGTCTGCATGCGAATGGCCTATGACCGCATCAGAACAGGTTACTTTTTCCAGATTTGCGCAATAATCATGTTCAAGTAGTTTATTTACATTTTGATTTCACCGATTGTATTTGATCATCATTAGCATGTTTGTTGTCTTGTTTTTTTGTCATTTGGTAACACATAGCTTGGCAAAGGAATTAGTTGGACAATAATCCGTGGTATCTCAATTTAATTTGGTCCACCCCACCTCTGCTTACCAAAAAGAACAAAATATAGACAGCCAAATAGATTTATCGTGACTTATTGAATCTTGAATGTCATAAAAACAAGTGTATGCGAGTAATAATGATAATATCCAAACGGACGATACGTGATCAGACTTTATACACATTACACATAAATAGTTTGATAACTATTTTATGGCTACGACTTATCTAAAATAGGCATTACGGCTGCTGAATTTGGTAGTAATAAAACCGCGCTGATCGTAAATAAACGAATAGTTTCTGCGATACTCAAGTTTTTATATTAGTTATTACAGATCAAACGAAGCCAAAGGCTACAACTAGCCTAATTTGAAAATTGCCAACTAGATGTAATGCCACTTATTAGTTATTACAACTTTGCCTTAATTCTTGGCAAAGTAACAAGGAAAATTGCAGTAAATCGTGCAGAGGCTACACAGCTGCGACAAGTACTGGAAGAAACTCTTCTGGTACTATACATAAAACTTTACAACTGTTCATATTTTCTCAAACTGAATAATATTTATTTTACTACCCGGTTTATTAATAAGTATTTCACGGTATCACACACACGTCAATAATATAGAACTTCTCCTGTCTAGTTCTTCTTTCTCTGATAATTATTTTCGTCGATTCACGATGTTCTAGAAAGTTCTTACGAAGCCTTTCCGTTCCATTACTTTGTAAAGCCTGTAACTTAGCTATTGCGTCCGAACATTTCGTTGACAACTTAAAGCGCCCGGCGGTATCTAATTGACGTTGTTAAGGAATTCCAAGTACCAACTGACCACGTAAAGCGCAACACGATGATTTGTGTTTATTGAGCTTTCTAACAAACCGACCGGGTTGTCATTACAACCACGACCGGTTCCACGGCATCTGTTGCCTCCTTTCAGTTTGACAATGGACCTGGCTATAAAACGACAATCGAGCAGGGAAGCCGTCAAACCCTATTGTGAAATTACCCACTCTTTTTCTAACTTCTCTGTAGATATTACTAGGCTACCAAAGCAAATATACAGATACATGAGTCCAACTTCTGGTTACTCCTCGCATTATGCTAGTCAGAAAATATCGCTTTCTGAAAATGGCGGCAATTACTTGCGTTGATTGTTGAAACAAAGCAGTAATTTCTCATTCTTAAAAATAAAATATTTTCTGTAGTTTGAGACGCAATTAATTTGCCAAATTGTCACATCTGTTTTCTGTAGTTCAATCACTTTTTAGAATGTGTATGCAACGAACATACGTATAATATTTTTCATAAAATGTTTGAGTTTGAAAAGTACCAAGAAGAAATGCATCAAAAACAAACGCGCCCTACTAAATATTAATGTAAAGAAATATTATTGTAAATAAATAAATATTAATCTAAATTAATGTCTTCTTCGAAACCTTGAGAGTTGAGAATGAATTAACTTATTATATAAGAATTGCATACGATAAGGAAAAACCGCAATTCTCCGTACTACAATTATCAGATAAAGCATTCAATACTAAGCCGCACATTGACTGTATACATCTTTGATAACATCGATATTAAAACCTACTTAAAAATAAAAATGGCTCCATTTAGGCATGAACTCACATGCTTTTAGTGGTAAACCTTTGTTCTTAAGTCTTGATGTATTGCAAGACTGAAAAATGAGACACGTTGGTTTATGTTACGGTTTATTTCTGCTGTGAAAGACTTTTGTCTCTGTGACCCATTTTGTGTTTTGCATTTCCACATTCAAGTGTCCTTAATTGTTTCTGTTGATGTTTACTTAAACTTAGATATGAGAGATTGGAAGATTAATTGTAGGAATTTTAGAACTGTAGTCAGGGAGAGAAATTACAGTAGTACAACAATAACCGATTCCGGGGGGTAATTGTTTAAAAGGTCACTATGGCAATCCACGAAAATCATAATTAGAAAGAAAGAAAGAAAGATGAAGGAAAGAAAGAAAGAAAGATAATTACTATGAAATATTCTAAATATTTTGTTAGAGGAGAGATAAATATAAACAGTTAAAGAAAAATAAAGAAAACCTAAGCGCATTGTTTATCTGAAAATATTAAAAAGGGAATATAAGCTACACGTGTATATTTCAGAATATTAATTACCAACAGTTGATACAAAATTACGAATCGCAGACATATCGTTAACACTTGTGTTAACAAAAAAAGATATTCGCAAAAATTAAGGACAAATATTTGGATTGTCATTCCTAAAACCATATGGCGGGCGTGTTTCTGCATAACTATATTGAAATGGTTGATTGTTGTTGTTATATATATTTAAAAGCGTAAATTATTAAAGATAATGTCATGGCAATAATATTTATCAGATATTTTTTTTTTAATAGTATGAGTATTACTACGTTTGGCAACACCTTTGATTTGCCCCCAGCATTATCAAAACTTTGCGTGATAATTTCTTATTTATGATTGGCTACTTTGTCCCCAGATTAACGATATCTATGTTCGATGATAACTCCTTACATAGTATTGACAACTTTGCCCCCAGACTAAAGATTTCAATCCACCATCATTGTGCAATCGCCTTCTTTAGCGACGCTGATTATGTACTCAGGAATCCAGCATTTATCCAGCCATGATATTCAAAATAGTGCGCAATATTCCAATTAATTCCAGGAGCACCATTTATTTATTTAAATACCTTTGTGTGACTATCCCACGCCAGTCAACCCGGACCTGTGTAACGCGAACCATGTGAGCAGTTCCGTGGGTTGGATTACAGCGTTTCCTCATGACTCCGAAGGGTATTGATTGCTCTGCTTGTCACTGCGTCCTGTATTGCGTTTAACAATACGATCTGACATTTCGCAATATTGTATAGTTTGCAATCACATTTGATTCCCCCACAAATCCCACGCTTCTTATAGATCTTATGAGGGTATTAGGAACTACGAGAGGCTTTTAGCCTTGCAAAGCCTACAACCAAAAAAAAACAGATCACACAAAAATGCTGATTATGAGGTACTGAATAAAAAATAATAAACACTAATCCTGCAAAATAGAGACTATCCCGCCTTCACATCCGCCACTGCAACTCCTGTAAGCTAGGATCAGCAGTGGCACGCATTTTCTGACACCGAGCGGTGAAGCTCGGCGAGTCTCAGGGAACACTAATCTGTCTTCGGCCCGAACAAAATTAATCAAATAGAAAGATAGGGAGGACTTGGAAATATTAATTATTGTTATGTTACTCATTCATAATAATAAGAGCATTATAAAGTATAATAAAACATGTAAACTGAATTACAAATCATTATGAATAAACTCATATCACCAAACTTTGTGACCTGACGGTTGAAACTAAGGGGTCATAGAAGGCCGGTGAAGCGATTTTGTACTGCAAGCCCCTTGTCTAAAGTGTTTTTATTTCAACCCGATCTTTATATTCAAGCATCTATAAGAGCATTAAATGATTGAGAAGAATCTAAATATATGTGGTAACAGTTAAAATAATATTTAACTAACACAACGATATTTATTATAAGAGAGACACAGTCGTATCAAATAGTAATATCCTTGAAAATCGAACGGTTGCAGTAAGTTATTCCAACTCGCCTGGAAGCGGTCTTGAATTACTAAATAACTAGCAAATGCATGTGGCAACACTCGTGGTTTTATGAAATAAGGGCTTGATATACGTATTTAAATCTATACTAATATTATAAAGCTGAAGAGTTTGTTTGTTTGAACGCGCTAATCTCAGGAACTACTGGACCGATGTTGAAAATTCTTTCAGTAATAGGAAGCTACATTACTCCTGAGTGCTATAGGCTACTTTTTATCCCGGAAAAACTTTTCCACGCGGGCGGAGCCGCGCGCAATTATTGATAAAGGTCGCAGGAACACGCTGGATGCAGGCCGCTTTTGACAGGTCCATCTGGAAATCTTTGGGGAGGCCTATGTTCAGCAGTGGACGTCATGTGGCTGATGATGATGATACGTATTTAAATATACGCACCGCGAGATTTTTGTGATGGCAGCATTGATCCGTGGTGATTTCGAAAGTAGAAGAGTAGTTTCTAAAATTTATAGGTGTATAATATTCCAGAAGCATATTATATTTATTTTCATACACTGTGTAGTCATTGTTTGCAATATTTATTTCTTTTACTACTGATTGAGTGCCTAGCATGTCGACATAATAAAATGAACCTGTGTATATAATGAGAAGCCATCAATCGATATACATTATCGTACTATTAGAAATGAAACGTGAGAACTATCCCATGTGTACTGAATAAATTATTAACAAAGGTGAAAATATGAAATCATGCACGTTGTCATGTTAATTGTTTTAAATTTATGTTTTTAAATAATTTTATTTTCGCGTGTTTTGTTCAATCAGTATCGTCGGCTCGATTCTATTGATTTGTTTTTGCGATTGTTGTTAAATAAATAAAAAAAAATAAAAAAGCCTTATATTTCTTGCTGCTACAGTTACAAAATTAAAAACTTTAAATACAATTTCAATAAAAATACAATAATCACAGGAATTTATCACTGTTATGTTAAAATCGTATTATCATTAATAGAAAATTATTGTTTATAAAATAAATCCCATACTGCCGTCATCCTAATTGTTGTTATTTATAATTAATGCTTAGGCTTATGAGATACTTACGACTCGTAATCCATACTAATATTATAAAGCTGAAGAGTTTGTTTGTTTGAACGCGCTAATCTCAGGAACTACTGGACCAATTTTGAAATTTTTTTCACTAATAGGAAGCTACATTACTCCTGAGTGCTATATGCTACTTTTTATCCCGGAAAACTTTCCACGCGGGCGGAGCCGCGCGCAATGCTAGTACCAATATAAAGCTACATTATCAGCAAGTAACAGGCTACTTTTTATCCTGGGAAAACTTTTTTACACTTGGACACGGTTTAATTGCTGTTCAAAGTAATATTTGAGGTTGCTATAAGCCGTGGGACATACATGTATGTAAGCATAATTATATTGTCAAGAGCGTTGACAAGGTTTTCCTATATATTGTTAGTAAATGCATAAAATACTTATCAACTAGCACGTTAAATGTCTATATTACCTCCACTTCGCCTATATTAAAAACTAGCGATAAACTAGTGGGAATTTGAACTGTCTAGACTTTAGACGGTGATCGAGAGTTTGATTCTCACTCCAGGATACGTACGTTTGATTTGTCAAAGATCGTGTACATAGTTCGTTACTTATCGTTCTCTTCAACTATTAAGGAAAACTTATGTCGTAAAACAAAATGGAAATCTCTTGAGTTCTTCAGACATATTTCATGTTGCGTAAAGGCCTTAATCCCTTGCTAATGGAGAAGGTACGGACCTTACGAAGAGCACGAAGGCACGGGCCCAGTAATAGAACATTATAACATAGGGCTGATAACCATACTGCAATTTTGGATAAAGATCCAGACAAACCACCTCAGTAAAGGATGCAATTACTAGATACTTCGATTATTAATCCCGACGTCCATATTTATCCCCACTTCCGATTCCCACGGGATCAGATTGCACTGCAATTATGCCAATCGACGTAGTCTCACCGTGTAAAACCATTTGCGTAATGGTGTCCGTGACAGACAATTTTCTTTACGAGTTTTCCTCTTAAGGTGTTGTGACTTGTGAACTAGCTGCCAACAAAAAAGTTTTGTTACGTATTTCTTTTATGGGGAAAATTTTGATTCATTTAGGGCCAGTTAAACTTTATCAGTAGCCGGTGAGGTCCTGATAAAGTTCCAGATAACTATGTAACATATAACGCTATCTAACGAATAAATCTGACTCATTACTACTTTTCTGACAGACATTTCTATTTGAGACCTATGAAATTAAAAATTATTTATATGGCGGATAAGCTCCAAAAAGGTTAATGGAGACTTTATCAGCATTTGGTGAAATCGGCCCGTCTCCTCAATTGTCATTTAGGACGTAACCACGTTGATTAACTTAGCTTCAAGGGCAATAGCGGCTCTAGGAGGTAAATAGTGCAATGCAAATCTTTGTCTAGTCTGTCATTTGTAGCCGAAATCAAACCGGTATCTCTCTTGTTCAATTTATCACGACTGATAGGCTAATCACAAAAAGAGCTTAACTTCTCGGTTTTAAAGAACCCCGATTAGTCCTAAGATATCCAGAACCAAGTTTACCCCACGTTCGAAGTCGTTATTCGAATTTGTATCTTAAACACCTTACTGAATTAGATCTATTCCAATACCAAAACAGAGAAGTTACTATTTTAATCAACTATTGCATGGAACTTGTCAGTCGCATGAATCCACTGGAAAGGTAAAGGAAACATCCATTTATTTTCGTCCAAAAACTTTATTAAGTGAGCAATCCATATGAGGTAAGTCATTGAACCACGGCAAATTCCGTCATTAGTAAATTGCTTAACCATTAGCTCTTCATGACGTTTATTAATGTAATCTCAAAAATATATACAATACAAGAGATTAATAATGATAATGTTGATTGACATATTTCGTACGAAGCCTCGGTTCAAGCCAAAATTAATTAAATTAAAAGCTTGGTTGACCGGGACTGTATTACTGCCTTCAATAACTATGATTGCAGTTATTACCCGACTGCGAAAGAAGGAGGGTTATGTTTTTCGAGTGTATGTATGTATGTATGTTTGTATATTTCTTTGGCACGCCCTACAGCCTAAACGGCTTGTCGTATTTTTATGTGCGTGGTATCAATAGATTCGTCATAGTCGTGAGAGTGACACTGGGTACATAAAAATAAAAAATAAACAAAATTAAGGATTTTTGGCGGCAAAAACTGCTCTCAAAAAAAAATGTTTTCAAAATACATCGAGTGTGGTATCAAAATAAAGATTTTTAACAGTGATTACGAAT
Organism: Sphinx pinastri; assembly: GCA_947568825.1. Lineage (NCBI taxonomy): Eukaryota > Metazoa > Arthropoda > Insecta > Lepidoptera > Sphingidae > Sphinx > Sphinx pinastri. The sequence goes on from OX387623.1 coordinate 3,347,436, forward strand.
ATATATATATATATATTTTATTATACTTATATGTTTAATTGAAGTTTGGAATAGGAAATGCTAATAAAGGTGCTTGAGAACTAAAAAGATGGAAATAAAAAAAAAATTAAGAAAAACAAAAAACCCGACAGCGTCAAATTAAATCGCGAATTAATCGCGCGAAATTAAAATCTTGTTTCTACCTTTTCAGTTCTTCAATGAATTTAATAAAGATGGCAGATATTGACGCAGTCGGGTTTTTTGTTTTTCTTAAATATATTTTTTATTTTGCTGTTGCATTTGTTTGTTATCGGTCTTTGAGATTGTCAGAAATCTCAACGCCATAGCACCCTTTCCCAGTCCCTGCTGCTTTCCTTAAAGTTCGACAACGCACTTACGATACTTTTATACTAGGTTAATGTGTTTTTTTTTTTATTTACTAAGCCACCAATAATTGTTTACACCAATACTTATTATCTACACATAAAAAACTAATACAATTATGTTGTTCGTGTTCCTGACGATGGTCATGGTCTAACACAACCAACCTACCTGATAGTACCAGGCTTCCTCGTTATAAAGTATGTTTCTAACATTCTCATTAAATTGACACCTCTTTACGATTAAAGACAAGCAAGAAAAAGCATCGAGTTGATTCATTCCTAATTATAATATCCTGTACAACTATCGAACACCACTTACTATTTGCACTGACCCAAAATGAGTTGGAGCCGTTTTAATTTACCATTACCATTATTTATTCAAAATCAACAAGTATGAAATCGGTTTCAAAGAAATCAATCCTGACACACCGTGAACGGTCCAACATTTCGTGCTCATTTTAAAATGAGATCGGTAATAATTTATTCAAGTGACGTAAGCCACGTTTTTACGGCACACTTCTAACCCGACCATAAAAAGTCGGGACAACCTTATGACAACCGGTATTAGATACCCGCGATATACGTCTACAAAATTAGATAGACCACAAAAAGTCTACGGTATCGTGCCCCGAAGTCACTCTTAATTTAGCCGAGTCATATTAACAAAAAAAACCTTATTAATATTGAAGGGCAGAGGCCCGTAGCCATCTTATGGCACGGTTAGTAAAAAATGATATTATCTCTATTGAGTCGCAAATAGAATATTTTAGAACGATGACCGAGTACAAAGAGCATTTTGTTTAGGTCTGAAATTAAAAATATTTATAATAAAGAGGACGGGTGAGTAAAAAAAATTATGTGTTTGGTTTTTTAGATAAATAAAGCTATAAAGGTAACTCATGTTTAGAATGAAAAAGTTTGAATAATAAATTTCCGAGTTCAATTTCATCTAAAAAGGCGACGTCTCGATGAGATGGCGCAAGTAATACAAACCTGAAAATATAGCATGCAAGTTAGTCACGTTACTGTATTAAAAAAAAAAGTAACCAGCGGTTACGGAGGTAGGAGAAATGTTACATTTTAGCTGCACTTTCTACGCGTGGACGTAAGTTCCCGATTTTTTATATTTCTGCAACATGCTTATAAGAAACTAAGAATAGACTGGCAAATAAGCAAAGGGGTTATCTGATGTAAAGTGATCTCCATACCCCAAACATACAATATCAAAAGAATCATGGATGCACAGTCAATTTTGAAAGAAAGGAATAAAGATTAGCATTGGTTTTTGAGCGTTGTTTATGTTAGTCTTTGTAGTCGTATCTACATGATGCTAATTTAAACTCCACCCTCAAGGGCCAAGGCTATCTAAATAGGTACTTAAGTAAGAGAGGATACTTTACAACCTATTTGTTAGAATATACGTTTAGTTCATTCGCGCCAGATTTGATTGGTCCTTATCTGAAATTGCTTTCTTGATCTTAATACCGGAGACTTGTATAATTGGGCTGGTAACGGTAGAACAAACAATACCGTATCTACTGAGAATTGTCACTAGATTTTATTTACAGATCTGGGAATATTTACAAAATAAATTATATGATTCTTAAATTCTTTATAGATTACGGTTAGTTTTTGAGAAGCTTGCATTTGAGTTTTTATATCTGTTAAATTCTAGTATTATTATTTATTTCACAGATCCGTCTGGAAATCTTTAGAGGCGGCTTTTTTTAGCAGTTTACTTTATTTTGCTAATGATGATGATTTTTAGTTTTAACTCGAAACTGTTAATGATCGCTTTTTGTTTATTTGCTAGTATTCAGATCTGATAATCATAAATTAACAAAACTTATTTTCAATGTCACTCTTTAATTAGCAATAAAGTTATGACTTTACTCTATTGTTATTTATTACTCTACGAAATAAACATAATACCCACCTGGTACCTTAATAAATTCATAAATAGATACCATAACATTTTTATTACTCTCAGATTGTGTCCGACGTAAAATCATGCAAAATATCCAACGCAACGTTTATCTAGCGAGCTTCGATCGTAAAATCTTCTGCGTCTTCAGATTTATTGCGTAGTACAATATCACAATAAACGCTTAATTGAGAATGTTCATTTAAATTATGGAATACAATAATTACTTCGTTTAATACTAGATTTAATTATAAAGCGGCACGAAGTTTGGAATTCTAGATACGTTTTTTATTTCTTCAGATATTAATGTATTTATTTTTGCATTTTATACACAAATGTATATCAGCGGACTTAATGCGAAAGGCATTGGCATGACATGAAGATATCTAAACTTATTGATCCAAGTATAACTGTATACTTCGTTTATTCTTGCATGTTTAATACACTTATATGACACCATCATAATATTATTAACTATTATAAAGTATAGCTATCATTTTTTCAAATTGCGCCTGATTTACTTATTATTCTAAAATTATTTCTTAAATTCAACCTCAACGTAACCAGTAACTGCGTAATTTTGTCAAGAGCAACGGGTTCAAAGAATAACCGCCTTTATTGCGTATCACAAAAGTTTAAATTCCTTTCAATCATGTCACTATTCAGATACATATCAGCGCAAATGGTTACTTTAATCGACTTTTTGTTTTTAAAAGCCATTGTTCTAAGATCACAATTGTCAGAGATAGAAATTGTGATAATACGCTCATTATTATTTCGTTCCGGGTTTATGAAAAACATTTTTAAAACGTTCATTGTTATTAAATCTTTTAGTGACATGTTGGTAATAATCCTCAACCTCAACCGTCATAATTAATGGAATTGTCTTATCTAGAGTTCTTGATTATTGATGTGACTGCGATTGTTTGATTTCTAAACATAATTCTAAAAGATGATATATTATTTTCGTAACCAGAAGCATGAGTTGCTTCTATTTCAGCTATTTTTGTTTAATCTAACTCAGGTCTTTGTATGTCATCCCATATTTATATTGCTGAAGGGATTTGAAATCTCTCATCAACATTTTCATTCATTCCATTAATGTTTCTTACGTGTAGTGGCGATTTAGCACCATGAATAAACAGTTTATTACAATCTCTTTATATAAATATAGTAGTTTTACACAACATAATATTATATCAACCATCTGATACAAAAATAATGATTACCTGCATCAGAATTGGCTTCAACCTTAATATTTTTTCATAATTGCTTCAATTCAGCAACATTAAGAATAAATTGCTCATTAAACCCACCGTATTTAAATAAGTAGATTTATAGTGCAGGAACTCCAAAACTGCAATTAGTAAATCCAATTCCATAACCATTACCACATGGTCGTTTATGCGCTATAACTTTATGATTACATATTACCACTTCCTATAATGGCACCGTAATTTATGTTATACACAAAATACAATTCGGTTTATTTTACCTGTCTGTGTCATATAATTAATTATGTAACAAGCTATGGAAAATAAAACCATCAAAACAATAAAATAGAAATTTACTATGTACAAAGCAATTCTAACAAATTGAGTTCAAGTGTGCCATCGACTCGGTTTGCTTAATTGAAAAAATTAAACATAAAATGGATTGTGCTTATTTGATGAAAAACACTTATAAAACAAATTGTCAATTTCGTTACCAATTCAAACTCATCTAGGTCCAAGCAGTGGTCAAATTAGACTCTATAAGGTAATCGACTCCGTCGGTAACAAGCTCTAATACGAAGAAAGTATGTCAAGTCTGTGTCATCTTCGAAACTGTGGCGTTAAACGTTTATGTTATGATCTTCAATCACGTTTCTTATGTCAGTCACGCGAAAAGTTTTGAACGAAAGTTGTAAATTCACTTTCATATCGCCTTCCAGTGTTCATCTTTTGTACTTTGCTGTCGTGATTTATCTCATTTCACTTTTTGTTTGATTCATTTTAATTACTAGTAACGAATCCATTTCGATACATTTGGACGCGTTAGCATGTGCAATGTGCATTTTCAAAAGTGAAATTCTAATTTCATTTAGTACTCAATTTGGTACGATGTTAATTCAATTATGAACCCACACCCACTAATCCAAATCCCACTCACACTACAACTTACCTGCTTCGAAGTAACCAGAAACAAGTTTATGATGTTAGCCGTAACTTCAAAGGACTTTTGGCCGGTGTACTTGTAACAGCCAGATCGCAATTATTGCTGAACACAAAACATTTGTCATAACGAAAATTAAACCGCCTCCATTTACAATCCGCCTCCACATGACTATAATCTATACTATATCTATACTTAGATTATAAAGCTGAAGAGTTTGTTTGTTTGGTTGAACGCGCTAATCTCTGGAATTACTGAACTGAATAAAAAAAATATTTCACCAATAGGTAGCTACATTACTCCTAAGTGGTATAGACTACTTTTTATCCCGGAAAACTTTATCACGCGGGTGGAGCCGAGAGCATCACCTAGTAATTAATATTACCCCTGCATTATTATATATATACTGTCTTACATCTAGGCGGACCTCTAGTAATTTTATTTTTTTATTTTAATAAATAAAGGAAAACAAACAGTAGCATACATTGGTACATCATACTTAATCTAAATTTACATAATTAATAAAACATGCCACCCACAACATTTTCCACAGATTACATTAGAAATTATAGTTGTTGTGAGCATGTGAGTTATATTTAAGTACTTAAATGTTATATAGAAAGTTAAGGAAGATAAAGACAATACAATGAAAGGCTTTTGGCCTAAGTCCATCATTCTGGCCTAGTGCGGGTTGCCAACTTTATATACCTTCTAAATTCTTACGGAGAATTCTCAAGTATGTAGGTATGTTTCTTCAAGCTTTCTTTACAAAAGTTTTCTTCACCGTCAAGCTAACAACCCTTAATTACATGTACTCGATACAATTTAGCCTAAATAAATTTGATATAGTTTCATTAACTATGTAATACTGATACAAATTAACTTGCCGAACAGTGTGGGCAGCGTACTTAACCGTTAATTAAGAGGTGGTATTTTGGTACGCTTCCTATAACACATGCAACACCGGTCCTCCCACGCTCCGGGCCACGACAAACGCGGCTTACTGTTCTATTGGGAATTAGTTTGACAATGTGCTTTGGTATTGGATTTGTTATTTGGTATTCAGCAAGTCTTGTATGTTAATAATGAATGTAGATAATATCTTTAGTATATACTGTTGTTAGTACCCAAATTCTATTTACGTGGAGTTTGATTATGTCCGTATTACATACTCCATGTCAATTGTATTATAATATATTTTGTGGGCATTGTTTCTATATGCACATTAAATTCTACAATCTCTGACGATAAGTTTATTGTGGTACAAAATTAATCAGCTTTATTTTTTATTATTATGTATTTTTTGTTAATACTAAAACAACTGGAAAGAATCTGAAGAAGCGACCTTTATTTCCACCGTCATTAACTACAAATTGCTATAGAATCAAAACACGTAGCTGGATGTTTAAATGTCCATTCCACTAAACTGCTGTTTTATGGCTTCCGTTTATAGAGTGGCTTTATAATACCAGCCTAAATATGGGTCAGGTAATGATGTGAGCTATAAATATATCACTTTTAATGAACTAATATTTGTCAATATTTTAAAATGCAAAATATTTTAAATATGCTCCTCAAATGATGTTTAGGCGTGAATTAACATAATGTTGTTTTTTTATTGTATAACCAAGGACAAGATAATATTTCTATTTGTATTTTTAACCTTTAAAATGCATTGTTATTTAATATCACAATGACTGGACTTAAGGTAGAGAGAGTCATCTGACTCTAAAGGGTGACAAAAGTTGTTGATAAGGAAATATACTATCAAGAAATGTCGCCTGACTGAAGAAAAATATTACTGTCTTTTCATGATGGTTGAAAATGATAATTGGTAGCCGCCTAGATAGCAATTGCTCATTTTATATACCAACCTACCAACATCATCAGATCAACTTTCTTAGACGTAAAGCATCATCTAGCCTCAACTCATTTCAAAAACATTGATACACAACCTGTGTGGTTTCGTATATCCGCTAGAAATATTTAACGAACACACAAACGAGCCCAGCTAATGAGAATATACCATAACCGGTACATAATGTATGTACAATGTGTATGCAGGCGGCCTTATTGAGAAATCCTGCGATGATTTGAATAAAGCTGACGCGACCGAACAAGAACGAGCGGATTTTGCATAGTGTATGCAAATTGAGTCAAATAGTCATACTGAACGGAGCTTAGTTGGAAGTCATGATAAACTTTGTGAAGGACAGGGTAATATGACAAACTATTCGAACTAGTGTGTCAATTGGAGTATGCAATTTATTATTGAATGCCGAAATAGTTAGCATCAAAATTTCTCATAAATAGCAACGCAACACAAACTTTGTAAAGCACTGCGTTCATCAAACAGTCCTTTCAAACTCAAACTAAAAATTGTATTTATCCAAAAAAAGTCTTCATGTATTTACCACCGTTTCGGAACGTATTATCGCTGTGAAGAAGAAGCGGCGCAAAAAGCTCCCTCAGCAACATGATCTGTCTTTATTGAAAAATTGCGATGGTACCTACCCTGCTAGTCACTCGCGTACGAGAGGCTTATTTACAGTATGTGGTGTTCAAAATTTCTTATTTTCGCTTTCCTATAGCAATGACAGATCTTTCACCGAGTCAATCAGGCAATATCCAATGTCCTCTCACCAGTTGCGTGAAACTATAAATGTATTGACAGGTCTGAATATCGACTATCACTCACGCAGAAAGCGCAGCAAGCGAATCGGCTAACGGATACGTAACCCGATACCGAAGCCACGTACTGCTACCGTGGTACGAAAAAACACGAAGACGTGTTGAGAGATTCTTTTATGTTAACTGTGGGAGGTAATGTCAAGTTATTGCTGTTTTGTAGTCAGTTTGAAAATCACGAATAATGATTTGAAGGCTTATAAAAGCAGGCTGAGACTTATCAAGAGATTCACTATAGGAGACAATGGGAAGTTATCGCTCCAGTTTGTAATCACCTTGCGAACAGTTCGAAATTATTTTAAGGGTTATGGGAAGCGTAGGAGTTCAGGTAACTTCAAATCGGATTAGAAGATGTATGACATTATACTAGCGGCATTGTGTTGAACTTTGATATTTGAATAACATATACGGATAAAAAAAGGCGTGAGTGTGTGTGTTTGTGTGTAAACTCATAATTCTTCAACTCTTTACAGGTAAAGTAACTTAAATTGTAATATAATCAAGTACAAATACCCCGTTCTAACAAACCAAGTTTAATTGTACCTTGGCTACAGTACTTTGACCTCTGATTGACTCGTCACGAACCGATCTATGTACGAATTCACCGGCCAACGGACTTTGGGACGCTTTTTGTCTGCGCGTACTGGCGACAACAAAAATGTTTAGCATTGCTTATTTTTTTGTTCTCATAACTTGATTTCACAATGACAAATGCAGAAGTATATATGTAAGTAGGATTATACTACAACAGGATTTAATTTCTTTTAAGCCATATTGTAGCTTATCTTTTAGAGAATAGAAGGGCTACCTGACGGCTTAGCCGAAGTAGTATTGTTGTACCGCGTTCCCAACTTAGTTGAATTTTCGGATGTTAAACAATCCACCATCTTCAACATCCCGATCCTAACTATTCTTATTATGATTCAGCTCGGCGAAATCCTCTGACTTTGTGAGTGCACATCGGCGGTGGGAATTGCGTATCATCAGATTATCCACTTTTTGTTGCCGACTCGTCCCATGCAAAAACGTTAATCAGGAAAAAAGTTAGGGTTTTTTTTTGCTTTGTACATGGTGAATCACGACCTTGTCAGTTGAAGACATTGCCACAAAACTTGGGAAGGTTAAAACGTTACAGTGCGTTATACGTACTTATAAGTTGATATTTGTTTAAATTATAATCGGTGACCTTGAAAACTTGACTTTAATAATAACCGACTAAATGCCAACATTTCATAAAAAGTTCACTTACGGCAATAATTAACTTTAATTAAGCAATAATGGGTAATTTAAACCTGATTAAACATACTAGGAAATGAAAAATAATATTACGTACATAAATCTTCCGCCACGTAACGCGTAGACAAATTAATCGCTCCTTACACCGTGAAAAATTAAATAGCTAACAAATAATTTTACACTTGACTGTACCTAGAACAGGCGCTACCGGTCTATTGTTGATGTAATAATTTTAACGCTTGGAAAAGGTTTTTTCCGACAGTTGCTGTGGCACTAACGAACCCTTACATTCGTGCAATCTACGAGCATAGAAAAAGAAAAAATACTGAGGATTGTTGGCACGTGATAGTTTTGCTGAATATTGATTATCTGATTGCGAAATTCTAGTTGACTGTTGAACTATGTCTTCGGTAATTGAAAAACTTCTTGAAGTTAGAACGATTTCTGAGATGATTTCTAGAATCAAATCCAAGAATGACAACGCAGATAATATCATTTTAGATCACTTCAATACTGTAGATTATATTATTTCAAAACGTCACCATTTATTATTATTTCAATCGGCGATCGGAGATCCTAGCTTCGTTTCTCAGGTTATAAAATTTTTCTTACACGATTTCCCGTCATGAAAAAACTAAACCATTGAAAAAGACCTTCGCGCCGATTCCACAGATTTCGATGCCTGGTAGACAGTATAGTTTTTTATAAATCATAGAACTTATTTTACTACATGCTATATTAATTAAAGGTCTTTAATATTAATGAAACTAACCGAGTACCTTTCACACGTTCGTACAATGAGAAGTAGTTACGGTCACATGGAATGTGTAATCGGTTAAACGGTAGAAAGCACTTTGTATAACAAGCACCGATTTATCAGTTGTAAATGCATTGTGCAAAGAAGTACACGAAGTTGGTAATATGCACGGAGTTTGTGCCAGTGTTTGCCTGGATTTGGATGCTCTTTAAGTAGGTTCTACTAATTGGGACATAAATGGGGATTAATTTGTTCAACAATAGGACCAAATTACAAAGGGCAAGATTGGGACTTAGTCAAGTTCATCAATTTAGTCGATATTGCGCCGATGTGGAAAAAACTGGTAATGCTAAAATTTGTTATGGAGTAAAAGATCTACGATAAAAACACACTCGTGTAATTAACCACGTTTCAAAAAATAACACAATCGAGTAAACGCCATTAAAAATATCAATCAAAGCGGATAAATAAATAAAACATTACGAAATAATATTGGTCTAGTCAACACGGAACTATAAGTCATTGTTCTCAGAAATAACAGATGGTTGTTGATCGCAGTTATAGTTTTTGTTTCATATTAGTTTCGTAAATTATTTCTACCGATGATTCATTTTACGCCATTTACTTTTTGATAAACCGCTGTTGATAAAAGAGACCGTGGGTAATCGGTCTAGAACCTGAAATTTTAATTCGTTGTACATGAATAGCTTAAATTATTAATTTATATTTCAGATTTGCTGTAATTTCTTGTAATTTTTTTTCTTCAGATTTCTATTTTACTAGTAATATCAAATAAGTTGTTCCAAAAAATTCATCGTCAATCAATCTTAATGTCTGACAAAGATGGTTAGCACCATGTTGTGATTTACTCATAGCGGCTCATCATCTTTACCCGCTTTACCGATATTTTTAAAGAAGGAACTCGGAAGATCTAGTTCCTACATCTGATTTGGTACCTCTCTATAAACATTCCTGTAGAATTTGTTGGGTCAAATGATGATGTAGCTTGTGATATGCCATACCTGGCAACGATTATAATAACTTCATTTATCTTTTTGTCAAGGAAAGCCTATTGTTCCTTTTTTTAAACCTTTTCTAGTAAGTTCCGACGTCGATCGAGCTATTTACTTCCATTTACTTGTTTCCAATTGCATAAGAATGTGCTAATACCATTGTATCGTAACAGTCCGGGAGCGAGGTTAAGACCTTTCCCACGTTTTGCGGTCGCAATGACCCGCACTTGTCATGCGAATTGAATTAGATAATTTTAAACCTTGAATATTCGTGATTAGTTCTATTGATGAGGTGTTCTCATTATCTTTGAGACACGTTAAGTTTTTATTACAGCGTTGCGGGGAGCCTGATATGAATTTGTACAAAGATTTAATACAATGCAAATCTTGATTATGTTTCTGTCTAATCGATACCTTTGATGTGGTGTAATTAAAAATAAAACTGGTGAAGTATGAATCGCATTTGAAAACCAAAAGTTCCGTACAACCATCCACTCATATTTAGGCGTGTTTATTACCTTTCGATTTAATGTAGAATTTAATCAATCCAAGTTTGAAGTATTAACGATGTAGTTAAAAGGGCAAAATTAAATAAACACATGTTAGATAGTGTTTGAAGTCTGCCAACCCGCACTAGGCCAGCGTGGTGGACCATTGCTTCCCTTGACGATTCAAAAGTTAATGCCTGTGTCGGACGGAAAGACAAACATTCTTTGACTAGGGGCCTAAAATGTATGTCAACTTTAATATTATAGTCATGGTGAATGCTTATTATTCTTTCTGCAACCAATCATCATCTTCCTGAATAGGGGTAATGAGTTATGTTGGGCAGTTTAAAGCGTACCTATTTGTGTGAAAAACTTACTGTTTTTAATATGGTCAATGGTCATCGTACGAAGACAACACATACACAGCCCACAAAAAGTATTAATGAATTACTCAAATTTACACCATTTATTAGTATTTGCAGTTAGCACACTTTTAAAGGTAAGAAAAACTCTGCCAGTACGCCTACACTTAATTTGGAACAAAGCCATATAAAAAATGGCGTTAATAAATTACTAGTCATAGATATGACGGCTACTCCATATTTATTCATACACAAAAATGATCTAGAGACATTTGGCGATATACGGCCTGAACAGGCTGAGTGTTGATAAAAAAAATCCATTGTCTAAATTTCTTACTACCTATTGTTGCTAAAAAAACCACGCATACTGACGCTTTTTATCCCCGGAGGGGTAGACAGAGGCGCAACTGGTGCACCCACTTTTCGCCGTGCGTATTCCATCCCATGATGTGATAGGGGGCGAGCCTATCGCCATATCGGGCACAAATTCCAGACTCCGAGCTGATACTGTGTAGAAAAATCCAACCCGACCCGGGGATCGAACCCGAGACCTCAGCATTGCAGTCGTACCTTAATACAACTACGCCACCGAGGCTACTAAAAAAAACATAATGTATTCGCCAGCTATGGAAAGTATACCGTGTTTTAGGCGCGATATGTTTTTCACTAAGATGTTGCCTCCGTCTCTTAAAGAATTAACGACCTCTGTCTAAATTAATTAAATTGATCTTTATCTAACTGCTGTCTGATCTCCAATAATTGATTTAAGTATAACTTCCTTCGAAATTTGAGCCTAAATATGTCAAAAGAAAACACTTCAGTCTTGTAAGATCGAACGAACACAATTAACCACTCTTATTCCAGAATTTAACGCTAACTTAACTCCCAATATAAAACCCATTGCACTTCGGTATTTTTCCAATTCCACACAATAAAATCGAAAGTAACCCAGACAGTACTTAATTCATTTATCTAACGACACAATGCCCTTTGTGCCTTGACCTGGTCGTCTCCGGGCCTTTAGTACCCCACTCCAGTGTTCTCGGGTTGTCTATTGTTACCGTATTGTACTGCCCAAAATTATGTCCATCCCGTTTAGCTTGATTGGCTTCGTTACATTTCTATTCATCGTTTCTAACTTCTGGTTCAGTCTTGTATTCTCACATTATACTTACTTATAATTTAAAACTTACGTGTAGTAGACATTTCAATGTGTCGTGATCCTCGCCGGTCCGTTCTTTCTAATCCAAAGGTCAAAGTCTGAATACTTCCTCAGAGACAGATTGACGGAGAGCTTTATATTAATTTAAAGTTATAAAACGTAATTAAAAGTCACTAAACTACTCTACCAGTCTCAGCAATTACTGGTTGGTGAAGTAACGAAACATCAGATTTATCTCATTTCGAGCCGAGGACCTTAACTTTGAAACTATATTGTTTACCGGCACATTGACGGGTCGTTAAACTACACTAATAAACTCTCATCGGGAACTCTGGCGGCGCGGCATGAGAGAGTTTCACGGAAATTGCTCAAAACAGACAGTTACTTCATTAACAATACTAAGTTCGCGGCGGTGCGATAATTTGATGACATAATGTTACCATAAAATGCTCCGTAAACAAATAAAGCTTTCATTTTATTACAATCTAAATATTCGTGTCGTAAGTTTATGGCGTCTGTGACGAAAGAGCCCTTCCCTTATGTTGTAAGGCAGGGATTGTGAACCGTTTTAGTAAGCATTTTTGTGAAGAAAAAAAAATCAACAGTATTTAAATATATACATCGTCAGAATTGTTATATTTCAACATGCAAAATGTTAGTTAAAGTTTCGTACGTGTATTGAAATGGAAGTTAGCATCTGCGACACCGAAATATATTTCAACATTTTTGTGAAATATTTTTTCCTGTAACATTTATAGCTCGCCTGCGATTGGCTCAGCATCACTGACGTAGGCACAGAATAAAAGTCTCTCGATATTAAATATTTTCCAGTCTGCGCATTCATCAATTTGTTTGACATCTCTGCTTTTTATTTTATTATCCCATAGTCAGGAACGGAGTATTTTACGACCTGCCGGAATTACATTCAAATAAACCCGGTGTAAAGTTTGTTCAATAAGATTTTAGCGACATTTCATTGTGAGACCATAAATTCAAGTGTTTTGTCATAAAAAATCTTTGTTGTGTTTCTTTATAGTACGTTTTGAAATAACGTAGAATATGATATTAGAGCTACAACATTAATTTTGAAGTCTAAATATTACTAAAATTGTGATTTTACACTTCAAGTTTTCATATAAAAGACAGCTCCTAGTACATTTAATGTTATAATAGAACACAATAGTCGCGGAAACAATGTAATATTTCTTAATACGAACTACAACGTTAGATGTCTTGCGTCTGACATAGATGACATAATATTTGAAGTTATCTGCGCCGACTGCGGAGAATGCGATCTTTTGATAAATTCCGGACGTCGACTTTAAAAGCCTTTATTTTTGAAGATTTACAGCACTGGAGTCGCGACAATGTAATATAGGTTAATTTCGTGTCATTTTGGTACGTTAGCGCCATTAATTATAAAATTCTAGATTCAAATTCCTGGTCACTCAACATGAGCCATTTTGTATCAAAATTTTGAATATTAACAAAATTGTCACAGATTTTAAATTCTTATAATGCAACTTATAAAAGCTACAATCTTCTTCAAACCTCAATGTTGCTTGGCAGTAGAAATAGACCGTGTGTACCACACGGATTTTCGCATACAAAAAACTTTTTAACAAGAAATAGCACCGACTTCAAAAACCACTATAATGTAATAAATAACTTGTACTTACTTTGCTTATGGGTTATAAGAAAATTTAAATAATACCAATATTATATACACTGCCATTTGTGTAATTATATTTATGAACAATGAATAAATCTTTGCAGTCGGTGCCTGATTTTTTTTACTAATTTGGCACTCAACTAGTATTTTTTATTTCATTATTTTGTTAAATAAGTATCTAGTTCATATTACAATTTTATTTGTGTAGGTATTATAAGGATATTTTTATATATTATATATATACTTTATTTGCGTAGGCAGCTCTCGTATGACGCCGTGCGTTGGTTTACACTTGTACGATTTTTTATTTATGACCGGCACCGACTCCAAACATTTATTCATTGTTAATATATTTAAAGAATAAAGCTGAATGATTCCAGTGCTGATCATAGGATCAGCACTGGAATCATTCAGCTTTATTTCTTCTGTGCAGCTGATAAAGATGATAATGATGGAGAAAAAGAACTTCAGTACGCACTCACCAAAAACATTGCACCAGCCCCTTTGAAAAATACTAAAAGCTTTCATTTTTATTTCAGAAAATAATCCCGGAAGGAAAATTTAATTATTATGTAACACGGAATTTTACAGAAAAGGTGTTAGGAAAACTCATGGTTTGTATCTGTATAACCCAAGTCCAAAGAATATAATATATACTACGAAAACCCGTCATTCTAGGAATACTATTTGAATTTGTATTGAAAAATAAAAAATATTTTTTGTTAGAAGTGTTTTATTTATTCTTACCGCATACCGCAATAATGAGCGGAGTGGTCATAATAGGCTGAGAATGGTCTTATGACTCTGAACGTAAACTTATAGGATCGTCGGGCTAGTGTCACACAGGACAACAGCTCAGGTATGTATTATAATCATCAAAAGACCATAATTTGGGTAGAACTGGGTAGCCTGATGCTCACTGTTGAGTTGTTAATCTAATTTCTAGAACATCATACGCAGTCTAATTTAACTAGATTAGACTGCAAACCAAAGTCAAAAGGTATAGATTCTAGTAGATCCTGAAATCAGGTGGAAATCTGAATGATCCATTATGTAGCAATGATGAATGATTTATTAAATCAGGAGTTAAACATTCCTTTCCTATAGTAGAATCACAAACTTGCATGTCACACACATATTACACGAATATACGTACCTATTAAAAGAATTCTGCAAGTCATCATAATATATTCGTTCTCAAGACTAAACAGCTTATATTTATCATATTTTGAGGTCCATTAGAAGTCTTTAGATAGATATTATAGTAAGATACTAACCACAGTCTATCGAATCTGTCGAGAAGCGCCTACACATTTTTTGATAGCAATATGACAAATCTACGTTTTTTGCTATTTATTACTTTTTTTATAAATAAATGGTTTTATATACCTATTTATCACTTACCATCTAGTGGAAGTCCCTATTATTCGTATAAAGGGTCACCATGCATATGTATTATCTTTTATTATGCTTTTATTCAATAAAAAAATAGCTCAAATTTATGCGTTGCTAATAAAATTTCGTAAGGGCACTTTTAAGTCGTCGAATGAAATTACTCATATGATTCAGGTCTACTCAGTCTGTTCCATAAAATGATGAACCCTATACCAAGATATATTGAAATGCGACCACAGGAATCAAGGAAATACGCTCCCAATTTTCAGAGAAATCAGTGTACATACATAAAAAAAATACAAACACACGAATTGATAACCTCCTCCTTTTGGAAGTCGGTTAAAAAACTTAGTGTTAATCAAACAAACTAATCAATCGTGGATTGGTAACGTACGTAGGCTTGCTGTGAGCCGATAGCCTTTGATGTTAAATTCAGCTGTAGCATGTATTGCATCGTGAATAAACAAGATCGAGCTCTGCAGCCGCTGAAGGATTACTTGCAGACGTGCTGCAATGTGAACTGCATACAAATCAGTAGGTGGCATAGAAACGATCTATATTCTATAATATAAGAGTATATAAATCCCAAAAACAGATGATTGCTTTGAAAAAAAACATACTTTTTAATTCGTAACATAAAATTGACTAAAGTGGGCTTAAAATGTTAGTGGCCAATAAAACGAATATTCTACTGCTATTCCTACTGTAGTGAGCACTATCCATATTAATGCGCTTTATAAAAAATCTTCGCGTGTGAGATTTAATTAGTGATTGATTACACTGTAGCCCGATTAACTGTTAGCGATGAAATCGGATTAAACGGTTGTTTCTAATTTATATTTTAGTTATGTCTTACAAGTTGGCACGTAAATAGTACGTACTTTTTTCAAACAGAAGGCCATTGGATTTTATCGATGCATTTTAAAATGCTTCTGTGAGAAAAATGTTTTTAAATTACAGAATAACTACAGAACAATTTACTTGACCGTTCTTATAAAAATTGTATCAATCAGTCGAGGCTTTATCTTATATTTAAGTTAATTACAATATCCGCCCAATAAAACTACTAACATATATTTTTGCATGTTGAATATGTATTAAACATGTTAGACTTGATTGAAAGGAAATGCATTATTTTGTGTTTAATTTAATTACTAATTTATAATACTTAATTTTTTTGTGTACAGCAATTAACATTTAGAAATCGTGTTTGTGCTACCAAGTACCAACCATATTTCATATTATCGATTATGATAAGTATGTACAGTGTAGTTTAAAAGAACTTGTAAGTTGTAACAGCTCTTAGGCGGGTCGTATTTAATTCTTAAAACATGTAGGTACTTATGGAAGGTGTGTATATAAAGTTTTAACTAAATAAATAGTGAGGGGTTGTGGCGAAGGCGATATCTACGCGTAAATTGCCAGCGCAGCGAAAAAAAAATTGGGGCAGCAATATCTTAGTCCACATGTCTCAACTTCCCTACTCCCCATTTCTCATTAAATTACCATTAATGCCTCTCACAACCCCCTCCAAACTCTTTTATATTCTAATCGGTCAAACTCAAAAATTGCGCAACAGCATCCATTAAAAACTTAGCGCTGTACAAGCGGCGCTAATAAGTTGTCTAAACCAACAGCCAGCCGGCCGAGTGTGTGGCTGTCTAAATGTTTACACTGGTCTGCAGCCCGAGAGCGTTGGAGCGGTAAACACTCGCCCACTTCTGTATTTACACTCTACCGATATGAGTTCATACGAACTTATAAAAGTGGTATTGGTTTTGAGTTGAGATAAAAAATGCAGAATATTGCCAGCGTAAATGGTCGATAGTCGATACAATTAATGCCTCGGATTTAAAGCTGATGTGGTCCACAGCTATTTATGTAATTGTTATGGTTTATAAGAGCAATAGTTTCAAATAAAATACAGTTTCAGAGTAAATGGCTTCTTTTATTATTTTTCATACATCAAATTGACGTTCCATTCCCACACGAAAACGATCAACGGCAAACGAGCATGTGGGTCACCTTTACAAGTAACTGGTAGACGTAATTTTATTACTCTGCCAATAGACTAAAACCAAAAACAAATACAAAAATGATCTCGCACCTCGACTTAAAAACGCAAAGCTTGCAACGGAACAACCAGTTACCCAAATGTTTACTTGTAAGAGCATTAAACTCAGCACAAATAGAATCCGACTGGTTTTGCTATTTCATAACCGTTTTTCTAATTTTAGTTTATCACGGATATTATCACGTGTGTTTAGGTTCACCTGCTCCAATCTTATCGAGATATCACGTATTACTATCGAATTATATCTCGTTGATCTAACGCACAGATCTTTATTAGGTCACTATGCCGTTCGAAGGTTACAATTTGTTGAATGAGATGGAATGCCTTAATAATATCGATCAGCTTGATCGATACTTTAGAAATGAATTAGAGTGAAGTCGGTTTCCATGGTGTGGTGTTTAATTCAGGGTTGTCGTCGAAATGTATCCCCTTCCTAAATGGAAGAGACTCATAATATAATATAGTGGGATAATAAATTATTATTCTTCACCTTTTGGAAGGCCACTGCTAAACATAGGTGTTTTCTAAAGATTTCCAGACCAACCTTTTAGAAGCGGCCTGAATCCAGCAGGTTCCTGTAACCTTCGCGGGGTCGTCAGTCCACCTTGTAGGAGGACGACCAACGTTGCATTTACCGATACGTGGTCTCCACTCGAGAACTCTGCCCCATCTGCCGTCAGTTCTACGCGTTATGAGCCCTGTCCGCTGCCACTTTAGCTTGTTAAGCTGTTGGGCTATGTCGGTGACTTTCGTTCTTCTCCAGGTAATAAGAGATCAAATCGAAATATACCCAAATATAATAACATTATCTTCCGATATTGGTTTCTTTCATAGTGCAACAAGGTCTCTATTGTACATTATCTCACCAATAAAGATATAAGCTATTGAACAACCATTAACGAGTGCTTAAACACCACTTAAACAGTCACGTTTCTAATAGTGTCATCAGGGTGAACCACTTATCTTCATAAGTATGACGCGTTTGTTTACGTTTTGTGTTCTATTAGTATCATATAGTG
Source organism: Sphinx pinastri (assembly GCA_947568825.1). Taxonomy (NCBI): domain Eukaryota; kingdom Metazoa; phylum Arthropoda; class Insecta; order Lepidoptera; family Sphingidae; genus Sphinx; species Sphinx pinastri. Next base: position 3,365,742 of record OX387623.1, read on the forward strand.
ACGAGCTTGGAGATATTAAGAATCATAATAAACGGAGTCCACTCGATTAATGATACTATCCCATTGAAAACCCGCTTTGTGATATGAAAGAGCGCTCAATGATATAATTAAAACAAAATCATACATAACGCCTTTTTCCCCGAACGAGCAGAGGGTCAACTAGGTCACCGACTTTTCACCAAGTTTGTTCCATCCCATGACGTGATAGGCGGCGAGCATATCATATATTGCCATATCAGGCACAAATTACAGGCTCCCGGACAACATATGATAACTACTTAATCAAAGATCTAAAATCATCATAATTTCTACCATCAACCTTTATCTGTCCTAGAAGATCCACCACCTTATTCCTATCTTATTAAGGCCGGCAATGTACAGTTTCTCTGAGGTGGATGCTCATGGGCGATGATGTTCACTGATCGTGAGAAGGGTAGCATTAATTGCTACCCTTCTCAAATTTTGCCGGTCTGCTATTAAAAGCCATTATCTAATAACTTTTATTCGTTGCCATACCTCCTAAAAGCGGCGACGTGTTAGGTTTTAAAATAATTTCTCTAAATCAATGCATTGCTTTTAAAATAGGGCAATGCCTGTCAATGTGAAAATGACAGCTGATAAATAATAATTAAATATAGCAACAACTTTATCTATAAACATTTTGGATCATTGATAACATTATCAGTAATTTGATTATTCTCAAATTTGACGTAAGGACGAAGATAAGTAATGACTTATCTTAACTAATGAATTAAAATCTGATAAATAACATTAATTGATATATGAGCTCATGCTATGATAATAAAACAGTTTTAAAATTCCTTGAACGCTTACTCATATGTACCTTTATATATAAGTCCATGACTAACACTGATTTTTCGTAACCAACCAAAATAAAGTCAAGTAATTCAATAGCAAATAAAAACTAACACATGCATTCAATTCCATCGATCGACGATCTGAGATATTGTTATCTTGCTCGACATTACTCAGTATGATTAGATTAGTAAAGGAATATATACGCAAAATATCTGCACGTCTTTATTTATTGATATATATAAGTATGTATATCTTTTTAATTCCGTATCAGCCCGGAGTCTGAAATTCGGGCGATAGGCTCGCCCCCTATCACATCATGGGACGGAATACACACGGCGAAAAGTTGATGCACTAGTTGCGCCTCTGTCTACCCCTTCGGGGATAAAAGGCGTGAGGGAGTATGTGTATCTTTTTGATGAATGTAAAGACTAGTTTTACCATCATTTATATTAATAATCCGTATTAACCCTGGATACTACAGTGACAAATAGTGTTTTACAGTCTGATTTTTAATGAAGGAGAAAATTAAAAAAACCCAGTTTAGTCCTTACCCCCAACGCATTGAGTCCCTCGCGGATGTCCCCTAGACACTCGTTAAACTAGGACACGCGGAGAATCTAGGATGATGGCACCCTTCATTTATATACACGCAGAGGAATACATTATTAATTATTCAAATAGATTTATATATACTTTCTGCTCCCATTATTTAGAAACTTAAGGTACTTTGTGAAAATACTACACCCTGTATTCATAAAAAGTTGAACCGTCAAACTGTGACGCCCTTATAGAAGTATGTCAATCGATGTTTGTATAATTAAAAGAATATTATGTTTACAGATAACATACTATCGCGTCGTTAAGATAAACTGCGTCCTAGACAAATTGATCGATGCAATTAGGGTCGGGCATTAGGGACATTAGAGCCGCAGCGTGGATGTCTTTGTTACAATAGATAATGATGTTAAACGGCAGTTAAAAATAAATCTTAACAGTATTATAATACGCATTAGGTTTATGTGATTAGATTTGTTAATATAGGGAAAATTACTGTTGAATGATACATGGTGTCCCAAAAATTAGGTACCTATGTTTTATTATATACTAGCTTTTGCCCGCGGCTCCGCCCGTATGAATGAGTTTTCCCGGGATTAAAGTCACGCTTTATATTTTCCCGGGATAAAAAGTAGCTTATGTGTTAATCCAAGACATAATCTACCGGTGTGCCAAATTTCATCTAAATCCGTGCAGTAGTTTTTGCGTGAAAGAGTAACAAACATCCATACATCCAGACATCCAGAAATCCATACTTACAAACTTTCGCGTTTATAATATTAGTAGGATTAGTAGGGTTGTGTCTTGTTTAAATTATATTTTATAGTGTGTCGAGAACTCTCTTTTTTTATAAAAATAACCCTAGATAATTGACCAAACCCGGACTGTTTAAACCAAAAACTTGAGCGGAGGAAAATCGCGCAACTTTACTACATGAAACTACATGTGATTAATTAGTTCCGTGTAGTAATTAAATTGTCGATACAACAAAACTTACGCCTCAAGTACACTTATCAATAAAATTCTCCACAAATGAGGTAAATAATTAATTTCGGATGTAATCACGCTAGCGTCACGCATTCCCAGAACGCGTGAAATGGCGCCGGGCTATAGAATTCATAATGGCAACTTCAGAGAATGACAACCGGATAGGGCGGTGCGTGAGTCGATGCGACCGTTTTGCCTCATATTAAAAACTTTTACTCAGAAGTATGCTTAATGTATGCCGTCGGAGCGCTTGGCGGTACTTGCAGTACTGGCAACAGCTTGTATAGTTATAGGCGTAGTTAAAAGCGATATAGTGAGTCATAGAGTTGGATTGCCTTTGACTAGAGTACAAATTCCAACAGCAAGCAACTTATGTGGTGTTTGAATAGAAAAATCCAATTTTGAATATCTTTCTAATGTCTAATTTCACTAATTTCTTATTTAACGGGCATTAGTTAATTGAGCATTACAATTAACGCGAATGTTAAAGTATAGCGCGTGCCATGAAAGAACGCCTAATTAATAAGAATAATCACCGGTTAGGGCATGGTGGGACACTCAAAAACCTTAACAGTCCGTTAAGACAGCTAACAGGTTGTTAAGTAACTAACAGAGAATGGTGAAATTGACCTTAGGTTCACAAGATCTTGCCGCTTTTCGGCACTAAAGACTTACACTGTAAAGCATTAGTACAATGATTTTTAATTATTGATTTTTCCGCAAATGTCCCGCACGAAAACATGTTCGTCAACATATCATATACATTTTTACACAGAAATCAAGGATTATATTCAATTGCATTCAACTAATTTGGACCAAACTTGCTACGGTAATGTGTAACGATCATGTGCTATTAAACTGCAAAGTGTAATGATAATTATATCAACGTTGCGTTAATCAAGATCAAGCATAATTTAAGTTATATAACCTGATTTATCCTCTTTACAGATGGCGTAGCGTAATGGAGGGTGAGTGCTCGGAGGGCGCGGAGGGCTGGCTCCTGGTGCGGATCCATGTGCCCGAGCTGAACGTGCAGAAGAGCTTGCAGTTCCCGCGGGATCAGCTCATCTGGGACGTCAAGCAGCAGTGCCTCGCCGCCTTACCGAAGGTCAGTATTTATCGAAAAAATCCTTTAAATTTTGAACATGCTGTATGTATAAAAATGAACTTTGTGGAACAAATTACGTAAAATGAAGTGGTTCAATATTTATTATTGTACATTGCTTTCCGCAATTAAGTATGCAGTTTTTTTTTGTTTATAGTCATCATAAAACATTACAACACTTGTGACTTAACCCGTATGGATTTAAAGCCTATTTTGGACGTGTAACTTGAATACATCAGTTTCGTTACATTTTAGTCTCGCTGTGACACGACCTCATTTATGTCACTATTACATATTAATAATAATTTACGAAATTGTCCTAAAATTTGCTTTTCTTACATTAGTAATACAAAATTACATCGTCACTTTGTAATATACAAAACCCCAATATACCAAAACCAAAATAATTATTCTATCCTCGCGATCGAAGTCGCGGTCAATCAATAATAAGCAGTCGGCATTATTGGCAAATAAGATTGATACCGTCTGATAAATGTTTTAACGTAACAGCCACTTAAGTAATCGAATAATCGATCTTATTTCAAACGCGCTGATCAGTAGGCAAGATTTTTAATTCGAATATTACACCATATATCTGTTGTTTAGAGCTCTTATAACAATTTGGGGAAGCCCGAAACGAGTGTCGCATATCGACCAACTTTAATAATGTTTTGTTTTGACACCAAGCAATGTCATGTATGTATACAAACTCCTATTTGTGGGTCAAGTTCATTTGTTTCGAAAATTATATTTTTTTAACCTTGTACATTAACGACCGAAGAACATCCCTCAATGACTGCCAGAATTATGGCGCGCATGCGCATGCTCACGCCTTTTATCCCCGAAGGGGTAGGCAGAGGCGCAACTAGTGCACCCACTTTTCGCCAAGCGTATTCCGTCCCATGATGTGATAGGGGGCGAGCCTACCGCCATATCGGGCACAAATTCCAGACTCCGGTCTGATACTGAATAGAAAAATCCAATATCACTTTGCCCGACCCGGGGATCGAACCCGAGACCTCAGCCTTGCAGTCGTACCGTAATACAACTACGCCACCGAGGAAGTCAATATGGCTATATTATAATTATTACTTAATTTATATCGGTCGTGGAACGCCACTAGTTTGTGTCATTTTTCCTCATATTTAAGAGTGACTAGACTAAAAACTGGTCAGATAATATCATGCATATCACATACCATGTCCCGACATCGTTCATCATTTTATTCATTGTCCACGTTGACTATCGCACTTTCAATCGTCTATTACAACTGAAAACACACAAAAACAATAGCTAAGTACATGATAATAAAATCATTAATCGATTATTTTACAGATTGTACCTATGCAATGTGATTTCTGGGTCGCCAATACAAGGTCTTTTAATTACGTATGAATAAAGCCTTTTACATGGTCCGATGCGTTAAATTATATCTTTTTGGTAACAAAATTCGTAACACTTTTACAAAAGGTACGGTTTCATTAACCCACATAATTATTGCAAATCGTCGGAATTCGCATTTCTCAAAAATTTATGGGTAACAAACTGTACAGAGGCACAAACTACCATCCGGATTCATTTCCAAATATGTAAACTTTATAAATGCCTTTATAAAGTGTGAAACTAACAGACACGCCTATTATTTTACATTTAAGTTGAACATAACAGGTTTAAAAACTTTCGCTTATTTAAATTCTTTTGTAAAATATTATTCAATGTTACTTCATGGCAAGTAGGACGCCTTATTTCTTGACCATGAACTGCTTTGATATGAATATGTAAAGTAAAACAATGAGTGGAAAATTGTCTTCAAGTCCATTCTTAAACATTGTATAAATAACTAAGTAGTAAGTACATACTAATCTACCAAGCGGCTTAATTTTGCTTTTAAAATATTACCAAAATTAATAGATAGATGCAAAGTAGTGGCAAATTTGGCCTAAAAAACTTGAATTGTTTGAACGGAAAGCATTTATCAGCGTTGGAAAAAATAAACTTCAAAATGTATTTTGCAAAATCCTTTATTCTAGTACATTAAACGGCCTTTCATTCTATTTTTAAATTAATCAGGCGCGTAAGAGGCTCAAAGGACCGAGAAAATTACGCAAACCTTACAAATGTTTGGCCAATATTTTATTTCTTACGTCTTTATTCGGAACAATTAATCACAATCGATTGTAAAATGTATTGATTCAATCCGACAGTCGGTTCGCGCCGCTCTGGCAATCGTTATCAGGGATAGAATAAATTGAGACTTAGAAGGCGCACAAACGAGTTAATTGCGCGACCGGTGTAATATGAATATGAATACTTTGGTTGTATTGTATAAACTAATTAACCGAATTAATTGCAGTTTGATAGATAATACCTTGAATCTTTACGATATTAATTTGAAGTAGAAAGTAATTATTCCGCCAAGTAAACGTAAGAAGTAAAGTAGCCGTATAATATTAAATAATCTATTAAATTGAAAAATTATCCGTCAATACGGGTAGCTTGTTGGTAATATGTTAATTCCTTGAATCATGAATATCGTACATGTTTCTTGCTTAGAAATTAATAGACTAGGATACCATAAACTCGCAGTATCTTGCATAATTTAATAGTCTAAGATTTCCTTCAATAAATTTTTGTAGTCCCCTTTAATGAAATAAGCTAAGATGATTATGTTAAACTTGAAGGACATTTTTAGAGTGTATTTAAGACCGTTATATTACTACTATGCACACGGCTTTGCCTGCGTGAAAAACTATTCCTAAAATAAAACTCCCACTATATACTTTCTTATATAAAAATCATTTATATTAATTCACAATTTGGTCCATAGGTGTGCCAAATATCATCCAAATCCGTCCAATAGTTTCTGAGTCTACTTCTAACGAATTTCGAAACATCTAAAAAAATATCGAATTAATATTAGTTATATAAGAGAGTATAAATGCTTGCCTGAATTGGGCTATCCTCCACATGAATTAATAGCCATATTCAATTTCCTTTTCATATGATACGAAATGAATGGGATACAAATCCTTTGTTTAGATGTCTATTATTTTCCTTTTGTTATTTTAGTTTGTGAGTGTTCATTTTTCCTCTCAGTTCTAAAAGTAGATGAAATTCCAGTTATCTTTAGTTAAAGAGCAGTTTCAAAGACCCTTTCAGCGCCGTCTGTATTTCATAAAGTAACGAGTAACAAGAAAGTTTAGGTAGTAGTAAATAATAACTAAAGTAATTGGTTAGCAATAGGGTAGTTGGCTACTTTTTTTAAATACAATTATGAAAAATGTATGTTATCCAAAATCTAATGAAAGAAGAATTTTCAAAATTAGCGCAGTAGTAAGTAAGTTATAAAGCTTTGTAATTTGGTGGAAGGGGTGGCTGTCAAATAACAGCAATGATAGGCTGTGACGTCACCAAGCGCCGTCGGACATAACGCTGCCTGCGTGCGAAAGAGATAGCGCGACATCCCAGCCACGCCCCACTTTTGCTCACAAGAATATTTCAAAATTGAATAACTGCTTTATTTTTCAATCGATTTTGATGCTGATTTCACAAAAGAATTTCTTTTTCGTAATATTTCTGTTATATCTAAAAATGTACAAAATCAAACATAGGAAACTACCCTATTATTGTGCGCAAGTAAAAATCTTCGGGAGATTATCGCATGGCTTGAAGGTGCAAGTCGCGATGCGATCCTAGATAACCATACCATACCAGCCCTGTATTATATACTGCCCACTGCTGAGCACGGGCCTCCTCTACTACTGAGAGGGGTTAGGCCTTAGTCCACCACGCTGGCCTAGTGCGGGTTGGCAGACTATCCTAGATAAGGCAATAATTTTCAGCTACCTTAGTAATCCTAATTTTCATGGGGCTCAAATAAGCTTACTGAAACATGGTTGCAGTAGTGTTTCTACCTACCCTGCGATGAAAAGTCGTAAACTTATTTAATGTGCAACACATTTTGTTTTATTTTAACATATTTTCATAATGAAATATTTTACCAGAGGCGACGTATTGGTTAATAATTATTACATTTCGAAATGTACAGCCATAAATTAAATATCGGGCAATGAATGCAAAACTGTTAATATATAGCGTGAGAAACATTTTGTTTATTGAAATAATTATCATTGTAAAGGTTATGCTTATATATGCTTCGTTCATTTGTAGTGTAACTTTTTGTGAATTACTTTTATAATTACTGATTGCAGTCTTAGTAAAAAATGTTTTTAGTACTTTCGTATAGTAATCCTATAACGTAAATATAAAATTACGAAAATAAATCATTCCCTTTAAATTCAAAGAAATTGTTTCTAATAGTAAAGTCAAAACCCATTCACACTAACACGTTCTAGCAATAAATCCGTTCCGTAAACGAACTGAAACTCAATTTCCCAGCGAAGCCTTCGACGTAAGCCTTCTGTAACAATTGCCGATTTCCGTCTTTGCCGCTTCCGGTGAAGATGAACGGACCCTGTTTGCGCAGTGCTTTAATCAACGCTCTAATTAAAATTTCAATAGTGATGAGTGATGACAATTGGAATAGCCCATCTATTCCAATTGTCTGAAGATTTACTGTGAAGTCATTTAGTACTGAGAAAAGTGGATATTTTATATCTAAATATGCTAATGTAAACTATCTGGACAATTGCTTATTATAAAAGAGAGAGAGAGAGCCGCAGCTACTTTTGTATCTACGGGTAATGTACCTACGATAACAAATCATCTGAATTTTAATTGTAAATAGTAAGTGAATTGAGGATACTCTGTAATATAAAAATACAATTGTTATTAAAGTCTACAAAACGATGAGATATAACAAACATTTCTGTTATATAAGGAAAAGACGAAAGGGAACAAAATGACCTACTGTCTAAAAAAATATTTTTGTTATTTTGGCTTGGGGGAGTATTTATACCTTTCGCATATACCTGAACGTAGCGCGGCTCTTGACTGAAGCGACTGCTTTAAAAATAACGCTTGAAGTCTAAAAATAAACCCTTATAGACCGACTCTAACATTTAAATTAGTTTGCACAGTCCTAGACGCGTATTTGCTAGGTTTTAATTTACTCACCGCTCAAATTACATGTAATGGGACTGGGCTGTAGATTAGTATTAACAGATTTATATACCGGGCCTATTCTGTGTATTTCTTAGTTGTTCTCTAGACAACTGTTGAACCAAGCGGAGCGTGTAGTGTTGTAGTGAACCAAGTCTAGAAATATACTAGGTTTTGTACTGGCTGTTTCTGATTTAAAGTTGGAATGCTGATTAAGGACACGCAGTATACGCTTTTTATGTCGTCTGCAAAAAAATAATTTAATTTACTAAAATGTTATGAGACAATATTATCATTGATTGATTCATATTATATGAATAATGCAAGTTAATATAGAGCGGGGTTTAGATTAACAAGAAAACTTGTAGAAGTTATCTTCCGCAAACGATACTTACCGTGTAAACAGTCACGGCAAGCCAACTTCTGCAAATGGAGCTTGCAAGGCTTGTGGCAAGTCGTATTTGTTTCTAAGACTTATTAAAAATTGCAGCTAATGTCGCGCGTCTGAAAGTTCTTTTTTTTTTTTATCGTATAGGGGGCAAACGAGCATACGGTTCACCTGATGGTAAGTGATCACCGCCGCCCATGAACATCTGCAATACCAGGGGGCACAGAGATGCGTTGCCGGCCTTTTAGGTGGGAATACGCTCTTTTTATTATTTTTCTTTTTTTTTATTTTCTTGCGCAATATATTCATGCAAGAACTTGCTATTCTAAACACCGTAACACGGCTTAATATTTAGTAATATGTTAAACCCTACTTATATTATAAACGCGAAAGTTTGTATGTATGGATGTATGGATGTTTGTTACTCTTTCACGCAAAAACTGCTGAACGGATTTCGATGAAATTTGGTAGATTATGTCCTGGATTAACACATAAACTATTTTTATCCGAGGAAATATAAAGCGGGACTTTTATCCCAGGAAAACTCATTCACGCGGGCGGAGCCGCGGGCAAAAGCTAGTTGTAAAATATTTTAACTCTAATACGAATATGTACATATTTTTCTTGAGACTTATTTCGTCGACTTTCCGTCGGCGGAGTTGTAAGCAATAGCAAGTTTTTCATAAACTCGTAAAAGCGTGTCGGTGAACAGAACCCACGCGGCAATTGTCATAAACACAAATAAATGTCGGCCATAAATATTGTTACTTTACAAGTGTATTACTTAAAGAGCAGTAGTATTCATGCCGCAAGCAATACTTATTTCTTACGAAAATAAGTGCTGCTAAGATTAAATTTTAAAGTAAAATTTAACAACTTTGGTTAATTATAGTTACTAATTATAACAACCGCTTTATGGATAAAAGTCAGCGATTTCTAAAAGGCATTGTATGAACTATTATGAAACCCATAAAATAAGATGTCTATATTATGTAAATTAACAACCAACAAAGCATATGGAGTTGAAGTCACTACATTCCATCTACGCCTCGGTCTCTCTGTAACCCCTAAACAGTGTGAACCAATTGTCACGCCGCTCATGAACTTCAAGTCTTCAAACCAGTATAAAAGGTTGGCGATAGCCGAATATTCCTTTAAGTTATAAAACAATGTTAACGACCGAAATAAAAATTATACTAACATAAACGGTGGATAAAATTATGAACGTAAGCTACGACCTGGTTAAGGTTTCTTGTCTTAAAAATTCGCGATACATATGTGGGTGGAGGCCACTTGCTTGGTTCATTTTGGGAAAATAACGCACGGATCACGAAACACGTTTGTTTAACGTGCCTTATCTGCCGATGCAGGACAACGACTACCAAACCAGCAACATTGTATCTCACCTGCACGTTAAACTAATCATAGATAATTATTATCTGCCCTAACGGTCAAGGCATTGTTCCGTACCTCGTTTGTAATAGCAGCTTCGCATTTCATCTCATTCGATGTACGCATGTCGGAAAAATGACAGACCGACATCGGTCCAACACTCTACATCTCAAACCTGTTTCCACAGTACCGTTGCGTGGAAGTAATTTCTTAAACTACACTCTAGTACGGTCACGCTCAATCGAACATCGCCTATCGACCATCGGCTGACTTATCGACTATTTGCATCACTCAAAACACGCCGTGAACTTTCGCACTACAACTGCTCCAAATTGACTTCTGTGTCGGTACGATACTTTTTCACCGGCAACGGTGACATGACTAATTTGAAAATGGAATAACCCATTCCATTTTTAAATTAAGTGATATTTTTTTTTAAATTATCATGCAGTCTCTTTTGAAAAGAGGTTTTCTTTATTTATCACGTTTTAGCGTAAACAGATTGTATAATGAAGATTATTTTCCTTATACCTGCTAAGTTATATTATTATTAGATTAAGGTGATGGCGGATTGAGTATTATTTATGTATGTATAAGTATACTAATATAACATAATGTGTAGCATTATTAACTATACATTTATTAATATAATATTATTGTTTCCGGTGCCTTCGATGAACCTCAGGTGGCCACTTGGTACAGGGTACGTTTTTGCAAAACCACGTATAAACTATATGCATGAATCACATGTGATTCAGTTTAGAATGGATAAAACACGTGTACAAACGTGTCCGATTGCATGCTTACAGCGACTGTTATGAAGGATGTACGAATTACTAATACTGACTAAATTATAAGAAATTACTACGATGATTGTCGAAATTCTTTGAATTCCATTGTTATAAGCTAAGAATGTGCCTTCATATTAGTAATGTATCATAGCATGACTAATCCGATGCAACTTCCCTGCAGACATCTTGCATGATTGTACCCTGACAAACAATTTTCCAGACAAATACATTTTCAGTTCCAAGTTAAAATGATACTTATATGTCGCATCAAATATATGTTTAGCCAAATCTAGCATGTTAATGAATATACTATGATTCATTTATTTATCAACATGACAGGTAAGTACTTTTTAAATATTAATTATATAGATAGATAAAGAATACATTTCCATGAGAGGTCAGTAAAATTTTCCATTAAGTACTGCATTTCATAAAGTATTAAAATTCATTAATTAAGGACTTATAATATATATAAAGTTGGAAAATATTAACATTAAATTAACAACACGCATCAAACAGATATAAAACTTCCCAGCCGCATCGATATGGAAAAATAAGAATTCAGCGTTACTCTTACGTTGGTACCGTCAATGAGTTTCTCAATCTCCAATTAATCACCTTCCCCTTCTGAATCTCCTCTCTCTAAATTTCCACAACACAAGTTGTCTAACGGTGTATTAATCACACACTGCCAGCCTTCTCATTTACCTTCCACAAAAATTCCTCATGATCACTAGCCTCACCGCTACTACTACCCCACTTTCAAAATAGCCCCCATTTCAACAACTGGACACTTTTCTAACGCAAAACTCTTTGTTGCGTTATTTTCTCGAGAGGCCTTTGCATATTCCGCGCCATTGTGTCCCAGGCGGCCCATTTTCGCGCACTCGTAAGGGTTCCGTTGAAATGGTACATCCATTTGCAGTATATTGGTGTCAAGTAAGTGCTGTTTTGTGTGTACAACCTGGTTTATACTTGAATTCGTTGTGGTCTTGTTCAGGTATTGAGTTTTAGATCCTTGTTTGATTTATGGAATCAGACTTGTAGTATTCTTAACATTTGTTTTCTGAACAAATATTAAAAAGAGAGGGCAGAGTAAAAATTTACAGAATTGTTTAAATTTTTTTCGTTATCAAAGGGCATTCGAAATTATTTTGCTCCTATGGTCGCATAAACAGCTTCCCACGCATTTCATTCAATAATAAACTGCCGCTAATTTATAACTTTGCCGCAAGAAGAATCTGTAATTGTACAGTAAATAGCTACATTACATCTGCAATAGGAACTTTCAATAACTTACTAATTGATATTTAATGAAAAAATTGCATACATTCATCAAGAGCTGACAGACTAAGAATGATTAATGTAAATAATTAGCGGTCTCAGTCGATATAACTGCCCTTTTGTAAGCTATAAATTTAGTCCTCGGTCATGATTTTTTATTTTAATGGCGTTGGCGCGTCCATAAAAGTATACCGGATACAATGTTGCAGGTACCCGGTGGCTCCCAATTCATTCCTTTTCTTAAGGTCTGGCGTCTGCAGGCAGTTATGGCTGTTCGGAATCAGTGTGGATACTTTACGTCTCTTAAGTTTCATTTCCGACTTTTGGTAAAACCTTACCGCCACCTTGACCGACAACCCAAAATGTATGGTAGTGAGATGCGGGACTTTCACCTTGCTTTGAAATAGCTCTTTTAATCAGAGATTTTCCAAGAGACATACGATATAGCAATACATAGTATAGTAGCCTACTATCGTAAGTCGTAATGCAACGGAATACAATCAACCATGTATTATATACTGCCCACTGCTGAGCACGGGCCTCCTCTATTACTGAGAGGGAAGTCATAACGTTTACAAAACTAGTCGTCTTCGATATTATCATCCTTAGTAGGCCAGGTTCATCGGGATGTTTTTGTAGTTCTGTCATAAAACCTAATATTATCTTTATATTTAGATTTAGGCGCAGTCACACGCACACTAGTTCACCTTACCAGCATAATATAAACGTCAGTATTGTTACCATTAAATTAATCAATAGCTAAGTAAGGCGTTGCTTAATATTCAGCAGGTTTGGTATTAGTGTTCGAACTAATGAGTACGTTTAGATACAGGGCCCTTATCTAGGCTTATTTTAACCTGGATTCGCACGTTTTATATGCTAATTCATTTATCTATAAATAGGCGAAACTTATTACTAACAACCATATATTTAAAAGTTCACTAGTAGAATGTTGATCTATATTTTATAATATGTAGTTATTGACTAGTGGATTGTTGGTGAGGAAACCAAGGAAGGGGGAAACCTAATAAGTGATCCACTGGAATCGATCACTCACAATACCATCAAAGCGGGAGCAATGCCGACCTACAAAGACAAACAAGAGATATTAGAGGATTATGTTATATTCCTTAATTATTCTAACTTACAATGCGAATCAAATAAGAATAGGAACGTCAATGACCTTTATGTGTCAAGCGTCACTTGAAAATTACAGAATTTGCATAGAAAACTTATTAGCATATCAATGATGGTTTATTTTATTTTGTATAATTGACTCTTACATCAAATTCAAATAAAAATGTTATTGTTAAATTAGCTTAATATAATAATTAATTATTTAGACGTAACAATATGGCGCAAAGTCGATCCTATTCTTATTTGAATAGGACTTTACAGACTACAGTGATACACGATCTAAGTACTCTATAATTTATACTTTGAACATTTTCTACAACACCTTCTGTAAGTTCACTAGAGTACCAAGGTAAGTAGTGAACCTTTCTAAAAGATCGTTAACCGGAGTCTGGAATTTTGCCCGATATGGCGATAGGCTCGCCCCCTATCACATCATGGGACGGAATATACCCGGCGAATAGTGGATGCACCAGTTGCGCCTCTGCCTTCCGGGATAAAAGGCGTGAGTGTATGTGTATATATGTCTATCTCTATTTAATTATATAATCTAATCAACAGTGTAGATTCTAATGGAGTCACGGCCAAATGCACTGCTAACTTATAACTTAATACTCGGTCTGCAATCATAAAGACATGCAGTGTCGACAACTATCACGCAATTAGAATAACGAGTGAGATACTAACTTGATTTTAATTAACTTATTCACTTCAATTATCTAATAGCGGTTTCAAATACAAATCTTGCACACGTCCGTCCTTTCTCATAGATAGAAATAGTTCAGATAAGTGAAAAATATCTTTTATCTATGGTGACTAAGATGGTAGGACCTGTGATCAAATTGCAAGCGTTGGGGTAGACGTACATTTGGTTTTGATTGTGAACTCGAAAATTTATTCAGATGCCTGACGTTTTATGCATTATATGCTGCAAAGTTTGCATTAGGTTCTTCATTCATGTTGCTGGTGGTAAGACATATTTTGTGTCCGTCTGGACGGCGACCACCGTACATAAGGTGTCAAAACCGGCCATAGCGGCCCACGTAAATGCCATTCCGGGATCAGCCTATATATATCCTGTTCAAACAGGCCGCCATAATTGTGTCGACTGACAAGGGATCATCGTCGCTCGTCAGTGAACACTATCTGGACCCCTCCCCGCTCACCAGATGGAGTGGGGCTACTTTGCCGTGCCAGGATAAAAAAAATAATAAGGATACTGATCTGATTGTGACTACTTACAGCAGGTCTAAGTTGGTCATTGGATAAATTAACCTGGTACAATATCCTCAAAGAGACCATTATACCTAAAAACCATTTAACGTAAATGGTAGTTTGTTTCTGAACAGTTTTAGCGTTACGTTAGCTGTGTGTCTTTAAGATAAAGTATCTTTCAGGTTTAGTCATGAGTTTCTTTATAATTATTATGTCTTAAATACTTTATTATGTTATAAGAAGCCATACTGAATTCTAACATATCATTTATAATATCGTAAATCTTGATTACTTCAATATATATTATATGTATTTCATTTCCCTTCACAATTTTCTCCATCAATTTTTTGTACTAAACCCAAATTAAATAATTCAACAACTCGCTATAAAACATCCTCATAAATATAACGAAAAATTCGATAACAATCGGAATAAAAGAAAAATATTGGTATTAATATGAAAAGCTGGGTCGGTGGAGCGAAATAAAGGCGCATTTACATTTCGGAGCAATGAATCCAGTTTTATTTCGGCATGTGGGCACTACGTTTTTATTTTTCAACGAGAAAAATTAGGTCGGCGAAATCCCCGTTCATTTGTAAAACTAGGGTATTTTAAATAACATACCCCAAAGAGGAGGCAATTGTATACATTGTCTTTGTGTATGATGCTTTTGCGATTGATTTCTTTTGATGCTGCTATTTAAGAGCTTAAGAATACGACAGATATTCATCTCCCGTTGATGTAGAATAAGTTTGTCTTATTAACTGAGCATGTACAGTCAGAAGCACAAATATCTGTACAAAATCAACATTTCAAATCGCCTATATACGCGTTAAGTTAAACCTAAACCTTTTTTTCTATGTTTGAAGTAAAGTAAATCTCTTTTATTTTATTTTTGTGAAGAGAAAAAAAGATTAGTAAGAACAAAAAAGTATGTAGGCGATTTGAAATTTTGAATTTGTTCAGCTACTTATGCTGGTGACTGTACATACAGTGTTCAAACAAATGAGAAAGACTGTAGGTAAAGCTGTAAAGGATGTTTGTAGGCACAATAAATATATTAATAAGCCTTTTCTGCGGCTCACGTAATATTCATGCGGGGATAATCCTCTACATCCCAAAAGGGATTAATTATGTAAACATCAGGCAACATCCACATAATTTCTAATATTTGCGTTCGATTTATTACATCATTATGGAATAACATACCTATCTTATATACCTAGAATTTCAATTTGCTTGTTTGTGTTTTTCATTGTAATCCAAGAACGTGTTAAACAAGTACTTACGTTCTATAAAAGCCAGGTCAATTACCGGCTATCTACTCAAAAGGAATAAGTATTAAAACATATGTACATAACGTACTTAATTTACGATAGTAATGCAAAAATATTCATACAAACATACCAATACAAGGCCGTCTAGTTGTACTGAGCGATGTAAAAACTGGCATTTTATTGGAAGAAAAAGGTAATTCGAAAGAGAAATACGGAATACGGAAAAAGTTGAAGGACGTTTATTGCTTCGAAATTATATTACAGTCCCACGTTCATTTTCAATATGTAAGTTTCGAATTTGTAGCTATCCCTTGGGGACAGTTTTGCGCAGAAAAAAAACCCCTTTTACATACCTACATGGTTTACGTTTAGGAAATATCAATAAGTGTAAAATAGTGTCACGTTTCTTTGTATTAGAAATTGTCACCCACAGTGTCTGAAAAAGCATTTATCTAGAAGCAATGCACATTCTGTCTCAGTAATGATGATTATTATTTATTTATTCTTGAGCATTCAACTAAAAAACACACCGTGAGAATATACTAACATTTCAAATCATTCTACAAGTTATTATCATCTCAATTGCCTTTTTTGGTGTTTGCATATCAAAATGATTTAATTAAAAACAATAATATAACATGTTTTAAAAAGAATAACTATTTTCAGTGACTCACGCTGTTTTTAAAACTAATTAAAACTGGTTTTTTTTGTTAAATTTATTTAAGCAACTTTATAAGAGAAAGGTGAAAAAATAATGAATATCACACAGAAAAAATTACTTTACCTTTTTGGGACAATCCAATGTCAGACATAATACAATCAGGTTAAGGGAGTTTAAAATAACTTACAAAAATAATGCTAATTGTACCTTATTTGAATATTGGGGTTTGAGAAAAATACTATATTATTCTGCAAACAAAATATTTTTACTCAACATAAACAGTTATTCTAAAGTCAAGCACTACGTTGAAGATTTTATCGCAGTGCATACATTTTTCAACAAAAAACAAAATCCTTATACTTGCATTTCGTATGTAGGCAAGTAAGAATAAACAATAGTAGTGCGATGGTTATGGAAATCGAAACTCACCTCTACTACACAAATTGCGAAATCCACTAAAAAATATTGCAGACGAGACCAATGAGACCAATGGTGTGGTCTAAGAAGGGTTAATTTCCCTTGTCCAATGCTGTGAGTTAAGATTGGAACTAAAAAAAAGAATATCATAATATCTCGCCCTACACGCTCTTAACTATAAATGGCTCTAAAGTAAATGTACATGTTGTACATAAGTTATTAATGAAAAGGCTCTGATGAAATACGGTCGAGTAGGTACTCCTTGACCGCTTTTTGGGTAATGAAATCATATTAGAACATACTGGACGACGCAATGAGAGCCTAAAAGGAATATGATTATGGGCGGTATTAAATGAACATTGTACAGTAGAGAAGGTACTGCCACGCATCAACACATTCCTGCTCCTATATTCGGATGTCTTATATAGTGAGCACCAAAACTATGACATACTTTATTCAGATAACACTCAGATGCGAACCAAACATTTACAGATCAAATATTAGTCTCAGTGGAACACCCACAGTCCTATAGGCAATGTCATTGGAACTAAAATGATTCCGGGCTTGTGCAAGTTTCTAACCATCTAGTCTTCTCTATTGGAATTGGGATGTTTTTTTCATTTCAATAGCCTCGCGAATCATCCAAGGCAGAAATCGATGTTTTTGGTAAGGATTTGTGGTTTGTGGAATCTAAGATAATGGTTTGAGCGTTCTTCTGAGTGATCAGCTACTGCAGACTTCATAGAGCGTCGCTGTTTAAAGTCAGCTGTGTGTTCTTATAGCGATAACACACACTCACGCCCGTTATTGCCGAAGGGGTAGGCAGAGGTGCAACTAGTGCACCCACTTTTCGCCGTGCGTATTCCGTCCCATGATGTGATAGGGGGGAGCCTATCGCCATATCGGGCGCAAATTCCAGACTCCGGGCTGATACTGAGTAGAAAAACCCAATATCACTTTGCCCGACCCGGGGATCGAACCCGAGACCTCAGCATTGCAGTCGTACCGTAATACAACTACGCCACCGAAGCAGTATTGTGTATTTTATAGCGATAAAATACGCAAAATAGATTTATCTTAATTGTATTTTTATTCTTCCCAAGTTTAGTTGTTCAGTTTATAAGTTTAGCGAAAGTAATATGTATAGACAAGCTTCGTTATTCCAAGATTTAACTCAATGTGATGATATATTTAACCTTGGATATATCCAGTGATCAAATTCAAAGTCGGCTTTTGCGCCACTATTCTACGAATAGGGAAATTGAGATTCGACAACCACACTTCGCAAATTGCTTCATAATCATTTGCATATGCTCCAATTTTGTAACCCTTCCTGGGAAATGTTTGCATATTAGCTACATTAAATATATTTATTATGAAACGTAGAACATCGATTATAGATTTGATCACACATGTTTGTGTTACTAAAAAGTTTCGGAAATTGCTTTAGTTATCTGGATGGCAATGTTATGACGTAATTCGCAGTATCTATTAACTTTATGGCTCGTTTTCATATACCATAGACTAGTTGGGAATGGAACGGTCTGACGAGACGGATGTCCCGTAGGTTCAAAACCCAAGGCACATACCTCGGATTTTTCGAAGCTATGTGTGTATTGTTTATCAATTATCGTTCGCTTTAACGGTGAAAGAAAGCATCGTGATGAAACCTACATACCTGAGAATTCCCCAAAAATAATTTCGAAGGTATGTGAAGTCTGCCAACCCGCACTAGGCCAGCGTGGTGGACTAAGGCCTAAACATTCTCAGAAGTAAAGGAGGCCCGTGCGCAGCACTGGGCAGTATATAATACAGGGTTGGTAGGACACTGGTGGTAGGTCTCTCATATGTAAGAGTCCGTCTGGGTGGGTACCACCGCAATAAATAAAATAAAATAAAATAAAATACTTTATTCATCACGTAGGCGAACATAGTTGCACTTATGATAAGTCAAGATACATTAAATTGATTATATTAATAATTATTATAAATACCAATGGTCACTTATATAACTACCGACATTTTTATTGGGAGTAAATCTATGATAAGAAATAAACAAAAACAAAAAAACAGCTCGGGCTGGCAGGAAAGGGGATATAAAAAGGACATCATTTTATTAAAATAATGGGAGGAACGCGTCGCGATCCTCACCGGTGAGGACACTACAGGCCCTAGCCTAGCTAACCTACCAGCCTTTCACTAGCTACCTAAGCGATGACGACCCGAAGAAGAAAGGCAGAAAGAAACTCCGGGCTTACTTTTTTTGTCATCAATTGTTCATTGTTTCTTTCTCTTTTTTTTTCAATTCTTTTGTGCTGTGTACAAAGTCAGATTAGTTATATAAGCTAATGCACGCACATCACCGTTGAAATAAGATAAAATCCAAATGAAGGGATTTAGGGAATACCTGGATAGGCATGTACAAATACGTAAAACTGGACATAACACAAAAAAATAATAAAATAACGGTGTACAATGTGCATTCGCCTACATTTACAAAATTATTTTTGTTGTATTGCTCTTTCTACTTTCTTAATAAAATGAAACTTATAAAGGCAAGCGCAACAAAATGATCGGTCGGTCGTCTTCCCTAAATTTAAATTATATGAATGAGGGAATATTTATAATTGTAGTAATTAGGTTATATACCTAATAGTCACAGTAGATTTAAAAGTTAAAATTATTGTAATGTCAATATTAAAGATAGATACAGATGAGACACTTTATGCAGTCAATCACTAGTAAGTGTTAACAGGGTTGGCCATGGTGTGCAGGACCACTTCTCCAAACCGTCTTATCATCGAGGTAATCCGCTACATTATAATACGCTCTAGACATTAACTCGCGCCTAACATAACACTTGAACTGGTGTCCGGGCAAATCGGCTACTTCGGAGGGAAGTTTATTGTAAAATTTAATGCTATTCGCTAAGTATGATTTACTCGTTTTACAGAGCCTAAAATTTGGAACAACTAGTTTATTCTTATTTCTAGTGTTCAGACAGTGCAAGTCACTGTTTTTAATAAAAGTACTAAGGTTTTTGCGGACATACATAATATTCCGGAAAATGTATTCGGCCGGCAAAGTCAGTATATTAGCCTCCTTAAACAGTTCCCTAAGGGAATCACGAGATCGAAGGTTGTAAATAGCACGAATCGCTCGTTTCTGTAAGACAAAAATGGTCTGCAGATCTGCGGCAGAACCCCACAGAAGAATGCAATATGACATAATGCTGTGGAAGTAAGCAAAATATACTAACCTTGCCGTAGCCACGTCAGTTAAATGTCTGATCTTTCTAATAGCGAAGATGGCAGAACTCAATTTACTCGAAATTTTCTGAATGTGGGGTCCCCATTGCAATTTATTATCTACTGAAACCCCGAGGAAAACCGTTGACGGAACTAATGCTAGTTTATTTCCATCTAAATCAATATTTGGTTCATTTTTATTACTCAGTAGCGAGAATCGGACACATTTAGTTTTTGCCGCATTTAATAGTAAATTGTTAGCTGAAAACCAGTTAGAAATCAAACTAAGTACTTTATTGGGCTCCACAAAATTTTGTTCCCTTCTATTTATCTTAAAAATTAACGAGGTGTCATCTGCGAATAATACTACATCTGCCATATTGTTAATCATATAAGGCAGGTCATTAATGTATACTAAAAATAAGAACGGACCCAAAATTGATCCTTGAGGAACCCCAATCCTAACTGCGGACCCTACAGAGGAGACATTATCAATAAATACTTTTTGTTTACGGCCTGATAAATATGAGGATATTAGTTTAAGCCCTACTCCCCTAATACCATAATGGTGTAGCTTTAGGATGAGGGTACTGTGATCGACGCAATCGAACGCCTTGGAAAGATCACAAAATACCCCTAAAGCATCCTGTGATCCCTCCCAGGCATCCAACACAGCTTTTACCAATGCACATCCAGCATCTTGCGTGGACCTACCCTTTGTCTATTACCAATGTCTATTTCTACCGCCAAGCAGCAGTGTGCATGCACTGTTGTGTTTCAGTTTGAAGGACATTGTAGCCAGTGTATGACATAAGACAACATAATGACACTTAACATCTTGTGTCTCAGGATGACGAGCCCCGTGGTATGCCACACAGTGCTTTGTAACTAAAGGTGCTGTATGGTGTTACTACTGTTTATGGGCGGTCCTATCGCTTACCATCAGGCGAACGGCATGCTCGTCTCGTCATTCAATGCCATAAAAGGGCTGGTATGTATGTAATATGTAGTAGCGTGTATTATATTTTACTATATTAAAACTATATCAACTTGAAGAATTGATCTGGAAATATTACACAGCCTTTACTCCTTATGACATCTTGGCATTTTCTTTGACCGTCAAATAAAGTAGTAATTAAGGTTTCTTATAAATAACTTCATCAAATATTTCCCCATCCTCACGCACCCACATACAAGACATTATTGTGAATATTGTTATAAAGTTTCCTTTATTTGAACACAAGCGCGTTCGCGTGCATTAGCGGGGAACCCCAACGAGTGGCAGTCTGTGCACGCACTCCACGCGCTAACCAAGGAACTTGATGCACTCAGTTTACATAATTACTATTTACGTTACACGCGAAGACTACAAAACTCTGTATGTGTCATACAAGTATTAGTTACAACCAAAGCATAGTTGCTGTGCAGTGGACTCGTTACTACAAAAAATATAAACACAAACGGCCTCTGCTTTTTAGAATACCTCGAACCCGTTTTATTCTAAAACTGTTCAATCTTTATCATTATTTTTCCTATTTTATCCAAAGTTGATGATCAATATATGACAATACCACAGCCATGATGGTTTTAAATAGAAAACAAACAGATATATTTAATCAAGAAATATACACTGCGAATAGACCACAATTCAATGACTTTTAACAAAACATTGTACGAATGATTCATTGTACTTAAGATAACAATATATAGATTTTTTTGTGATTCATCTTATACGTCGAGATAAAGTTTAGTGCCCGACGACGGTTAAAGTTACCTTTTATGTGTACTTGAAGATTGCATGGTTTTCTAACAAATCAGATGGATGTTGGTTAATAAACTATTATTTTCCTCTACATCGAATTCTAGTCGTATTATTATTATTTTTATTGCACTGAACGACGAGTCGAGTACGCCGTTCGCCCGATGGCAAGCGATACGACCACCCACAAACAGTAGCAACACCATCCAGCACCCTGACCCACAAAGCACCGCGCGGCATTCCACTGCGCTCGTCATCCTGAGACATAATATGTTAAGTCTCATTATGTCCAGTAGTTATACTGGCTACAATGTCCTTCAAACCGAAACACAACAGTGCATGCACACTGTTGCTTGGCGGTAGAAATAGACATTGCGGTGGTACCCACCCATACGGCCTCTTACATAATGAGAGACCTACCACCAGTAAAGCAGTTTAAGCTTGTAACTACTTACATCATCTAGAAATTCTAAGTGTGGCCAAAAATCTAATGTTTATGTATTTCTTTTTTCCTTGTTGTTACTTATATTTGAAAATCATTTCTAGGTATCAAACTTAGCTTCTAACAAAACACGTTAAGTAAGTAATGATATCATCGGGCATTGACGAAGACGGAAAAATAATGTTGATGCATTTTTGTATAAATATATTTAAACAATCATTTTAATTCATTTTGTTTACCGAAATCTTCAACATTTGCATTTAATACTTCTTTATGAATACTTAATACGTAATGACTGATGAATAATGAATTTATACTTAAATAACATCTATACCAATATTCTCATTAATGTTATCACAATTTTTACTACCTGTACTATTTTTCCAATCATCTTCGACTTACTAAAAATGAACATCCCAAGAATCTAAAATATATATCATCATATCTTCAATTCTCCTAAGAACAAGTTGCGGTAGGCAACGGCTCTGGCATTGCTTTAGTCCATGGGCGGCGGATCTGCTTACCATCAGGCGGACCGCATGCTCGTTTGGCTACTAAGGCAATAAAAAAAAAAGAACAGGATTAGCTAAAAATAACTTTCGTTGACCATTAATATATACCTATTTTACTTGACCAGCCTTCCATTTATAGCATGAACCCTTTTCAACATTGAGTTAAAACAAATTTGAACACCCACGGGTAAAATTGTGGGGATGTGGGCAGTAAGCCTTAAATCCACCTACCAGTATGATCTGAGTTTGTACAAGCACACCTACGCACACTAACATAGTTTCTTATACCTTATAACAAAGACTAATAAGGTTCATGACGTCACTACTTTAAACTATAAACGGAAGATTCGATTCCGCATTGTAATTAAAATATGCTTTTTGTATAATAACTTTAAATAGGTATTTGTTTCCTTGTACGGTTTTTTTTATGCTGACACGGCAAAATCACCCCACTCCACCTGATGGTAAGCAGGGAGGGGTTCAGATAGAGTGTCGATTGAGTAGCGATGATTATCCCTCGTCAGCCGACAGAATTATGCCGGCCTGTTTGAATCGGATATACACAGACTGATCCCGGAACGCGACACACTACGTGGGCCACTATGGCTGGTTTTAATACCTATTTTTTTTCATCGCTTTGAATGACGAGACGAGCACGCCGTTCGCCTGATGGTAAGCGATACGACCACCCATAGACAGTAGCAACACCATCCAGCACCTTGTGTTACAAAGTACTGTGTGGCATTCCACTGCGCTCGTCATCCTGAGACATAAGATGTTAAGTCTTATTATGTCCAGTAGTTACACTGGCTACAATGTCCTTCAAACCGAAACATTTCAGTGCATGCACACTGCTGCTTGGCGGTAGAAATAGACATTGCGGTGGTGCCCACCCAGACGGACTCTTACATATGAAAGGCCTATCACCACCTTATGTATGGTTGTCAATATCCGGACGGGTACAAAACGTATCCTACCACCAGTTATTCCACGGTTATTCGCTGCCGTCGAGAATTTCTTTTCTTTGATCCGCAAAATGCAATTGCTTCCGATCTAGATTTTGATCCAAATTGTCACAGGTCTTTATATCAACAGCAAAGATAATCCTTTATTCTATTCCTAAGTTTATTATGATTGGGCGTCTCTTAATTCATCATTTATAATACATTGTAATATTCTTACTAGCTAAAGAGGGGTTAAGATTTTACAACTCACTTTGTATTTTATATATCGTAAAACCCTTAACCATTCTAAGCATTATAAAAACATCAAGTTTGAAGCAAGCGTGAACGTAAACCCCATGTTTTATTAGCCATAAATAAGAAGATAATTGTTTATGTACCTACTCACATATTCACTTACGAGGTTTTACTTGCGGCTTTGCTTGCGCAAGACTTATCCTGAAATGAAAGTATCTTATATCCGTCTTCAGAATTCAGGCTATAAACTGAACTTTCAGTATCAGTTGAAGTTTTTAATCTTGAAAACTTACGACATAGTTTCAGATCTTACTCCATAGCTTACGAATATTAAAAATGCGAAAGTTTATCATGATATCAGGCCTTAGTATGTGTGTTAGCAATAAATGCAGAATCAGAATTTTAAATCTTGAGATATTAGTTACATTATGATTTTTTTGTTAATATCGAGTATACTGAATACTACTAAATCATAAATGATGACTATGGAAAGTACTATTTCTATTAGGAAATCTTACTAATATAAATGCGAAAATTTGTGAAAATGTTTGGATGTTTGTATGTTTGTTACAAGTAAACCCAGAAACAACTAAACGGATTTGGATGAAAGGATTTGGGTAGATCATGTCCCGGATAAACACATAGGCTACTTTTTATCTCGGGAATTTGCTCCCATGAGTAACAATGGTTATTTGTAATCTGATTTTTTAAGTGGATGGCGCTGGCGTTGTACTTTGTTTTAGGGACTTTTGTAACAGGAAAGCCTATTCACGCGGGCGAAGAAGCCGCGAGCAACACCTAAGAAAAAAAAACGACTTCAAAACTACTACAAACCGGGGTCCCTGCGTAGGTTACGCAACTTCTTGCCCATTGCCACTAAGATTTCGCTGGTACAATCCCTTCTCCTTCCCATCCTTGATTATGCTGATGCCAGCTATATAAATATCACTGGAGTACAACTAAATAAACTTGAGCGCCTCCAAAATTTATGCATAAGATTCATATTTGGACTGCGCAAATATGATCACGTGTCTGAGTTTCGCACTTAGCTCAAGTGGTTACCTATTTGTCTTCGCCGGAATGCCCACATTCTTTCCCTTCTCTATAGTATTCTATTCAATCCTCTTACTCCCTGTTATCTTAAATCTAGGTTTCTATTTCTTCACGACACGCATGAGAGGTCTCTTCGTTCATCAGAGAACTTGATACTGAAAATGCCTGAGCATGCTACTTCTTTTATGGAAAAATCTTTCACTGTTGTCGCTGTTAGGTTATGGAATGCGTTGCCAGTAGCTATAAGACGGGCGCAATCACTACCTGTTTTTAAAAAAATGGTAAAAGAACATTTGCTCAGTTCCTAATACTTTAATTGTGTGACATTGATTATAATTTGTTATACATTTTCTGTTATGCAATAATTATTTATATATATGTTTGTTTATTTTATACGTATATAATTCATGTATTTTGTGTGTATGTATGTATATATTTATTGTATTATTGTGTATGTATGATCTGTAAGTATTATTGTGCTTTTAATTTTAAATTATATATATATATATATTTCATATTTGCTTATATGTACGACCTAGACTACCCTTTTCTTTATTTTCTCTTATTCCATCCAATGGTTGTCTGTAAGAGATTGCCTCGAGCGATAAGACCGCCAATTGTACCTGTTCTCTGTCATTGTTTTCTTAATCTTAAGTACATTGTTTTTGTTTTTAGTGTACAATAAAGCTTTTAAATAAATAAATAAATAAATACAAACCAAAAAAATAATTGAACTCTATATTCGCGTAGTATATACGTATATTTGGAGTCGGTGCTTAATTTAAATTTAACATTGTTTTCGTATAATTTTTCGTGTATTTCCTTAGCTTAGCTGGCAATCTAAATTAGGCATACATATATACATACGGAACCTCCTTTTTGATGCCGGTTAAAAATACAAACTCCACAATGCCACGTGGTTTAGCCCATACAATATAAATGGCACTCATCGTACTAATTACAAGTGCCTCGACTTACAATATTTTCCTTGAGTTGTGCCTTGAGCAGTAAACAATTATTCAAGTTATTAAAACTTCGTCCACGTCAAGATTTGTTACAATAACACAATAGTTATCTACCGACATATCGGCCTATTCATTTTTTTGTTCTAATTGTAACAAAAGCATTGCCAACTCAATAAGACACGTTTCGTTTTACGTAATTAAATGATAATTGGGAACTAAGGCAATAAACTCTTGATAATGCAAACCAGTATAACATCCTCTTTATTTGGCATAATTTCACGGAAATTTGTTTTATATCATGCATTTAAAGCGTTTTATTGGTTTAATTTGAATATCTTATTCAACTCAAATTATATTATGTACCTACCATATATGCCTGATGTCTATATTTACCAAATGAACCAAACTAGAATTTAGCTCGTATCTAAGAAATCTACAAAATTATGTTGAACAATTGACTGCCTCGGTGGCGTAGTTGTATTACGGTACAACTGCAATGCTAAGGTCTCGGGAGTCGGGTTCGATCCCCGGGTCGGGCAAAATGATAAAGGATTTTTCTATTCAGTATCAGCCCGGAGTCTTGAATTTGTGCCCGATATGACGATAGGCTCGTCCCCGTCCCCCTATCACATCATGGCATGGAATACGCACGGCGAAAAGTGGGTGCATTCATTGCGCCTCTGCTACCCCTTCGGGGATAAACGCTGTGAGTGCGTGTGTGTCTGTTGTACAAAAGTCGAATAATACTCACAAAAGTTCACGCAGTTTGTCATTTACCGCCCTATTTTTACGCTAAATTAGGTGGCGTAATATCTCCTAAATGTTCTCAATATATCAAGACCATTCATTATCCATTATTCGACTCCAATGATCCTTCGAGAACAGGTTTAAACATAATGCAACGCTTAATAATAGAACTGGTCACTTGGTAGCAACTTATTTTAAATCTGCCTTAATGATATGCGTGGTATTAATATTAGGTTCTGGCAGTTTGGTATCATGTGAGCTATTAATTTCGATTTGCGATCGATTAATCGAATGGCATGTGTATTATAAAATCGATTTTCAGTATTCGATTTAATTAACTGGTCTGACAACCCTTAACCATCGATTTATATTCAAGTGATTACTCTCGTAAAAAAATTCACGTATTTTTACTTTATCCATGTCGGTTTAGTAAAATAATTCAAGGTCATAATATTAAAAAATAAGTGTCAAAGACGTGTTGAGACAAGCTGTCTTTTGTTCATTAGTTTTCCATAATATTAAAAAATAAGTGTCAAAGACTTATTAAGACAAGCTATCGTTTGTTCATTAGTTTTCAATCGACAATCCTAAAATTTTACTAATCGACTCAAGAAAATTGTCCAAGTAAAATATTTTTCTTTGCATTTGATTTAATCGGTATTCGATTTAATTTATTAACGAATAATTTATATCACTAGCATATACTTGATATGATTTAAAGGTCATGTTGGTATTTTGCATCGTTGAAAGTTGAAATATTTTCAAGACCTCCAACAGTATTTATTTGTTTTATTTCGAATACATTATAATAAGTATGATGTCAATGGACATATAAAAAACAATATATTAAACAAATATGTACATGATGATTTCAGATACGTGATGATAATGACGTTATTGCAATTAAAGTTATTCTACAAACTAAGAAAATAAAACGTTTTTCATCCATTGTTTTATGTTCATTGTTTATTACGAAATGTTTCGAGAACTTTTGTGAAGAGTAAATAAACGAATTCACAGATAGTCTATGAATTATAGTTATTCTCCGAGTCTTTAACCGAATGAAATGTTTTTGCTCAGTCAATGTAATCAATTCCAAAAATGTATAGACGCTAGCCCTCCGAGATGACGTATACTATTGGTGAAATAGTTTTCAGGATCGGATCTGTAGTTTTAGAAATTATAGTATACATTTATAGTACAGTCAGCAGCATAAATATCTGTACAAAATCAAAATTTCAAATCGCCTATATACGCGTTAAGTTAAACTGAAACATTTTTTTCTTCGTTTGAAGTAAAGTTTTTATTTTATTTTTGTGAAGAGAAAAAAAAGATTAGTAAGAACACAAAAGTGTGTAGTCAATTTGAAGTTTTGAATTTGTTCATCTACTTATGCTGCTGACTGTACCTACGAAAAAAGACTTGTTTAAAATTTACGGTTTTGATTATTATGATTTTCAATGCATACTTCAGATTATAAATGCTTTGCAACCTGACATAAATCTCTCTTATTATAAAATCAAGATGGCCAGAATATCAAAAGTAAATTTTCAGAGTAAATCCTCCTGACAGATCCACTTAAACCTTCAGGAAAATACAAATTCATTTAATATTCACACTCAATCGATCGCAACTAAAAATAGCATTCGGGAGATTTCGAGTACCCGAATGTTTCCGAACACTAATTCTACCTTCTGCTCTTATCCCACTCCGACGTGAGGTTAACGCAACACACTTTTAAAAACAATAAAAAATTGAATAAGTAAAAACTTTACGTGGCCAGTCTCTTGTCTGATATCAACCCCATAGAACCACCTTCCGAGTTAAAGAAAAACCCAATTATAGTGTTTCACGACTTGAGATTCGAACCCAGGAGGCACAGTCGCCAGTCCATAATCCATTTACCACCACTTGACCAAGAAGGCGACGTTTCCGAATTATGTTAAATAAATTAAACTAATAAATCCCTGGTATTTAACATCAAAAAACTAATGAACGTGAACGATCGTGTTTGCAAATATTTGTGCCAATTAACGCCAATCAAGCATGGGCTTTATTTCGGTTTTGGCCATACTGAAAACCGGTTGGACGTGTCATTATTTTGAAACATATCAAATAAGCTTTTGTCATTTACGCTCTTGTAATATTTAATTTTATTGGTATCTCATGTATACGAGAATTAATGGTAGATACATTGATGTATTGGGTTTTTTAATACATCAATGGGTAGATATTGTTACTTCTGCCGAGAAGAGTGTTCTGCTAATGAAGACATTTTATTAAGATGTAATGTCTCGGATGAGCGTATAACGCAATGGAATGTATTTTCCCGTTTAAGATTATCACGAAACGAGACTCCTGCTCGTCTCAACTTTAATACATTTATATACTCCAAATATGAACTAATTAGGTAAATCAGATAGTGTAAAGATTACTTTTCAAATTTATTATATACGGAAGCGCTAACCCAATACCATCAGTAAAGTCGTTTTATGTTAGTACTTATATAGTACGGAAAAATCACGGCTGAGTCATTGTTTGCTTCTGAGATCACAAGTACGTGATCTCAACAGGAAAATGTATTCAATCATAGGGCTAATACTATGGAAAACGATGTTGTATATACGTACGACATAGATAAAACAAATGGTATAGAAACATGTTTCTATCTTTTTATAAAACGGCAAAGACAATGTTTCTCCTGATACTTTGGCAATCGAAAATCCAAATACAAGCAAGTCACCATAACAGGTTTTTCACTGTAACAATGTAGTCGCTTCCCAGTCAGGTATAAAATCAGGTGTCTTTCCACCATTAAACGTGTGGTTATCAATAGAGTGTTATTTGGACTCTCGGGATTTCGGGATAGAGCACAGATAATCAAACAGTCAAATGTGACATCCCATCCCATCTCATAGCTTCAACATGTAATTTATATTTATTTACAAAGTAGCATAATTTTCGACAGTGCTGACGGATCAAAATACTGGTTAAAAGCTTTCTTCCAAATATTTGCGATAAAAAGAATTCCTATTTTCTTCATCCACGACCTAATTCTCTTTTACCATCTGAGACTTATCAAAATGACAAAGGATACCTTTTTTTAGGTATCTATTTTACTTTACTTACTTCGCCGTACCAGCTGTCAATTCTAAATTATCTACATCTCCACGTGATCTACGATAGCCTAGAATGTCTATTGAATCTAACGCCTATTCCTAGTCTGCAGTTCTCGTTCAAGCAAACTTAGCTGGTTGTCTTAGATTAATTATATACCGGTTGTATTTCTTCAATTACTTAAGCAGCTTATGGAATTTAATATCGAAATTGTAATTTGAATTTCAATTTCTTTGTTATAATGAATTGTGTTCCGAGTTATTAAATTTAAGGACTCGATCTTAAATCTTTCTTTGAGATTCTCTTATGCTGTATACATTTATTCATCATATACTAGCTTTTGCTTGCGGCATCGTCTCCGTGTAATTTGGTTTGCGACATATATAAAAAAAAACGTTCTTATTTCTAATTTAAGCATACTCAATACTCAACTTTTTATCAAAATGGGTTTGTTTTTGTCGTGAAAAAGTAATAGCCAAAGTTATTTTAGCATTTATAATGTTAGTATAGGACTATATTCAGTATATGAATCTTGGATAGTATAAAAACGAAATAGTCTCACATGATTTGGATAAAAGCAATCTTTCATATCCGTGGTAAACGATGAACGTTGTATGAGTTATTGACTCGAAAAACACAGGTGAGTTGTCCCGGGATTGGTGTTTATGCCCGATAAGATAGGCCCCCATAAAATAACGGGACGGAAATAAGCTTGTGAAGCGTTATACTTAGTAGTGCTGTCTTCTTTTGTACTTACTGACGTGAACTTAGATATTAATTGTGCTTGAAGTCTTTTAACTAGTATTTTTATAGCATAGGTTGGCAAGTGAGCAACTTCACATAAGTTTTCTGTGAGACCATGGTAATACCACGGTACAGCCATTGGCGTATCTAGAGGGGGACCCGGTGAGACGAGCCCCGCAGTTGCGTGGTGCCCACCCACAGGATTTTGAGGCAGCCTTCTACTACTATACATTTTTAAAACTACCATAATTATTAAATCTGCAAGTACACAGGAGTAAATTTATTTTTCTAATCTAAGGCACTATCCCCCCACCTCTCCCCCCCTCTGGAAAATGACTCTAGCTACATCCATGGGTACATCTATTCAGTACGGCTCTAGAATTTGTTCTTCAAATAGCATTATAACTTCAGTCGTAGTCATCGAGTGTTTTCTTAGTTTTAATCACCTCTGATAATCTTTGTGCCAATATTGTGTTAAGTGAAACAGTGTTGAATCATTTATAACTCCTTAGCCTTGGTTAAGTAGGCTTAAAATATACTTTGTAATGATCCGTCAGTTACCACGCTAACTCATCCTAGATTATGAGTATGACATCATAGTTCTTCAAAAAACTGAAGGATTTTTTATTGGTTACCATATTTTACATAGGTACTTTTTACGGAATGTAAATGAATTTTTGGACATCTTTTACACTGACGTAGTAATGTGACATCACTGCACATACCTGTAATGTGGGTTGCAAAGCAAAAACTAGGCTAAGTTAGTTTACCTTGCCACTTATGGGGAATTAGGTAGTACATAGCTTAATTTTCATAATATGCAGTCTTTTTTTTTATTGCATTGAATGACGAGACGAGAATGCCGTTCGCCTGATGGTAAGCGATACGACTACCCATAAACAGTAGCAACACCATCCAGCACCTTGATTTACAAAGTACCTGTGGCATTCCACTGCGCTCGTCATCCTGAGACATAAGATGTTAAGTCTCATTATGTCCAGTAGCTATACTGGATACAATGTCCTTCAAACCGAAATACAACAGTGCATGCATACTGTTGCTTGGCGGTAGAAATAGACATTGCGGTGGTACCCACCCAGACGGCTTCTTACATAATGAGAGACCTACCACCAGTTTGCACACAAGTATGAAAAAGTATCTTACCTAGGCTACCTGACCTCAACTATTTTTGTATTCTTGATAAGCAACTGGCATTAGTCCAGTACATGGAAGATATAATTCCAACCAATCTCCATTAGTCGTCTTCGTCTCTAGACGTTGCAGTCCGCAGTTACCGGAATTATGCCTGACTTCCTTTGCCTATCCAATATAACGTGTTAATGCCTAGCTGCGCTAAATCACAATACAATTACTATCAAGTAATTTACCACTTCTACAATCTGTTCAGTGACATTCCAACTATTTTGTTTGCCGGCCAATTTATACTGAAATATTGGACTATATAAATCATACGAAATGTTTAAGAAAATCGATATTTGTTACCCGCATTCCTCGATATATCTCGAATAGATAACGGGGAATTCAGTTGATTACCAAGATAGAATCGAATTTCTTGTTTACTCAACTGGTATGAACTATTTTCCATTTCAATGGTTACTTATTCCAGATTGGTTTTGGGTAAACGAGTTAGCCTTGTGGATGTGAGCTGGATTGTTTGCTATGATATCTCTACGGTTAAATCATCAGGTTTACTGTTTACAGGCTGGATGATGTAAAAAGTTGGTTTGGTTGAAATATTGAAGCTTGTGATCACTGAGAGTTGAGACATAATATTTATGAGACCAATGCCTAGGGAATTCTACGTAACTATGTTAAGCAGGTGCTTATCATAGTATTCAGTTGTTTTAAAATATTTAAGCAATGATATTACTTTACATAGAATAGTAACTATAAGTAAAGATATAGTTGAGAAGCCAGAAGGTAAAAACAATTTTAATCAATATCCTCAAAACGATCGACGGACTTACGGATATATCCTTTGGCAACAAGTTCCTTCTTATCTAAGTATATTCACACCACCTATTGCTATTCGGACGCTAATAATCTTATCGGATTACAATGTTCAAAATTTTTTTTTTGTTTAGTCGCAATTGCAATATCAGCATCCGAAAAGATAATAGAAATTGAGAATCTCAAGACACGCAGAAAATTATAATGCTTCAGTTAATGCCTTCAAGCGAATAATCTCTCAACAAATAATTTTAAGAAAGCACTTTACCACTAAACCTGATTCTGACCAACGCAGAATTGAATGTAAATCCATTTCCCTTAAGGATCAGACACAATCAACACAATCTTACAATCAAGCGAGGGAATCGGTAGCGAATTATAACCACATATCCCCGAGCGACCGACCTGACGTTTCAATTAACTACGCCAAGTTTGAGTCTTGGTTAAAGATGCTCGACTACAAAGAATCTGACTATTCAAATGTTCTAATGCACAAATTCGATTTGAAAATTAGTCATACCTATGCTATTCAAAATCGAATGATCACTGCTACTTAGGTCCCATTTTTTCAACTGTAGTTATCTTTTTGTCAGGGTCTTATTAAGCTGGACGCGCTCGCAGCACCTGGAGCACTAGAAGCTCTGCGAGCGCGTCCAGCTTAATAACACCGAGGATTACCCTAACTACAGTTGAAAAAACCCGGTCTTAGTAGTGCTAATGTTATTTTTATCAAACCATTCGTTATATTGTGTGAGGTGTCATGCAAATAATGATCACAAGTCCTTACCAAGCTGACAGTTGACTGCCCAATCATTGAGTGCAGTATATTCGAGTAGGTATAAAGTTAGATATTAATTAAAGTCTGTCAATCATTCGAATGATAAAGTCGAATAATTTATCTGAAATCATTCAGACGCGCACCACTTGGTTCAGGTTAAAATTCCAATGGGTATAACCTGTATGCTTTCATCTTTGCTAATATTTTAATGTTTAAAACTATTTATCATATGGACGGGTTAAATCTGCGCTTGTGATTTATTGTCAATGTTAAGGATTATGATGTATGAAGAATGTTTATTAAGTTACATCATCTAGGGGTGATTTTTCAATACCAGGTAAGTTGTTCGTAGGATAGAATATAACACAGGTAAATTAAAGATTACCGTTTAATAACATAGTGCAATTGCTTATTTTTATATTCAGCCGGATTATAATTTATTTAATGGATAATTGAACCTGGTTATTAGAAAGATCCTAAATTGCACCGCACATCATTTCAATAAATCAATTTTCGATGAAGTCTCAATACATCGACATACCGGCTACAATACCCTAGCTAGGTTGCTAAAAAGTTCCTAAAACATAGCTCTGAATCTTCCAGAACAATTTTAAATGTGTCAGCCGAGTTTTAGCGAAGTACTTTAGAAACAGTAAGCAGTATTACCGACAATCACAAACCGTATTCATCTCTCACATCAATTTTGCTCGCGCACGAGCTAAAGCTTTCGGTACGCGACCGCATTCAGAGTGCTTTAAAATCTAGGCAGAAATTCCTCGAATAGTCCAAACTCAGATCATTAACAATGCGGTATGTTCGGGTATAGGTCTGAATTTAAATTTGATCTCTGTGATGTGTTTTTGAAAATCATTTTCCAAAATTCTCTAATGTTTTAAGGTAAGAACTAATGTTTTATCCGTTTTATAGGATTTCGCCGTATTTAAGATAAAATATTATCAAAATTATATAATAACTAGCTAACCCAGCAAACGTTGTTTTGCCATATAAATTCTTTTTAGAGATTGTTTTAGTAGAAAAGATTAATAAATTATTGTAAGTAAACGAAGATGTAGTGTATGAGTGGAAGAAGCACAGGTGACCGGCACTTCGGTATCATCCCTACTCCAAACTGTTTACTGAATGAGAAGTGATACCGGCAGACGCCTAGCTATAACTGATCAGAGATAATTGATCAGTTACCGACCGGGGTTAAAGTTATTAAATTACTAATATCACTATTAAAAAATAGGGAATGATGGAAGAAGGTGGAAAATTTAGGGTTGTATGTATTTTTAATGCCACATCATAAAAAGAGAAAAAAAATCTATACGAAAAATAAAAATAAAAAATTTGGGGTGGGTCACCCTTATCACTTAGGGTGATGAAAAATAGATAACAACCTTTTCTCAGACCTACCAAGTGTGAATATAAAATTTCATCAAAATCGGTTCAGCCGTTTCGGAGGAGTATGGTAACAAACACTGTGACACGAAATTTCTATATATAATAGCGGACCCGACAGACGTCCTGCCCTAAAAAAGAAATAAAATCCTAGAACCCGAGTACAGCGCCACCTACCGGATCCAATTATGAATCTAAACCATTCTCTAATCCACGTGAAGACACACAAAAAATGTTGTCCTGCCCTAAAAAGGGAATAACATCCTAGAACCCGAGTACAGCGCCACCTACCGGATCCAATTGTTAATCTAAACCATTCTCGAATCCACCTAAAGACACAAAAAAATGTTGTCCTGCCCTAAATAGGAAATAAAATCCTAGAACCCGAGTACAGCGCCACCTACCGAACCCAAGTATTAATCTAAATTTAGGGTTGTATGTATTTTTTAATGCTGTATCATAAAAAAATAAAAACAAAAAATTCTATCTGAAAAAAAATAAAAAAAATTAGGGGTGGACTACCCTTAACAGTTAGGGGGATGAAAACTATCCTGTCTCTCAAGTTGGATCGAACTGCACATGGTGTGCGAATTTTATTATAATCGGTTAAGTGGTTCAGGAGTCCATTGAGGACAAACATTGTGACACGAGATTTATATATATTAAGATGTAAGTTCGAAGTTAAAAGCAATGTACCTAAATCACAAGCTCGTCACCCAAAATATTAATAGGTAGGTACTGCTTACCAACTTTAGAAATACCCATTTTTTGTCGGGGTCGAGAGTTCACAGCGCGTCTTCAGTTGTCATTCAAATCGCATGTGAAATAGCTTATGCTTCGTTACCTCCAGCGACTATATAGCCCCCTCTATCATTCAATGCTCTCTTATAAAATTATACTTACCTACTAATTTTATTTAAATAAAAGTTGTAAGTAAACTATGTACCAATATAATATTTTCATATATAAATTACCAAACATTATTTAGCAATATGTTATTAAATTTCTTAGTATTTTAAACATCGCGGATATAATTTTAAAATATTGTATATATCGGTCGTTAAGAGTTTTTCATACTATTAAAATAATCCCACTAATTGGATCAGTCGCTACCGATAAGCATAAGCAGCTTTTCGTAATTCTAAAATTAGTAATTTAATAACTGCTCAATGTTCATGGATTATGGATTAAAAAATCGAAGTATTTTATCACTTGGACAAAACTATATAATAAGCCATGTATTTATTGTTCCTAAAATAAATTTAAATCACTTCTACCTTAAGTTTTTTGCAGTAACAACTAAAATATATTGAAGCAGCCGCATTTGTAATATTTTGTCATTTTATGCAGGGCATATTCATGCCGGCTGCCGACGCGACGCGAGCAATGAATAACTATCAGATGTAAATCAAGTGAGCGTGGGCGCTGTGCCTCGAAATCTCAATTTAGCGTTTTGTGCGCTAAGCTTTGCCCGCTGATTGTATCATTTTATTGGTTTTAAGTGTCTAAAGGCGTGGACTAATGCCTAAATCCTCGTAACGGCCCATGCCATGTAGGATGGTGTAATACAGGGCTGGTATATTTTATTTTCTTTATCTATAAAATGAAGTCGTACCTAAGAAACATACGAACCTTTTTGAACAATGTTTAACATAATAAACGTTTTGTATCATTTAATTTGATTCTTCTAATTATTTGAAGTATGAAATAAATTTATTTGCCTTATTCTTTATATCTGGCCATGGACCAAGTGGACACAGTTCGATTCCCGCACTAATATGTTTGTATGATACGAAAATATACCTTAAACGGTGTTTAGTTTAGTAAGTCAACTTGTAGTTATATTCCATAAACGATTTTTACCGTGTAAACAGTCACGGCAAGTAATTTTGAACCTCGCAGGACTTGCAGCGATTCGCATCTGTATAGAGTTATTTAAATATTACCACTAGTGTAAACGCATCTGGAATTTCATATATATTGATGCGAGAACTTGCTCGTCTAAACATAGTTATACAGAAATAAAAAAATCTCGTGCAAACACGTCGTGTACATTAATGTGAGGACCTTGCGTGACTATTGGGGTATATTTATTTAGGTGTTAGTGGGTCAGTTGGTAATAATAATTTAAGTGTAACTTGAACATGTATCGTGAATCCAAATTAGCCGCTTACAGTGGTACTGTTTGACTTGAAGTTAAGCTGACAAGAGACGTTAAGTCTGAACACTGAACCCTTATGAACGGTTGATAAATCTGACGGTAAGCTAGCTACAGGGAGATTCATTCCTACAACGGTATTTTACAATTAACCAGTACTAAGACTGGCCTGTTCGCTTTTGAATGAGAATTTCTGGATTCGATTCACGACTTATCTTTATCTCATTCAAGGTGGGCCTTTAGATGATGTCAATGAAGCAGCTGGTCGAAACCCCCGCAATAGTATCTCGTTAGTGTATATCGCCTTTCATAATCAGCTACATGTATATCCAGTGAGATGAGTCTTCATAATCCGATCGTTAATGTACACACCCTTTCTGAGTCTTCTGTGTCAGTTTGAGTCCGTCTTAAGACTACACTCACAAAACATGTCAAACAGGACCAGTATGATCACTAATCACCATGCCTAGCCAGGAAACAAGAACTCAAATCAATACTCCTTGCTGCTCTATCTCTTTCATCACCATCATCCTCAGCCACATGAAGTATACTGCTAAACATCCTCCACTCCAACAGGCCTCCTCCAAAGATTTTCATACAGACCTGTCAAAAGCCTGCATCCAGCGTGTTCTCTATCTCTGTATAATATTAATAACCTTAAAATTCCGAAGGCCAGTACCCTCAGTTAGATCTATCTATCTGACGGTGGCGTCGATAGATAGATCTAAGGCCTCAGGCCCACGACTGTTGCATCACGACATCGACCCCTGAGCATCACGTCGCATCGACCACACTCGGCCATTGTTTTAGTTGTATACCGGACTAGTTAGGTATATTATATTTTTATTGTGTGGTTTGATAAGCTTGGTGAATTATCAAAAACCTACGTTGTAATAAAGAATTCGTGTGTAAAATTTCGTGTTTCTAGCTAGAAGTTTTAGTCACTGGTTTAGGATTTACTTTGGGTCAGTATTAAGAATTTTATTACAATACACACTTTACAAATTTTATTATAAAAAAAGGTAACAAGAAAACAAAAGCAATTTTACGATATAAAAGCACGATAGGATCGTATCAGCATACACATGATATCATTTCATTCAACTAATTGTAAAAAAATACACAATAGCATATTTTGCGAAACGAACGTTCCTTTTTCTCATATAAAATTATTTTACAGCATTTAGCAAAATATAACAGCATATGTGTCGTAAAATTAACATTATTAATTACTCGACTAATTAATTGCTGTAGGTCGACGACCAAAGCCTACAGTTATGGGAAACAATAATTTTCTGATTTACACCATCTCACATTATAATTATAAATTAATAAGTTTAGAAAAACAAGAGGTTT
Source organism: Sphinx pinastri (assembly GCA_947568825.1). Taxonomy (NCBI): domain Eukaryota; kingdom Metazoa; phylum Arthropoda; class Insecta; order Lepidoptera; family Sphingidae; genus Sphinx; species Sphinx pinastri. The sequence goes on from OX387623.1 coordinate 3,404,278, forward strand.
TGATTGCTAACATATTTTCGTGAATTATAATGCTGCCTAATGTGAAATACTTCATCGTGGATATTTATAACACCAAAATTATCCATGCTAAAAAAACTTCTACTACTAATCTAGGAATTTTAAACCGTCTCGGCCTTCAAAATTGTATGGGGATTATCATTCTTAGAACAATGCCCTCCAGCCCCAGACAAGCTATACTTAACTCAAACTCACTCATTAATTAAAACTTAAACTGTTCAGACAAAAACAAGGTCTTTTGTGAGATAAATAACGCTCAAATAAGTTTGCTCAATATTTTGACACACTGTTGAAACGGTTAATGAAATCATACCATACATTAATTCATACAAGCATATATTTGACCTTAAAGCCCATTCAAGTACATGTTATTATCTTATTACTATAATTGGTGTTGCCACAACCTTAATTCGACCTTCGTTTCGAGACTTGATATTGGAATTTAACTGAATTTTATAATTTACCTTAAAATATGAAAGGGCCTACAATTAGTATTTTTAAACAACTGAATAAAGAAACTACTGATCATAAGTGCTAAGCACACTGTCAGCTAACATAGTCTCCTGTCTATATGAAAGCACTGTTGTGTAAATGAAATAACTGGGCATCAAGAGGCTTTCTTATATCATGGGATGCACGCGCAATCTTTATCTTTATCAATACATTATAATTAAAAAATATTTTCGGGTTACTATTGTTTACGGGCATCAGTCGAGCGATCTGTTTACCGTGGTGGTTGGTCTCTCATATGTACGAGTCCGTCTGGGTGGGTACCACCGCAATGTCTATTTCTACCGTCAAACAGTAGTGTACATGCACTGTTGTGTTTCGGTTTGAAGGACATTGTAGCCAGTGTCCTGTAGTTACAACTAAAGGACATAATGAGACTTAATGTCTTATGTCTCAGGATGACGAGCGCAGTGGAATGCCACACAGTACTTTATAACTCAAGGTGCTGGATGGTGTTGCTACTGTTTATGGGTGGTCGTATCGCTTACCATCAGGCGAACGGCATGCTCGTCTCGTCATTCAATGCCATAAAAAAACCATTGGTCTTATAAAACGATCCCAGTACAATGATTCGAACATACAAAACTACAAAGCCTTCTTTCATACCCCGCCAGCAGTACCCGACGCGGTACCCGTACGACACATTTTGTTTTATCTACACCACGAGTGGGCTCTCTGATGACATTATCGGACCGACAGACTTGGAAGGACAGATTTGAAGCCGCTTTATTTGATAAAGCCTTTATGTTTTCAAGCGATGCGGAAATGTTTTGATTGGAAGTTTTCAAAGAGGGCTAGTTTTGTTATGGATATCAGAGATGCTTAAATATAACTTAATGTTTGATTGGGAGAAAGTCTAATTAAGATTCAAGAGAAGCTGATTTCCCGTTATTATACAGTCTACCCATAATCAGTAACAGCAATAGCTAGGAATTAAAAAGTACTGGACAGCGATGCACTATTCTCAACCTAGGAACTCTCTCCCCTTCTTGATCACATTTTTTTCCCGTTGCAGTTAGTCCATGACTCTAGGAATTTGGTTATCACTGGGGATATCACTGAAAATAAGGTGAAGACTGACGCACTTGTCTTTCTGCTGGGTTCAAAAAATTCTCCTCTTCTGAGACATTATATTGACAAGAATTTTAATAATGCCAATGCGAAATAAAACCACGACAAAATTTAAACTCAAAAAACGCCAACAACAAAATGAATCCGGAATGTACACCAGAGATCGTATATCATGCAATTGAGCCGCATGACCTTCGTATCATTGAAAGTACAATTCCTGTACTGTTATCCGACGTAGATCAGCACCGATAGTGTCAATTTGTGAGACGCGTGCACCGCCCTGTAATTAAGTTTGGATGCAGGTTCTTTGCACATTATTTGCTGTGACATTGTTTTACTTTTTTGTGCGGGCAAGGACAAAGTGAAACTATAGCACTTGATGGTAAGCGGAGTAGTGGAAGTAGGATGATTACCTCTCGCCAGTAAACACAATTATGCTGGCCTGTTCACAACCGAATTTACACATGCTGATCGCCGAACGCAAAGCAGTTTCATGGGCTAACATGGCGGTACACACCTTTACGGTTTACACCTTATTTACGGTGGTCGCTATCCGAACGGATGTAAATATCCTAACCCCAAAACAAAATGTGTATTATTTGTGCGGTGTTCAGAAGAATCGCGCGAAGTACCACTATGAACCAATTTGTCAGTCATGGTTTAATGATAAGCACTAGACCCTTGAATTTACTACACTAAACATGCAATTGACATTGTAATTTATGTCCGAAACGTCGGTATGTTCGCATCATGAAATAAACTCAGGGAACCTAGAGATTACTAGTTGATTACTACCTTCTACCGCTTCTGAGATGCAGGTTAGAGCTAACGTATGTTAATGAAGTACGAATAGCGTTCAGCACCTCAGGCACTGTTCATACACAGCTCTCGAAAACTGACGGAAAATGGAAATAACACATTGTAAAACTATGGTCAATGTAATGTTTGGTGCAATTCTAACTTCCGCCAATTTGATACGCTAAACACAATTGTGTGGGAATTGTCTTTTGGTCATAACAAGAAAATGGTTGTTTGGCTTTGGTTTCTCAATGAATGCTACGGTACGTAAACAAATATTCCTTATAACTGGCAACAATTTACTTCGTCCAATAACATTTCCGTGTCCTTTAATCGCTTTATTGTTATAAAAGCAGTGAATTCGTATTTTAGAAATAAATTTCTAAATACAGATATTTTTAACTACGAATATTTGTGATGAATTGAATCGCTATTCTATTTGTTTCCAAAAAACCAAATACAAACGAATTATTAATATTTCCAAAATTATTTCTTTGAAACGCAAAATAATACTGCCCGTAATTGTCGTTTGTTACGCCAGAGAATATAAATCTCCGAATTGAATTTGGAATATAATCTGCAAGCAATTTTCCAGCACGTGTAAGGTATTAACGTTACCTCTGGAGAATAAAACCATTATTATATTCATGTGTTATTTATTATACATTGCGAACCACTGAGATAATGGAATATACGTTTTGCGAAAATTAATATACCTACTAGGTATCATAAAACAAAAGATTTTGGTAAGATTTTAGGTGTTAGGAAGATGCGTGTGTTTTCAATGACGATGGAATTCCAAAACTCGACAAAATATTAGAAATTATGAAAATGTTCCGGATTATAATCAATTAATAGTAAATGGAGGGTAATTAAGCTATTATTAATTTAAGGATTTATTACAGCTTTTCTAACGACACTATCATTCTGAAAAATCCAAACGACAAATTGAACTAAGAATCCGGATCACGACTCAAAATTTCATTCATCCAAATAGACATAATAAAATTCACTGTCCATTTAATGACGTCACGTAGCCGAGTCAGAGTTTGCAAACTTTGGACTCAAATCGTGTCCGCATGAACTGGCCAGATAGTATTCCTTTTATTACATTCGTAGCTAGACCTGACAGCATTGCCGGTGTTCTAAGAAAAATCCCCAACCATCGTTGTGTTGCGCGCTTATTGTTCTGTCGGCAGAAATGTTCAACAATTTAGTACCACTCACCATAGGGCCGCGTTAAGTTTACTTGTTGCTTATTCTTTGCTGAAAATATATTCTTATTTATTAACATTTGTGAGGAGTTTTGGCGGGAACTTGGAAGTGTCATGAGGTGCTCTTGTTTTAATTCATTATTTTGGTGATACTTAGTGTTATATTGCATAATTATTGTGGTATATTATCCAATATAGTTCTATTAAAGGGCTCAAATGAAGTGAATTGAAATAACTGTGCTAGTCAAGTGTTTGTTTTGTTGCCGCCAAAACTCCTCGATAAAGTCTTGGTAAGGTAGCCACTGCTTTACTTCGACATAGTACTACTACTACTGAGGATAAACAAGGAAACAATATATATAATGCAACTTCCAAAAACTTTGACACTGGCAAAAAAAAAAAAAACATTTGTGAGTGTGTTACGGCCGTGGAGTGGGTAATACGAATGAATTAAGATAACATTAATATTTTTTCTGTACATATTTGCTCTACTTTAAGGTTGATTGAAAGAGTTCCAAAGAGGTTTAATATAAGCAACTCTTTAGTCTATTTAGCACTCAACCCGCCCTTGAGACATTAAAAAAACAAAATTGTTATTCGAACAGCAATTCCACTTTCGAATTCAAACACAATCCTTAGATAAATAGGCACGGATAACTGTCTCCGAACTTCGTTCGACCCGGCAAAGTCATGTCGGTCGTTTGGAACGGTTCGGAGGTGAAGTGAAGACAAGTTTCTAGTGATTAATTAGGGTACGAATTCGGGGCGGTATCGGATATTTTTTATACAGACATCAGGGCTGATTCTTAGGCTTTCGATCCAATTTGATGGCGTGAAATATAGGTAAAAGTTTTTCTTTTGTTCGCTTACTTGGAGTGAAGATGGCCTTAAGATTATGATATAGATTTTAAATATAGTTGGTTTGGGTCATCCTTAAAATTAGTTAAACTTAATCAACACGTGATTAAATTATAAAGATACAAAGAACTACACCTATTATTTATATTCTGTTTTATATTGTATCTAATTTATGTTCTTTCTTTTTATAGGTAAGTACGTGAGAAGAATCCAGACACTTAATATTGGTAAAACTTCACGTAATCAATACAAAAGTGAACTTCACTATTAAAGCACTAAAGCTATGAAGTTGGTTCGATAAACTGCGTGAAAGTGAGTTGAAATCCCAAATGAGGACCGAATGTAACATTTTGAGGGCATTCTAGTCTCGGGAAATATAATAGCCAGTTTCAGTTACTGAATAATTGTTTTGAGCCAAGAATATAGTTCATTAATTGTGATCCTACTTTAAATGACATCTAAACTTAAACCTTGGATAATTTCTTTGAGCAATCCTGTAAACTCTTAATGTACTTCTTTCGTTTTTCAGAATGTCTCTTTCTGCTTATAATTCGCTAAATGCGACTGTGGATGAAATATAGTTCTCTCCATGATCTATCATGAAACTTGGGTTGATAGAATGTATTCCGCTAAGCTGTCGCTTGGCTGTCCTCTATTGATGATGGTGACCACTCTCTATCAGTTCACTAAAAATATATCTTGCAGTATTGCAAGATATAATTATATATTTCTACTTGGACTTTGCTACATACTCAACGCTATTTAGAAATAATATAAAAAATGATATTGTAAACCTGTCAACCTACCCAGAATAATTCCATGCCATTCGATTTACATACATAACGTCCAGTGTCAGTAATTAACATGCACATAGACTACAAACACTGTAATCAACGAAACCTGAGCACCTACACTTACGGGTAATTTCAGTCTTCGCCACAGACGATTCGATGAATAATTGATAAACTCATCCGATACAGAATCTATTTATAATGTAGCTTCGTGTGTATCACTAAAGCGAAGGTAATTGCTCAAAAAGTTAATTTCAATATAGCTAAAGAGAACTATCACATTATTTGGACAGACCACACTGCTCAATGTAGGTGCCCTGGTTGCACCTCTGCCTATCCTTTCGGGCATAAAGTCTCTTGAAAATGTATTTGTTTGGTTTTTAAAAAGAAAAGTGTAAACAATGAGACCAGGAAAATTACCTATTGTCCAGAAGATGTTTGGCATACCCTTACGCGCCATTTTCTTATCAGACCTCATAAAACTTAATTCTGTATAGATTATAAGAGCAAAACAATTGTTGAATAAACAGCGAAAATGACCTCACAGTCCACACCGCAAATAAAAAAGCCCGAGGTACTCGGGTATCTCCTCACAGACAATTTAAATTGAATCAAGCAATAAAATTTAAACTGTAAGCACTACCAGACTACATAATGACTAGTTTCCATCTAGAAGTATATTAACACCCGCTCAATCAGTACTAAAATGCTAATCTAACTTTTATTGCCATCATTTGAAAATAAAACAGTTAGTACTTTGTTTCTTACCGAGCTATTTGCTTTTGCTTGATGGCAGAAGTAATAACTGTCAGTTCAGACGGATTATTTGTCAGTATTTTCCAACAATGTTTCCACTACAGAATGGTTGATGCAAAATACAATTTTAATCTTCTTGCAATAAGGATAGAGCTTCGTTTTTAGACCGGCTGCGTGCCTGATATTTTTCCTTTTTGGTGAATCGAACCACGTTTAAAGATATGATGAGTCATTACTAACTCATGCAATTATTTAACACTACTAAAACAATACAGATGCGTATTGAATAGTCACAAAGAGATGAAAAGTCAAAGCGTAATCTTCCAAATTCATTGCTTCACTTTATCTATTCATACTCGGGTAGACACGGTTATATTTTGAGTAAAATCTTTGTTTACACTCTAATAAACAATCATTAGCCAATGTCGCTTTACTATCCCACATTGGTAAAATGTTGGTCCAATGTTTGGCAGTAAAGGCTCATTCTTTAACTATTTATTAAGCAAAAGCTCTTCTAAGTCCTTACGCAAATGGATGGATCAGCTGTCTCACCCTGGAATCATGCTGGGCCACACCTAGTATCCCACTGTCCGCCCACTAAATGTTTTAGCTACTTATTTTGGAAACTGGGAGAAGTCATTTACAATATGGTTCAGCACAGAAAAGTCTTAATTCTACGCTTGCTTAATTAGTCAATATTACAGTCCACGTTGGCCTCATAGGGCTCAGTATTTTCTATTAACTTCCAAAAGGTTTCCTAAGCCGAATCTTCACATACAAACGGATTAATATATTTTTATAGTAACTGGTCAAATATTGAATTTGGGCAGTGTTGGCTAAAATGTTACCTCTGGGCGTAATGTCGGCAGATTACGTGGGTAACGATCCACGTTTTATTATTCCGTACCTACAGCATTTCATTTATGTGTCATTTATTTTTTACGTCTAAGATGTAAAAGGCTAACTACGTTTTAGGACATTTTACTTAAAAACGTAGGTATATGTCTGACACGCTGACATAAAACAAGACGGGCATTAAACATTTTTTTGTCTCACTAACTTCCACATCAAACGCCACTCCACATAGTAAGACAAATGTATGATAATATAGGCGTACCTATACAACGTTATTAGTAAGGCGGTAATAATCAACTAACTGTTTTATTATTTCCTATGATAAAAAAATGTGGTATAGAATTATCATCCAATAAATGATCCAATGAAACGGTGAACGTAGTGATCTGAAAAACAACTCTCCGAATCCTTAATTTTAACTGCAGTTTATGCAGTGGAAATATTACAACACACTATGACTACAATATCATCGTATCATATATTAAAGTAAGTACAAGTTCTTGTTATCTGAGAAAAATCATTGCCACTGTCACTGCTAATTCACCATAGCTTACAAAACAACTGAACAAACGATGCTCGTAAACCTTTTTTCGGTTCAGGGTTAAGTTGAACGTGAATACATTAACTGACGCTTGTGTTGATGTATTTTATCAGCGACGGTGTCATACTGAAGCGGCGATAGCCTAGTTGGGAGTGGTACGGACTGCCGAGACGAATGTCCGCAGGTTCAAAACCCAAGGGCACACACCTCTGACTTTTCTAAAAAGTTATGTGTGTATTCTTTGTGAAGTATCGCTCGCTTTAACGGTGAAGGAAAACATCGTGAGGAAACCTGCATACCTGAGAAGTTCTCTGAATTTCGAAGGTATGTGAAGTCCGCCAACCCGCACTAGGCCAGCGTGGTGGACTAAGGCCTAAAACCCTCTCAATAGTAGAGGAGGCCCATGCTCAGTAGTGGGCAGTATATAATACAGGGCTGGTATGGTGGACGGGTGTCATACTGAACGATTTTACTACATTTTCTTAAACTGATTGTCAGGTACAGGTAAAATATAATTAAAATACAAAAAATGTCTTGTATAAAAATGTACCCAATTTGTACGTAAAGCGTCAAAAGCCAGAGTTAAGTAAAAAAACGTTGAGAAACTTTTATATCTTCGCGACGATCCATTTAATATTCTTCCCGCAAAAGTTATGACAGAATCATTTGTTTAATCAAAACAATGTTGATAAAACAAAAACAAATCATAATACTTGACTACTTCTTTGGCAAGACATTGGAGTCTTTACAAGAATATCTCGGAGCCGCGAACATCTTGAAATCGTATCCTTGCGTCCTTTACTAGGTCATTTCTTTATGCGTGCTCCTTGACTTTAGCCTTTGTCGTTTTAACCTTTCCATCAACCGCCATTATATTATATGTATACCTACGTGTAATGTTCATGTTCTGGTTGTAGCAACTTTTTCTGTTCGGTCGTGGTGGTTTTTTTCTTAATAACCTTTTTGCAGCGACATACTGCTTTATTCCAGTTATATGAATTAAAAGAACAGACTATACTGCTTACATTTATACTTCCCATGCCTATACATCTATCCATATAATACCAACACCACATTGAACTGTAAATTGAAAATGCTAGCCATCGCATATGATATGACTTGTTATTACACTATAATTTAATATGAAACCATAACAGTCCTCACAACGCATACAAATAGACTACTTAAACTAATGCTACCATTTTCACACCATTTAAAGTAGCCACTTAATTCTTTTCTCGATGAACACCGTAGCACCTGGTTAACATTCATTAACAAGTGATGCAATCAGTTCGTTGACCGAGCAATCTATGTTTCGACTCATTAGTCGGTGTAAGTCCTTAATTTGAGCGCTATCGTATATCAATGAGGTGCCGCGCCGGCTCGCGACCACACTGGAACTGGCACGACTTACCCAACCAAGATTTACATTTTCGACAAAAGCTATAATCTAGAACGTTCTGGGGGCTAGTTTGTGACAATTGGTTTTATAAATTTACCTTCGGTCTTTAAAATTTGATGACGATTTAAAAGTATATTTGAAAATACCATTTAAAATTGATACTTGAATACGTCAATCAGTATCTCAAATTTGATTGCAACAGTTATTACATCTTGATAGATGGATCTTGGAGTTTTTTAATACTTATCACTGATGTGATAAGTATTAAAAAACTCCATCCAAAGTTTTTAAGAAACTCGCGGCCATACAAACTTACATACATACATACGGATCGAATACAGAACCTCATTTTTTTGAAGTCAGTTAAAAATTAGCATAATCGGCTACCTATGTTCTGCGCAATCGCTCAAATTAGTATCTGTCAAATAGCTCAAAGTTCTCTAGTTTCGAAACAGACACATAATTCGATAAACAATTAACATTACACTGAGAAAACAATTCAATAAAAACGCGAAGGAAGATCCGCAGCGTAAATTACGTCAAATGCGGATAGTTCTTAAGCCATTATTTTTTTCACATCGTATTTTAAATACGCTTCACCTCCATTGAACTATGAGCTTCGATATAGGTCAGCATGAACAATACACATTGTGTAAAGAAGGGGGAAGAAGTTTTTGTTCGACATGATTGCGCTAGTGTTAGGAAGATAATGTCCTAGTACTAAGACAAAGATTCACTCATCAGCTGCGATCTCTGAGCAAGGATTCGACGATATGTAGCATATTAGCGTATGATAAGTAGTTTACAAAGAAATATTATGGTTAGAAAGACATTCGTTGTTCTTTCGGGTCAACGTTATTAGTTAATTTATTGATATGAAGATTTGTACCGGACACTATCGGATTAGTTACTCGTACTAAGGTAACGCAACTGAAGTCCAATTCAATATTCATTATCATATAAACAGACTTGGCACGTGTTTAACAAGATTACATCTACTCTTTTTTAAAAAAAATAAAATCCCTTTCTAGCCGATTTCGGCCACGGCGGCCAATCTCAACGGAGATCAGCCAGGTACGCAGGAGATATTATAGTGCACAAGTGTGTGCGCAATACACAGGTGCACTCGCTATTCCTTTACTCTCATAGTCCGGTGAGACGGCAATCCGACATGACCGGAGAGAGATCAGGCGCAGGACCAACGGCTTTACGTGCTTTCCGAGGCACGGGGTTATCACATCGCCAACTTCCTGACTCCGAGCTGCGACTGAGTAATTTTTAAGATGGAAAAACCCAGTCACAATGTTTTTGGCCCGACCCAGGATTCGAACCCAGGACCTCAGCGCGCAAATCGTACTCGTAACGCGTACGCAATACAACTACGCCACCGAGGCAGTTTAAAGAACTACTCAGCTGTACCTTCTATTTTCTAGAATTGTAACTTAGGTCTCGGTCTAAAGCTCTAGACGGTAATGTTATAATTTTTCCCATAAAGTATATGGGAGTAATAAATACAATTAATATAGTGTTGTCTGGTTCGCAGGCGAATCTGGCACGTGCGAGCGTTACACAAGTCGCTCTACTTGCACCCAATGATTCGGAACGTCGAGCAGTATTTGATAGAGGGATAATGCAAAATCTTAACCATAATTCTAAATTTGGTACTGAACAAGAAACATAAACAATAGAGGTAAAATAGGTAGAAAATGGGAATTGCATTCTCAAAAGAAACTTGTTCTGACCCATTGGAATCTTAATCTAAGTTGGAATCATTGTCTAGATTTAGACGAAAGATTTTACGTAAAGTAAATACCAACGTGACGTTTTGTTGGTGACTTGCCGAATGTTCGACGAGTGATATTTGCTGCCTTGTACTGCAGAATATTTTTTTACTAAACGAAATGTATATCTGTACAAGATTCTCAAATAACATTTTACTCCGGATGCTAGCAAAAAAATCGAAAAAAACCTGCCAAGAAACAACTAACGATTGGAACACGATCCGTGAAGTGTTTTCAATATGCATGAACGTATGCAAATTAAATTTTATATCAATTTATCAAAATCGAAAAAAGTTATGAATAATTAATAATGCGGCGAACTGCGAACTTTAACTGACGATGTTTTTATATTTTTAAAAAGTAATAAATTTCGCAACTGCTAATTCTACCTAACGATGGTAGATAGTTCGTGATTTATGGCAACCTTGTTGAATAACATTTGAACAGAGTTTTAGACTAAATATACCGATGATTCATGACAGGACATAAAGCCTAATGACATTGGAGGGCATTTGTGCTATAATTTAATCATATCAGCCCTGTATTATATACTGTCCCATTGCTGGGCACGGACCTCCTCTACTACAGAGAGGGTTTAGGCCTTAGTCCACCACGCTGGCTTAGTGCAGGTTGGCAGACTTCACAAACATTGCGAAATTCTTATAAAGAACTTCTCAGTTATGCACTCTGAACTAGGCTGTCGCCGCTTTTATATCATCATCAGCCACATGACGTCCACTGCTGAACATAGGCCTCCCTCAAAGATTTCCAGACGGACCTGTCAAAAGCGGCCTGCATCCAGCTTGTTCCTGCGACCTTCATCAAGTCGTCTGTCCACCTTGTGCTTTTATATCCCAATTTATTTTTATACAATAATAACAGTATTTCTTTTCCTAGTAACTAGGACCTATTTCAATGACTGTTTTCATTAAACTCAGATAACTTTAAACAAAACTCTTAAGGTAAATTCTTTAAGTATTTTTAAGAAGCCAACGTAGCCGAAATAAGATTATATGATCAGATTTAAAGCTAAGGTGTCGTTAAGCAAATTCCAATTGACAAACGACTGTCTTGTCTTAAATCTCAAGTCTCTTCGTGTCTTAGAAAAAGCAGGCCCAATATCTATTGCAAATTTAAGACCAAGCCAAAAGCAGCGCCTTGAAACCCTATGTAAATTCAATGAATCCAAAACCATAGTAGTCGAACCTTTTTATAGCAAACTACGTTTCGCGGATATCTCCACATTTAAGACGTATAAGGCTGAATACAATTCCTTATTGTGTTACTATACGAGCTAATCTCGGATCTGGTTGGCGTAGGCCTTCTGAATCATTCGCGCCACCTGGCTTTACGTTAACATTCTCTTATATGGAATGTGATGGCATTTCTGCAAGACTTACTGGGGAATATACTACGTCTATTTTTACTGCGTTGTGTTAAGTACTAAGTGTAATGTGAAATAATATTGCTTTCTTATTTACGTCTTTATTTCATCTTCCCGATTTTTTCCACGTATAAAGAATAAATGTAAACATGGAATACGTATTTACTTTTTAAAAGCAAACTGGCCATTAAAATGGTAAAGAAAGAAATGGTGGGAGATTACTGGATGTAGTTGTTATTTTTGGGACTTGGATAATTTAGACTTTAAACTAACAACCAAAAAAAAATAAAACTAAGTATCACTGTGGTATTGATTAATTATATACCGAGATAGAGTGACGCGCTGCAATGATACTAAAACAAACAGGCCAACTTTTCTTAAGCTAGTACCTATGCGTGACAGCTGTGTCATACGCCATCGCTGCATCATTCTGCGTATCCTTGTGTGCGCGCATCATGATACCAGTTATTACATGGTTTCTATTAAAACGGGGAGATAATTATATCCATGAAAAACAACAATAATTCACTCGAACTCATTTAGCGGGGAACAGTTGGCCTCTATTTTTTTCGACGCGTTTGAAACGTTCAGTGTCTATCTAGGTATATAATTAATCAAAGAGCTGTGGCTAGTTTAGAAATTTAATCTTAAAAGTTACGGAAACTGGTTAGATGTAAGATAGAGTCCATAAATGTCAAAATGTGATATCTGAAGGAATAATTTCTAGGTCAGTTAGTAATACAGGATGCGTGACCTTTTAGTCCAAGGGAAATGGATTCGCTTCCCGGATTCTTGTCTTGATTTTAATTAACTATGCAACCGATCTTGGATGTTCTCATGTAACTTAGATCTTATAACTGGCTTCGAGATCCACCATCTGTATAAACTAGAAACCTTTGATAGTTTCTAATGAGACCAAACTCTCAACAGATCCATATGTCATTCGCTATGTTAGGTCCCATGTGATAGGGGGCGATGACATTTACTAGCCAAAATACCAAAGTCCGGACTAACACTTCGATTTACTCCACTGAGGGATTGAACCAGAGATTTCTAAACGGCAGTTCTACCGCGTATGCGATCCTAAGCCATCGACGCCAGCCATCTTTTAACCATGTAACTTAAGTTTAAAGGATAACCATTATCATCTATTGATACAAAACAGAGCAGTTTGAAGATAATTAATATAAACTACATTTACTAGACTAACAAACTATTAATTCGCTTCTAGATTCAATCTGTACTGTAACCTGATCAGCCTCGCGATCCACATTTCATCGTGCATGCTCACGGTTTTATGTAATGCGGTTGCATTACAATCTTTATGTAATCCAGATTGTTAGACACTTATTTAACAACTTCGTACGCGTAATTGAGTAACTATTTTTTGAATAAATTAAATTTCGTTGACCGGGGTATAATCTAATAAATAAAGCCTTTGTTTTAAGTGCGTTAGAGTGTAACTAAAGAGTTTTTGATTCGATTTCTCTGTTGCGCTATGGGTGAGAAATTTTCCAGGATTGTTTGAACCTGATATTTTTATAGGCTTATCCTCTATAATGCTATGGAGTGGAAGTAAGCTTGGCAACTCTTGAACGCACTGCTTTTATTACCGTTTATACATTCAGGGACGAATTAATACACCAATCTCACCTTTGAATAGGATCTTAAGTAGACATCTAAGTTATTGAACTATTTAATAAACAAATCGTTTGCTGTAAAAATTCATTATATGCTGTGACTTAATATATTATTTGAGATGTTGTTAATATCTGGTTATTAAGTAACGACAATCTTAAGATGCTGATTTAAAGTTGGCAGCGTCTCAGGTAATACCGCACTACAGAGCGTAACTGAGTTGCATCTATTAATTTGGACACACAAGCAATACCTTAAAAGATTCCACTCTTTACTAAATTCTTATTTAAATACAACAGTAAAACCGTTATAAAACATGTAGAAATCAATCATCACAGTCTAGATACTAGAATTCACGAAATTTGATATGGTTTTAAACAGACATGATAAATGTTACCAACTATCGGTACCGTTTTCGCTACGTCGACCTCTAGTTAACTATAATTCCGTTTTTGGTGACCATCTTGAAGCGACAAAATGTTAAAAAAATGATTAACCTCTTTTTGTATGAAATTGTATCCAGTGAATGACCTATCAGAAATAAACGTATTTGACCCCCCGTGATCACGAAGATTGCAGAACCTTCGAATCGTCGGAACTTAAATTAAACATACAAACCAAAGACTAGTTTTTTGTCGAAACTAATCCAAGTCATACGCACGCAGATGATTATAATATTTACCGCAAAAAATACGTATAATGTGTTCTACAATTCCTCATACTGCCCGCAGTTCGACCCTCCATTGATGATTAAATGACCTGTCACTTCTTACCCTTTATGTACACTTATTGACTCCTCTTTTTCACCGCATTTTCATTACTCCGAGAATTCAAGAAAGCACTGACGGGCTTTCTGTAAAGGTGACTAATTTACTTCTCAATGGCCGTAAATTGATAGATCTTGGGATTCGAATCCTAGGTCGGGCAGCATAGACAACAAGACTGCCTGTGAATAGTAGCAACACCATCCCAATTCCCAACATGTAATTGTAACATACTGCATGGTATGGCACTGTTGATCACCCTAAACATTAGATCAGCCCCTTCAGCTTTTGTCGAGCTGCCAAGCTGTGTACCGATAATTTTAAAATGGTAAACAGTTAATTATAATTACAGAAATTATGCCTAAATGTATACCAGAATATATTTCCCAGGGTATTAAGTTCGTTATAGTTTAAAATCACCTAATGTTTAACTTGATTGTATATCATTATTGAGATTATGAATATTTACCCAGATTTGCTGTTTCAATTATTTTAAATAGGTGCATTAGAAGTAATCATTATTCAACGTATAATTTTGTAAACTCCTAAAATACATACAAATTAATAACCTTCCCTCCGTAAACTTAGGGAAATGTCCAAATATACTTACTGTAGTTAATTTTAGCTTATGATTGTGCTTAGAATGAATAAATATATCTCCATATCTTATACGCATCTAATTTCTAACAATCAAATCTTTCAAATAGAAAACACATGATTGATCGAACTCTGGACCCGACATCCAACTACAATAAAACCAGAGGCGACCCTAAGATCAATGTTAGAGATTTGCATTTGACATAATTCAAATGAGCAAATGAATCATTAAATTGAAATCATAACGGCATTGTTCAGTTCTCACCCGGGGACCGGTTATACGAAACTGTCTCATGCAGTCTGCGACCCAATTCGCTGCTTTAATTGGAAAGTACTGTATTGAATCAAATATAAATATCGATCGTGTACTGTATCGATATGCTATCGAATACTTTCACCATAAATCGAGTACTATCGATTCAGACATACAAATATACGATCCTGCTTCTGATCAACCAAACTGCTCATGGCTTAGTGAGAAAGCTATACCACCGTACCAGCCCTGTATTATATACTGCCCACTGATGAGCACAAGCCTCCTCTACAACTGAGAGAGTTTAGGCCTTAGTCCACCACGCTGACCTAGTGCGGGTTGGTAGACTTCACAGTTCACATACCTTCGAAATTCATATTGAGAACTTCTCAAGTATCCAGGTTTTCTCACGATATTTTTCCTTTACCGTTAAAGCGAGCGATAATTCACAAATCTTCTTCTTCTTTGTCGTTTTCTTCGTGACTGAAGGTCGTGCCCTAAGTCGTAAGCCTTGGTGGTGGTGCTGACGAGCTGCTTCCACTCTACCCTGTCTTGTGCATGTCGCAGAGCATCCGTGACTGGGATTCCCATGACCTCTCTGATGGTGTCAGACCATCGGGTAGGTGCTCGGCCTCTAGGTCTTCTGCCATCTACACTACCCACCACAATTCACAAATAATACACACATAACTGTTTAGAAAAGTCAGAGGTGCGTGCCCTTGGGTTTTGAACCTGCAGACATTCGTCTCGGCTGTCCGTTCCACTCGCAACTTGTCTATCGCCGCTTTTTCGAGAAGGCTGTAATATTAAACAATAGTACTTAAGTCTTGTTATAAACATTATCACATTAACGGGGTCTCATCACTTGTGTACGATGTCAAAAAAATATGCGTCACTAGCATAGCTCGCAGCTTCGACCGTGAGAAATATTTTCCGGGATAAATGTCTCTCTATATATTCTCCCGAGATAAAAATTTCACCTATGTCCTTCCCAGGATCTCTATCTATCTCCATACCAAATTTTATCGAAATCAGTTTGGTAGTTTTTGAGTTTATCGCGTTCAAACAGATAGACAAGTAAACGTGGCTTGGGACGTTTTTTAATATGTACTGATATTTATGATCAATGACTGAAATGTAAGGATAATCAAATCACCGCAATTTAGCAAGCTTCTATTAAAGATGCTGCATCACCTAGGACGTGTTTTAAATTAAATAGGCCTCTATAAACCGTATCACTCCATAATCTAACTGGCGTGAGTCACAGAAACAATTCAATAATGTATTCGGTAGGTAATTTCCTAGAGTTTATGGATGAATAAATTCGCGCTTATCAACAATTATTCCGAGTTTCGGGTACCTACATCATGGAACTATATTTTTTATAAAGAATTGATTCTGCTTTAATATAATAATTGAGTCTCAAAAATAATTGAGTTTAACTACATCGTAAAAACAACTCCAAATATGAAGTCATTTGATTACAAAATATGAATTTTGAATTCGCATACAGCCATTATATTGATCACATAACAGTTACATGATCTGATGTCCAGTTAAAATATTACATAAGACAATATATGTTCAATGTATTCAATTCTGTTTTTCTGAAATTATTTAGTTGCCAATAACCCCTCATTTTATTTTGTAATACAAGTGCCCTTCATTCTTTTAACGTGGCACATGATTTTTTCCATCACAATCGAAGTTACGAAAGCAAAACGAAAAAAAAAATGTATTATTTGCCACCATCTGAAACTGGGACGCATTGACCAAATAAATGTCAAAAGTTGTATTACTTGTTCACTTTATGTGTATCGCCCTACCATTCGACACTTGCTATGTCCCTTTCAAACGTATTACTTGCGAGCGAGGCAGCAATGTCGCGTTGTTAATTCGATTTTGACCAAAATAAGACATCAGCTACAAAATTATTCAATTGCTTGCCTGGAATGACCATTAGAAACCTTGCCAACCTTGGCAGCTAACTTATGATCGAAAAATTGATATTATCGATGTTAGAAGTTGCTATATGGTACCGCCATTAAATTGTCTCTAGTTTTGTGTACAAGGTATTTCTCATTTAATTCTATTTTAAACCGCCTTCCCAAATACTACAATGTGCGGTGGAAAAACAAAATATTTATTTACGAACTATTAGTTGGTTTTCACTGCATTTAACTAACCGTTGGATTTTGAAAAATATTGTTCCAAGAAACTGAAATCACAGTAGCTATAAAATTCTGTGATTTTCGTTATTATTCTACATCACTTTGACTTTGAATTCGGATTAAATTGTTCAAAATTCCGATTTGCAAACTAAACTGATACTAAACAAAAGTTACTTTAACAACAAATAGCCAGTATTTTCATGTATTTGTACAAAATACATTCCAAAACAAAAAATAAAACGTTATAATCTGAACATCGCTATGTACGGGCAAAATAAATAAAAAAAAAATGTTTTTGCTCTAACATTCGTTTTTTATGCTTTTATAAAACATTTAGGCTCGCGTCATGACGTCATCCTCGCACGTGTTCAAAGGTGAACTGTTGTGTTATACCAAATACTAATGTATACCGATTGTTAGTTTTTGCGTTTGTAAATTTCGTCATTGCTTCGTAAAAACTTTATGTCAGCCACGTTCAAGTTTTTATTAGATTTGTTGTGTAAATAGCGTCTGCAGATAATATCGATACAAATTGTTGGACAACATTCCAGATTTATTTCGTTGTGAATTGTGATGTTTATTTGTTGTCGTAAATGTTGTACTATCACGTACGGACCTTAGCGTTGAACTGTGACTTTGTAATGAAAAGTTATTTACGCTGTGATAGCTAAGAAATATTAGCATGGCAGTAGGTACCTTTAAACACTTCAATATCAATTTGCTATTCTTCGTAACTTAGACTTTAATGAACAGCTATTAATTGTTGAAAAACCTTATGCTCTGCTTAAATAGATCTTAGGATTACCTAAAATAAAAAAAAAATGGAATTTATTTGTGTCTGGCGACTTTAAACATTCTGTGTACCGTAACTTGGTCCTTCTTTGCTTTATTACCAGCAGTTTTCAATTGTTAAAAGGTGATAAAGAGAAAATACTGAATTATAATGTTTATAATATATGAAACCGCTTAAAAAAATATAAGGTAGGTCCATCACCCCGAACATCAGTAATATATGTCGTACTAAATCGCTTTTTTCGCAGGATATCCTCATTATAGCGTATGGGGATGTCACGCGAAATTGTGCATAAATTCAAATTAGAGTACCAGGGAATTATGAACTAACATATACAGCTAATGGAGTTGAAGAGTTAATGCACCTCTGTAATGGAGGCTGATATTAAAAACTTTACGGTGAGAAGGAGCCACATAATATGTAAAATATCTCTAATTGAAACAAATGGTGTAAAATTATAACCGGCACATATGAAAGCATCAATTATTTTATTGATGCTTTCATATTTTTGATATCTTCGTTATAAATATTCTTTAACTGCATAATAATAAGTCCCAAAAGTGGGAACTTTATATAAAAAAAATATTGTTTTTTTTTCGAAAGTCCACATATTCTTAGTAACGTAAGTCTGTTCGTATTGTAACAATCGCTTAAAACCTTTGATTGGTTAAATACTCAAAGCGTAAAACAGATAATTTATATTTTTTGTCATTTTAAACATCAAGAACTCGTTTGTTTTGTAGATATCAACATCAAATCGATTTATAAAATACTGTTAGTAGCTTGGCTGTTAATTCAAAACATTATAACAGAAGTTATCAAACACAATAACATAGCGATAACAATAAACCGCTAATCCGATGTTATATCCATTGCCGTATTCCGACATCAATTGAATTCTTGAATTGCAGTTTTATGAGATTGTAGAAAGTCGACAAAACAACAGAACGCTTTCGCGTCGAGAGGTTTTTTCATTTATATATGATTATATTTTTTATATACAACTTCTTGGTGTAGTTATCTGGGAGGTCTTGAATTCGAATTCTTAGACGAGCAACACTTTTAATGGCTACTATATAATAATCATGATGTTATCGATTATATGCTGCTACATGCGTGTTAATGTAAAGATGGACTGGTCACTGGTGGTAGGTCGCTCGTATACGAGAGGCTGCCTGGATAGGTACCACCGCAATGTCTATTCCTACCGCCAAACAGCAGTATGCATGCACTGTTGTGTTTCGGTTTGAAGGACATTCTAGCTAGCTGAATTACTGGGCATTATGAGACTTAACATCATTTGTCGTTTAGTACTGCAATCTGTGACGCACCCAAATGAGATTTACAAAGTCTGTGTTGCACTACATGCTTCATCTGCAAGTACGCTCAGAATCAGACTTTTAAATCCCGTATCCCACGAGAAAGTTACTATGTTAACTAACCTACATTATCTGGCACATATTACACAAACAAGGAATTTAATTATTGACACACGGTTTTCTCACGATATTTTCTTAGTTCAAATTGTATACTTCTTCTGTCGCTTATATAATAGTTACCATGACAATAAGATCACCATGACCTGGTTGAACATCAAATATGGCAAAGATGGCATAGTTTGATAAAAACCTAATTATTTTATCGAAGGTATTGGACGTAGTGTATCGTAATTTTTGATAAGCTACTTGATATGGTTTCTGGGAAGAAAGTCTGCATGTATGATTGCATCATGACACAATACATATTGTAATCCAAAATACACGTTTATTAAATGTAAGCTAAAATTTAATCACTTTTATATTTAAATACAATCTATGAAATTATTAAATGGGAACTCGATCCCCGGGTCGGGCAGTGATATTGGGTTTTTTCTACATTAGCCCGGAGTCTGGAATTTGTGCCCGATATGGCGATAGGCTCGCCCCCTATCACTTCATGGAACGGAATATGCACGGCGAAATGTGGGTGCACCAGTTGCGCCTCTGTCTACCCCTTCGGGGATAAAATGCGTGAGTATGCGTCTGCGTAAATGAGAACTATTAGACCTGATGATATGTGGATATGTTACACCTATGACTAGCACATAAAAATAGAGTGATGTTATGTTTTTGGAACAAAAGAAC
Organism: Sphinx pinastri; assembly: GCA_947568825.1. Lineage (NCBI taxonomy): Eukaryota > Metazoa > Arthropoda > Insecta > Lepidoptera > Sphingidae > Sphinx > Sphinx pinastri. Next base: position 3,424,596 of record OX387623.1, read on the forward strand.
TGTTAAAACGTTATATGTAAAGACACCTTATATGTAAGCTGATAAAAACAAAGCAGTGACCCGCGCGTGGAGGTAGTGCCGTGTGCAGAGACTCGACAATTTTCATCATTACGATTGGGCCGACCACGCACCACGCTCCGCGGAGATGCGTGACTGGCAAAGACATTAAACAGTATAATAAAATTAGAACTCTTTGGTGACAGGACAGAACATTCCTACAAATTGATAGTGACTGCTTCGTGTACCAATCACGTAACGTTCGTACAGAAGGAATAAGGGAAGGAGAAAGATCGCCTGATGAAGTAAGAGATAAGTTGGTACTACTTCTCGTGAACACTCGTACTGTCAAAGAAATTGATGTTTTGCCGAGCTTTAAAGACGAAGGATGGGTATTAAAAGAGGTGCGGAGAATTATTGACCTCCTGATAATGTCGCTTTACTTGTCGACCTTTAAGTAGGAGAAATGAGGATTAAAAGGCGAATAAATGTTTAGTCCCTGTTTGTCTTACTTCACCTGTGACACAATGTACCATTTTTATCTCACATCTTTAGTACCCGATAATGTTAGTCAGGTAGAAATGATAGTCTAACTACATAAACAGCTACCACTCCTTAAGGACAAAAAAATCACAAAGGAGCATTAAATTACCCCACCCATATATCTCGTTCGCGTAACATCAAAACCCACTTTCCAGAAGGTGAAAGTACTTACGATGATACAACCACCGTAACAGGTCACAGATTAAGCCCTAGGCAATAGAGATTGAGTCTGAATGCAAGCATTACATGTGCATTGTTCGGGTTATGTAACTTGGAGAAATATTTGTGGCTCGATGATGTGTGTTCCGTAGGGTACTTGTTAATGTGATTTTGTATTTTATGTAAATTTTAAGGGTTCTGTTTTTGTTTATTAATAGAGAACTCTAAAAGGTGTGATGACAATTCGTTATGAAGGATATTATTAATTGAATATTATATCTAGCTACCTATACTAATATTATAAAGCTGAAGAGTTTGTTTGTTTGAACGCGCTAATATCAGGAACTACTGGACCGATTTTGAAAATTCTTTCACTAATAGGAAGCTACATTACTCCTGAGTGCTATAGGCTACTTTTTATCTTCTAGTTCTATAGTGTGGAGCCTAGTAAAGGCTAGTAGTTTATAAACCTATTTTAGTTATAGAATGTTTTATCTTCTTCCTTCAAACTCAATTCAATATTCGTTCGAAGAAGACACATTCGATCACTAAAATAGGTTTATACACTGTTTATAAATAAGGTTTATAATATGACTGCCTCGGTGGCGTAGTTGTATTGCGTACGCGTTACGCGTACGATTTGCGCGCTGAGATCCTGGGTTCGAATCCCGGGTTGGGCCAAAAACATGGTGACTGGGTTTTTCCATCTTAAAAATTACTCAGTCGCAGCTCGGAGTCAGGAAGTTGGCGGTGTGATACCCCCGTGCCTCGGAAAGCACGTAAACCCGTTGGTCCTGCGCCTGATCTCTCTCCGGTCATGTCGGATTGCCGTCTCACCGGACTATGAGAGTGAAGGAACAGTGAGTACACTTGTGTATTGCGCACACACTTGTGCACTATAATATCTCCTGCGTACCTGGCTGATCTCCGTTGAGATTGGCCGCCGTGGCCGAAATCGGCTAGGAAGGGATTATAAATAAGGCCGTATATCTGTACAGAATTCAATCCTTTGTTACATCCTGTCTATGGATTTAGGAATTATCAACGGACTTATGTAAGTGCAAGCCTGTTTCCTTTAAAATATCAGTTTAAAATCTCTATTACAATGAATTTTAAACCGAGATCCAATTCCCACGATACAATTCCGTGTCTATTAAATAACACGACTCTATAAATTATTCTTTAACCGCCTACATAGACGAATGGGCGACCTAACCGCGTTGATTAAATACCAAAGTTAAGTCTGGACTGGAACTGCGAAGGCCAATAATTACATTAGTAATCAGCTTTCCTCGTAACGAACCGATCTTTATTTGCTTGGTACTATCTGCCTACAGACGTTCAGTGAATCAAGTGAATGTATATGCGGATAAAGTATAAGGTATGATTTCACCAACTTCTAATTTAACGGGCGTTAATTAATCAAGCATTACTCTCTGTCGACAATAATGTGGATATGAGCGTCGGTTCATAATAATTCATTGTATCCTAAACAAGGAATCTCATTGAAACTCACCCACATACTGTGCGACCGCCTAGGGACGTTACACTTTTTCTTTGATTGATATCTACTATCTAGTTTAGCCATACTATTAAGCTAGGATATGACAGTCTAGATTTCAAATGTCCCAAGGCCAATCGCAATAATTAATTATATGAGTTTCTTTCGTCAGACATCGAACCTGTCTTCAAAAACTTCTCATACGACCTCGGTCCACATACAAATTTGACTGCTATTACAACTTCCTATGTGAAATACTCAATGTTGAGAGAGCAAGTCACAATTCCAGTTATTTAATGGTTAATGTTTAGTTTTATTATTCGGTATTAATTATAAATAAGGCCACGAGGATCGGTCTCTAATAAAAGGACGCTTTAACTTAACTTATTGGTTTTCCATCCAGTATCAGCTCGGAGTCTGGAATTTGTGCCCGATATGGCGATAGGCTCGCCTCCTATCACATCATGGGACGGAACACCTACGGCGAAAAATGGGTGCACTAAATGCGTCTCTGCCTACCCCTTCGGGGATAAAAAGGCGAGTGTCTATAACTTAACCTTCCTACAAAACAAATTTTAACGTAGGTATCACTTTCTCCCTCAAGGCTTAAACCATATCTTTTAAGTATAAGAGGAAAATCACTAAATATTAATTTGAAATATTATAGATAAGGACACATATATTGTCATCAACAAAAGCCCATTGAATCAGCAGAAAATCAGAAAATACAAGATAAAATATACAAGTCTTACTGCCTAAGCAATACATATTTAATGCAGAGCCATGTACCAATAACTTTACGACAAATATATTAGCACTCAATCTTTATTCTTTTGTCCTATTTCTGCCAAGTGCGCATTATTTGTGGACATTCGCATAATACAAAGATATTGTGGGCAATCTTTACATCACAATATTTCTGACACAAGGCAAAGTTAGGATATTTTAGCGCAAAATCCGTGTATTTCCAATTCAGATAAGGCATAACAATTCGCTCCAAATTCCAAACAATTCCTGTAGAATTTATATTATACCGCCTCATGCATACGTTGCTTTTGTTATGTAGACTGAGGGATTTTTGCGTCACCTTATTTTTCTTGTGATATTTTTTCACAAAAATTGTAGATGTATAACCTTTATAACCTTTCACGAACGTAAATAAAATAAAATTTGCTTTCACCGCTGTTATGGCGAATGTTGTAAACGCCTGTTATAGGTGTACATATCAGTATATAATGTTATGACAACCCTGTCATAATCCACATAGAAGTATGATAAGTAATAAGTGTGTGTAAATGTGTACGCTGTTGGTGTTTCTTAAATAAATAAATAAATAAATAAATAGATGTAAGGCATACGTACAATTACGTCAGTACATATTTCAATGGAGGAATGTAGTGAAACACAGCACAATAAAAATGTTAATGGAACAGAGTGCCGACTGCTGTATTTGTGTCTTGAATATCATAAATATATGCGGTAAGTCTGTCTGCATCCAAGTGTCCGTATTATACCTCTGAAAACTTGAATTTAGATTTGATTTTATTTTTAGACTTTCTAGGTCACTATAGTCAGTGAAATCACTAAACATTACAACACTTATCATCTAATGAAGAATACAGTGCCGAAACCCTGGGAAATACTACCGATATTGAGCAAACGTAAAGCCTAAATCAGAAGACCAGCTCATCCACATTTGAATTCCAAATATACATAAAAAATAAGACTCGAATTGACAACGCCTTTCTTAATCGATTGTAAACACTTTTTACAACTCAAGCACATCTTTTTTCACACCTTAAACGTTCGCAGCCTTAACATTAATCATGTATCATTGTTCTATTGAATTAATAAGGCATTATTGTAGGGCGCTGGGCGGTGAAAGCGAAAGGGCTCGTGGCTTGTAGGGCATACCTTTGAAGTGTTACACGCACGCCCTTTTGACCCCACGTCACTCACTATCGCTGTTGAGGTAGTATGTAAGTTAAATTAATAGGTGTAATTTCTATAGGTCTTGGAATTATGTAATGAGTTACGACGTTAAGATTAATGCTATCTACTCATACTGAGACCACACTATGTTGCTCGAAGATGGCTTAGGTGACAGTGTATGCGGCTTGCATGTTGGCCGGATTCCTGCCTTGGGATCTGGACGCCCAATCCCTGTCCGATGCTTTTCATTGGCGGGAGGAGGCGTTCAGTCACGGGCAGCGTCCGGCCCTGAAGGAGGTGGAGGCCATGAGGGCCTCCTTACGGCGAGCCGCCGTGGAGGAGTGGCGTCTCAGGCTGGAGACCCCGTCAGCGGGGCTCAGGGTCGTAGCGGCAGTGCGCCCGGTCTTTGCCGAGTGGCTGGACAGGCGCCACGGCCCAGCTACGTTTCGGTTGACACAGGTACTCACCGGGCATGGTTGCTTCGGTGAGTATCTGTGTCGTATCGTAGGCACAGAGGTGTCGGCCGTGTGTCACCATTGTGACAACTGCCCGCTGGATACGGCCCAACATACATTGGAGTTTTGCCCAGCCTGGGACGAGGAGCGCAGCGCTCTCAGAGCAGTCGTCGGAGGAGACCTCTCGCTGCCGGCCGTGGTCGCTTCCATGGTCGACAGTCGGGAGGCCTGGCGTGCGGTGGCCCACTTCTGCGAGGTGGTCCTCTCGCAGAAGGAGAGTGCCGAGAGGGATCGGGAGCGAGATGATCCCTCCCGCCGCCAGAGGAGACGAAGGAGGCGCCGGGTGGACGACTGACCGGCGTCTCCCGCCCTGTGGATTGGGGGCGTTTGGAGAATTCCACCACGGTATCCCCTGCCTGTCGTAAGAGGCGACTAATAGGGGCCACCGGGGGTCGCGGGCGGGCGGCAGGGGGCCGTCCGTCTATAGTTTTGTGTATCTTTTTTAGCACATTGTTGCGACCCCCGTGATGGACGGCAGCGTGGAAGGTAGGCCTCACGCTGCCGTAGACGCTGAGAGCGTCCTTCGGTGCGCGGGGGCTTCTGAGCCCCCCCCACAACAGGAGACGGGCCGCACCAGGCGGCACCGCGCAGGGGCGGTTGCGGACGACAACTTAGACATTAGTCAGAGGAAGCCCGCAGCCGTCCCTAATGCGCCGAAGATAGCCACCGCAGAGTTTTAGTTGGTATGCCGTGCGGTGTACATAGGTTAGGGACTCGGCCCGGCGGTCGCCCGACGTTTTCCATCTCTCCGGGCGGCTCAACGCCGGGTCGTAAGGCACGGTGAACCCAACATAACCGCTCGGTCGCCCCCCATGAAGGCCGGGCGGTAGTGGTAAAGCACTTTCTCCGCGAAACCAAAAAAAAAAAAAAAGGTGACAGTGTATGCCAAGAAACCTGTGCGGTTGTCAGGCCATGTAACCTGTTTACGCGTGCGATGACGCGGGCCGCTGCACGCGCCGCCTCTCTGTAAAAGGAAAAATCGCCCAACGCGCCCCGAGATTGTTCACCACACGCCCCGCGTCTCCGAAGACGAGGTCTTAGGCAAAGTCACGGCACACATTCTGAAAATAAATTAAGCTCATGAAACATGTGTACATTAGTTAGTTGCTCTACCTTCCTCTCCTTAAGGGTAGGTTAATTGTGAACATAACATAATAATATTATGTTGTGTAAAGTATTCATTATTTCATCCAATTTGAGCACGCGTCATATGGATGTGTTGAGATAAAAAATATAATGCGACTTGCTTACGATACCTGTAACCTTGCAATTGCAGCGATACAGTATCTAGAGCGTATTTCGATAAAATCACCTCATAAATACATACTGGGACCGTCAACGGCATATATTGCGTACCGATCGGTAATGCCACGATCAATATCCGATTAATTGGACCCAAATATCCGAATAGCGGTAATAGTATCCGTAAGCGGCGATAGCCTAGTTGGGAGTGGAACGGACTGCCAAGACGAATGTCCGCAGGTTCAAAAACCCAAAGGCACACACCTCCGACTTTTCTAAAAAAGTTATGTGTGTATGTATTCTTTGTGAATTATCGCTCGCTTTAACGGTGAAGGAAAACATCGTGAGGAAACCTGCATATCTGAGAAGTTCTCTATAGGAATTTCGAAGGTATGTGAAGTCTGCCAACCCGCACTGGGCCAGCGTGGCCTAAGGCCTAAAACCCTCTCAATTGTAGAGGAGGCCCGTGCTCAGCAGTGGACACTGTACAATACAGGGCTGGTATGGTATGGTAAGTATCCGAATAGGTCAATTCGGATATAAGTTCAAATAAATTTTAAAAAATAATTTTAATTAGATAAATAAAATTGAAAAAGAATATTATAGGCTTGGGTTCTCCATAATAGTGTTAATGTAAACAAATTAATCTAGTCTAATATTATAAAGAGGAAAAGTTTGTGAGTTTGTTGGTTTGTAGGAGCTAATCTCAGGAACTACTGGACCGATTTTGAAAATTATTTCACTAATACGAAGCTACATTACTCTTGAGTGCTATAGGCTACGTTTTAGACAAAATATTTATGGCAGAAAAACTTTTTAACGCGGGCGGAGCTGCGGACACAAGCTATTAATGTATACATTATCCGAGTGCCACATGTTACATGCATTTAATAATCTAAATTCATACTTTGACTTAATTAGCATACAATCTACTAACTATTTTTTTTAATACTTAATTAAAGTTACCTGATAAGGATAAAGAAAAATAAAAGTAAATACCTGGAATGACTAAATGTAGAAAGGACTTTCAAATAATCCACTAAACGGACACAGTTCGGATATTATTCTGTATAATTCGGATAACTTAGGTTCGACAGCATGGCGCCAGACATAAATACTAGGACCTAATACAGTTGCGTAATTAGACCAAATGAAAATTAAAATGTATGCAAACGTAAACCTTATTCGTACAGTTTAAAACGCAGATTAGCTTTAAGTTGTAAATACTTTAGATAAAGGAATTGTAACAAGAGAATTATTAGAATAACCGAGTTAATGGCAAAATGTTTATTTAGTGAAACGAAGGACTGTTGTAATTTCGGTGTAACTGGTCAGATATCTGGTGAAATTAATTACTTTGAAAATCTGGTTTAGTTTACAATTTATACCGCTTTATTTTTGAAATCTCTGTCAAACTGTACGCTAAAACAAGATTAAGAACACAGATTTACACTTATTCCCAGTTATCCCAGTAATAGAGATTCGTATTTCTTAATCACACTTAAAACGTGAAGAAATATTTACATAGTTTTCACAAAAACTTTTTACGTATTATTTATAACTTTATTAAACTAGGTGCTGATCGCGGCTCCGCCCGCGTGAAGAAGTTTTCCGGGATAAAAAGTAGACTATAGCACTCAGAAGTAATGTAGCTTCTTATTAGTGAAAGAATTTTCAAACACGCTTAAGTAGTTCCTGTGATTAGCGCGTTCAATCGATCAAACAAACTCTTCAGCTTTATAATATTATTAATATAGTATAGATTTCCTAACCGTTTTCATGTCAACAGGTCTCATTGACTTAAAAGAAACAGATGCAATAACATGTTAAATTTCATTTCGTCATACCAGCGAAATTACTTCGTTCTATCATTACCTTGTCAAGGAAAAGCTTCCAAAAGCTCTTATTTCGCCGTGTAGGTATCCGTAATAATCTGACTGAAACCTTAAAAGCACTATCGCATTCGGTAGAGCTGTAAAATCCTGCAAAAGCTGTAAACAGCAAAAGTCCATTCGAAAAAAGTCTAAACATATTTCAAGACAAGGCTGTCGTAAAAGGTAAACCAGAACTTCGATATATTTACATTACTTCTCTATATTCTATGATATGGCAATATATATTCAGTATTTGTGTACCGTGATAGCGTCAGTAAACGTTGTCAGACAGTATAATTAATAAACCGATTACATTAAAAACTAAGAATGTGTTCATATTGAATTAGAACCTAGAACCCTAATCCTTAGAGTGATTTTGGCAATTTATAGTTTTGAAATCCTACGGGACCATGCAGTTTTCATAGACAACTGGCGCCCAGCTAGGCTACGTAGCACGATGGCACAGGTATTAACAGTGAATACTATTATATACGTTCCTCATTGTTGGCAGCTAGCTGCTGACTGATAAATATCCTTTTAATGATTCCCAACTACGTTGAACATTTGACATCGAGAGAATGTTATCTTATAAAATTTACGATAAAATTGAATACAAGGAGTACAATTAATATTTATTAATTTCTGAGCTTTCAACAAATATTCAAGTGAATAATATATTGTTACAATGACCTTCGAAACTAGTAATTTTAAACATCTAGACAACAATAATTAATCACCACAAATAGCGAACAAGTACATGCAAAAAATATACAGTGATAAAAAGTGACGGGTGCTGGGCAGATAATTTGAGTTAATCATAGTGTCGGACTCACCGATATCTATGTGGTCATGACCACCACTGGAAATAGACTAAAATTTACTAAATAGACTATACTTTGGAACCTATATTGGAAATATTTTCACTAAAAATAAGCCCAAAGCCACGTACAAAATGACACCACACTCACGTTAACTATGTATGTAATCCGTATAGTAATTACGATAAACGAAGGCTATCCATTCTTCAATGGCCGTCACGTTTTGTACTACGTTCACCACTTGATTGCGTCAACCAATCCATCATTCGACAAGCAGCTTACTGTATAATAGCACGGTATGTAAATACCGTCCCATTGTTGGGTACAAGACTTTAACCAAAAAGCCTTAGGCCATTCGTTAATCACGAAGACCTAACACCGATTAGTCGGTACGGTAGTCTAAAGTCTTCACATATCTGTCTGTATTACGTGGGGGATTTTCAGATATACCACTACTTCATTGTAATAATTGTCAAAAAATAAATAATTGACAGCTAACACACTCATAACTTCGAAAAGTTGAACAAATTCTGGAATCCAAATTACTACTTCGGTATCAATCTGTTCCATGCTAGGCTATCACTACTTTATATTTTTTTTTGAAAATTGACTACTCCTAGACCTAGAACTAGATCCTCCCTATTTAATTTGACCACCTTTCTTCACCTAACTCCGCCCCTGTCGCCTGACGTTCCGATTACCAGTATATTAAACAGGTTGCCGACGTCGGCCGTCGCGGTTGCCCAAGAAGTTTCTGTAACGACTCACCTAGTCCATTATGCAACCGTTGTGTGGGAGATTTGCGACCATTGTGCTCTGGGACAGATCTTATGTTAGGTGTGGGTGATATTGGGACAAATATTGGTGACGTGTTTCCGCCAAATTTATTTCTACGATAAATCATAAAGGCAAAGTTAGTAAATTTGGTTGAAGGATGTGATTTATGGAACTAATAAGATACAGTTTTTTTTACAGTTACAGTCAATCAAGTAACTAGTTGTAATAATGTTTGGTCTTCATGAAAAAAGTAACCAGAATAGAGATGTTTTATTTGTTTGTTGTAACACTCATCACTTTATAGCAGATAGCCTACAATTTCAACTATAAATCATGTTATATGCAGACATAACTAAAACATCTTGTAACTAGTTACCCAAACCAATCATATTCATGTTAATTGCAACATAACAAAAAACAAAACATCTTACATTTCATTACATCCAATTGACTGAACTCTAACCTCAAATTGCACATAGCAAAAATTAGAAGGCAACAAACGTTTGCTCCAATATAATATTTGTGGACGAGTTGGCCTTAATATCTGTATGATTATCGCATTCGCAATGTGTGATTGGTCAGCAAGTAATAAGAGGCGTTCTGACGAAACCGCTGCACAGATTAAGCAGTTTGCTCTTGGATTGTGTAAACATTTGGAATTACATACTTTAGTTTCGTAATGATAGTTCTGTTTACAGATGTTATGTGTTTTTATTGATAGGGATAAGTTGTGCTTGAATTTGTTATGCAGTAATAGCATTAATCTTAAGTACATTATTATTGACTTTAGTATGTCGACATCTTTGATTGATTATATACCTAGATAGACACTGAACGTTTCAAACGCGTCGAAAAAAAATAGAGGCCAATAGTTGTCCACTAAATGAGTTCGAGTGAATAATTTTTTGTTGCTTTTCATGGATATAATTTTCTCCCCATTTTAATAGAAACCATGTAATAACTGGTATCATTATGCGCGCACACAAGGATACGCAGAATGATGCAGCGATAGCGTATGACAAAGCTGTCACGCATACTAGCTTAAGAAAAGTTGGCCTGTTTGTTTTAGTTTCATTGCAGCGCGTCACTCTATCTAGGTTTATAATTTATCACAGGTCGACATGTATAACTTCGCCCGATTGACAAGATTTTCACTCAGCACTTTTACAGCTATATTTTCCCTGCTGTCGTGTTCTTTTCCGTTTTGTGCTTCATAATTTGCCTTGTCCATTCCTTTAAATGAATCATTAAATAATAGTTGATAATCATGTTCATATTCGATCTCCAATTTTATTTTCTGCTCCAACAAGCCAATGATCCTTTCCATATTTCAACTATTTAAATTTCGAAGGTCGTATCATAATTAACACCCATCTCACTTCCTTTGATTTACTGAGTAAAGAAACAGGTATTCAAATCAATGACTGGACCATAAACTCATAAATTAATTTCGGTTTTATCGCCGCTATTTCTCTATTAGTAAACTACACTAAACCCTCGTGGTTTTAAAATAAGGAATGCCTAAATCGCTGAGTAGTGCACTTCTAGATACTTGAATATACATAGTTACTTACGATACTCTGATAATTTACTACTAAATGTGTTGATGTGGTTACAATAGTAAAAGATACTAACTAAATTAACTTTATTCACAATAATATTTTAGAATGTGATAATAAGCACATTACGCCAAATCGGCTGAACAGTTTTCGATGCAGCGTTTACTGTTACGTTTTGAAAAACTCCTGTCAAAAAATATTTAACCTCAAAAGGTAATATAATTAAAATTTCAAGCAAAAGGGGTAGCTGACTCAAATACGGAATACAAACTGATTAACGCACCTGTTTTACATTCACGGATGTCAAATGAATGACATAAAGCGTGTCGGATCGGTGAGAAATTATGTTTCGATATGACAAGCGTTCAAGGATCAACGCCACGAAATCTCCATCAATAACGTTAATAAAGCTACTAAAAAAAAACAATTCACGAAACGACGTGCGTGAGTTTCCATGTGATTTTATGGTGGAATTGGCTTAAATTAATTTATCGGCTGATTTATTACTCAGGGCCGAATTCCAAAATTAAATATTTTTTTAGTTACTTTTAAACGTTCTATAACATGTCATTCTTAGCAATCATGGATTGTTAAGCTTTTGCTCGCGGCTTCGCCCGCGTGTAAAAGTAGCCTAAACCCTCCCCGGAGTCTCAAGTTCATATCAAACTTCGAAATCCGTTCGGTTGTTTTTGAGTTTATCGAGTACAGAGGCGGTGGGCAACTTTGTTTTATACCATGTACTGAAGGAAGGATGATTGCAGGAATGAGGGCTTTGTCTACGATTTACTTTGGCGTGTTGCGATAAAATTATGTATTCTCATTATTAAACCACCACATTTCTTAACCAGGACGACATCACTTGGTAATGGAAGAAACTTTTACAGTTTTCTAATCTGTAGCCACGTTTAATTTGAATAATTGTGACAATCATCATCATCATCAGCCACATGAAGTCCACTGCTGAACATAGGCCTCCCCTCAAGATTTCCACACGGACCTGTTAAAAGCGGCCTATCCAACGTATCCCTGTGACCTTTATCGAGTAGTCCGTCCACCTTGCAGGTGACAATGACACCATTGAAATCAGAGATGATATCTGTCTATGGTTAGCCTACACAGATCGAATACATCTCATAAGCTTTAAATTAAGTATTTGTCTTTATTCGATTAATAACAACCTCTCCCTGATAAAACTGTAGCCGTGTTACCTTAATATACATCGCAATTTCCCAATCAAACACAGAATTTAACACCAAATTCTCTAAACAGTAAAATATCGGTACCATTATAATTTGACACGGTAAAGTATCGCACTCAACAAATTATTGATCGTGTTAATGTAATGCTATTTGCAATTCTTCGTGCATAATCATTCTGATTGTAGGATATCGTGGCTTCAATTGAGAGTCCTTGATTCAATTCCCAAAGTAGGCTATTCTTTTTAACCCCCGACGGAAAAAGAGGGGTGTTATAAGTTTAGGGTGTGTATCTGTACGTGTGTGTGTGGCATCGTAGCTCTGGAACTAATAGACCGATTTCGAAGCGGTTTTTTTTTGTTTGAAAGCGGATGTGATCCAGATGGTTCTTAGCTATAACTTATTGAAACTTCGTATCTTAGAGACAGTATTGTGCTTTCACTATTAAGTAGTTCTTATAAAAAAAAGGAAATATATCGTCCACCCCTTCAAAGAAACATCATTGTTTTGTTTATTTTAGCTTATTTGTTCATTATTGTATTTCCTTTCACAAACCTGTTAATAACGTCCCTACTCCCTGTCAAAGCTAAATTTAGCGTTAAATTTAATCCCACTAATTAATACCGCGGATGAAGCACCGGTTGTTACAGTTAATTCATGTTTGAAATTACAACCGGCTGAATAAAACCCTAAGAGCTGAATTCACCGCTTGCTGATAAATGCAGCTCTTCACATAAATGTATAAGCGGACCAAATACAAAAGTCAGAGAAATCTGTGCTCCCAAATAAATGGTAATAAATTTAGTACTATCTGCATTAGTAATTTGATACCATAACTCAAATAAAATATACTTGAAATCTATGAAACGGGCCCTCATTCTGGTTTCCTATCCGAAGTACTGTTTTTGGTTAAAGCTCAGTGATAATCTCGTACCCCTAAATTTTGCAAGGTGTCCACGCATTTACCATTAGAGGAATCTAGAAGAATACCATTGGATAGATGATTAAACTCTGAGATATGAAGATTTGAGCTATATTTGTAAGGCTTCCAGCAATATCTTGATAAACATAATATAAATGTAATAAGAAGTTTAATCACGTGGATTTATTCCTAAAAATGTCTTGCAGTAAAAAAACTTAAATCTATCCTGGCATATTCCTATTGTACCAAAATAAAGCTCATATGCCATAAACAAGCATTTACAAAACAACCATCAAGTGATCATTATTGGAACGACATTCGGAACTAATGCACATAAATCGATGATGCTCAGTGTTTCATAATGACTCATTCACATCTTGTGCAATAGTACTACATAGCTTCTCCTTCAATCCATCAGAAAAGTTAGTATAAGTAACTATGCCATTATTTCGGACGTAATAAAAATCTACGCGCTGGAGACTAGTTATGACAGAATTATAACGATTCTTTTGCGTTGTTAAAATGGCCTGTGCAATAAAGGGCATATGTACAAAAGACTTTCAGAATTATTATCAAGAAAGGAACCTGATAATCCTTAGTGAAATACCATTGCGTAATATTACTTATATTATATAATTTGATCACGTAACACTATCTAAAACTAGTAAGTTTAAGTACTACGATAAAAACTAACTATAATATAGTCCACTCATCCCTAAAAATGCGTATTAGTTCAAGATAATAAGAAATCCCATACAGCTAGGAGTTTATCTGTTCCGAATGTTGAGTAATGGACACAGCCACTCAATCTGATTCATGCCCTAAGCCGCTAGATGCCGCTCGTTCTGATGCCGAACCACGATACTGATGTTCGATAACAGGCACGTAACCTGTAAAGGTCTGCGAGGGTCGCGACCCCTGCATTAGAACGCCTCAATATACTCAACAAGATTGACCTTAAGTTGGCTGCGTATTATACGCTTGTTAGTAATTTTTTGTATGCCAATCAAAACCGTGTGGATTTGACTTTTAACTACGTATAAATAAAATTCCATCGCCTCCTTCGTGTGACAGCCCAATTAAGTGGCAGTCAAAATTTGTATACTTTTAATTAAAAGAATACCTGGGACTTGCCAGGGATTGGCGTTTTGCTTACCTATGGCGGCGATACGCTCTATTAAAGCACGAAAAAACTTTGACAAACCATGGATTTGCTAATAACACTTGTGCCTAATCGTTTAGATATACAAGTATTAGCTTATGTCTATTTTTTACCTGCTAACACTTTTTTTTTTTTTTTTTTTTTATCGCGGGGAAAAAACGCGTTATCGCTACCACCACCGGGGGGTGAGTGGAACGGTTATGTTGGTTTCACACGGTCTTACGGCCCAATGTCGATACTCGGGAGTATAGCTTCATCCGAGCGAGCATTGAACCGAGTCCCTAACACTATATACCTACACCCTACACCGGCATACCAACCAAAACCCGCGGTGGCCTTCGTCGGCACTTACGGGACGGCTCCGGGTTATCTTATTGCACGAAGATAGCTGCACGAAACCGCCCCTGCGCGATGCCGCATTGCGGCCCCTCTCTGAATGAGGAGGCTAAGAAGCCCCCGAACTCTAATGCACGCTTTTGGCGTCTACGACTGCAGGAGACCGACCACCCGCATTGCCGTCCACCTCGGGTTCGCTTAAATTGAGGTAGTCAGGCGAGCAGCCCCCCACTGCTCGCCTCGCGAATCTCCCTAACCCCATTTAGTCGCCTCTTACGACGGGCAGGGGATGCCGTGGCGGAATTCTCTAGATGCCCCCCGGACCACAGGGCATGAGGCGCCGGTCAGTCGTCCACCCGGCGCCTCCTTCGTCTCCTCTGGCTGAGGGCGGGATCGTTCTGCTCACGATCCCGCTCGGCGCTTTCCTTCCGCGAGATGACGCACTCGCAGAAGGAGGCCATCGCTCGCCATGACCTCCAGCCGCCGACCATAGCAGACACCACGGCCGGCAGCGAGAGGTCTCCTCCGACGACTGCTCTAAGAGCGCTGCGTTGTAGATCCCAGGCTGGGCACTCCTCGAGAGTACCTGCTAACACTTAGCACATCTATAATTGGGTATTACAACTATCTTTATAAATTGACTACAAGATGAATTAATTTTATTATTTACTTGTAAAAAAAAACATGTCGTTCTAAATACCTCCCTGTCCCGATGATTCTGCAGACAGATACCCCGGCGCCAAATAAACTTTATTTGCGCTATCAAATTGATTTTTCTTTTCGATATACTTGAGATATTGATTTTATGAGTTAAGTATACGTTTCGGACATACTCGATGATAACGACTTAACTATCTCCTTACAGGAATCCATTTACTCATTTTATTTTTATTAACTGTGCCCGAGTGTCCCGATTCCTTTCGACCATTTTAAGATGAACTCTTTTGTGTATACCAGCGCGTATTAGAGACAGTTCAAAGAACTTATTCACCGTATTTTAATCAAAATCGCTTTTGATCTGCGGGATTTCCATTTTAAGTCCAATGTCTTTCTTTCATAATCTAAAGATTTTTTAATAAGAATTGTTTGTTAGAAATGGGTCAAGATTTATAGCGAGAATTATAAGAGAACACAACTACCTTAAAATATACGAATCGACGTCTACTTTTAAGATTGTAATGTATATTTTGTTTAATTTTTGCCCGCGATTTTGTTCACCCACCTTTAACCATATATCTTCTTGGCTTCAGTTCAAAACGCATCGCGACACGCTCTGTGCTATAACTCAGCTTCCAGATACTGCATTGTACCTGAGATTCTAAGTTGGAATGTAAGCAATACAGTGCGGGTAATGGTATTAAATTCCTTGCAGATTTTTTGCATGAACCAATCAATTCTCAATATTGTATGATCTAACGCTGAGTCTTCTTTAATGTTTTTCATGTAGAGTTTATATGTGCCATACTTTTAGCAGCGATTAAACAAGCAGTACCTACCACACAAATCAGAGCGAGCAGATGCTCATCTCCTCTTTCAGTTGCATTTAAAAAACTTTACTTGCTCATAAATTAATGTGCAAAATGATCAAGGTCTGTACCCTAATAAAGAACTCCACGCTGAACTATAATGCGACCTCATCATACATTTTGACACCGTGTACCCAAGGGAACCTAATAGACCATTACGTCCTTCCGTAGGGGCTGGCTCCCTCACGTTCCGTTTCGCACATCACACGAATTAAACCGCTGCGAAATAAAACATTCCCAAGTGGGTCAGGTGGGCAGTTTTTAATATCACGCTTCCAGTGCAATATGTGTTTCAATTTATGTTGAACAGCGTTGTTTGCAACGCGGTTAAAATGCTTTTGTTGAGTATTGTTGAGTGAAACGGAACGGTCGGCAAGATTTTAAATAGAGTAGTTCTGTTTCAACGTTCTTTTTTGTAGTAAGTCTTTTTAGTTGAGTGTTCTAATGGATATGAAATAAAATAAAAGTAAAAGAACATGGTGGTATCTGAATGTATGATAGAAGTTATAGAATCAACACAAAAGTGTAAGGTTATGTAATTTTGAAGTTTATGGTTTTTTGTAGGCTAGCATAAAATTAGAATCTACTGACACTATTCTACAAAGGAATAACACTATTATCTACGAAGATGAATCCTTAATTTAAGTGCCGCTTATTTTTTTATTAGTTTTACTGCAAGAAATGTCTTTCAGTCTCAACCGCGAACAAAATTAAGAACCTTTCGCAAGAAGATCTATCTGTGAATTAGCATCGAACGCGGAAACACAATTCATAATTACTCAACATCAAACCAAAAACGAATAACCAATAACTCATGATTTACTGGAAATGTGGTAAGCAATGATTATTTATTGCCTCCAAACGCATAAATCTGTGATTGTTGACGGCACCATTTCTTGCGAGCCACATAATAATTGACGTCAATTTGTACGTAACACATTCAGAAGTGGCCATGGTGTTACATATCAATTTGTTTGATATCTTATATTGACTCAATTGCAATTAGGCCAGGACAAATATTGGGTCCAATACCCTGGAGTTACGGACGACTGCAGAGCACTGGTTAGTGAATTGAAGGGTATGTTTTATTTTTGTTTTATTGAACTGCATTGTGATATTATCTTTACAAGCTGACCTCTTCATGTAGCGCCGTATGGTTCAGTTACAGGGACCAATAAACCAGTTACACAAACCTACTCAACCTTTAAAGGGAGCAATTAGAATCTCGACCTAAAGACCAGTGACTTTAAGGCCCTTTTCACACACTATATCGTACTAAGGTCAACCTGAAAAGACGCATTAGTTAAGAACGATATCTATCAAAGAAACAATGACAAAAGTATTAGATATCGCAAAGGCAAAGTCGTAAGGTCATTAACAACAGATTTATAATGTCTGGAGTATAATAATATAAGCTAGGTCACCCCATTAACGTTTATTATGGCAAACGCGGACGCACTTGTGACGTAAAAATTAGCCTAACTTTACCCGCAACTCTGTCCACTTCTTTACGTCATATAGTGTGATTTCAAATAGAAAAAGCACTATAAGTTTAAACACTGATCTGAAAAATCCTGTAGCTCAAAATTGTACTTTGCTAGTACTACTTAGGGACGCAAGACCCCTCCTGCCTCTCAGATATATTTTCTCCATATCTGTCCACATCCATAGCATTTATGAGCAGCAATGTCAGCACGTTGTTGGCAGTCGTCCAAACGCCTGGACTATTTGTGTATTTGCTTATGTTATTTTTTGGCCTTTTTACATTTTACTCATTCCGGACAGCCCCTAACCAATTGCAATAAAATTTTGGTGTTATAGCTCACTTGGGTTGGTGATCATTGCCTTTGGGTACGAAGTCAGATTGAAAATTCATTTCTTGTTTCCTAACTGTCCTCTTAATAAATTCTCTTGATCGTCTAAAAAAACGAGCGCGATATAACGTCATAAAATAATACAAATCCCGGGTCCCTTTGCTGCTAATTATGGAAACGCCTGACGCTGAAATCAGGGGAGGAGTTTGCTAGTATCGACAACCAGTAATATAAAAACTTAATCAAAATTAATTCATTCGATTGAGAACCGCAATGTAACACAATACACATCTTGAACTTATTAACGCCACAATTTTTTGCGTCAGTGTTTAAAAAAGGATATTCTTAAATCACATTAAATCCTTTTACTAATTTCAAGTTCATATGAACTACAAAATTAGAGATCGTTTCGCGTTAATTGAAACTGTGCAGAGGTTACCATATAGCGACGATAGCCAAGTTGGGAATGGAACGGTCTGCCGAGACAATGTCCGCAGGTTCAAAACCCAAGGCACACACCTCTGAATTTTCGAAGTTAAGTGTGTATTATTTATCAATTATCGTTCGCTTTAACGGTGAAGGAAAACATCGTGAGGAAACCTACATACCTGAGAATTCTCCATAAGAATCTCGAGGGTATGTGAAGTCTGCCAACCCGCACTAGGCCAGCGTGGTGGACTAAGGCCTAACCCCTCTCAGTAGTAGAGGAGGCCTGTGCTCAGCAGTGGGCAATATATAATACAGGGCTGATGATGATGATGATGATGAGAGGTTACCTTACTTCCCTGAACGGAATGAAAGTCAGGTCTTACCGATTATTACTTTGAGAAACAATAAACGGTCTCCCAAGTTCGAACTTGGCGAATTATTAACTTCCAGCCTTTTACCTACATTCCTCGAACTGACTTTATGAATAACTTCGATATTGAAATATTAATCATTGATTTTCGTAATTAATGATTTATCTCTTTAATTTTGAAATAAATATTTGATAATAAATGTTTGTGTCTGGTTTTTTAAAATATTTCACACAAGGAACAGTGTGATGAAATTACAGTGATTATTAAACCATAAATTATTAATATTTATTGGTTGAGTTAGCAAATATGTTTTTAATTAATTGAATACGTGAGAGATATCCTAAAATAAATTGCAGTTCATATTTTGTGATTTTGCGTAATAATTTTGTTCATGTTGAAATAATGTTGAATGATAATCGGTTTTAAAGAACGAGTGATGTTGTATGTGAACAAAATACCATTTATCAAATCACATTCATCAATCTATGTTTGTTAATAGTTAAAATACATGTTTGACAAGAGAATAACACGAAATATTGATTAGTAACCATTTGAGTTTTACATTTTTCTTTGGAACTACCCGTTCAAAAATAACAAACATGAACGCCGAACATTATCACTCCAAATTACCCAATTTACACGAACAAAAACGTCATCGGCTAATGAATATTAATGATATAATTGTTACTTCCGTCACCCGCATGTAGACTAAAGGGAAACTCTATAACGATGAAACTTCACACCGATCCGAACTTGGTAATTGTTACAGTTCATCCCGTCATCCTGCCGGGATAATACTGTAATTATGTCGAGAACAAATCCCAGCCCGTAATTCGAAAATGATTAACGACTAATTTGTGTTGTAATAAAATTTTAGAATAGGTTAGGGTCCAACAGGAAATCAAATAAATGAAAGTCAGTTATGTAATCCGCAATTATTGATAGCATTGTGGAAATTATGGATTAACAGCAAATAAGAATTATCTATTTTTATCTAGAATAATAAATGTTATAGATCTCAGATACGTGTTCAAAAACGTTACGATACGTTAAAGTGTATCACCTATTATTACCGAACAGAACAAAAATTTGTATGTCGACCAAAAATTATATAACAATTATAAATTAATAAACAAGAATATTTTCAATTATCCAAACATACACTAGGCATAGGTGCCTATTTGCGATCACATTACAACACACGCAAAGCTATTATGCATAATAATTGGAAGTACATAAATCGAAGTATGATTACATATCAGTACCACGCGGTTATATCCGAATTTATTTGGTTTTTTATCCTTTTATCTGGTGTTACTATAATGACAGTAATCGGTCAACGTTACATACCTTCTGTTTATTTTTGATTGTTTACTTTAAAAATCGCTACTAGGAGTTGTGGCTCCGCTTGCTTGAAAGACTTTATACGAAATAAAAGGCCCTCTATTTAATTCTTCACATTACAAAAATGTTATCCAGGGGATGGTGTATCGGTGTGTAAATTTTCATTTAAATCCGTTCTGAGGTTTCCTTCTAACATAAAAACATCTTTACAAGCTCACATAAATATTTTATCGTTGCCACATAACTCAATGGTAATTATATTTAGCTCTTAAATAATACCAACATGATAGTGGGAAATTTATTTCTATCTACCAAAGATAGAATTCATACGTTGTCACGAGCCATTGTCCGGCGTCTGTTTTTAGTAGCAAATAGCGATGCGCGCGCGCAATTCCTTGCAAAATCGTCCCGTCACTAAAGCATTTCCTGGTAGGGTTTTGTTGGAATGCCCGTGTCTCCTGGCGCCTACTCCGCCATTATCTGTGCCATTCGTTCCGCCTCCTTGCTGTTACAACTATCTCGTATCCATCTCGACTTAACTCGAGTAATGGAGTCCAACTGAATATTCTGCAACGGAACAATTTCTATATTTAGAATTTTCATCTGATTGTATGAGATTGAAATGATATTTTTTGTTGTAGGAATGTAACGGAACTATAATTGTCCGAATTTCAAAATGATTAATAATTTTCAGTATATAATGGGTTTTTTACATATCAATGTATGTAATATAATAATAATGCCAAGAAATATGTAATGATTAGTAATTAATTTATAAAATGAGAAATCATAATGAGCCTAGATAGTGTTAATTCCGTGGTTTAATCCCTGATTAGCTTACCTTCACTTCGCCAATTACCTGAAGACATTTATTTTAATTTGTTAGCTCTGGGCACAAGAGTAACGGCAGGTATAAATTAACAAAGTTAATACTCGGCTGAATGAAGCTTGACTCTGCAAATCAAAAATTATACTTCTTGGGAAATGTTCCATATTATGTTTATGGTTTCCGTTTCTTCTAATTTTACTATGAACAATAATAAAATTAAATATTCGATATTTCATATTCACGCTACCAAAGTTCAGAGTATGACAAAACGCGACCCGCTCGGGCGGAACTTAATCGATTATAAGATAAATCATTGTTAATTATATCCACCAATGATGGATTTGTAGTGACAACTCTTGTTTCTTAGCAAATCAAGATGATATAAAAAATTTTAGAACCCTATTCTTTCTATGATAGGTTAAAATCTCTGGAACCAACAATTCTTCGTAGAAAATCAATTACAAATCACGTTTTGCACACTTTTTTTGCAAATACTGCTCCTAGACCTTTTAGATTGAACCATAAAAGCCTTTTAGATGCATTTAAATTATCCTAATAAGTAATATATCAATAAAATTCAATAAAGGTTTAAAACATTATTAACCGTTCCTCCAACCATTCGTTTACTTAAATCAAAGACGGCGCACGCGAATTATTGTAGGCATTTAAGCGTCTTCGGCCCTACATGGGCTCTAGTGCTTGCCTGTACAGGGCTGGCCATCTCATTATGTAAATAGGGGTCTCACTTAGGCGTAAATTAGCTTACTTAATTGGCAGCTTAGCTAGACAATGCAGACTATGTTAAAAGGGAATTAGCTTCTCGATCGCCTTAGTTTTGCATGAAATGTACCATGTTATATGTAATGAGTTAACTTTTACACTTACAGTCCAAATTGTAATTAAAGATTTTTTTAGAGCATCATTTATTACAATGGAATGTGATTTGAAGTATTTTACAAGCGATGGAAATGATGATGATGATGACATGCGATATAATATTTGGTAAATATATCACTAGCGGGTTACGAGTTACCTTTATACGTTAAATCTATGTCAATATAAACCGATTAAAAAGCTTGCTATGTCTCCGAGGAATATAATTAGCTTTGGAGATAAATTGTTTTTTTTTGTGCGTATATAAAATTAAGGATTTCTTAATTAATATATAGGTAGTAGATCGTTGTTTGCACCAACTCATACGACACAGTTAGACCAAAAATAATTTAACAAAACTATTTTTGTATTTGCATAGACGGTAAATATTAAATAGCCGACTGTATTTTCGCTTTCGCAAACAGACCAAGTATTTCTAGTTAAGCAATACACAAATCTCAGCTCAAGACTTGAACCAACTTGTCATTGTTGTTTAATTACATGTGCATAATTTACCGTTCCGCGGTTTAATTTTATTGTAGTGCAGGAAATCTGTATACGTGCGCTGCGCATTGTAACCGTAAGGCGTGGACACACTGTTTATTTTTATTTTTTTTTATTTTATTTATTTATTTAGGAAAACAAACAGCACAAAATTACAACATATGAATTAAATACAATAACTTTTACACTAGCCAAACAGTTTTCACAAATATTTTTTCCAAAGTGAAGACAGTTTCAGGTTTAACGGCATTAATTTAAATAAAATTACACAATAGGTATTACCAGTAAAATTACACTAAATTTTCTTAAACAGAAGAAAATAAATAAATGAATAGATAAACAGAAAAGAAAACAACATCATCAATTCACTTTTTTGACAAGCGCTTTATATCCACTAAGTCTACTATTGAACAAATCAATGTGATAATAACGATTGTTGTGTGTACTACAGGCTCTGACCAGAAATCGATTTATGGCATAATTAGTTCTACAA
Organism: Sphinx pinastri; assembly: GCA_947568825.1. NCBI lineage: Eukaryota > Metazoa > Arthropoda > Insecta > Lepidoptera > Sphingidae > Sphinx > Sphinx pinastri. The sequence continues at coordinate 3,447,312 of OX387623.1, forward strand.
AAAGGCACTGAGAAAATAGCGTTAGAACGAGCATTCAATCTAGGGCAGTTGAAAGATATCCGACTTAGAAGAAATGGCGAATCGACATAATTATGAATAATGTTATATAAAAACAATTGATCTCTGTGTTCACGTCGCAATTCCAAAGATGTAAGTTGCGGTAAAGGACCTTTAAATCTATGTTTCAATCTGTTCAAAAATTTATATTGAATTCTTTCTATTTGCTCTTTATAAGTTGAATAAAATGGATGGATTCCACACAGTAGACGCATATTCCAAATGACTTATTCCTTGTTTGTTTCTTCAAAGGGGATTGGAGTAAACGGTAATTCAATTGCGTGCCGCTAGATGGCATTGTTATAATTGCTGCGTTTGTTTTGAAGCAAAAACTACAACGTTAACAATCGTTATTTTTTTGCTTATAAAAAAACTGCGGTATGGAACGAGGGACTTGCTCTGCTGATAGCAATCACCACTCCTGCGTATTAAACAATAACAAATCCCAAAAGCTTACGATATTTATGAAACATTATCTCTAATAATTGCTATTATTATATTAACAATGTAATCGAGTATCTAAACCGCAAATATGTCTACGGATACGTTATAAATGTTGGCATAGTTAATTAATCAATCAATACTACAAACAACTAGATTACTTTAATATCAATCGCAGTCCCGGGGATGTTTATGTCTTGCCGGTCAACATTTTTTTGGGTTTCACTTCACTGACCATCATGTTCAGTGAGGCCACTTTAGCATGCCTTCGATTAATAAAATATAGTACTACAATTGAATATTTCAATATAAATCCAGTAGAGAATATCTCATCCTTAGGCTGAGAAACTAATTTATTAGGTCGTTAAACGCATCCAATGGACTCCCAGACAGCTATAAGGTTTTCTTGATAGATATTCGACTCACAAAAGATTAACTTGCGCCAGTCGGACAATTATGCCGCCATGTTCATACTTTAATACTGTTATCAGTATAAAAATCCTGGCATGCCAAACTATTGCACAACCCTACACTACCTCGGTCCATTAGTCCAAGCGCAATTTATATCGAACACGCGCACTTCACCGCGCGTCCGCATGTATTAGCGATCATTTGTCACGCTCCGGACTGGCCGGGTATATCGACGGCAAACAATGTACCGGCTAAACCGAGATTGATTTATACCGTTTGTGTTAAATGCAGGTGCAATCTTACGTGGGCGTGTGTTATATTAGTTATGACGGTCTGAATCTATCGCTTGGTCGTATATTGTGATCGGTTGATTCATTTAGTTACGGGTTAAAAGTTATTTCTATTAGAGAGAGTAGGTTTTAGCAATATGATTGTGTTGTGATTATAATTATTGATAATGTTATAGAGGTACCTAATATTTGTGTGTTTGAATGTCCTCCTAATCTCCAGAATTATTTATGCGAATTGGAAAATTCGATTCGGAAGCTACAATATCTATTAGTGCGAGAAGCTTCTTATCCCAGAATTTTCTTACTATACAACCAAAAACTAATATAGGTATACCCCAGTAGGCACGATAGAGTTTCATCAATCAACATAACTTTTTGGAGGCACACAATTACCAATTTTTTTTTGTCGTAACGTAATTTTGTTATACAATACATCGTCCCACACGCAACCCCAAATAGAGTCTGAGTCGTTGTGGGTGGCTCAGTATATCATTTTAACATACTGGCTACTAGATACGTAAACAAAAGCCTATAAAGTTCCTTTTAATAACTTTTGACAATTTAATACTCGATTCACAAACCGCAATTACAGTATGTCAATTAAACATTTTGCTTATGTGGCTTTGTCGAGAATACCGCGTCATATTTTATAACAAAGGCTATATAGAAACTACTAATGATTTTCCTCAAATAAATCGACGTAAAAATCCGTTTTCCTCGAATGTGAATGTGTCGCGGCGGACCGGATGTGGGCCGGCTCAAGGCGCGCCGTAAAAGGTCTATGCTCTAATAGATCCACCGGACAGATCTAAATGTCGCCGGTGCCCTTCGCCGAACGATTCCTTACCTTGCTATTCATTCATAAAAAAGTTACTGATTCACGTTTACTTTAGAGATTAGAAGTCACGATTTTACGAGTATAAAATAATGGGGAAATATTGAATTAGCGATTTTATTCCGCTATAAAAGAAAAGACTATCGTTATCGCCTAAGATTACATAAAGGGGCAGAAACAACTTCCTTGTTTCAGTTTTCTATCCCTTTCTGAAAACCTTGAGATTACACTTAAAAATAACTAAACAACCACCTGCCATCCTTTACCACAATCTGACCACTCCGAAGCAAGGAAATAATTGTCACCGGCCAATTTCCCGGGCACGTAACATGTGTGGTGAAATTGTCCGAGTCTCGGTAATGGCCTAATGGTTGGAATTGTACCCCGAGGTGCAGAGATGAATGCCCGCCTGAACCGCACAGGGCTGGGCGCGTGACACACGGACACCGACAAACTAAATGTGGTAGATACGATCTGCTACTTCCTACTTAGATTTATTGAGAGTTTATGAAGAGGAGCAAAAACTGCCGTATGCATTTGGATGTAATTCGCTGTACAGAATTCTGAATGAAATTCTGTACCAATTCTTTATGTATGCTAATTTGTTTAATGGAAAAGTGTACAATGCTACTTCGATTCCAATAAAGTACTTTTACGTGGGCAGCGTTCAAGTAATATTTGGTTCATAACATGCGTCATATGGCATTACGCATTTGCATACTCCAATATTTAGACACAAAGTTTTAAGATTTAACTAAACTACCATAAAGGTATACCTAAAAGTAAAATATGCAATTTGCGTGCAAGCGCCAGTCCCGTGGGAATATTTCTAAAATGCAGGCTATTTTACACTAGTAAAGGAAATTTCAAACTTTACCTCATCCGCGACAACCTCGAACGTTCTTGTATGAGATTTTATGTGCGATAGCCTTTTTAGTACTTTGGTACGTACGTACATTCATAACTGAATTAAAAGTATTTCTGTTATACACTACTGTCGCCTTCTTACTTACAGCATCAACAATAGCTTTGTCTCTCTTTCTAGACGCTCATCTAAATATGTCTACATCGTGTCTGTTATTCTCTTGTAAAGCTACATCTCCATTCTCCATATTAGGAAGTTTAAACTTATACACTAACCTAAAAAAAACTATCAAAAACGACAAATGTTTAATATTTTACCAGAGTTTATCGATATCGGATCAATTACATTTTTTTTATTTTTTTTTTTATGGCATTGAATGACGAGCCGAGCATGCCGTTCGCCTGATGGTAAGCGATACGACCACCCATAAACAGTAGCAACACCATCCAGCACCTTGAGTTTCAAAGTACTGTGTGGCATTCCACTGCGCTCGTCATCCTGAGACATAAGATGTTAAGTCTTACTATGTCCTGTAGTTCCACTGGCTACAATGTCCTTCAAACCGAAACACAACAATGCATGCACACTGCTGCTTGGCGGTAGAAATAGACATTGCGGTGGTACCCACCCAGACGGTCTCTTACATATGAGAGACCTACCACCAGTAACACATTACATTACATCATTGATTCGTAACAATTACTGAGAGTTATTCGTTCAAACTTATCGAAGTTTATCTTAAAATTTTAGAGTATATTCTCTATTCGATTCTTACCTTGAAGATTGTGTTTAAGTATATTGTTAATTTTGATTTAAGTTACTTTTAAGCTGAATTTATTTTCTCTTACGGTGATAATTTCTCTCCTAGTTGAATTCATGACCTGTTAATTCTTGAGATGCTATTATTTCTGTCTTGTGAGAACGATACCATATCCAGCGTAGCATCATCGCAGACCCCGCACGAGGCCCGTGTCCCCGAGGCTTGATTATCGTTTATTACCCATGCATCATGCCATTACCCGATGGATGCTTTATTCTTTTTCGTGGCCATCTCCATCGGCTCACAGTTGTAATTGATAATTCGTGTGGGTACTGCAGAGGGAAATAGGGACCCTAGAAAGCCGCAAGTATTTAGCTAGGAAAAGTTATTTTGCATATCTCATAAACCCCAAGTTGGGTAATGGTATAACTGGACTGAAGTGATAACAGTCAAAATCATGTTTTTGCGTTTAGATTTCGATGTTTTCTAACGTTTGTTGCTCATCTTCTACAGCTAATATTGCTGTTATTGTATATTTTTTCACTAGCATAGCACACATATTTCCTCATAATTACTGTACTCTCATATCTGTAGTCGACAGTACGTTTATTTTGTTCTATCAGCAATCGATGGTCATCCATCTATATTCAGATTGTTATAATTACGCTCGCGATCATCAAATAAATTGTTCGCGTAACATTCATTTTGAATGCTTTATGGCGTGTAATTTTTAATTTTCTCTTTTTGTATCGGTACGATGATATCTTTATTATAAAGGGGATTTTGATGGCAGTGTAACGTATTGTCATTGTCTACGCTAGTGGAGCCATCATTTAAAAATATCAATTTTTAATTTGGAATTACCACGTTCAAACGTCGCCAGTATTTTTTTACCCATCATTTTATGTCATCGAGTCATCTAAAGAGTGCAAATAAATCCCACCATTACTAATATTCTTAGGTTAAGTCGACGTGGGATCCTAGATTTCTATGCGATGCCTAAAGTATGGTGGGATTTGGGCTGAAAATTATCATAACCGGTTTTTTTTGTACATATCTTGTATCTTAGTACTGCAAGTACAATGTAATCGAAATAATTTCAACGGTATTTATATTACAACTCGATAATAACGAGAAATATGCATCTGAATGCTTTTTTTTTTGAAAAGTAACTATTTAGACCTTGTATGATACAATATTAATATTCCGGTATGTCATTACAGCCACAAGCAAAACAAAATAAAAAGTGAAATGTCAGTAGCAAAGTTCAGGAAGCAATTGTGCCGTTTAACAGTAATGTCACAGTAAAAATGACAAACAGCCACTTAAATCCTTTGCCAGTTCGTAAAAGCACTATTTATTTCACTAAATGGCTCATAAGCAAGTTAGGAGTTTTCTAATATGAGGAGACGTGACCTCCTAGTGATAATATACCTCAAAACAAAAATATTGCCGCGAAACGTGATACCGTAACGCTTTCTGATTTATAGAGGTCGAAATAGGGCTGTCTGGCTCAATCGGTACACATGTTCCGATCACTACTTATCGAATAATAAATAACATAAATAAAGCATAAGTACGTGAAGTGAGTACGATAAAATATTAAAAACAAGGGATGAAATTAATCCAAACTTTAGTCGTGGTAAATGTGCTGATTTTAAGTAAAACAGGCCAATAATTAGTTTCTTTTCGTTAATTTGTGTTATATATTTCGACGTTTTTCATGCATATATTTTAGGCAACATTTTACGCATATTTGGGTCTTTTTAAGTTGCATATAATCTGGTCTCTACTTATAATAAATTGAATATTTAATTTGTCTTATTTTGTCGTGCATATTGAGTATTGCTTATTTTCTAAACATCACCATAAAAAGACTCCAATTTACTTGATATCAACCTTATTTAGATCGTATAATTTTAAACACGCTTTCACACATAGGTATCATTTTAAACATGCTTAATAACTTCAAACATAATTGCTTATAACATAAATACATATAACCACTTACTCTAAATACATTTAAAACTATACCTCGCTAACAGCCCTAAAATACAAGTACTATTAACTTTCGAACAATTAAGAGATATGGGCCCTACTTCCTTTAATACCTTCACGGTGTTTCATGGGTTTGCGTACATTTTGTACTACACTAGATCGACACGAGACACCGACGGGATTAACCTCGATTCGCTATACAATATTTAATTAAAATGTTACACTTAATTTGTTTATGATACGTGGAGAACATTCCTTTGTTAATGAGTTTAGGAAGTTATGCTCGATATTGATGATAGAAATCGAAATGTTTTCCAGACAAGAGGAATCTAGTGGGATTAATCTCTTGAAATTCGTTAGAGATGGTCTACGACTACACCTATTGGAGTTACGACACTCTCACCTTTTCATACCTGAAGGGGCAGGCAATGATGCAACTAAAGTGTACTTCGCCAAGCGTACTCTGTCTCATGATGTGATAGGGTGCGCAACTATAGCCATCATCATCAGCTACATGATGTCCACTGCTGATCATACTCCTCCCCTAAAGATTTCCAGAGGGACCTGTCGAAAGCGGCCTGCATCCAAAAAAGTTCTCGAGTGGAGACCACATACCGGCAAGCGCAGCGGTGGACGTCCACCTGTAAGGTGGACAGACGACTTGATAAAGGTAGCAGGAAATATAGCCATAGCGGGCACAAAATCAAATCTTGGCAGACTTAGATTGCCCTGCTTGAAATTCGAACTACTAACCAGGTGCGCTGTCGCTAGACCAATGCGATGATAATAAAATAACTAATAGCATATTTCACAATTAATTAAACATTTATATAATCACAAAAGACCAATCACGTACCATCCAACATTTCCAATTTCAAACTGAATCTACACACAATACAACACAAATCTGCAACAAGTGTTAAAGCCAACGTGGGTATATGGTAATCCAGTTGTTGCTCCGCTCCTACGCGAATTGACAGATGTACTAATCGAAATGACAAATTACACCGGTACAACCACGGGATAAAGATAAGAGAGGAAATGGCATAGCATAAATTTACTAAACCACGGAATAAGGGTACTTATAGTCCTATTAGACCAATGAGTGATGTCACGCCTGTCAACCAAGTGACAATCGATTGTGATGTATTGGAGCGATAAATTGATGCATTAGAAATTAAAGGTAAAACTGATCTACATCGTAACGCAAGGATATTGGTATAATCTTCGAAAATATCTTGATTAGAATTATTTGGCAAGTGTAGCTCCATATATGTAAACCAAATCACTATATAACAATTGTATAAGTATAAGACTTTATAATAATGTTTACGTGTGTAACTCTGTACGACCTCAAGATAATGTGCTAGTTATATGATTGCATTTTTTTTTCTCTTTCATTGAGATTGTAATAAAATTAGTTTCCGAATTCCTGGCTTTTGTCGAATTTGACGATTTTTCTTTTTTTTATATAAAGTGTTGTATACACCTGTAAAGGTTTATCACCTTGAATGAGAATAACCGTTGTATTTATAGCTGTATTATTATAGTGGTAAGCCGATGGTGTAACTATTGAATAAATAAATAAATAAATAAATAAATAAATAAATCAGTCCGGGTGGAATTCGTTTTTACAACTGACTAGTGAAGGGCACTCGGTTTCGTAAGAGGTAAACTGTGACTTGTGTTTAAGGAACTCAAACTTTCATTTTGATTGAACTATTTAGATTCTTGACGATCTTTTCAGAAGTTCAAGATAGTAGCACTGGAAAGATATCAAATATAGTAACAGTAAAATCATTGGGAATTTTAAACAATAGTACTACTCTGGACGAGCTCGGTCTTCGCGAAAATCTGAAAATGACTACACAAAAAATCCAAATCTAAACCTCAGCATAATCATTTTCTGCCAACCGCCCGTGGAATCGTCGAGATATATTGATAAAAGGTAATTATGTCGGAAAAATGTTGGTATTCATTACGAGCAGGATGCGTCCTACGACTACTTATGTTTGTATAAACGTGTGTACAACTAGTTGAAGTTTCCGGCGCGGCTCGGCCCTCGGGACGTCACTAACTACGGACGGAGTTAATTAGCTTAGCTAGGACAGGGCTGGTGTAATAGACGGACGGTCAGCGATTTAAATACGTTATATTTCCAAAATGTTTGTTTGGAACCGGTCTGGTAATCATTAGGAGACTATGTCCAGTAGTCTACATGTGGCTGATGAATATAATTATTTTATTACATTGTTTTTTTTAGGTTCCTATTCACAAAGTTTTTTATCCAAATTGTTTAACACATAACTGTCATTTTTGGTAGTTAGTTTACTTATGACAGAGCTGCTTTTCCTTTCCCCGTCTTCATGCTACGGTTGTCTGTAAGAAATTGCCTCGAGTGATAAGACCGTCAATTGTACTTTATTTCTAAATGCATATACTGTATTTTTTTTCTAAGGTACATCAAAGAACCTAAGGTTCAAAGAACCTAAACGAGTTAACAACCCATTTCAATACAATTCACCTGTTGAATTTCCTTTCAACTGTCAAACGGCGCCAGCATAATACATTTTATGTTACTGTAACAAACATTAAATCGGTGTTCCGCAAAAATTGAACCCGCTACGCCCGTCGCGTGCACCACGCGACTCATCCGGCATTCAAAGCGAAACATCAGCGGCGCTGGCCGGTGACAACTTGGCAAATAAGGATATGCCGCTACCGACCACCACGCGATTATCGTGCTGTTTCATGTAACCATTGCTTCACATACATAATATAGAATATGACTATACTGCTCAAGGGGTGGGCAGGCCATCACATTTATAACCTTTATAATTTACCGAAACAAAATTCCTCAAAATTTCCTTCTTCTTCAGATTTCCAACTTCGAATAACTTTTTTTTTATTGCATTGAATGACTAGACGAGCATGCCGTTCGCCTGATAGTAAGCGATACGACCACCCATAAACAGTAGCAACACCATCCAGCACCTTGAGTTACAAAGTACTGTGTGGCATTCCACTGCGCTCGTCATCCTGAGACATAAGATGTTAAGTCTCATTATGTCCAGTAGTTACACTGGCTACAATGTCCTTCAAACCGAAACACAACAGTGCATGCACACTGCTGCTTGGCGGTAGAAATAGACATTTCGGTGGTACACACCCAGACGGACTCTTACACATGAAAGACCTACCACGAGTAAACTCAAGAAATTTTGTTTTTTTTTAAATTCTAGGATGGCAGAGACTTCACTGCGCCTAATTTTAATTAATGAAACGAAGCCTCAAGAGAGTGTTCGCCTGCAACTTACGGGTGCACAAAAATCAACTTAGTCCTATTTACGAGACCGGCTTTTCCCGTCTCAATAAAACGATGCACACGATTCATTCGGAAAAATAATGACCAAGGCCTCATTCACACCGAATTGGAACCGGTTGACGTCGATTCTGATTCGATACTGATACGAGAAAGTAATGAATCAACTTTATGCGTTACAAAGCAACTTTCTCTAGAACAAGCGTGAAGTGACAATGTTCATTCATTGAATTCGTATATAACTGATAAGGTTATTTACACATTTTATTTACTCTCTGATAGTTACGAAAATAGGTCAATGCTACTTTATTATGTTTATCTTGTGTATTTGTATCGTGTTATTGAGTTTTGAAATGGGTTTTGTCTGGGCTGTAAGAACACTGACCTTTGCCGTAAATGAACATAAAAAATCGCGTATAGACGAAACGTGAATTACGTGTAATTTTATAAAATATTAAAATGTGTTTGTTACTCTTAGGCTCCTAGAACCGCCTAAGTTCTATTCTATTGAAATTTGGACAGCAGAGCGCTTTAAATCCGAGGCACGATTTTTTTTTCTTGATTAAACAATAAATAAATACTCAACAAATACTGAGCCTAAACCTTAAGCAAAAGTGAAAAAATTAAAATATATGCACAATATACGGATACTACCCTTCAATTTGTAGACATGTACGTTAAAATTTACAGATCCAAGCAAAATATTTGAAAAGAATGAATTCTCCATATTTTGTTCCCTCCCATGGACACGGTATCAGACTAAAATGCGCGCGAAATCAAAGACGGTGCAGCCATTACGGCGCGCTGTGAAGCAATAGAACCCGTAAGCAACAAATTGACCCATAATCCTGCGATTGGCTTGGGCAACGCGCCGCACACGCAGAATGGTGGGCGATGTGACAAAACACATCTGTCATTTGACCACTGATCCACTTAGGTGGTGTCCGAGCCTCGTTTACAACTGTGGATATTACTAGAATGAGAGGGCGTTTAGTAGGTACTTTTTGTTATTTTTAAATGATTTTAATAGGTAACATTACACTTTGTTCCTTTTCATATGTTATAATATTATTATGTTTTCATATAGGTTTTAGAAGGTAAACAAGGACTTTCTAAATCTGCATTCTTGTTATAAATAAAACTTCAATATTCTGGAGATTGTAATTTCTATAACGATAAACTGATTCAGATAATCCTTTCACTAATTGAACTTACAGTCCTTGGATAACTTATATGAATAATTATGAATTATTAGACATTAAAACCTTTCGTTACAGTTATAATTACAGTCTTATGGTATATCAAACTGCCGTTAAGCTGCAGACTGTGTTCCTAACTCATTTCAGGGCCACGTAGTTGCGTAATCAAAGCTCTGACTCCAATTCCTAGTTTATTGACGTTCGCGACACTAAACCAAGCGTTGCTCATCTAATCTAAAAGCTTATCTACTCGCCCACTGTCAAAGATCACTCGACCGTACACTCGCCCTCTACTCGCTTGTTTAAACGCTGCCCAGGCCAGTTCAGCGGCCCGTCAGCTCAGTAGAAGCCGCACATCAATTACGAAGCCACGCGGACCGCTATAAATTGATTGCTTCCCCCCCATTCCGAATGGCCCCATTCAATGTTCCGATCTTTTTGTATGTCTTGGCGGTCGGCTCGCGTCCTTTTTCGACTAAATGTTAAACAGTTTAATGCTATAAAAAGGCGTTTAATGTAATCTTTACTACGGATCTCAGTACAAGATTCTGGTAAAATAACACTTATTTTATTCAAAGTAGAATCCAATTATGTTTACTTATTGGGAATTTTCTAAGGACGTCATGTCATTACATTTGTTATCAAGAATGTTATTCAAAAATTATAAAGGCAGACTAATGTGAGCTTTTGTTTGAATCTTGTAGACAAAATTCTGGTAACACTAACAGTCTATTTAAAATCGACAAATACTGTAATTAGATGTGATATCGTACGCAGATCATTTTAAATCTTTACAATTTGTTTTTTTCCTGGGTGATAGATACAAAGGTACACGACGTTTGCTAAAAAACTATAGATAGGTACATCTCAATTCAACGTTCGTACATTTTTGTCGTCAAATTACATTTATCGGAAGTATTGTTTCCTTCACTATTATTATTATTAGTAACTAATTTACGTACATAAACCTACATACATTTTGTAATATAATTGTAAAATAATAATTTGGAGTTATCTAAGTATGTTGCAATTCTGAAAAAGCGATGTTGTAGCTTTATCACGCAAAATCGCAATTATCATCTGCGCGGATGTTGATTTTTAATTAAGATAAACTCAGTCGAGGATTACCCGGGATACGTAGAAAATCATTATACCTTTATATTATTACTTCTATATTTTACACTAGATGTAAATAGTTTGTAGTAGTTCCAAGTCACTTTTACAAAAAACATAAAACAGCAAGTAGAAAATTGTACATATTTTCGCTTGAATTACACAGATATGTATTATGAAAAAAATGTTAAGAGTACCTGTAACTATGTCTTACTTAGGCTGATATCATAAAGTGAATGTGTCTCAAATCTAAATAGCTAGAAGTCAAAAGAAGCGTAACAAATTATCCATTGCATGGGCTTCTTTTAAAAATTACATTTTCGAAATATTGTTTTTGAATTACTTTGAAAAAGAATTACTTAGGGACTCGAGACATCTCTGATTTTTATATAGAACTTTTGAACAAAGAAACTCGTCTTTTGTTTACATAATATATATTTTTGTACTTATAATCAAGTCCGTTTTCTTCCAGCCTTGCACTCAAATACAAATCGCTTCGTCATCTCACAATTCACTGACATCAGCAACCGAACGGTGACCCACAAACCACGTGCATTGTGTGCAAACAGTTTTAATTGTTACTCTTGTGACTTTAACTGGAACCCCCACGTAACCAGTTACAAATTGATTTGTACTGTTACTGTATTATCGAACTGGTACCATTTAACGGGTTTTATTTTACTAAATTTAACAAAAAGGCCCCTTCAGTGATTTATCGGTACCTATGCTGACTGCCTCGGTGGCGTAGTTGTATTACGGTACGACTGCAGTGCTGAGGTCTCGGGTTCGATTCCCGGGTCGGGCAAAGTGATATTGGGTTTTTCTACTCAGTATCCGCCCGGAGTCTGTAAATGTGCCCGGTAAATGGCAATAGGCCCGCCCCCCTATAACATGGGACCTAACATGGCTGGCGAAATGTGGGTGTGATGCACCTCTGCCTATTCCTGAAAGGGGAAAAAGGCGTCATGCTATTGTATGTATGCTGAACTAGGAACTTAGTTGACTCAACCTAGGTATAGCCAAGGTAACTGAGTGAAAGTATAGTGAGTCTTCATAAGTCTCCGCTTTTTCCTTCGAGATTGGAAAGATATTCTTAAATTAAACCAAAACGGGAAAATTTGATTAGTACTCTTCGGAATAGTTGCCAGATATCGATAAGCTTTCCCTGCCACATCACATCTATCCCTCCCACATTTGGCGGATATGCTCAGTATCCTCTAAATGCCTTTACCTACCCCTTCGAAGATAAAGCGAACTTATGAATTAATGATTTTCTATATGAATCAGTCAATGAACGCTCACACAATGCGAGTGAATTATGAATGAGGAAATTACGGCCCGTCATCCATCTCAGCATGAATGAATAGTCACTTCCTCATACAAAGTGTTTTGAGTGTCGTAGACATTCAGCCCTTTGTCTGCAGATTAAAGGACTCAGTGTGAAATCTTAGAAAACTGACTTGAAATAATGGTGTTATATTTAAATATTGCTGTCAGTTATAATGATTCCTTACGTTTACGCGAATGTTAGACATTGAAATCAAAAAAACATCCTAATTTCAATAGAGAAGATGGTTGGAATCTTGCACAAGCCTGGGACCCGGTAATACATCTAATTAAATCAGGCCACAAAAGACCTGCTGCCAGACCTCAAGACATTGTGAGCTCTTATTGCGTAGACCGGACTGCAAACAATGACTAACATCTTTAAATTGTATAATTGTAAATTGAAGGTAGATTTGTAACACTAACTTTTCAGACCACCACGAAGTGCTGCAAAGCCTTCGAAACGTCGGGAGAAAATAAATTAAAAAACCGCGATAAAATCCGTTATAATAGTTTAATTTCACTGTCAGTTATAATTAAACAAAACGAATCCTGAAACCACCCCTTACCGATAATGTCTATTACAAAAAGAAAAACACATAACACCTTTATCCTTGAAGGGCTAGGCAGAATGCAGCCAGGGCGGATGCCCTGGTTATATCATGGGACATACTTGGCCAAGTATCTACTTGGTGATGATGATGTGATAGGGGGCGAGCCTATGACCCACACATAAGTAATTACTGAAGCAGTAACACTTAGTGATGATGTATCTTCCTATCTCCAATCTAATCCAAAACGTCGGCGATTACCTCTACTTACGTATTTTTAGCTTTATATTAGTACAGTACAACAATTTACATCGCCTAAAATTAAATAAGCTAATAATTATCGTGTAGCACCATTTTGTACCACAAATATTTGACTTGATGTTTTATCGCTAAGCCAATGTGGACAGTTCGTTGGAAAGAAGTATCCAAACACAAGCTTAGCTATCTGCCGCCATGGTCATACAAATCAAATAAGATAACATATCTTCACTATCAGATAATCTGGTGCTTACCATCAAAGAACAAAATAGAGCTTTGTTTAATCTATGGATTCTTAAAAGCTTAGTAGAAGTGCTACAACTTGGCGGGGCTTATATCAGTCAATAATGTGAAAGTTTAACGGCGCATAGGGCACAAATAACCCAGGTATTTTTATAATTTTTCAAATATTGATTTTTTGATCTAGCAAAGCATGCATTCTTGCAGAATGATTCCACGCTATAGCCACGCTGTGATATGACCAATGAAACATACTTTTTGGAGTACTTGAGAAAAAATCAATGGCATCACAAATGGAAATATGACGGAAAAATATCTAAATCATAATGTAGTTAAACATTTTATTAATAAAATATAAGTTCTTACATATGATGTATTTCGCAGAGCTCAATTTTGTTGAAATCGGAGCCAAGTATGGTCGTTACGTCGCGACAAACAACCAGTGGCCGCTGTGAGCTGTCAGATTTTAGGTTGATGGGTTGGGCATTAACCGCAATGTTGTGGCTTCGGTGCCCGACCGCACGCCCTCGATAATCATTGGGCAAATACCTTTTTTTCGATAAGCCTGCTTGTTAAGTGTACTTGCATCGTACTCAATTTAAAATATATTGTGATTTTTATCTATTGATGTCTTACTTTGTGCTGTCTGGATCTATTACCTGTCAATTTCTGAAATCAGCCTCTTAATTAAAACAAACTAAAGTCAATTAAAGACTTGACTATACGCCAGAATTGTTGATTTTAACTACTAACCAAAATTAAATGCAAATTATTTATGGCACACAAATACAGGAAAACACGTAAACAATCCAGTTCTTTGTCAATGACCCAAAAACCTTGAAATTCAATACATCACTCCCCCTTTATGTTCAGTATTATGTTTGCAATCTACCTGTGGCCTGCACATAAAACTGGTCGTATTTAATCTCATGATATTACACGAGCTCCCGCGGGACCGGCGTGTAATCTAAACGCCGAATATCCCGAGGTCCCGATATTTCCGCGCCACATTTCCACGGGAAAGGTAATATTACGCCGCTGAACACTGCCCGACCTACCAATATCTTGAATTTGCTTTTCAAATTCTTTTCAAAATGGAAAAATCGAGGCGAATGTTTTATGAATTAATTTCATTCAGGTTATCTTTCGGCTGACTGGGCTTGGAGTTCGAGGTTATTGCAAAATTTGAAATCCAATCATTTATTAAATATACAAAGATGAAGTGAATGAAAGCAAACATAAAAGCTTTCAGATTATAGGAAATATGGTACAAGCAATATTACATTTATAAATCCTGCAAAGTATTAATGAAAGATATGATATAAGGGTTGCAAATATAAAGAATATAAAAGGTTTTTTTTATATATTAAAAAGGGAAATTAAGTCCAAGATGAGAGCAGCCAGTAACAGAATTGGAAACATAATCTCCCAACCTTGGGGCTAGAAAGTGATTAGACAATAATTACATACAATAAATGACTAATGGAAAATGTTTTGCTTTCTCTCACCGATCTTTGACGTCGTTACGTAATTAAAGAGATAGCAGGACTTTGTTGACCTTCTTATCTTGATGTTTGGAAAATATCTAATTAGTATTAATATGGTAAATATTATTATATTCACAATATTATTATAATATGAGTCACTGCTTCTTATATAATTTAGTTTTAAAGAGATATAACAAATAGTTGATAGCAAAATAATATATCTATTGAACGGAAACTTCTTAATGATATTAGTATAATAAATTTTGATAATTGTTTTCAATTCGAAAAACGCGCTCGTGTTAGTAATAATTGGAAATTAGCAATGGGCTCGGCCTCTGTCACATTGCGAGACAAATACAAGCTCAACGATGCACTAGTTACGTCTCTGCATACCTCTCAGAGGATCAAAGACTTCAGCTTATATGTCGTCTTTGTTACCACATCAAAGGGATCTCGGTGGAACATAAGAGGATCAGGTTATTCAGATTCATCGTTCGTTCAATATTTTACTTTACGTGATAAGAAACTAGAAGCTGCGAGTTAATAAAAATAAACAGACGCCGCAAAAGTTCGCAAATATTCACATCATACAAGTATTCACACTCAAAGTGTCCTATTTATTACGTAATACAACGATAATTTCAATAGACATGTCTTAGTTAACTAAATAGACTCACGGATGAATAAATGTAAGAATCAAGTGCAAGCATTGTTGTGTTCCGGTTTGAAGGATATTGAATTTGGTGGAACTGGTAATACTAAGGTTTTATATCTCACATTGGGAAAGGGTTTGCCATGTATTATGAAATACCCATTTTATAATTGAAAATTATAAGTTGGAGTGTAGTATCTCCGTCCGACGCGCAATATGCTAATATTTTTAGACAGTAGTCCAAATATCTTAACCAATTCTGAATTCATAGGATCTGCGCGTCTCTACTCAGCTCACCTAACGGTAGTTCTATTTTGACGTAAACTCGCATCCATAAATAACAATATCTTTATTAAAGCTTAAGATCAAGCCATTATTTACTACACTGAGCGTATTCATCATTTTAACATGTTGATGCGAACAGAATTCCTAGCGCGTTCAACTTCCTTAAGTTGGTTAGACATAGTCGTTAGCTGGTAGCACAATATATCATGCTTGTTAATCTGCTGTTGCCACCGTCGGGAACAGTGGCTGCGGGCTTGTCGTCGCCTTCTGATGTCACATCAGTACATGCAACAACAAAAGCGTTTATATTAATTTCTACATGGTTTGGCTGCGATTTATGTTCTTCAACTATTTGTCTTTCTAAGACATTGCGTCTCATAATAGGTACTTGTTATCGACGAACAAGTTACCGTCAAGTTTATTGTGAATATTTTGTACTAATAATTTATTTACACCGTTGTTCCATTATAATTCAAGTCATTTAACATTCGCAATTTGTACATAACAACGAGATCGCAAACACTCATTTGCCTATTTGTTGAAACAACAATTGTAATATGAATTAGTGCTAACGAAGCCTAAACAACATCACAATTAGAGCTAACATTATCATCGGGGTTGGCCCGATCATAAATAACGAATGCTCTAGTCATTTGTAAACTTTCATACTAGCCGTCTTTCTGAAACGCAGTACGTTCCAGTGGCGATGCCTGTTCATCAATCGTTGCCACGTCGTATCCATCTCGCTTCGTTAAAGCTCAGTTGGTGATTTAAATGCCTTCACGTGGCGTGCCTTTGTGCGATCAGTACGAATTTGTATTTAAATATGCAACTATTTCCGGAGCTTTTGCTGTATTGACATATTTTGTACTCGACAGGATTAATATCGTAGTAGCTGTATCTGAAAATCTGACCATTGTGGCTCGTTCACGCGTGTCTCGTTTAGAGCTAGCAGTGTCCATTCAGTAATACAGGTAGGCATAATTGTGATTTATGGGTCAAGCACTCTTTTTTCAACAATAACTGCAATTACATGGACAGGTGCAATGTAGACACTTCAACATGGCAGGTTAAAAATGTTAACCGCCTTTTACGAAGCAGAACAATCATTAATTAATCTTCTTTATGCAATTTACATTCAAATATTTTCCATTGTGCATTGTTTTGTCACCTAACATTTGTGACCTCAATTTCCCCGAGTTTATATGTATTACAATCATTTATTTATGCTCTATTTCTTTCTAATATTGACCGTAACAATTATTTATCCGTGCTCATGTTTCTTTCACAATTCATAATTTATTCACATTGTTTAATTTTAATCTGTTAATCATCCGAGTAAGGAGATCCATGTTAAGCCTTTTTTTTTTTTTTTTTTTTTTTTCCCCTTCTTCGGCGCATTTAGGGACGGCTGCGGGCTTCCTCGGACGAAAAGTGTCTAAGTTGTCGTCCGCAACCGCCCCTGCGCGGTGCTGCTTAATGCAGCCCGTCTCCTCTTGTAGGGGGCACACATGTTATCTTGCGGCGGACAGCACCCGTGCCGACCGCCCCAACCCGCCCTGGCCCCTATTAGTCGCCTCCTACGACAGGCAGGGGATACCGTGGTGGAATTCTCCAATCGCCCCCAAACCACAGGGCGGGATCCATGTTAAGCCTGTCGCAAACAACCTCGGACACATAAAATCTTTAAATTCTTCCTCTGCGCCTGTTTGTAGGTGACCTTAAGCACTCAGTCGGCTTTTATCAGCGAAATATGACATCATAAATATCTCTCAAGACAACTTAGAGCGTCAAGTCTCAGACAGTAATTAACTGGTACTCTTTTTAAAGCATTTCGTAGAAGCACCGGAGTTATTTTTTTCTTATCTTAGCGTTTGTTTACGTTAACTGGCAATAGCAATAATAACACGTATGAAATATAACATTCATCAAAACGTTGATGAAAAATTAATAAAAAAACATACTTACATATAATTATTTTATTACTGTATATAACATGAAACATGCCTTTTCTACTTTCATATATAAGAAGAACTATATCCCATTCTTTTTTGCCGGCTATGTTGCACCCTGTGTTATATAGATTTGAAGAAACCCCAATATCACTTTACCTCGGGGAACAAACCTGAAACTTCATTCCCAATAAATTATAAGATAAAGTATATTGAATTAAAATACATCATTTTAATCCATGGCAATTCGTTAACGAAATAAAATGTATTTTGAAATCTTTTGAATACTCGCAAAATGAGAAATTACCGCTGAATTTTGAACACAACGACACTAAGCCAATTTACTAGTTAGCAATTTATTACGTTTAAGAAAATTTCAACTACCTTCAATTTCCACGTATTATTTTAGGATATCATCTAAGCTGTGTATTCTTTAAGAATTATCGTTTGATTTATTGGGGCCAAGAAAACATTGTGGGGAAGCCTACATACTGGAGACGTTCTTCATAAGATTTCGAAGGTATGTGAAGTCAGCCAACCGGCACTCGGCCAGCGTCGTGGACTAAAGCCTAAGGCCTAAACCCTCACAATAGTAGAGGAGGCTCGTGCTCAGCAGTGGGTCAGTATATATTACAGACACTATTACATTATTATCTTCTAAGTATGTAACTAAGGTTATACAGTATTAATCCGTCAAACGAAGATTACGTCTAGTTCTCGATAATTACATTCCTGCCTAGGGCACATCTAAATCCTAACACCCAACTCCCAAACCCAACTCGGTAACCACGTATACAGGTGACGTAGTAACTTGCACGACCTATAAACTTCGAAGTGATTAATTAATTGTCCCAAAGCGTCGCCTAACGAGAAATTGTGGGGGATGTGTGTTTGGGAAGGTTATTAAGGGTTCGACATTGACCTTTCTACGGATACGGATAGGTATATATGAAGGAGTAGGTATAGGACCAAATTTCATGACCTCGTGGTATTTGAATACACGCCTTCTGACTGCTTCGGTGGCGTAGTTGTATTACGGTACGACTGCAATGTGAGGTCTCGGGTTCGATCCCCGGGTCGGGCAAAGTGACATTAGGTATCTAATCAGTATCAGCCCGGAGTCTGGAATTTGTGCCCGATATAGCGATAGCCTAGTTGGGAATGGAACGGTCTGCCGAGCCAATGTCCGGAGGTTCAAACCCAAGGCACACACCTCTGACTTTTCGAAGTTAAGTGTGTATTGTTTATCAATTATCGTTCGCTTTAACGGTGAAGGAAAACATCGTGAGGAAACCTGCATACCTGAGAAGTTCTCTATAAGAATTTCGAAGATATGTGAAGTCTGCCAACCCGCACTAGGCCAGCGTGGTGGACTAAGGCCTAACCCCTCTCAGTAGTAGAGGAGGTCCGTGCTCAGCAGTGGGCAGTATATAATACAGGGCTGATTGCATTGCATTGCATTGCATAGCGATAGAATCGTCCCATATCACATCATGGGACGGAATACGCACGGCGAATAGTGGGTGCACTAGTTACGCCTCTGCCTACCCTTCGGGCATTAAAGGCCTCACGCCTTTTATGCGTATGCGTGAAAAAATGCAAATATTTTTATTGGCAATGTTTTCTGGTTTTGTACAGGTGTTACAGACCTTTCAAATCACGTCCATATATAACTATTATACCTATGACTGAAACAACACCGTCACGCCATCATCACCGGGTGCAGTCAGAGTTACAAAAGGACCCGCATTCCGCTAATGGCGTTTCCTCGTTGATGTAATAGGGGCGAAGCCGCAGCTAACTAGTGACTACGTTGTCTTATTTGAACTAAAAACCACACAAAGCCCAGGGGTCTCGTTCGAAAACCACATCTAAACTACGAAACGAAATGAATGGGACACTTTATGATACTAGCGTAAGGGCCTGTTGGAACAACTTTTGAGTAAACGCTGCTCTTTACTTAAATGTATGAGCCGATCAAATAAAACAGTCGGACTAATCTATACTCCCAAATAATTGGTATTAAAATGATTACTACCTGCATTAGCTGTTTAAGACGATAAAAGTCAAATAAAATTTACATTAAACTTGTAAAACAGGCCTTATAAG
Source organism: Sphinx pinastri (assembly GCA_947568825.1). Taxonomy (NCBI): domain Eukaryota; kingdom Metazoa; phylum Arthropoda; class Insecta; order Lepidoptera; family Sphingidae; genus Sphinx; species Sphinx pinastri. The sequence goes on from OX387623.1 coordinate 3,467,463, forward strand.
TACTAAATTATAGTACAATATTAAATTAATTGTAGTACATGAAATCTTAAGTTCTAGAACGTTAGCAATAATAGATAGATCGAAACTAACCCAGGTAATTGAATCCACTTCTGAACACAACAGTACGATTAATTGGTACGATTACCAAAGAAGATTTACGGCGTTCAGTCCACAGTTAAGTAATGCTGACTTGTTAACATTGTAATTAAGTGATTGATAATGCACTGACTAGATAGCTGGCAAAACGCACCCTCTGTAGCAACAACGTATAAGAATGATGATCTAGTGTATGTGTGTATGTTGCTTTAAATCGATTGTCATAAGATCGATTGAATATATCAAACTAATTCCAGTTACTATCAACCTACTATGATATCTATGACATGCATATTATGTAACCACAGATATGATAACTATGTAAACAAATATATTGTACGTATTATGCGATAGTATATTGCGAAAAATGACGAGTACCAACATAATTATACAACAAACATAATCAAAACAACAGAATTTATATCGATTTCTGGCTCGATTCTGAGTAAGTTTAAAAATCGTTTATCCAAAGCCTCCCATCTCTACATTGTGTGCAAATAGTTTTTTGTTTAAAGAACATTACAGCGATCGGCACTTTAACTGCTCGATACTGGGTCGTTCATAAACAACGTCACACTCACTTCAAGATTTAAATGCTCTTTAAATTGCTTCGAGCGTATTGAAGATATTTTTATTCGTATTCAATATGTCGTTGATATCTGACCATTTTCGGATTATAAATGATGAAAATGAAACAATAGTATATAAATAACATATTTTACTCTATTTGTCAGAGCTCAGACATTGTAAATATCGAGGAGGTAATAAATTGTACGGTTGAGATTTCTTTTAGCAATGTTTTTAAGCAAAGGGTTGGCTTGCATCTTTCGAACTTGAAGCTGTTCTTCATTGTCTTTGGCAACAATAGACGCGATAATATACGAAATTCTCTTAGCTCTTTAATTAAGACCGGGTAGAATCTTCTCCAACAGGGAGACAGTAAAGTTTATAATGATTGTTGTTTTAAAATGTCTGTTCTCTGGTCTTTCTAGGAATTGAAGGAGAGCTTCAACTATGGCCTGTTCTGCCCACCGATCAACGGCAAAGCCGGCAAGTTTCTCGACGAGGAACGAAGGCTCGGTGATTACCCTTTCAACGGACCTGTGGGCTACCTCGAGGTACGTCATTGATATTGTTATAGTCTTTATGGTGTACTTTATTTAAAGGCATAACAAAAGCGCATATGGACATGCTTTGTTAAGATGATTTCCAGATTCCGCAACATCGTCGTAACCATATTAAACCGACTTCATGTTGTAGTCTGGTAAGGACACTGCATCGGATTATCATTCGGGTACACTTCCAAAGGATAATTTTATTCATAATTTAATTTCGCAAAAGCTATCGAATAATGGAAGCGTTTGGTTCATAAATATTTGTTTCCCCATTTATTATTTTTAACTTAGCTAAACTTCGGTTGTTGATATTAGCCAATAACTTTCCAAAGCCGCAGAATTACCATACCAATAGCTTGAAAATATAATAGGCAACTACTACCAACAATTTAACTACATACCTACTAAGCACTTATCGACAAAAGTTACATAATTATAGATGGTCGTTGGTTAGAAGTGTAATCAATACAACTGGACATCTAACATGCACACTTCTTACACTTTTATCTTATGAGGCTTAAAAGTAAAACAAAAACTGTATATTTCCAGTTAAAATACAAGCGCCGTGTATACAAGATGCTGAAGCTTGACGAGAAGACTTTGAAAGCGCTGCACTCGCGCGCGAACCTACGCCGATTCCTGGAGCACGTGACGCACGGACAGATAGACAAGATCAGCAAGGCGTGCTCCAAGGGACTCGACCCCAACTTCCACTGCCAGGAGACGGGAGGTGAGTACTAGTAGTGATACTTAAAATACAATTAAATCGTGTTCATGATACACACTAATAAACAGTGAATGGGCTCTCCAGTTAAATTCTTCCTGGAGTAATGTATTAGTAGTAATAAAGAAAAATCCTTTTTTTAATATCATACATGATAAGTTAAGACTAGAAGATATTATCATCAGAAGTCGTACAGGATGTCTACTAACACAACTTGATTCTCAATTTCTATGTTTCCTTAGGAAATATTTACACCGATTGAGAACTGAAAAGCTGTCTTGGTCGAATGTTTGTTTGTCTTTTAAATTATCTAAAGGTCGTATTTGTGTGACCTATCTGATCTTATTAATAAATACAGTTACCTAATGATTCTCAAACAGTAGTTACAGTTAATGATGTGATGCGTAAAGACGGTTTGTTTTAAAACCAAACATCCGCCGCCACCGTACTATCTGCCCACTGTTTGTATTACAAATCTATTCAAACATCCCATACATGTAGTACATTCTCTTTGATAATGAACTAGTGGTCGTCCGTGGCTTCTGTTATGTTGTTTTTCTATAGCACATGCTGGCGGAGCGTGCTAACTTCTGGGCGTAGACCTTCCCCAATGATTACTAACCGACCTGTAAAAAGAAGGCATATAGATGAGGAAACGGATTCCCTTTGAATGGAGTTTTTGGACGTCCAAAATCCATTTACAAACTATAGTAAACCGCACGATAAAATCCTATGGTGAATGTTGATCCTGCTTCTAAGTATAATATAAGGTCGCCCAGAAGAGGTTGCGTTCCCCACGATCGAAAGATTGCCGGCCTGTCTTATTTGTAGCCCTCTTTTTTGTTATAGAACCAATGTAAATTCATGTGGTTCATAGCGCCATAAGTGCTGCAAAAATATTTGCTGTTTGCCGCATATCGAAAAATATCAGGTTAAATAAATAACACCGCTTCTGCATATTTACATTGAGAATATATAACTGATAAAACAGGTTTTTATCAATTGAAATATACGGGTAGCAATCGCTTAAGTAGTCGTAAAAATCTTTTATTTACCTACTACGTAATTATTTAATTTGGATTTTTTTTATAAAATTCTTTAGACTCTGTAAAGTCTTATTATTATATTTAGATGTTCCTAATCCAATTAGGGACTCTTAATTTTATTCTGGGTAAAGCTCATCGGCTTATTTATTAAATGGAAAGACGAAAACAAATCCACTTAAATCTACTTATAGACAAGTTAGTTTATCAAAGTCTCTCCGCAAATCAACCCTACAAAACAAAACGTAAGCCAAGAAAGCTAACAGACACACAAACCAACCTCCAAACGCTGTAACAGAATTAGTTTGCCAATACGTTCCGAAGTATAAAACGTTCATTTGCATAGATCCTTATCGGCCATTGTTCCACGTGTACTCGGTATTGTGGAGCGTATCACTCCGTGGATAATCTGCGATAAATGTCGAACGGGCCTTGAAATTTATTCTCGATTTATTTCGTACGCGATATATGCCGTCTTGGTTCTGTTTTATTGGTAATTATGTTATTCTTGTAGTTTCAATTGCTCGTAAAGAAATTTGTTAAGGAAAAAATTTATACATTTCTTTATAGAACAATACTATGGATAGTCAAATAATACCTACTTAATGGTGAATGTTTTTTTAAGATAATAAATTATTGTAAAGTTTAGCCATGTACGTACAGAGTGGTAGAGCTTTGTGAACCTTACGCAAGGCAGAAGCACAATAACAAATAATTATCAATATTGCACCACCAGTAGGTTCGGCTACATGCTTCAGAACATCTGCAAAGCAACCTGCTGAATGTCACTGAATGCTGTTACATCTGCTTCTGTTTACATTAAAAGATCTACCATTTTCGTCTATTTCCATTTCTTTTGATCTTGATTAGATCTTTATGTGTAGCGTTTTCTTTCTTATCAATGTTTATATTTTTATCATTGTGCCAATTCTTGTTAACTGCTTTTCTGTGAACAATTCAGTACTTAAAATTTTAAACAAAACGCTGTTTCATTATAATAACAGACTATAATTACATAAAACAAATAAAATTACAATGAGTTTATCCACTATTTAATGTTTATTCACTAATGGGAAGCCATTAGATCTATTGTACATTTACATTGTATTAATAAATCTGCAAAACGATTTATAACATTCAAACTTACATAAATTATTAACTAAGTGCAGTAGTTTCATGTCAAAATTTCTAGCGAACCTGACTAGTTTGCATTGTTTTTTACAAGCTTTTATTTATTGTATATGTTTGTTCGGGTGGAATCTTGCAAGTCAATTTTGAAGCAGTTACCCTCAACCGATTGTGTTGAAATTTTGCATACACGTTCAGTTTGGGTGACAATGCATTGTTAGCTAAGTGACGTCATTCTGAATCCAATATGGCGGACGGCCCAAGATGATGGACTAGTTATTTTTTGTGCAGGTCCATAATATGGGTATCAAATGAAAGGGTTTGCTGAGAAGAATACAAAAATAAAATGACCTCTCTAAATCCAATATGGCGGACGACCTAAGATAGCGGACTAGTTATTTTTTACGCACTCCTATAATTTGGGTATCAAATGAAAGGGCTAGCTGACAATAACTCGAAAAATAACTAAAAAGTAAATAATATATTAAAAGAAAAAAATATATATTAAAAACAAGCCTTTATTTAAATGCTTAGAAAAGAAAGAAAATAACTTGCATCAAACTTTGTTTAATACTATGTAGGGATAAAAGCTTGTCTCGAGATTTACTTATGTAGATCCTACTAATCCTACTAATATTATAAACGCGAAAGTTTGTAAGTATGGATGTATGGATGTTTGTTACTCTTTCACGCAAAAACTACTGAACGGATTTCGATGAAATTTGGTACACGGGTAGATTATGTGATGGATTAACACATAGGCTACTTTTTATCCCGGGAAAACTTATTCACGCGGGCGGAGCCGCGGGCAAAAGCTCGTAATACAATAATTATGTAACTTGATCTTGACAGAAGTAAATCGCGACAAGCTTTTTTCTCTAAATAGTATTAAACAAAATTTGATTCAATTTAAAGTTTTTTTCTTACTTTTTAGAGCATTTAAATAACAGCCTGTTTTTAAACGAATATTTTTACTTTTTATTTATTTTCAACAAGCACCACGCGACATCTTGCAGGAACGGTGAATTTATTTTAAGCTTCTTGTATTAATTACATAAAATCAATATTATAATCATCTTTCTCTTATTTACAGAAACACCCCTAACAATAGCAGCCGGCCAAAAATCCCCCGGGAAACTCCTTATAGCGCTCGTCAATGGTGGAGCTCTTCTAGACTATAGAACGAAGGATGGAAGCACAGCGATGCACAGGGCTATCGAAAAGAACTCTCTAGAAGCAGTCAAAACCTTGCTGGAGCTCGGAGGGTCACCGAACTACAAGGACGGGAAGGGACTCACCCCGCTGTACCTGTCAGTAACGAATAAGACAGACCCACTGTTGTGTGAGACGCTGTTGCATGACCACGCTACTATTGGTGCTACTGATCTGCAAGGGTGGCAGGAGGTGCATCAGGTGAGATACATCTTAAGTTCTGACTGAATTGATTATAGGACTCACTATCATTTGGGTCATTGGTCACTTGTCCAATATTTTTGACATCATGGTCAAATGTTATCATGTACTTTGTTATTGATACTTCAATTATAGCGTAAAACAATTTGAATATCAATTTCTCCCTCTCTCTCTATTACTCTCTAGTCAACTAAGCTCATACCACCCCTTTCTTGCAGGCGTGTCGCAACGGTCTCGTCCAGCACCTCGACCACCTTCTGTTCTACGGTGCGGACATGAACGCGCGCAACGCCTCAGGCAATACGCCGCTGCACGTATGCGCTGTGAACGCGCAGGACTCGTGCGCCAGGCAGCTGCTGTTCAGGGGCTGTGATAAGGAGGCGCTTAACTTTGCTAATCAGACTCCTTATCAGGTATGTGGGATGTTTAATGTCATTTCTTTAGTACTAGTCTGAATTACAACGTTAAAAGTACTCTGATTTGTTCAAACCTGGTCTATAAATTAATTATAAATGCAGCTAAATATTTTAGATGGTAAATAGAGCTAGCAGTGCTAAAACTCATTTTCCTTAACATAAACTGAAGCCCAATACTAGCAGTAGGCATCAGATTGAAGTAATCCAAATAATTCAACATAATTTCCTAACTTATTCCAGGTTGCCGTAATAGCTGGCAACTTAGAGCTGGCGGAAGTGATAAAGAACTACAAGTCAGACGAAGTTGGTGAGTCCTGCGCTACTCGTTTAGTACTGCATGGCTTAAAGGCGCTTTATATTATTATGATTTTATTATAATGTACATTGTACGGGATTCTTAGATGAGTAGTACTAACTCCACTAATGTATATCGACGGTTAACGGCCAAAACGTCGTAAGCGACATTTTTTGCGAAATAGAGTTGTATATACAGTTAGAATCGGCTTTTTTTTCTCCGTCGTTTGGTCTAAGTTTCATGACGCTACAAGAATTTTTTTGTCGCTTAAGCGGGCACAAATTTAGGGCAATACCATTACATTTGTCGTCGTAAACGACGGACATATTTGTGTTTTTTTTATTATGGTAGTTGGACGAAAACAGTTCTTCAAAATTGACAGTTATGCTATTTAGGCTTTATGTAAAATATTGTTTCTTGCACGTTAACCTGTTTGGGCTGGAAACATTTTTTACAAATAAATAGATTACTCCAATTTTGCTTACATATTCTTGGTCTAAATTTCTGCTTAGGATATTAGGTTTCATTCTTAGAAAAAAATAATTTTCATTTAATACGTTTAGACCGAATTTTCAAGACTTTATTTGGCGTTTAGTCCTTTTTTTTCGAGTCCCTATGTCAATTATCGATGACGCTTAATATAAATCGCTCAAACAAACCTCACCTAACATATTGTCGCTTATCCTTTTTTTTTCCCCCGATAAATTTTAACAGAATGGTGGTTAGATAAAAAGGTAAAACGAAAATTAATAGTTAACCCAATTCAAATAAATCGAATCGTGAAGAATTTGGCGATTGGCTTGTCCAACAAAAATGAAACTCTTTCACTCGTTTGAATCAAATGGGGTTATAGTTGAACAGCGAACATCCAGTGCTCACACGACTACAGCATAAGCACCACATGTGCGCGTGAGTCATTTTGGCACGCGGTCTTGTGTCTACGTAAACTGTTAAAAAGGTAAGTTCATAGTTTGTCTTATTGTATGTAAGTATTGCCATTTATTTATTTAGATATAAATCACACATAATGTCAATATGAGTGGTTAAATGCGTATACGCTATATTAGTTTTTGAATGCTTTATTTGTTAGGTAGCTTTGCTGTGCTTTTATTTGGTTGTGATCATAATTATTTTAGCTAGAAAACGAAGTATAAGTGTATGTATACTGTATCTTTAGAACAGGTGGTAACAGGTAGCGCAACTTGATGAAGACAAAGATTACTCCATGTTCAGGGGATCACGACCCTCAGCACTGAGGAAAACGATGCAAGGAGGAGGAGGAGATACAATTTTCCTGTGTTACTGTAACGATTTTATTGAGATAAAAAACATTCTGCTAGGAAGCTGATTCACTCATTTTGAACGCTTTAGTGTATTGGTGATGTAATGTCATTATTGTATTGCGATACAACTCTCATGCTCAGCTCTCGGATTCGATTCCTGGGTCGAGTAAAATAATATTTTGATTTTATGCTCAGTATCAGCCTGGTAAATGGCAATTGACTCGCCCCCTATTACATGGGACCTGACATAGCTGGGTGAAAAATTGCTGTGAGAACACCTCTGCCTACCTTCGAATGTAAGTAAGTATGTATATGTCGGCGAGGTGCCAGGGTTTTCGTGTTCGGAAACCATCGTAATGAAAATACAAACTGAATATTGCTTAGTTTTCTTTCCAGTTGACTTTTAGGACAGAAGTCAATCGAATCTTGAACTGACTGGATTCTTTTTTAATCCAATAGACATTCAAAGTGAATATAAATGTTATAATAACTGCAACCTCCTTTGAAATTACTGTACAATAAATCTTGGGTTATAGCTGAATATTCAAAATTGATATTATAATGAATTTTTCATAACTCCAGATGATAATATTTTACATAAATAACATTTAAGTAAGCAAACCGTTATTTTACATAACTTGCCAAAAGATGGAGCTATTAACAAGTTGTGAATATTTTACTTATAGATTAAAATAACGACAAAGAAATCAATTAGAATTATTAACAATTCTAATTGATTTTATTTTAGACGTTTAAATCATTAAATAATGAATTAAATAAATATCCAACGTTTTCCAAACACTCAAATAGTCAATACAGTTTCTAACTTATACTGAAATTTGATAAATAACAGCATTGTGGTTGTAAATAACTATTTAAATATCAAATTTAAATATTCTAGACATTTTCATAATAATATAATCACTAAATATTAATTTGCGCCCACATATACTATTGTATATGTGCCTATATACCTCGCTATTACATAGTATTAGTGACTCAAACTATTACTAGGTACTTAAACGACAAAGACACTTTTATTATTTTACTTTTTAGAGATTTTTGTGTCGGGAGTTATTTTAATTTTTATTTCAAACTTTTTAAATTACTTTATTCTCCATCATGGGGCCTTGATAATCAACTATCTAACACTTACTCGATGAGACCATCCTTATGAGACCAAACACGCTATATCTACTATAAGTTGCTAAGGAGTTGGGTATCCCGCAGAATACTTGATGCTGCAGAATCAGCTCATGTTTAAAAATATTGCCGAAGTCACAGTACACCAAATTAATATTTAATCGGACTTTTTAAATTGGAAACGAGCAGATAATCTTCAAACGCCTGAACAGATCTTCATAAATTATAGCTAAGAACCATCGTGATCATTGATATGACATTAAGCTGATGCTTTCAAACAAAAAAAAACCGCGTCAAGATTGGTCTATTCGTTTGAGAGCTACGATGCGCCAGACAGACATACAGATACACATCCTAAACTTATAACAACCCGCTATTGTGTCGGGGATTAAAAATTTAAGTAATTAAATCATAATGTATCGCTTTGGATAGTTATCTGTAGTAGTATTAATATAGGTATATACCTAATTAGTTTAGTTACATACGCCCATTTAGTACGTACCCATAGAGTATAGGTGTTGCGCGACTTCATCCGCGTGAAAGACATTTCACGGTGTAAAAATCCTACTGTGTACTTTTCACTGTAGCTATCCATAGCGTTATCGGTACGATGCCATCAACATCAATTACTATACTCAGATAAAAAAAAAACAAATATTGCCTACGAGTGCAATTAACCATGATAAAAAAGTAGCATAACATACGCTAATCTGATATGGTCTATGTCTGTGCCATATATTATGCAAATTCATTCAGCAGTTTGTGTTTATTTCTCACAAACATCCAAATTCATACAAACTTACGCATTAATATTAATAATTATTATTATATTACAGTAAGACAAGATTTTTCCGTTTCAGGCAGCCCATTTTGTCTCAAAAACATCGTGCATCGGACATTATCGGCAAAGCATTACATAAATCAAACATATGCCTCCATACTCGAAGAAATCTTTATTTCGATAATCTAGAGAAAATAAAGACTGATTTAAGAAAAACAATATTTTTTTTATATCCCAGATCTCTGGGTGCAGATCCTATGGAATTATGGTTATTTTATAAGAAAATCACACAAAGTGCTTTCTTGTTTTTTAAGGAGCTGAATGTAAGTTTTATAAACTGTTCATTTATTACAATTTCCCTGTCTGTTTGTCACTACCCAAGAGTCGGTTATATGATATTTTGTGCTACTTGATAAACAAAAAAACTCACAGTATGCTCTTTTTCCATCATTTAAACAAAATGAAAAAGGCAGTAACATCATTTAGGCTGGAAGAGGATCAGTGAGTTGTCTCATTTACGACGTTCTTCCTGTTAGTAAAATCAGGTACATTTGAGGGTAAGCGACAGTAAATAGTGTTAAAACGGTGATTTATATTAATTAAACAATGCAGTTTTGAAGAAAACCATTTAAAACCTATATGGTTAATTTTTTAAACTTTTGGAATCAAAGGAAAAATTTATATGATTTTTTTTCGGTTATTTTCAACTTTAAACCACTCTCCTGTAAAATTTGTAAAGTGGCGGTTATCCCCTTTTGGCCGTTAACCGTCGATATTATTGAAGGTTACTGTGGATGCGTGAATGTGGTGGAATGACTGAATTTGATAAGACTCAAGTTTTTTTTTTTTTGAAGCTCAGAGTATCTTAGTGTTTCCTTTTTATTTCATATGAAGATCAGCCCTATGTAAAAATATTTAAGGTTGTATATTATTTATCATCGAATTTAGTTACTTTGCCACTACCAATGTACGTCAGTGACCTATATTTCTATTATATTAGTAGATTTTATAAGATTTAAGAATCCTCTTTGCGATTATTTATAATTTATTAATGTGTAACGTATGCTTCAGCATTATGTGTTTCTAAAGATTATATCTAACAGCTACAACTATAACTAATCTTAAATATATGGAACTGCATGCCGTCATCCATTTATGTATCTAATCCATTGCTTTTTATCATATGGTGATGGTTGTGTACCGAGTGGTGAGGTTTAGAACACTAACCAGACTAAACGTAGACATCGTCCATACATTTATTTATTTATGAGCAGTTTGAGTATTATTTTGGTGCACATTATGTTACTTTATATTTGTTTGTTTTGTTTTCTGGCACGATTCATTATCGTTTTGTTCGGTTTGTTAACGACGCGTTTGCAGTACCGTTCCGATGCCCGCCGAGGTACAATCCGAAGCGGCGGTCGGCGGTGTGGGGGGGGTGGTGGTCGGCGGGAGACAGGTCCTCGCTCGCGTCCTCCACGCGCATCCCCGCCGAGCTGGACGCGCTGCTGCGCCGCCCCACGCGACCCGCCTCTCCTCTCGACCGCCTCGACCGTCTCGACCGCCTCGAGCGACCGTTCTCCTCCGCCTCGTCCAGCATCAGCGACGCGAGCCACCCCAGCCACGAGGACGACGCGAGCATACTCACAGGTAACTCGACGGAGATACACAAATAACCACTGAACTGTAGATGTGACGTTTTACACCAGCAATACTTTGGTTGCTAAGATTAAACTTCTCATATTTTGTAAAATGTCACATCTACGTATAAAGTGCGTTATTTCCCCAATCTGGAAGGTAACCGAGAGCACTAACAGTGACACGGACCATGACAACCATCACCATGCACAGACCTTGCCGTCTCCATCAACGAGCATACCGTCTGCATGTGTATGTGTGCCTTTATGTATTAGAACAGCCCTGGACGCAGCGAGCACGGCATTTCCATAGTTTGTGCTCGTGTGACCGGGTCTTTACCTCAATCCGCTTCGCTTCCTTCTGTTACAGTGTTTACCTTTCCCCTAGTTTCTAGATGTTTAGGTTTTAATTTTTAATCAAAGTAGCTCCCACATACGTCTCATTCTTCACTGATATTACCAAGACGTACGGCCGAATTTATCCGTCAGAGGCGACGCTGTCGACAGATAAGAGCGGTGGCGAGACAAGCGACATCATCTCGGACTCTAGCGGCGTGGGCACAAGCACGTCGGACACCACCACGTGCTCGCTGCAGACCGGTAGCGCCACGGTCGTGTGTCTGCAGCCGGTCGAGCCGGCGGGACACGGACATTTGCGGCTAAACCAGGGCGATATTATCGAAGGTATTTGCTTTTAGGATGTGATAACGTAGATTGAAAGTAGGTATTGTAATGGTTTTAGGTATTGGAATGAAACTTGGCCTTTTAATAAACTAAAGTACGTAAGATTCATAGCTGATCCCAGCATTTGTAGTGTACCTAGCCATAGTTAAATGTCTAATAACATTTTAATGCAATCCTAAGCAGCGCTATTTCCAGTATAATGGACCTCCGAATTACTTGCGTACTCAACGCCAGCGATCAAGTAGTGTGCCATATAAATAGGTATTGTGCTTTAGTAAAGCACCGTATTGCATATTTTACAAACTGGCAAAGATATTGTACAAATTCTTGAATATGTTAAAATGCTACGACGATTTACTAGCACTAAGTATTTAACTATTTCTTTTTATTAAAACAAAGGTGGTGAGTAACTGGTGAAATCAAAAGAACAAATCCTAAAAAAATATTATTCAAAATTAAAATTTGTAGAATCCGGTAATGACAAAACAGGAAATGGTAAGCAGAGTGCATAAAACGTCAATAACAATTGTAACTAACCTAGCGTTCACGACTGTGGCTGATCATCTCATTCACGGACATGATTTGATTAAAATTACTCACGAATTTTGTACTAAAAACATAATAATAAACAGCTGCTAGTCTGCGTTATGTGCGTTTTGAGGGAAAGTGACGTAAGTTCCTTATAGTTATCGCCAATCTTTTATTCTGTGTGAAACTATTCCCGAGTAGTGTCGCAGCTATGTTCGTAGTTGAAAGGGTGCCAGGAGATATAGAAAAGATATGACCGCACCTTATACCTCTTGTGACTTTATAAACTGACTTCAAATTGGGCAAAGATTGGCAATAGCTGTAAGTGGCTGACAACAACGTACTCCCCCCGCCCCGTGCACTCTTATACCGTAGCAGGTGACTAGCTTTTGCGCGAACTACAACGAATAAAGTCGTTTCTGTATGAAGTGTTATGTATTCAAATTAATAATGAACAAGTCTTTCAAGTTCCATTTGATCGACTGGTTGAATGAAATAGACCAGTCTTAAATCTCAAAGTGACGATCCCATTGTGATGCTACGCACTTTAGTACAACAACAATTATATAAGAATATTATATACATTACACGGTTGTAGATTAAACAACAATACGTTACCAATTAGAGAAGCTTAAAAGATAAAATCTAACTTATCATTTGAAAAAATTATGTGTGTACGTTTCATAAATATAACTGGATGACGCGAGGAATGGGACCACTACCTATAGTAAACCAGGGTTGTTTACTCACGTATAACGAAGGAGTGGTGTTGCAGTGACCGGCGCGACTGATGAAGGCTACCTGGAGGGCACAGTGCGAGGGTCTGGGGCGAGCGGGCTGTTTCCCGCGCATTGTGTGCAGGAAGTACGACTGAGGCAGAACAACGCGCACTTACACCAGGTAAGTCTAAGACTGACGTTATTCATGATACCTTTGGAATACCAGTTTAGTTAACCCTTCTGTACTAGCACACCTCTGGTCTCTTTATATTTTTTCTCTTGTGTAATTGTATAATGTAATGCTGTATACGCTAATAGGCGATTCACATGGAATTTAAGACTGTTTTAACATTGTCTGTAGTGTAATGTATAGTGATAAGCCAATGCTGTATCTTTCAATAAATAAATAAATAGAATGCCAAAGGTACTACACAGTAGTGTAGTATATGGTCGATGGTCAATGGTCCACATTTTATAAAAAAACTAGCATTGCGCGCGGCTCCGCCCGCGTGGAAAAGTTTTTCAGGGATAAAAAGTAAGGAGTAATGTAGCTTCCTATTAGTGAAATCATTTTCAAAATCGGTCCAGTAGTTCCTGAGATTAGCGCGTTCAAACAAACAAACAAACTCTTCAGCTTTATATATTAGTATGGATAAAACGAATATTAACTACGTGTTTGTGTGAATAGTACTTTGCGGTCTCTGGGTAAATGATCACTGAATATATAAATATACTGTCCCAATGTTCACTATACCTCGTGTAGCTAAGCACACACACACACACACACACTCACGCCTTTTTATGCCCAAAGGAGTAGGCAGAGGCGCAACTTAGTGCACCCACTTTTCGCTGTGCGTATTCCGTCCCATGATGTCATAGGGGGCAAGTCTATCGCCATATCGGGCACAAATTCCAGACTCCGGGCGGATACTGAATTCTAGAAAAATCCAATATCACTATGCTCGACCCGGGGATCGAACCCGAGTCCTCAGGATTGCAGTCGTACCGTAACACAACTACGCCACCGAGGCAGTGTAGCTAAGCAAGTTAAGAATAAAGTCAGTAAGGCTAACCCTAAATGGCTATATTTAAATGCAATAAATGATTTTAACTTATAGTTTGTATTAAACACGATGCAGGTACTAGCGTCAGGTCCTATACACCACTCCCGAGTGACCGGCAGGCGGGAGATGACGCTCAGCAAGACGTACAGCGCCACGGCCCCGAGGATAAAGAAATCGTAAGCTTTCAATCCATACTACCGCCAAGTAGCAGTATGCATACACTGTTGTGTTTCAGTTTGAAGGACAATGAAGCCAGTGTAACTACTGGACATAATTAGACTTAACATCTTATGTCTCAGGATGACGAGCGCAGTGGAATGCCACACAGTATTTTGTGAGTCAAGGTGCGGTATGGTGTTGCTACTGTTTATGGATGATCGTATCGCTTACCATCAGACGAACGAAATGCTCGTCTCGTCATTCACCAAAAACAAAATCTTTAATAAACTTACTTTATTTTCGGGATTTGTAAAATAACGATCGCATTCATAAACAGTTTATTATCATTTTTTAGTTATAGAATGTTTTGTCTTCTTCCTTCAAACTCAATTCAATATTCGTTCGAAGAAGACAAAACATTCGATAACTAAAATAGGTTTTAAACTGTTTATGAGTAAGGCCGTAAGTTTGATGTGAAGAAGATGGGATAAGTCGATATAACCTATCCCAGAAACCAACCGAACTATCCGAGCACCTTTTGGGCTCATCAAGAGATCCTACAAGTCAATCCAGTTTCTGAATATTGAATACTGCTGGTAACTGCTTGTCTCCTAGGATCTTCTACCACCTCGTATAAAATGTCTAAAAAACCTCTAAGATACTGCACCAGAATGTCATATGGTTACAATGAGCTGTTTTTGAATATTTGTGTTGCGGCTTGTGCCGGCTTGTTTGTACAGTCAGCCACAAAAGTAGCTGAACATATTCTAAATTTCATATCGCTTCTAATTTTCTACACATTAAATTCAATCGATATATTTTTTTTATCTAAAATAAACTTAGCCCTTTGAAGTTTATTTTAGTGCAGAAAAGCAGATAATTTTGAATTTGTTCAGCTACTTTTGTCGCTGACTGTACATATCTATTAGTTAATTGTTAACACACAACAAAGTGTGTTATCTCATCTGATGAGTTCATAATAATCTTCTAAATCAAGGATGATGTTATGCTACAGTAACAATTTTTTGGTTTTCGTATGATTTATTAAAAACCAGTTACGTCACTGAACAAAGCGCTATAGGTACTTATTTTGGAGCGAACGAACTTTTATTTAAAAAATGTATGATTAACTTAGCAATTTTTATCATTCAAATTCGTTTTGTAGGGTATCTGTCACGTCAACAATAATAACAATGTCGATATTCTTAATTATTGTTCCGATTGTCGTTTCTGCTCATGGGTTGATACCAAAGAGTCTCGACCAACACCTCCAGAGGCTCTCAATTGGTCGTTGGGCCAAGAGCCAGATGCAGAAAGCAGTACTTCTGGACACGGCACGCATTGTGAGGAGATTCCTCACTTTGAATCCCTGACCACCGGTGGCTTGGGTCTTGAGCCTCACCATCGGAGGGTGATTCACTTTTTTTATATTTTTATAATATGTATTAATGTTTTTTTTTTAGTATGTATATAAAAATGTAAAAAAAGGAAAATTTAAAATAAAGAGAAATATAACAATGTCGATATTCTTATATAAGAGTTGATTTTATTGTAGTCCGACCGGTTTAACAGTTGTGTTTGAGGTACGGGAGAGAAAGATTTCAAAATGATGTTCTGCGAAATACAAGTGTTCATAGAATAGGGTAGTTTCCTATGTCTCATTTTGTAAATTATTTTATACGTAACAGAAAATAATACGAAAAAGAATTTCTTCTGTGAAATCAACATCAAAATTAGTTGAAAAATAAAGCAGTTATTCATATTTGAAATATTGTTGTGATCAAAAGTGGGGACGTGGAGGTGATATCTCTTTCGCACGCACGCAGCGTTATGGCCGGCGACTCTCGGTGACGTCACAGTGTAATATTACTGTTATTTGACAACTACCCACCAAATTTCAAAGCTTCATAACTTACTAATTATTGCCCCAATTTAGCAAATGATTTTCCGATAGATTTTGGATAGCATACATTTTTGATAAATGTGTTAAAAAAAGTAATCAACTACCCTATCATCCAATTTTTCACGGTAGTGCATCTGTATATTATACAATGAAGAAATGTGACGAATACTCAATACGTACTGCATAATACCTACGACAAACAATGGACAATGTGTTAGTCTAAATGTCAGTATGTTAGAGAGTGTCGTGTAGGGTAGATGTGTATCACAGGCTCTTGGGAGAACCTGGTGGCGCTGTACTGTGCAGGGCGAAGGCCAACATGCGTCGCCAGGATTGTGATCAACTTGCTTGCCAACAGGTTTGATATCTGTCGATTTGGTACGGCCGATGGGTAGCTTCGATAAAAATAATGATTTCCGCAGTCTATACAGACTTAATATGCGTTATGTAGCTAGTTTTGTTCAAATAGTAAAAAGACTTGTGTTAACGTCTTCCGGGAAGTATATTTGACAAAACAGGGTTACTATCCTACTGTTTAACGCTGTGCTATATCTGGCCCCCGTTGAGCATGCAATGTCGATCATTGGTGGACTTAATTCAGCTCATTCTTTCCACCATAATATTGCAGATCAACGTGTTAAGATTTAGGCTCGACGATGATTACTTACAATCCTTTCTATAAAGATAAAACTAGCGAGTGTATTGAAACTAGACTATGGTACCGGCACGCTATGATGGCCGGTTTGACGTTTGTCCGCTTATAAAGTTTCGTATTAACTCATAACTACTTTAAAAGGAGCTACTTGCTGTACATTGTTGTCAATAGTAACTTGCAGTAATATTTATGGATGTATAATTTTACGACAAAACTCAGCATTTGCTGTTCGAAAATTGAAATTTTAAAAAATGAATTCTAATACGATCGTCACTTATAGCATCGCTGGCCAGCACTACTTAGTACTTATAGATGCAACTCTTGATTATATTTTTTCGTTAATGAATTAAGATTACACTTCATTATTGTAATCTATCAAAACGGCCATCATAACGTGCCGGTATTATAGTAGTAAGCGAACTACGTGTACGTACGTGCAGATATGGCAACATGGAAACGCGCACGGTGGTGCTGCACCGGGCGCGGCGCGGGTTCGGGTTCGTGCTGCGCGGCGCCAAGGCGTCCTCGCCGCTCATGGAGCTGCGCCCCTCCGAGCGCTGCCCCGCGCTGCAGTACCTGGACGACGTCGACGCGGGCGGAGTCGCCGACCGCGCCGGACTCAGGAAGGGGGACTTTCTTGTGGCGGTCAGTTTCAAACATACGACTCAATAACTTTTTGTATAGCCTGACATTATTTGGACAGACGACTTACTAAAGGTAGCAGGAACACGCTGGATGCAGTCTGCTTTTGACAGGTCCGTCTGGAAATATTTAGAGGAGGTCTTTAGCTGATGATGATGATTATAGCCTGACCAGGAAAATAAAAGCCTTGCCATGTTGGTGACTAAAAGTTATTAAAAGAAAAAGTAAAATTGGCGCACCAATAAGCAGGTTTTTTATTTCCCTGGTCAGGCTATTATGCTCTACATTAAAAGTTAAGTGAATGAAGAATGTGCACTTACTTCAGCTTCGAAAAATAATTATCATTTGTAATAACTTGCATATCCACCCCGTATCTGTTATTTGTATCTGGATGACTATTTCTCAATATGAACATTTATTTTTGGTTAATTTTTTATAAAGGCAAGGTTAAATTACCCCACTACACCTAATCACCTACGAATCAACAACGAAGTTAAAAGCAACTAGGTTAAGCATTTCTGGAAATTCGTACTCAAAACATCTGGATGTTTACTTACTATTGTTGTTGCATAATGCAAAACACATCTATTTAGTAAACAACTTGTTACAAACTAGATTAATTGGTTTGGATAGAATATTGTGTAGCATGCAGACAGCATGGCTGTTCTTTTAAATTATAAAAAGGTGATAGTGTTTACCAGGGGATTCGGTTAATGTGTCAATTATTGAAATTAAACTATTATAACGGATTTTATCGCGGTTTTTTATTTTATTTTCTCCCGACGTTTCGAAGGCTTTGCAGCACTTCGTGGTCACGGGGCGGACTGAGGTGTTGGTGGTCCGAAAAGTTAGTGTTACAAATCAGACAGATTTGTTGATGATTTGATAAAATCCGTTATAATAGTTTAATTTCAATGTCTAACATTCGCGTAAACATAAGGAATCATTGTTTCAATTATTTTTATTTTTTTTTATTTTATATATTTAATTCAATTCACATAATCCATATAAATTAAAATCAAATGAACAACATATCAATTACTTATTAGCTACTACATTTGTTACGTTGTCAATGATAATACTGAATATTTTGGGCTCGCGATTTTTTTCTGACAGCTGTACTTACCTGATTATGATTTGTGAGCTCAGTGACATAACTACACGCGTGATGGCCCGTGGCAATTACATGAAATCGGGCCCCTCGGCAGTACGAATTTGTTTTTTAGACTTCTCCAGAACGGTCCTTCAGGAGACGTTCAACGTTCCTCTCGGGTCGGAAGCCTCTTGTGCTGGAAGCTCGTGGCATTTTGTCTTCATGCAACCCTATAGCTACGCCACTGTGTGAACTACAGGAAACAGCTACAATCAGTAACAATAGCACCACCATTGACAGTGGAGATGGCAACGATATTCTACGTGCTGTTGAAACCGTGACGTACGTATTCTAGATGTACGACTGTTACTGACCGATGCGTCTTATTTCAGATAAACGGCGAGGACGTGTCAGCCGCGTCTCACGAACACGTGGTGGAGCTGATCCGCAGCTCCGGCGCGCTCGTCTCCATGACTGTTGTCTCGTTGAATAACGCGAATGGTAAGGCATTATACTATACTTGTCTATTGCCTATTTGCCGTTCTTATGAACTCACTTACGTTGTGAATAAATCCTCTTGTAAGATTTCGCGCTATTTTTCCCAGTACTTTTTCTCTGCATATCTTCATACGATTTTCTCAGAAATTTAAAGCCACCTATTTGCCTTGACAGTTCCTTTTTGTTTTAAACACTAGGTATAACGGTTAAATTCGCAGGTAACAACGAGAACAACATGTGTACGGTGCCCACAAGCAAGTCCCAAAACCAGTTGTCGAGTTCAGGACGACCATACGCTGCCACGCTGCCGAGGAAAGCCGCGGGAGGTATGAGATTTACATCAAAATTTTTATTATTATAATGTGTATCAAAATATGTTGATATCAAAAGCACATAATTAAAACAGTTTTATAAAAAAAGATATCGTGACTCTCTATGGTCGCCAGGATTATGCCGACCTTACTAACCAAATGTACACCGTTTTAAATACGATTCACTTTAACGTAACCAGGCGCGGTCCCAAGGGAAGGGTCACAGGGGACATGATCCCCGCCCCCCCAAATTGTACACGTCAAATTGAAAAATCTTCTAAAAATTTACAAAAAGAAAAAAAGCAATGTCCTGCCCCTAGCCGCGATTTTATTATTATTATTATTTTTTTTTTATTACATTGAATGACGAGACGAGCATGCCGTTCACCTGATGGTAAGCGATACGACCACCCATAAACAGTAGCAACACCATCCAGCACCTTGACTGACAAAGTACTGTGTTGCATTCCACTGCGCTCGTCATCCTGAGACATAAGATGTTAAGTCTCATTATGTCCAGTAGTTATACTGGCTACAATGTTCTTCAAACCGAAACACAATAGTGCATGCACACTGTTGCTTGGCGGTAGAAATAGACATTGCGGTGGTACCCACCCAGACGGTCTCTTACATAATGAGAGACCTACCACCAGTAATTATATTATTAGTGATAGTGTAGTAATTTTATTATTAGTGACCTCCTCCAAAGTTCAAAACCTAAGGGCACACACATCTGACTTTTCTAAAAAAGTTATGTGTGTATTCTTTGTGAATTATCGCTCGCTTTAACAGTGAAGGAAAACATCGTGAGGAAACCTGCATACCTGAGAAGTTCTCTGAATTTCGGAGGTATGTGAAGTCCGCCAACCCGCACTAGGCCAGCGTGGTGGACCCTCTCAGTAGTAGAGGAGGCCCGTGCTCAGCAGTGGGCAGTATATAATACAGGGCTGGTGTGGTGTGGTGGACCTCCTCCAAAATTTGAGGCTGCGACCGCGCCTGCGTAGCACTATGGTATGTTTTGATACTAGTTAACAAGTATGTGTAATGTGTATACGTATCCCCGCAGGCCGCAGCCCCGCGCCCGCGCCGCCGCGCCGCGACCCGCGCACCACCCTCAGCGTGGGCCGCGCCCGCGCCAAGTCCATGGTCGCTGGACTCGGTGAGTTATATTGTGTCATCTCACACTTCACATGTGTGCACAGTGCAACTAAACCATCATCTACTCACATAAACACAAAAGTTTTACAATTTATTCTTTTACTTTGATCAATGATTACTAATCTAGATTTTAGATCTAAAGCGTTCCACGTCCACGCTAAGTCCCCGATTTTTGATACTGTTGAAATCTAAGGGTATTAATAAATCAATCTCACGTTTGAGTAAAATCTCAAGTACACATTTAATTATTGAACTATTCAACAACCCAAGCTTACGCTGTCATTTAAGAGTTTGTTCTCAGCTGAGTAAGCACTGTTAGTTGTCAAAATCCACCACATTTGTAACTTGAGATGTCATTTAAGCTGATGTTAATATGGGTTTATTGAATAGCGACTATCTTAAGATACTGACCTTAACTTACCAGCATCTCAACTGATATCGCACTTGAAAGCGAAATCTATTTGCATCTATTAATTACGGCCGTAAGATAACTAGAAAAAGTGATGCAGAAGGGAGGTGACGAACTTCAATACTGAGTAATACGACGCAAGAAGAAGATAACTAAGTAGATCTAAGTATTCTATTGTATGTATTTATATAATTCCAGAAAATGGCGGCGAAAAAGAAGAGAGTTGCGAACCACTAAGTGTAGCTGGCAAGTCTTCATCCGCGGAGTCTGTTCAGCTGCACGGAGGAAGTAACAGTTAGTGGAATACTCTTTAAAATGCAATTGTCTAATACAATAATATATCTTGTACTCTTATACAACGTTTCGATGACGTAATGGTGGCATATTTATATTGTAAACTGTTTGTTTGTAGTTCGATTTGTAAGTAATTCGAAATAAGTTAGGTTTTTATATAAATTCGTCGGGTTATATGTCCAAAATAGCAATAGTCTTGCCTCTTATAATGGGACTGTATTGTTTAAAATTGCTGCATAAAATTGGGTTCTCTAGTTTGGCTTCTGCCTACTCCTTCTAGTGTTAGTCTATTATTATTTTAGCAATCATTAAAATATTTTTTGAGGAACTTATAAGAAAATATTCTAGCAACATTTTAGAGTTTTGTGGTGGGGCATTTGAGTAACATACCCTCTAAAATATTAAAGAGGCTCGAAAGAAGACACACTATTCACTGGTTGATACACTTTACTTCACTCTGAATACACTAGGTTACTTTCTTATGGAATCGCTATGACGACTGAGCCGAGGACACGTTTGCAGCCTCTTTTATATTTTTGAGGGTATGTTACTTGTCAAATGCCCTACCACAAAACTCTAAAGTGTTGCTAGAATATTTTCTTACAAGTTCCTGAAGAAATATTTTTAATGATTGCTAGAATAGTAATAGGCTAACAATAGGATAAATGATCAAGCTTATGCGCTTAGATTATTGATCTAATTTTTTTAGGTAATTTTATTCATAAAACATTCTCATGCTTCCTATAAAAGAATTGTATAATATTTCAGACGGAACGCCATCGTCGGGAACGCCGGTGGCTCCTCGCACGGCGTCGATCCGACAACGGCCAGCCTCCTCGAGGATCACCGCCGCCGAGCTAGAGGAGCTGTTCCAGAGACAGGCTGATGCTGACACTATGTTAGTTTACACACTTGTTTACATTTATATCGATATCGAGTGACGTAAATATCTATCGAATAAATT
Organism: Sphinx pinastri; assembly: GCA_947568825.1. Taxonomy (NCBI): domain Eukaryota; kingdom Metazoa; phylum Arthropoda; class Insecta; order Lepidoptera; family Sphingidae; genus Sphinx; species Sphinx pinastri. The sequence goes on from OX387623.1 coordinate 3,489,618, forward strand.
TCTGCTATAGCTGGTGATGATATTGTATTTTTTATTACTGTTCAAGTTAACATATAATATACGCATTATTTATAAAGTAATATTAATCGTAGTAAATTAGTCAAAAGTTTTTTTTTTTGTAAAATACTCGATACTATATCGTAAGAATCGATATGGATTATGGACTCAATAATCGATACAAAGATTTACGGCAATACAATACACTTGTACATGTTTTAGTAACAACGCGATGATGACCCGGTCGGCGTTCCAGGGCGGGTCTAACTCCCCCCCGTACTCCCCCGCCAGGGTCCCGGGCAGGGTGTACGCCTCCGTTGCTGAGATGAAGAGGTCCAGAGGGAAGGTAGGATAATAAGTACTAAGTAGGAGCGCTGTTGATCAAATTTGAGAATCATTTTGACTTGATATTAAATCAAAAGTAAAATATAAGGTTAATATTTGTGTAGGTACTCCGAAACATATAAAGATTTTTAGTACAATGTATGGTTGCAATACAATTGCCGGCAAAATTGTCAGCAACTATTTACCAAATTGAAAACGTAAATACTTACCTATCAGTTTTCGAGCCGTTTTGTGAAACTATAAAAAAAATCATAAAATAATGAATGTGTTACATGGCGAAATAGCCTTTTGGGGCCAGCTTGTTGGGTAAAAGACTTAGGACAGTATGCAGTTTAGTTTCGCTCTGAAGTGCGATATCAGTAGAGATGCTCTCAAATAAAGGTTGACATCTTAAGACACTCGCTATTAAATAAACCCACATGAACAGCAGCTCAAGTGACATCTTAAGTGACAATATGTGATGGATTTGGACAGCTGAGATTTGTTTATGTAACAGCACCAACTCGGCTGAGAACAAGCTCTTAGGTAACGGCTTAAGCTTGGTTTATTACATTGTTCAATACATTAAATGTCTACTTGAGATTTTAGTTAAACGTGAGATTGCTTTATCAATACCGCCATAGATTTTGTATATGAGTATGTGTGTGTACTGTGTAGTGCGTAGTAATGTTGTGTGTGTTGTAGTTGTGGATGAAGCCCAGCGGCTCGCTGCGGCGCGAGTTCCACTCGACGCCCGACCTCGCCGCCGAGCACGCCGCCCGCCCGCACAGGACGCGCTCCAGCGAGGACGTACACGGTATGTACAGTCAGCAGCATAAGTAGCTGAACTAATCCTAAATTTCAAAGTGCCTATTTTCTTTTGTGTTCTTGCTATGCAATGCAATCAGCCCTGTATTATATACTGCCCACTGCTGAGCACGGGCCTCCTCTACTACTGAGAGGGGTTAGGCCTTAGTCCACCACGCTGGCCTAGTGCGGGTTGGCAGACTTCACATACCGTCGAGATTCTTATGGACAATTCTCAGGTATATAGGTTTCCTCACGATGTTTTCCTTCACCGTTAAAGTGAACGATAATTGATAAACAATACACACGTAGCTTCGAAAAGTCAGAGGTGTGTGCCTTGGGTTTTGAACCTCCGTACATTGTCTCGGCAGACCGTTCCATTCAACTAGGCTATCGTCCACTTGTGTTCTTACTAATCTTTTTTTCTCTTCACATAAATAAACTAAAAGAGATTTACTTTACTTCATACGAAGAAAAAAATGTTTCAGTTTAATTTAACGCGTATATAGGCGATTTGAAATTTTGATTTTGTTCATATACTTATGCTGCTGACTGTACATTCTTAATCTATACTCATATTATAAATATGAACAGTTTGTTTGTTTGGTTGAATGCGCTAATCTCAGGAATTACTAAACCGATTTTGAAAAATCTTCCACTTATACGAAGTTACATTACTCCTGAGTGCAATACTATACTATTACTTTTTATCCCGGAAAAGTTTGTTCACGCGGGTGGAGCTGCGAGCATCACGTATTATATTATACAATTACAGAAATACGATATGAGATATTAACTGATTGAGATATGGATACGTAGGAAATTGAAAATACCGGTAAATAAAAGTTTTGATAGGAGAGGAAATAAATACTTGTTATCTATTACTCCACGTATCTACTACACATAAACAGTGGCAATACCACAACACATAATTACAATGCACTGCACTTACTAGTACCCTGCGCACTGCTACCCTGTATCCAATCAGTGTTAAACAATGCTGTTACAAGCCTTTTATGTGTCGAGTAGAGGTTCTTTAACTACCCACTCATGACCCAACACTTGGTCCTATTCTGGTCACTTCTACAGATCGTGCCTGGGCACCGCTAGCATCGCCTTAATTACGGCACTAGTGGTATAATAACATGTGTGTTGTGTGCAGGCGGTGTGTGCGGGCGCGTGCCGCCGCCGTCGCAGCCGCCGCCCCCGGTGCCGCTGCCGCTGCCGGGGGGCGCAGGCGCCGTGCCGTCGTCCTTCCGCCCCGCCGCGCCCGCCAAGCTGTACGCCGCGCCCGCCGACCTGCGCCCCGTCGCCTACCGACATCCCAACGACGACAACACGGTACTATGACATGTACATGACATGTACATTATATTAACTCAAATTCATCAATACTATACTGGTAATTATTGAAAACAAAAATGTCGAAAAAAGAACTAACAAGCCATTAGCCAACAGATTTCAAATATCACTCCAATATTGTCATCATAAATCTCACATATATTGCTATCGCAAAATAAACCATTTTAACGATTAATATACATTTATCTATTTTCTTGAAATTTTCTAGCTACCAGCATTTTGACAATAATTATTTTCATAGGCCAAAATACATACCATGACTAACCATCATAACATACCACACTAACGGTGTCCCGACTCGCATCCGACAGAACCGCAAGTCGTTGTCGCTGCGGTCGTGGTCGTCGCCTGCGCGTGCGCAGTCCGCCGACGAGCCCGCCAACCAGTACGCGCAGCCCTTCAACACGCACAAGGGCTTCGTCAGACAGGTATAGCTTCACTCATTCATTCTCTCATTCACTCACCTTTTCACATGTCATCGCAAACCAACCAACCGGTACGCAGTACTATTATATTTATCCTAAAAATGCGTGAATCATAGTTCGATGATAACTTTATCACTTACTAACTTAGCTTATTATTATTTTTTTATAAGCAATGGCCAATAAAGGCCATAATCGTATCAGAAAATTTATTTTTTTGCATTAGTGTGAAGGAACGCCAACCTAAACCTTAACGGACTATGACCAGACCGTAGTTCTCTCTCCTGAGTTTGCTCTCCCTGAACTATGACCGTGTTTATGTTCAGAACTCAACCCCAGCACCTCCGATCCCGGAGCCGGACTACAGTATGTCGGAGTCGGATGAGGAGGCAGACACCAAGCCCAAGGTGGAACCGGCAGCGGTGGCGGAGACCAGCGCCAACAGCAATGCCAGGTAACACTACCACTTAAAGTGACCCGCTAATATTCTAAGCTAAAGTGAACATAATCAAGGGGGCGTAGCCCCCTATGGCCTTAAAATTCACCTCCCATGAATGGACACAATCTGTTTCCAAATTGTATGGTTAGATGAAAATAAATTCCCCACCTATCCAGTTCCCATTCCCCTTCTTTAAAAGCAGGAAGGCATCTACAATACTGATTTATGGATGTTCTTAGGCATTGAACATTTATACTGTGACTCCCACTAGAAATGCTTAACATTGGCAAAAAAAACTGATATAGAGGAAGAAAAAGAGATTTCAGATTGAGTATACATTGCAAATCTGAAGAACGAAGGAATTACTTGAAATTATAAGAAATTACAACTTATTTACTTCGCCAGAGATTCAACAATCTTTATACTTCGTCTACGTTATATATACTAGGTATTTTACATGCATGATCCAACTAATAATGGGTTCTTAGTCTTATAGTGCATGGTAATACTTTTGAGCACAAGGATTTATTTTAACTTTGTCTCTAAAATATTAACCAGAAATTCTATACATTTTAAAATCAACACTGAAGTGGGGAAATGCAAGAGAATGTAAACTAACAAATTTAAAATTTTCAGGACTCCAATATACGCCACAATATATGAGATCGATGGCGAATAAATTTTGAACAACATAATTTAAACTATAATATATTGAATTTAAGGTACGGTCTTAAAAAACATATCACTGGGCAAAGCTTTGTGTTTATGTCCGTCATTGGAGAAAACACGTATTTTGTTATGTAAAGCAAACTTAAATAATTTCGCACAATTCGTAATTAACCCCGTGTACATTATGTATACCTGATACAATAATATTCCTGGGTCCTCATTTAATAATATGTCGGCTTATTGTGAAGAGTTCGCGTTTTAGTTCACGGTACCATGCGTATTAAATGTTTACAATTTATATGTTACATCAAATAACACAAACATCCGAAATTTATTATTTCCAAAGTATTTGTTTATTTTAAACTTCATTATAATCACAAACAAGCATTAAAGCACTACAGCTAGATGATTTTATATTATAATATTTAGTATTTTTATATATCCTTCAAGACTAAAAGAAAGTTACTTGTAATTGTATTATGAGTTATTTTGATGTTAAAGTCAATTTATGTATGAATTTAAAAGGATCAATATAATTTACAGCGGCAGCAGCTCCGGCTCCAGTTCTATGCAGCACTCGTTCTCAGTGGACGAGATCCAGAAGATCCGCACGCGGCTCAAGTCGTCCAAGTCCTGCGGCGACGAGCTCGGCGGCGAGCGCGACGACGGCGACAACTCCTCCTCCGGCGTCTCCTCCGACCAGGAGGCGCAGGCACGCCCGCGCCGCGACAAGGTCTCCTTCTGCAGCTCCGTCACCGTCAAGTCCTCCAACGACGTCATCAGCACCGAGCCCGTGCACTCCTCCTCCGAGAGCCTGGCGCCGGCCCCGCCCGCGCCCCCCGCACCACCCGCGCCACCCCCCATGCAGCGACACAACTCTCTCACACGCAAGCGCGCCACGGCGGCGCTGTTGCAGGGTGCGGTGGGGGGTACGGTGGGGGGCGCGGTGGGGGGCCTGGGGACGCGCGGCGCGGGTCGCTCGGCGGCGGAGCGGCTCGGCGTGGACGTGGACAAGGCGCCGGGGCGGCGCGGGCGTGCGGCGGCGCTGCTGGCGTCGCTGCCGCCGCCGCCCGAGGAGCCGGCCGCGGAGGGGGGCGCGGCGCCGGTGCTGGCGCCCCCGCCGCAGTTCAGCGACCGCGTGCGCGTGGTGTCGGCGCTGCCGAAGCAGCTGGCGCGGCTGCAGTAGCCCTGTACTGCGAGTATGTTCACGTTTCTTCCCTTGTAGTACACCGAGGGGCGCGGGGGGCACGGGGGGTGGTGGAGGGCCGCGCCCGACGGGTCTCGTTCTTATGAATCTGTAGGGTGCGAGTGGATCTTTCGGACGCTCGTCGCAGGCTTGAACCCGTTCAATTGTAACCGACCGCGTTCGTTTGCGACTCGATGTAAACAAATTGAAAACGAGTAAAATCATTTTATAATCAAACGACTAAATGAAACCAAAGATTTATAGTATTTATTGTTGAAGGAGTTAACATTGATATAGTTGAAACTAATTTTTATACATTCCCTTATTGACTAGTTATTAATGCGTTTCAGTGTAACACTAGTATTGGTTTCATTTCATTGTTATTGGACACATTGTACGACTCCGAGTGCATTCAGGTGCTGGTTACATATTGTAGTGAACGTTACAATAATGTAATGTAAAATAATATACCATACATTTGGGAACGATCTTCAAAATAAATGAAAGCAAGATCTAAATACTAACATTGCAACACCCAGACCATACAAGACTGTACTCTGAAGTCATCGACAAAAATATTGTATCTGTATTTAATAATTATTTGAAACTGCACATCTCTACTCCACCGGTAAATAATATTATAGTAAACGCAAAATATCGAATATGACACTATGTCGACTTCTATTAAAATATAAACACAATATTACTGGTGTTAAATATATTTCACTTTTTCACAACGCAACCAAGTGCCATCATGTCTATGATTTTTAATATATTTTTATATTTATGTGTGCGTGTAAATATTTCACAAAAGCTATTTATATGTGGGGAGAGTGGGACGGACGCGTCGCACTGAACTTCCGGCCAACATATTGTGTATCTTAAATATAAATTATTTATCATATATATAGTATATTTATATTTTACGAGATTTAACTCGTGCTGTGTTCAAAATAATGTAATTATTTTTGAATTAATTTGCTTCGTCCAAAACCGTACAGCCGGCCCACTCTTGACGACGCATAAATTGATATATTGGATTTTTTATCGTACAATACAGTGCCGATTTAACTTCTATAGATATCATTTGTTACCTTCATTGTAATCTATTGTACTATGTTAGGCCTGCAAACCCTAAATCGACTGAAATATCTCGCTATATTTAATTACGAATCGATACTGTATTGCATATCGATATCCAATTTGGCTGCCGTCACACTTCACCAACGGCCAACCATTCAAACATTACCATAAAAAGTAAGTTTAAAGGCCTAAAAGCAGCAGTTTTTTTAATGATTCCAGTGGGTCGCAGTCAGTGTGACGTCAGTAAGGGCTGCGTGAAGCCCACATTAACGCGTGTTCTCATACAAGACTAGCGCTTGTCACATCAATTCATTAGTATTTCGTCCGTTGTAAAATTTTATACTAATCGAAGGCATCCGTGCGTCTAGGATATACGTAGTTATAAACGCAAATTAATGCAACACCATTATTGAATTTTTTACTTTTTAAACTTCGATTTTGTACATTATTCTGTGCGGCCAATTCGACAATTTCTATATTTCGAATATAATATCGAATGTTAATTTGCTTTAAAATTTTAAAACGAAATAATTTTACCCAAGACAATGCATAAACTAAATTGCTTAAGCAAACTATTAAAAATTAACATTTGCTTCTAATTGAAATTGAAATAAAGAACATTATATACATGAACTTACAAATTCAATATGTCGAATAGTTTTTATCTATTTTTACTAAAAAATAGTTTTAAAAAGTATTTAACATATACGGCACAGTGAAATTACCTTAATATCTTTTTTTTTTATATGTAAATATTGAATGCGAATTGGCTGTACAATGTAGAATGCTGCGTAGTTTTAAATGTCGACGCAGCGTCACGTATAAATAATATTGAAATTATCTAAAAAATAATCTCTGCGTGCGGTTTATTCTTGCCGTCTAAAACGATTTTATAAAAGTTTTTAAAATTTACTAAATTTAATTTCGACGTCATAGGCAACACGAACACAGAGCCTTACCATTATCGATAAAGTTTTATTTACGCATATAACTTTAATTTCTCGAAAAATATATAAGTGTAATCGTATTTTATCAGATTAATAAAGAGTTTTTGTGCGTAATTTTAGCTAAATTCTAGCGAATTATAGAGTCGATAATAGCGGCTAGCCGTGACGTATTATTATTAGCACAATCAGTTAATTTCTATATTCAAAGTGTATTATTTTGTTATAATCGTCTTGTCATTATTTTAAGTTGTATAAAAGTGTATTTGTCTACTTAAGGCATAGCTAGGTAGTGGTAATTATTAGTCGATAATTGATTGTAGTATGGACAGTGGAGCGTCAGAGTTCGTGTACTGTACTACTGTCGACGCTCGCTCACTTCGCTCTCGCTTGTGACGTCCAAAGATTGTCGGGAGGCTGCTAACGCGACCAGGCGGAGTCGAGTGAGCGACTGACCGACGCCGTACTCTACAATTTTGTATTATAACATTTGTGTTTTGCGTTTCATTTGGAATCTCAGTATCGAACGTGTAACTACAACTTGGTATACTTTCAAATGAAAAATTAAATGTTTCATCACTTGAATGATTGTGTTTTATTTATTGGAATGGATTTTATAATTACAATGCATATGTAGGGACACACACACTTGCGCAACTATGTAAGTGCACGTACGTAGTTGTGCGGGAACGCTGTGTCACACCATGCCTCCCATATATGTAAAGAGAATATAGCATATATTCCATTCTCTTTATGTCCCCCATTGTAACTGGTACATACAGTATTTTAAAAAGGAGTAATTATAATTTAGAATTTAATGTCAAGTGTCTCCAGGTGACAGATTTGGAAATGTACAAAGAGAATTAGAAAATAAACTTATATATGTCATTTCATTGGAAACAGTGCAACACATGGGTTTTATTTTATAAAACGACATATATATTTTTAAGTTCTTCTGTCATTGTAATCCAAATTCTTCTAATCTGATATCTTTTAGCTAAACTGTTTTTTACCTTCGCATAAGCAGCTGTTTTCAGTATTTCTTTATGATAACCAACTGGTCGTAATGACTCTGGAAGTGCATTTACTTTATCATCGATTGTCGCAATCGTAGTAATTGAACAGATGTTTGATTTTCCATCACTTGACGGCAATAACGTAAATTTAAACCGAAGCTTCTCCATTTCAAACGTATCATATAAACAATTATGTCGTTTTATAAAATAAAACCCATGTGTTGCACTGTTTCCAATGAAACGACATATATAAGTTTGCGATGTACGCCTTTGTTTAACCAGTACGTCTACTAAATTAATACTGTTACCATCTAAGTACTCTGCTGTATATACGTACTCTGAAGTCTTGAAAATATCCCTTTACAAAGCCATCTCCGGGGTTATACTTACTCCAATGTAGAGCATCATACTCCCATACTTACAATCAACCTCTACACATATAACAACGCAATAGTATTAGGTGATTACATAAAACTATTTTGAAATTGTAACATATAGTTATCAATATTTAGATAAGCTACTCATAAACTTATACATAATTTATAACCAAAGATTTTAATTAATTTTAAACCCATCAATCCATTGGCTGAAGGAATGCTTCCTTTCCTGTAAAACACCTGATAATGTATTATCACATGCCCTTGTTTTAATAATCCACTAATTTCACAAGTACCTCAATATAATGTATAGTCGGCGTCATATTACATTAACTTTAGTTCTCTTAAAGAGTCCGTCCATATATGTAACACTGAATTGTGTTTTTCTGCTGTCAAGTGCAACAGGTAACTAATATCACTGAGAATTTCAAGTGCACTGACGCTCCTCAGCCTGAGATTAGATATTAAGTTGTATAGTGCACACTGCACTGTGTTTAATTATAGGCTACTCAAAAAACTTTGGCTCGCACCTCCGCCCGCGTGAAATTTTTTTACTGGGATAAATACATACATACATACATACACACTCACGCCCTGTAGCCCCGAAGAGGTAGGCAGAAGCGCAACTCGTGCACCCACTTTTCGCCGTGCGTATTATGTCCCATTATGTGATAGGGGACGAGCCTATAGTCATATCAGGCACAAATTCCAGACTCCGGACTGATACTGAGTAGAAAATCCTAATATCATTTTACCCGACCTGAACTACGCCACCGAGGCAGTCTGGGATAAAAGACTCGCTTTATAGTTTCCTCGGATAAAAGTAACTTATGTACTTCCAAGGGTCTCGAAAATATTTTCATACCAAATTTCATCGAAATCGGTTCAGCCCTGAAAGCGAGACAGACGTTACTTTCGCATTTATAATATGGATAATGTCCTTCAAATTGGAACACAATGGTTGTTGAAATGCTGTGCGTGCACATACATAATATGTGTATGATACGCGAAACGATTTACAAGTGATAACACAACGGTTCTGTTGAGCGCTTTAATTGTAACTAAACTGACATAACTAATACATTTTATATAATGCTAAGTGGTATTTGCTTATGATGCTAAAATTACAACACACACATTTATATTTAATATTAATTGTAAGTTAATAAAATAATATGTATAAATTCTTCATAATATAGTTTCTCCCTCTCTTGAAATTTTGCCGTGGCCGACAGGGACCACGATTATGTCACGTGTCTATTTAAATGTAACATCTTTATGTATAAAAATAATTGTGGACTGCAATAAACTTTGAATTTGACAATGAATCAATACTTATGTGCGGTGACCCGTACAATGATACTTGCAATACTACTTGGCGGCAGACATGGACTTTGCGGTGGCATCGACCCAAGAGAGCTGTCGTATAAGATCTACCACCTAGTAGAAACTTTTACACATTTATTACTTCTTATAAACATTATAGATATACTTAATTGATAATTCCTTACACAACAAATTTTCCCTTGTTGTTTTTTTTAATAAACTTATACCTTACCCTACATTTCATTGACTTATTCATGGCGCTGACTGTACCTTATAGATAAGAAATTAGGACGACAATAAAGTAACTTCCTTATCTATTGGACGGACCTTATCACAAACTGAAAGTACGTTTTCTTGGGTGGGGTATTTTTAACATCGATAACTAATTATATAATTAGTGACTGTATGTTCACTAAAAGAAATTCTCAGTCAGTAGTAGTAGTCTTCTGTCAGTAAAGGACAGTACGACAAAGGATATTTTCTATTCTGACTAAATTAAACATTTATTAAGAACTTTAAAAAGTAAAGACTAAAGGCAAAGCCTTCCACTCCTAAATCCCGTCTTTTAATTTTTTGTCATAAATAGGTTTTGATGTGACCAAAATTGAGATTTGGAAATCAGTCAGTAAGCCAAAATTAACTATTTTAAAATAGATATAATTAAAACTAAGTGGACGGACGTATGTCTATCTTAAAATACGTTTGATTCACATATGATATTAGTACAAAGAATATTTATCATCATATCAATAAGCCATGGTCTCGAAATTTAAACCTCTACAATATTGAAAATTGTAACAACACTACCTACGTACTGACGTCACTCATTCTTAAACCTAACAAAGTACGTAGGAGTTTTGGCGGGACCTTGGAAGTGTCATGAGGTGCTCTTGTTTTAATTCATTATTTTGGTGATATTTAGTGTTATATTGCATAATTATGGTGGTATATTTTCGAATATAGTTCTATTAAAGAGCTCAAATGAAGTAAATTGAAATAATTGTGCTAATCAAGTGTTTTTTCTGTTGCCGCCAAAACTCTTCGATAAAGTCTTGGTAAGGTAGCCACTGCTTTACTTCGACATACTACAGATAATAAAATATACAAACCAAACTTGACATTGGCAAAATGTGAACACAAATGCCATTATAAAAAAATAAAAAAAAATAAAGTACGTAATATATCTTATGCTATGGCAGGGGTAGTAAAATGCACGCAATATAAAACTTTATTCACTGGTATTAAGGTCGAGATACAGCGTCACGTCGTCGATCTTCACCAGACGTCTGTAGTCGACATTCTCGCCGCACATGGGACATTTGCCTTCTTCTTTGAGTATTCTGTGAAAGTTGGCATTTTTATAATATCACACAATCTTTTAATTTACTTCTACTAGACGAGACAGGATGCAGTATATCCAACCTCTCACACTTTTTTCTTTTTCCAATCGTAATATCTCTGTGCGTTTCTCTTCTGTGTCGGAGAACGCACAAGGCTTAATTCTTAAAACTTGAACGGGTAAAGTTAATAATATGTTACTTACTCTGTGAACTCGGTGAGTATCGCCGGGAAATCACACTCGGGGCACGCTGTCAAATCATCCTTCACGATATGAAGTCCCTGGCGGAGAGGTTAAAAAACACCTTAGGGTCTAGACGTTAAAGAACAAAATGGTAGACAATAAAACAAGATTAGAATACACTTGTCCTGTGATCTACTAAGCCGCTAGTCTTTAAGGCTAATCATAATCATCGAGAATTCCATTGATAAAATCATCACTAATTTATTAAAGTTTAGGAGTGAAGTCAAACTACAGGCCTTGTACAACTGTAAATAGATGTCTAGAAGAATCAATATGTTGTCCAGGCTAACCACAGACTCGACCTACTTGAGATCTAGGATACGGAAGATGATATCTCACGGTGGCTATACAGAAGGGTATATCGGCCTCGCAGTGTGCGCAGCGCAGGTCGGCGGTGGGCACGGGCGCGGCGCACAGCGGGCAGGCGCGCGCGGGCGGCGCGGGCGCGGCCGAGCGCGGCGCATGACGCACCACTGACTCGATCTTCTTCGCGTACTTGGGATCGATCTGAGACACAGGTTTATAATACTAGCTTTTGCTCGCGGCTTCGCTCGCGGTTTAGTCTAAGACCTTTCTAGAGTCTCAAACTATCTCCATACCAAATTTCATCGAAATCCGTTCAGTAGTTTTTGAGTGTGTCGCGCACAGAGACGACGGGAGTCTTTGTTTTATACTATGTTAGGATACTCTGGACTTTTACGTTATAGCTCAATTATTTAGTAATCGAGCTATAACGTAAAGGTCCAGACACATTCACAAGCTACGCGTGTGTAATTTCTGTAAATGAACATACATCAGTCGCCAGTCAGACGGAACACAAAAGGTATTTATCGAGCGAATGTGGATGGTACGCCCGAGGAGAACGTTCTCTGACCAAATAAATGATCTTCTCCGAAAAGGGCAGGTCAGGAGTACCCTTAACCGACGAAAATGTATGAAAAGAACTATGAATGTGGAAGAAGCGAAAGAGGTGTGTCAAGATCGTAGCATGTGGCGCTCAATAGTCTCTGCCTACCCCTATGGGATAAGGGCGTGCGTGTGTATGTATGTATGTATACATCAGTCGCCATAACGACGCATTGCTCACGCATCAAGTCGAAATATTAGGTCTTTACCTATGAAATTGCTGTTTTGTATGCAGAATGTCAGTAATTTTTTACAAATATTTTATACTAGCTTTTGCTCGCGGCTCCGCCCGCGTGAAAAAGTTTTTCAGGCATAAAAGTCCCGTTTTATATTTTCCCGGGATAAAAGTAGCCTATGTCCTTTCTCAGGCTCTAGACTATCTGTGTACCAAATTTAATTTAAATCGGTTCAACAGTTTTGGCGAGAAAGCACGACATATTGATGGATCTCTGCCAGCGCAGTGGTAATTTTTCAATGCCTTTCTTGAAGAAGTTATGTGTTCGGGAGCCTACAAACTCTTCAAAGGCATTTTGTACTGTCTCTCGGATATTAGACATAAATCCTACAACAGACGGTCTCTAAGCTACAAGAGTTAGGGTAGAAAGTTTTGCGGCATCCACCGTACTCACCCAGGTCTTGCGGCGACAGACTTCTACTTTTTCCAAAAATTTAGACAATTTGTTGGCCAGGAAAAAATTTAATACCCGAGAAGCAGTACAAAATGCCTTTGAAGAGTTTGTTGACTCCCGTACACCCGACTTCTTTAAAGGCATTGAAAAATTACCACTGCACTGGTAGAGATGCATCGATAGCATGGGTGCATATTTTAATTAGAAAAGAAGCAAGTAATATTTATAAAAATATGACTAACTTTCTGTATACTTAACGGCAATTTTATAGGTAAAGACCTAATATAAAGTGTGATTTTTTTTTTTATTGCCTTATTAGGCAAACGAGCATGCGGTCCGCCTGATGGTAAGCAGATCCGCCGCCCATGGACTAAAGCAATGCCAGAGGCACAGCCAAGCCGTTGCCTATATTGTGATGTTTTGTTGACATTTAAACATTTTTTTAACATAAGTACTGTGTAAAATTGTATTGGTGTGAGTACTGTGAAAGTAACCTACATACCTGAGAATTCTTCAAAAGAATTTCGAGGGTATGTGAAGTCTGCCAACCCGCACTAGGCCAGCGTGGTGGACTAAGGCCTAACCCCTCTCAGTAGTAGAGGAGGCCCGTGCTCAGCAGTGGGCAGTATATAATACAGGGCTGATTGCATAGATTGCACTGTGAAAGTGCCAGCTTTATTTACCCGATCTATATTATTGCTACTATATGAAAATTGTTTGGGTAAATAAATATCATATTCTCGATTTGACTTTTCAGATAATTTCGTATGAATACATAAAAGAAATAAAATATTTTTGCAAGAGGGGTTTAAACGTCTTGTGACTGCACCCACAAAGATGTTCATGTGTATATAAGATACTAGGTATTTAGAACTGTGTCCAAATACAATCACGGATGTTTCGGCATTCTGACAACCCCCACATCCAAAGCAAGCGTCGAAAGGTTGGAGGTGTGTGCCGCGGGGACTGGGTTCGGAACCTGCGACTTGCTCTCCGGAGCCGGGTTGGCTCCAAATTAGGCAATCGCCACTGTTCGTTGTTGCAAATCGTAATGTGTTTTGGTTTCTTTACTACATAACTATAAAAAAATTATTGAAATAAAAACATTTTTTATAGTTTGTACAATTATTTATTGATACCTAATAATATATATTCAATATCTTCTCTTCATTGTAGATCTATAAATTGTTATCATTTTGCTTGAAATCGTTGAGTTTAAAAGTCCCTGGGTTATCTTCCCGATTCGTGTGCCAAATCAAAGAAAAATGCAAAGAAATTCTTTTCTATTATGTCTTCAACCATTTATATCGAGACACAAATATTAACAGTTCATAGTTGAAACCTATGTCAAAACTCAAAATCTGATAGGTCTTGGTAATAATATATCGATGTATAAAACATCGATATTTTATCAACCGACTTCAAACAAGGAGGTTCTGTATTCGACCCGTATGTATGTTTGTAGGTATGTAAGTTTGTATGGCCACGATTTTCTCAAAAACTACTGATCCGATTTGGATGGGGCTTTCGTTATTAAAATGTATATTTTTCAGGGAAGGTTTTAGTATATAATTTATTAGGATCTAATGAAGATCTTCGGAAATAGACAATGGAACTCTTTAATAACTAACAGCAGGTTTCCCGCAAATGCTGAAATTGTATATCTATGATGTATGGTTTACCCCATTCCATAATTAACTAACAAAAAGCAATAAATAAAAACTCTTTTAACAAAAAAAAAACCGACTTGAAAACCACTACAAACCAAAAAATAATTTAACTTTATATACGTATATTTGGAGTCGGTGCCTAATTTCAATTGCCACCTAATAAATTCAAGTATAAATTCGATATACATATTTCAATAAAGATTATTTTAGTAATACTAAACTGCCTACTATATAGTCAATAGGTATCCTATTCCATTATTTATTTTATTATTACATTAGAGGGATACATAAAAAAATGACTATTTATATATAAATATTTTTTATTGGTTTTATTTTTTTTTTATTTTTTTTTAAATGGCATTTGTGTTCACATTTTGCCAATGTCAAGTTTGGTTTGTATAATTTATTATCTGTAATATGTCGAAGTAAAGCAGTGGTTACCTTACCAAGACTTTATCGAGGAGTTTTGGCGGCAACAAAAAAAAAACACTTGATTAGCACAATTATTTCAATTCACTTCATTTGAGCTCTTTAATAGAACTATATTGGATAATATACCACAATAATTATGCAATATAACACTAATTATCACCAAAATAATGAATTAAAACAAGAGCACCTCATGACACTTCCAAGTTCCCGCCAAAACTCTCCGATTTTCTTTTATATTTCGCTGCTTTGCATGAATAATGACACAATCCCAAGAAAGCAACTTTTACAGGACAGCCATTTGAAAATTTTAAAACATAATTTTTTGTAACTTTGTACTTGTTGAAGATATATAATCAAAGAATGTATTAACCAAAAGGGCATTAATCAATGTTTTGCTGAAATCCTGATTGTTATGTGCTCGGCTTTTAATCGGTGGGTCGATTTTTCTCCAAAAATCAATCGATGACATAAAGACATTTTGTCATACCAATGCGCCATTTTTGCCGATATGACTGTGAGTTTTATTTACCATAAAATATGGACTATTATGGATTGTATGGTGTTATAAAAGGCAAAATCAAAATTATTTAATTGCGCGGTTATTCATGCAAAGCAGCGATGTATTTAACTAATGGCTCGGAGTAAAAATATCTATCGTAATAACTTTTGTTTTCTTTTTATCTGTAAATATCGATATATTATTTTACATTTGCACACCCCTAAGTCTTAAAGATGTAAATTCCATCTTCTTCGATGAATCAATGGTAAGTTTTGTTTTTTTATGTGGACATTATTATTAAAATATAAACACCAACAATTTTTCTGTTTTATTTTTCTTATAAATTGAGATATCTAAAAATATTTTTTTAACGGATCCAAGTTCCATATTTTTGCTCTTTCTATATCCATAAAGTTTGAGCCTGGTTAGATTTTCAGGACCAGTACCCATACAAAAAGCGGACATCTCCTTTAACTAAATATTAGTTTTATCAATTTTGAGATAAATAGATCAAAATACCTGTGATCTATATTCGGGCTGCATGAGCACCTTGGCCCAGTGATGCGCCTGGTGCTTGAGGCCGGCGCGATTGCACTCGATCACTGTAGA
This sequence comes from Sphinx pinastri, assembly GCA_947568825.1. Taxonomy (NCBI): domain Eukaryota; kingdom Metazoa; phylum Arthropoda; class Insecta; order Lepidoptera; family Sphingidae; genus Sphinx; species Sphinx pinastri. The sequence continues at coordinate 3,505,897 of OX387623.1, forward strand.
CGTCAGTATCGACACTTGGTCTGGAATTACAGCAAGCAGAAATACTTCTACAACATTATTTGATATACCTTCTATTTTAGAACTTAACCTTTAGTAACTCAGAACTTATCATTCGGAAAAATAATTTAAAAAAAATATCGATAAAAAAACCGTTGTACTCACGTTGCGGTGTTGGAAAGAAACTGACTTCAGCGGCTGTACGCAGCAGCAACAGTGCCGCCAGGTCGTGGCGACCGCGCTTCACGTGCGTACGGACCTACAACATTTAAACAAATCTATAATAAGCCGGTGAATTGAGTGATCCAACTCAAGTTAAGAGGAACGTGTGCATGTAACCCCCTCTTACGACTAGTCAATTATTGACCCATCTAACAATTAATTGAACACTGAACCGAGCATGGTTACATTTTGACAGCGAGTTGAACACTGTATTACATGAAATATCAAGGCACGTATTTATCCTAGAAGCTGTCATCACCACCAATAACATCTCCACATTTGTTAAAAAATAGCTTTTGCTCGCGGCTCAGACAAACAAACAGAAAAACAGACAGACATACAGACAGAAAAAAAATATAAAATCGCTGATTTACGCACGCATGTTCACGCCTTTTATCCCCGAAGGGGTAGGCAGAGGCGCAACTAGTGCACCCACTTTTCGCCAAGCGTATTCCGTTCCGTCCCATGATGTGATAGGGGGCGAGCCTATCGCCATACCGGGCTCAAATTCCAGACTCCGGGCTGATACTGAATAGAAAAATCCAATATCACTTTGCCCGACCCGGGGATCGAACCCGAGACCTCAGTCGTCAGTCGCAGTCGTACCGTAATACAACGACGCCACTTTCCATTACTCTTCTTTAGTCACCCCCTTTGTTTTTTTTTATCACATTTATTTCAATGTACAGACACACCGGGATCTACTGCTTTATCATAGTATAGATATTATTTACAAGTATACTTAATATAATATTTTAGTGTTATATTTTATGTGTGTGTGTGTGTGTGTACTCGCCAGTATGTACGAGTGCAGCAGCGCGTTGGCGCGGCGCAGGTCCCTGGGCGCGGGCGCGCCGCGGGCCCGCAGCGCCGCGCACATGCCGCGCGCCACGTCGCGCGCCTCGCGGTACCGTCCCGCGCGACACTCCGCGCCCGCTATGATAACCTGATAAATCACACACACCTCAACACTCTCAAGTGTCCTACAACACCGCATCAACTTGCCTAATGGTGAATAGTGACTGTAGCAACAAAATTCTAATTACACTAGAAAGGTATTACAATCTTCCCATCACATCTTTTCACATTGTGAGAAAAAACCTTCGGGAGGATACGATCTCCCCCCATATTAAGGGAATCTGTACAAATCGAGGTATGGAAAACCGAATCTACCCTGGTATCGTGTAGCATCAAAAACCATATTGTATAAACTAACAGCAGTCTTTGCGGCGTCAGCGAACTGCTTCTTAGCCATGTACAGCCTGAACAGATGGCGCGGCTCTCGCGGCGTGCCGTCCGTCTCGCCCAGGAGGAACTCTATCAACCTGTGTAACGCATAAACTCAGTTAAACTTCCCAAATTTTTTTATTAATTTATTATTGGTACCGAATAAAAGATCCGATAAAAAAAATTAACAACAAGAAAAAATAATACAAATGTGCACCAATTTATCATAAGGCTAAAAAACGTATATAAACATAACGTACAAAAAGTATTATTTAATGACGTCTCACCTCTTTACATCTTAAGAAATAAACATACAGATCCATACCTCCTAGTGAGTCTCTCGTCGTCGCTCGCAGCGGCCGCGTCTATCGCAACAGTGATCGCTTCATTCTCATCCTCCTCCGACCCGCCGGCCTTCAACAAATGCGACATCGCCTTACTGTGCTCCCCAGCGTGGAAATAAAACTTGCCGGCCAGCAAATGGTTCTTCTCCCCTTCGAAATGCAATGCTAGACTCTTGAAATCCTCCGGCCTCGCCTGCGAAGTCTGTATCAATATCTCCCCATACAAATGCAACTTCCCATTCTTCCTGGCCAAGTTAAACGCCTCGTCGTAACACAAAGACATCACTAGGAACTTTATAGCTGACGTCGGATCGTCGCTATTCTGAAAATAGTTTGCGACCATTTTCGCCCCTTGGACGGATTTCGTCTCTTGGACAAGATTGACCGCTTCGTCGATATCGTCCAATTTGTCCAAGTTTAAACGTATTGCTGCTTCGTAGTCTTGGGCTTTAAGATACGACTTCAGAGCGTCGTGGTACCTCCCTTCTGCTTCCTTAGCCTTCGCGTACTGTATATGTATGCTTGGCGAGTTGATCTTGGGCAATAAAGCTTCGACCTTTAACCAGGATTTCAGCTTGATGTACAATGAAGCAGCTTTCTCAGTATTCCCCACGTGATCGTAAAGAGCTGCAGCATGGTTGAACTGCTTCTCTTCTTCTAGAAGTTGAGCGCAGTCCTTGATCAGGTTGTGGTCTTCAGAATGCTTCATGACGGTGGTGACTCCTCGCATGACGTCACCGCATCTGATGGATGTACGAGCGATGCCGGCTTCGCATTTCTTGTTGTGCTCTTTGACTTTGATGCTGTCGATGTTTTCTGTGATCAGGCTTTTTTCGTAGCTGGCGAGTGCCTCGTGGTAGTCAGCGCTGCAATTATAATTATAGTAGATAATAAACTTGCGGAATAAACTTTTATTGTATTGTTTTTTTTTTGTGTAATTATATTAACTGATATTTATGCTTATATTGATCTGCTCAAATATTATTAATTACACTATCGTGTAATAATACTGTAAAAAAAATATATTGTATTAAATCAAGGTTTGATCGATTGAAAATTGAGTGTTAAGGAAATTATATCGACAAGTGTTATTATCGATAGTTGTAATCGATAAACAAGAGGAGTACAGACGTGAGCTCCTGGTGCTGCGCGTGGTGCAGACGCACGTGCGGCGCGCGGTCGGGCCGCGTGCGCTGCGCCAGCGCCGCCGCCTCGCCCCACGCGCCGCGCGCCAGCTGCAGCTGCAGCGCCAGCGCCGCGCCCCCACCCCCACCCCCACCACCACCACCACCCGCGCTCACTGCGCCCTCCAGCCACCGCGCTGCCGCTGAACCTTTGTTCACGCATGCGCATAATGCACCACTGTGGAAAAAATACAATTCCATTCACTAAATATTTCGTTCTTATAGATATCTTGTCTTTAAAAATTTAAAACTTATTAATGGTGCAATTACATATACATACACGCTCAGTACACTATTTTTATCATAATGAAAAATCGATAAAAACGTTAACCAATAGTAGTATTACACTCACCTAAGCAGGGCAAGATCTTCAATATTCGCCGCATCTTCCAACGCCCACACCATTGCGACGTCACTCAGTCGAGTGTACACACGAATAGCTATAAAATGTGTCACCTTACAATATTATAGATAACATTTTCGATAAATAATAAAATCGATACTATTAATTACATATTAATTTATCAATAAAAACAATAACCGAAATCTACGTCATAGAAACTGGCATTTAAAGTACAATTTGTCACTTCTTAATATCGATAACATAAATCGATACTATGAACTAGATTTATTTATCGATAACACCAACCGAACTCGACATTAAGATCCGCGATAGCCGCCTCGCCGAGTTTCCGCCACATGTCTTCCTCATCGACCGCGTCGCAGAACAGCCACGCCTCGCTGAACCGCCTCAGCAACAGCAACTTCTCGATGTGCTTGCGTTGGTTGGCGAGGCGCTTCTCTGTGTCCGCGTCCGCCAGGCCGCCAGTGTTGTGCGACTCCAGTTGGATTTTAACAACACTAGAGGAGGTATTGTAAATATAGCTTTTGAATAGATGAGTATATACAGATTGGTTTATTAATGAGTAGACTACATAATGAGACATAGGTTTTTGCTAAAAGGAAAGGACATGTCCAAAAACGGGCCTGAAATGTTAAACAAGACAATTTATATACATTTGGATAGAACTCCTGAAAACTAGCCTTTTGCAATATATCATTTAATTTTAAAGACCTCCGATTTTGATATTTATATAATTTTGTTTGGCTTGAAAACTACACTTAATACGAACGTTTTTAAAAAAGTTGGTTATGAATGGAGGGGTCTAAAAACATTTTTTTTTAAGTTCCATATTTTGCCCCTTTTATATCCCTAAAGTTTGAGCCTTGTTAGTGTTGTGTATGTGTGTGGGTATGTAGGCAAACCAGTCTTGAATAAATGATTGTACCGAACGCACGCCTATTAATTTAGCAGTGGCGACGAGGATAAAAACCCGGTTATAGTTTCGTGTTCTTATAGATTATTATTAAAATGTCGGTGGGAAAAATACGTGAATTCGTTGTGAAAGACGGAAAGTGGACAAGTTATGTCGAAAGATTGGAAATGTACTTTCTGGTGAATAAAGTGTCAGATGAACTAAAACTACCTACATTAATCTCCGTTATGGGGGAGGAAGCCTACGAACTATTATCAACGTTGGTTAGTCCTCAAAAACCGTCAGCAATAACCTACGAAACAGCAGTCGAATTACTAACTAACCATCTACAACCAAAACCCTCAGTGTTAGCAGAAAGATATAAATTCCGTCAACGCCGGCAGCTCCTTAATGAATCCATAACGGATTACATTACAGAATTGAGAAAATTGTCTAAACATTGCGAGTTCGGGTCGTCGCTGGATGAAAATATTCGCGATCAGCTTGTTTGCGGTCTAAAAAATGAAGTGATCAGGCAGAGGCTATTCGCAGAAGAAAACCTACAATGTAATCGAGCTATTACGTTAGCATTATCATTGGAGGCCGCCGAGCGTGATGCTATTGCTGTGGAGCGAAATAACGGGGAACTCAAAGAGGAACTTCACAAATTAAACTTAGGGGAATGTCCGAAATGCGGGAACAAACGGCATACAGCGGGCGAGTGCTCGTACAAAGACTTCGTGTGCAGTTGGTGCCACGAAATCGGTCACCTAAGAAGGATGTGTCCAAAAAAGGAACATTGGAATGTCGAGTACAATCACACAAGACAATTAGGAGTGGCGGAATCTGCCTCACGCGGAGGGCGCGTGATCGGTCGCGGGGAGGGCGGCCGTCGAGGAAGAGGTACATGGCGCGGGTCGCGCGGTGCAAGCCGAGGGGGCCGGGAGCGGGCTCCTTTACATTTGTTGGACGAACAGGACACCATAGACGATAACACAAATGAATATGAAGAGGGCGAACACGAGCCTATGTATCAAATGTCGCTTAGTGATTATAAACCGGTTTGTATAACAGTTAAGGTTCAAAATTGTTTGCTTAGTATGGAAGTCGATACTGGATCTGCCTTGTCTTGCATAAGCAAAAAAGTTTATGATGAAATGTTTAGCACCCTACACTTAAAGCAGTGTTGTTTAAATTTAAAGTTTTATGATGGTTCAACTATTCAGCCTATTGGTTATATAGAGACTATTGTTAGTTATAAAGGTATAATTAAAACTTTAGATTTGTATGTAATAGATAAAGGAACAACGAGCTTGTTGGGTCGGCAATGGTTAGCTGAATTAAATATACCAATAAAAATATTTAAAGTTAATTCGCATAACAATTATTTAGTTGATAATAAAACTAATAATAATATGTTAATAAACTCAATTGTTTCTAGGCATAAATCCCTATTCGACGGCACATTGGGTAAATACACGGGAGGCACGGCCGAGTTATATGTGCGTGAGGGGGCTACACCCATCTTTTGCCGGTCAAGACCACTACCATATGCACTGCGCGAGCGCGTCGACGCCGAGCTCGACGCCATGCTGCGCGCCGGCGTCATTGAGCCGGTTGATCACTCCGATTGGGCCACGCCACTGGTCGTGGTGCGGAAAGCCGACGGCGGTTTGAGATTATGTGCCGACTATAAGGTAACCCTCAACAGAGTCTTAGCGATCGACAGATTTCCGGTTCCAAAAATGGAGGATCTATTTAGTGACCTCAGTGGAAACGTTTTTTTTACAAAACTAGATCTTTCGCAAGCTTATAATCAGATTGTTTTATCAGAGCAGTCCAGAGCGTATACGGTGATTAACACCCACAGGGGGTTATTTAAATACACTCGCCTAGTATACGGGTTATCTTCGAGTCCCGGAATTTTTCAAAAATTGATGGTGAACATGTTCAAAAACGTTCCAAATGTAGTCATTTTCTATGATGATATATTAATAAAAAATAAAGACTTTGATGGCCATTTAAAGTCGATTAAAGAAGTATTGGAAATTTTGGAAGGGAATGGCTTAAAAATTAAAAAAAGCAAGTGTGAATTTTTCGCGAAAGAAGTCAAATATTTAGGCTTCATAATTGATAACAATGGGGTAAGAGTGGACCCGGGTAAAGTCAAAGCAATTATAACAATGCCCCATCCGAATAATGTCACTGAATTAAAATCATTCATTGGAATGGTAACTTTTTATGGAAAATTCATTAAAGATCTAAGTACCCATTTATCTCCTCTTTACGAGCTGTTAAAAAAAGGGAAACATTGGCAATGGGGAACCCAACAAAATTCCGCTTTTGTACGAGTAAAGAAATTTTTGTGTAGTACGAAAGCTCTAGCGCATTTCGACATACATTGCGAGTCGGTGGTAACAGTAGACGCAAGCGGGCGCGGGCTGGGTGCGGTACTAGCGCAGCGCGAGCTCGGTGGCGAGGAGCGCGTTGTTGCGTACGCTTCTCGCTCACTGACATCTCACGAATCACATTACAGCCAAATCCACAAAGAGGCTCTAGCGATTATTTTCGCTATTGAAAAATTTCATCAATATCTGTATGGTAGAAAGTTCGTACTACGCACCGATCATAAACCTCTCGTGAGCATTTTTGGCCCTAACTGTGGTATTCCGAGCGCGGCAGCCAGTCGTCTGCAGCGTTGGGCGATTAAGTTGTCCGCTTACGACTTTATAATTGAGTACGTTAGTACTGATAAAAACACTGCCGATGTCCTCTCGCGTTTGATCGAATCCCAAAAGAATGAGGTGGTTTCTGAGGAAAAAGAGTTACCAGAACAAACTTATTTGCACTTTTCCTCAGAAGCGCTATTGCTAGATTACAATGTTCTAAAAAAGGAAACGGCTCGTGACCCAATTTTAAGTCGCGTTTTAAGCTGTTTGATGGATGGCTGGCCGTCGGATATTGAGATGAAGGAAATGATGCCGTATCATAACAGGAAAAATGAACTATACTGTGAACTCGGATGTATCATGTGGGGTCATCGCGTAGTTATCCCAGTTGCATGTAGAAAAAAAGTTATTTCAGAACTTCATGATTCCCACATGGGAATAGTAAAGACAAAATCGCTCGCTCGTAGTTACGTATGGTGGCCAGGGATAGACGAAGCAGTCGAAGCGGAATGTCGCGCCTGCACTGTATGTGCCGCCGTAGCCGACGCGCCGCCCGCACACACGCCGCGCTCGTGGCCTTGGCCATCACGTCCCTGGTCCAGATTACATTTTGACTTTTTAGGACCTATATGTGGCTTAACTTACTTAGTAGTTGTAGATTCATGTTCTAAATGGATCGAAGCGATTAAGATGAAAAGTACTACAGCTCAGGCGGTTATATCCGTACTTAGGGATTTGTGGTCAAAATTTGGTCTGCCAAAGCAAACGGTCAGTGACAATGGGCCACCGTTCACGAGCACAGAGTTTCAAAATTTCCTAACGTATAATGGCATCGAACATATTTTCTCAGCCCCCTATCATCCAGCCTCCAATGGGGCAGCGGAAAATGCCGTAAAAATCTGTAAACGAACTATTAAAAAGGCGTTTAAACAAAATGTAGATGTAGACACAGCTCTGTGTAGATTTTTGTTAGCCTACAGAAATACAGACCATGCAACTACCGGCGATAGTCCCGCCTTTATCTTACAGGGTCGTAGTCTCCGAATGAGGCTAGATAATCTTAAACCGGAAAGAGAAGGGAGAGTTGTCACGCGCCAAGCGCGCAGCGAGAGGGACGCAGGGGGGGCGCAACGCCAGCTCGAACCTGGTGCTTCAGTCTGGTATCGTGATTACACAAAGAACTCTGATAAATGGGTAGCGGGTACAGTCATTAAAACGTTAGGGAACAGTGATTACTGCGTAAGATCTAGTTTTGGAGCCGAGATTCATAGACACGTTGATCAGCTCAGACAGAGGGTAAAGAGCTCCGGCCAGAGCGATTTGCCCGGTACGAAAGTGAGCCCTGATGTTTTAGCACGAAAATGTGAAATTAGTAGACAATCTCGTAAATCTTTAACGGTTCCTATGACCAGCGACCGGGAGCCAGAACTGAGTGAAAATATTTCAAGGAAGTGTAGTAACCCTCCACATTCATCGTCGAAAACCATGACGTCAACGTCATCGGAAGGGCATGATGGTGTCGCGACCGTTACTTGTAGCCCTTCGGAGGAAACCAATGTGTCGCCGGATATAGATATTATAGTTACTAGTGGTACAAGTCGCCCGTTGAGAAATCGTAAACCACCAGTACGATATGGTTTCGAGGAAATAGATTAAGATATATTAAGTATAGTATTGTAATAAGTTTAAGGCATTTAGTTACGTTATCATTAAATATTGTAAATAATATATTTTGTAATAGTTAAGCAATTTTATCTTTCGTTTATTTATAATATTGTAATTAATAAGGGTGGAGGTGTTGTGTATGTGTGTGGGTATGTAGGCAAACCAGTCTTGAATAAATGATTGTACCGAACGCACGCCTATTAATTTAGCAGTTAGATTTTGGGGCCCAGCACTCATACAAAAAGCGGACATCTCCTTTGTTTTATTATTTCATGCAATCGATGATATTTATCACTAGATGTCGCTCGCGGTTTCTACCGCGTGAAAAGCCTTTCCTGCTACAAAAATCCCTTAACTACCGTAGCTATCCATAGCGCCATCTGCAGGACGCCAGCGCCATGTACTTAAAAAATCAGATTAAAATTTCAAATAATTCTCACGGGAGCAAATTACCAGAACAAAAAGCCTCTATGTTAACCCAGGATATGATCGTATCGTGGGCCAAATTTTATCCAAAACGGTGTTTACTTCTAACAAACATTCAAATATACAACTTACATAAATTGAGTGGAATCATTAGAATCGATTATCCCCGTTCAATATCGATATTACTCACGTCCCCCCAGGTGCATAGCAGTACACGTCGCCAGAGAACAGTATGAGCGGCACGTGTCCCGGCAGCAGGTTGGTGGAGGCGACGTACTGCACGCGCGCGCCCTCTATAGTGTTGCACGCGAGGTAGTACGTGTCTACGCGCGACTCGCTGTACGTCACGAACACGTTGCGTTCCGACAGGCAAATGTCCCAGATCACGCCTCTGGGGGAATACAATATTGTTTAGTAATTAGATTCGGTGTGGTTTGAAATGGGAGGTAAATTATAGGGAGTGGTAAATTCAGTCGTTTGTGGGTGGAATGGTTAGAGGATAGAATGTAGGATGTGGGAGAGTGTCGATAAAAGGAGGGTAGTTACACAGATATTATAAAAGGTGTAGAAAAAAATATTAATTGTAAAATGATGTGGTTTTACTTTTAACGTTATTGCCAGAGAAAACAAATGAGTTCCGAATGATTTTAAGAGGGAAACAAACAACAGTAATAGGAGAAGTATTTTTAACGATTTCACAAGGTTTTATTTATTTTAGTAATAATTCGAGTGTGTTTGGAGAGTATTTGTGCCCAATAAGGCGATAAGCTCGCCCCCTATCACATCATGGGACGGAATACGCATGGCATGGAAAAGTGGGTGCACTAGTTGCGCCTCTGCCTACTCTTTCGGGGATAAAAGGTGCGAGTATGTGTGTGTGTTTTGAGAGTAATGTGTGGGAGAGAGGTGAGCTTGGTGTTACCCGTGCAGCGCGCTGAGGTCCCCCGGCGGCGGCGGCACGGGCGCGCGCAGGTCGGGCAGTGCGGGCGCGCACACGGCCCCGCGCCGCGCCGCCTCCTGCACCCACACGCGCGCGCCCGACGCGTCGCACCGCACGCCCGACACGCCCCCCGACACGCGCAGCCGCACCGACACGCGCCACTCCTCCACGCCGAAGTACACCACGTCGCCACCCTATATAACACGTGACATTATATTCATCTATACATATAAAATGCTTTGTCCTGAATGACTGACTGACGGATCAACGCACAGCCTAAACCGCTGATCGTACACACCTGAAACTTGGAGGATGTGTTCTTTGTATGACGTAGCCATCCGATAAGAAAGAATTTTCCGAAATTCTACCCCTAAGGGTGTGAAAAAGGGGGACAAAGTTTGTTTGGGACGACGTGATTCCTTGGACCAATCTACTTCAAATTTTGCATAAACCTTTATAATATAATTGATGGAAGACGTATTTCATATTTTATTGAAATTCATACCCTAAGGAGTATGAATGGGGTAGCGAAGTTTGTACGCGATAAACTCAAAAGTACCGCATGGATTTCAATGAAATTTGGTATGGAAATAGTTCGAGACCCTGAGAAGGTTTTAGGCTACTTTTTATCCCGGGAAAATGTATAGCGGAACTTTTATCCAGGAAAAACTCCTTCGTGCGGGCAAAGCCGCGGGCAAAAGTTAATATAATATAAATCAAACCTTTCTATAATAGCCGGCAAACAACAATTATAATTAACTATATGTGCATGTGCATATTCGTTCCCATGATATGATAGAGATCGAGCCTAACGCCATATCGGGCACAAATTCCAGACTCCGGGCTGATACTGAATAGAAAAATCCAATATCACTTTGCTCGACCCAGGAATCGAACCAGAGACCTCAGCATTGCAGTCGTATCGTAATACAAATACGCCACCGAGGCAGTTTGTACCTACACTAAAAAAAATCCGTCCATGTGATAATGTGTTCTAGTTATTTACCGACTATTATACCCGACTATTGTCGCACTATAAAGTAACTAAATTCAACGGCTGTTGTACTCATCGCATAATATAAAAGACATCACTGCACTTCAATCATTAAGAATTGCTAATCTAAAATAACTCATTTGCTTTTTAATAATATTTTCTTTTTACTCATTTTCGTATCGATAAATGTAAAAGCTAAAACCATAACATGTGGGGAATTATATCCGATCGTATTAAAGAAAATTCAGTTAACTATTTTGTACGTGTATCTGGTCGGGGGTGCACGCGAGACACGAGATGGCTCTGTCTCGCTCTCTCAATTCGGCTATGGCGGCTGCGGAGTAAATATACGCGCCGGTGTGCGCGCTAATTTGTAATTAGTAAATTTAAGTTGAAAAGTAAATAAAGATTCAAGCGTGATTATACGAGTTTTTGTCGCCCCTCATCCCACATAACATATATCTCAAATAACATTTTAAAAACATACTTACATCAGTGACATACACAAAAAAATCATTTGTAAGTTGTATGTCCATTATCTTAGCGCCCTGCATGTGGGGCTCCGGAAACATCATCGACTCTCTATCGGCCTGTGATGCCTCCACCGGATCTATCTGTTGCATAAAACGGATAATTATAAGCACAGCGAGGTAGTTTTAACTAACTAGCATTTTAAAAATGATACATCCGGCGCGAAGGACCACGGTGTCTTCGTGGTATTGTAATGTTTTTTACGTAAGAAAATATTCTATTAACTAATTTTCTTTAATTTCGTATCAGATAGTACTATAAATATACAAAGGTATATGAATCAATTTGTATTTAGATTTAAATAGAATGCAAAATCCGCTGAACGGATTTGGGAACTTATACTTAGGCTACTGATTTTTATTTCTGGAGGTGTTGATAAATTACCAGGTGCAACATAGCCCGCCCCTGGAACAAGACAGCAGCGTAGTCGAGGGCGAGCCGCAGCGCGTCGACGGGCGCGGGGTACTGGCGGCGCCGCGCGGTGCCGCCCGCCGCCGCCTGGAACCACGCCACGGCGCCGCGCGCGCACGCCACGTGCCGCGCGCCCAGCGCTATGCACTGCGGCTCCGTGGGCAACGCGTATGTCGCTATCGCCACGCACTCCGCTGCATATATCAATCAGTTACACAAAACAACGGTACACACCCACTAAAATATATCTTCAATGTATTTTCGAGAAAAATTTGTGAGCGAGTGAGTGAGACAGTGAATGAGTGTGATCATGTCTGTACTTTCATGTTCTTTACAATTCTGCTTCCTATATCTTCTTTTTCTCATCTGATTCATGTTCACTTCTAAATCGTTAACTTATCTCGGAATTATCTAATTTCAACTCATTTCAACTAGGAATATTGACTTTTTAAAAATCCAATGATACAGTTTTAGTATTCATCAAAATCAGCTCTGAGACTCCTTTGAGCAAGTTTCGCTATTCCTCCTAGTTTTGGATTTGGCCATCGACACCCACTTGAAAAAAATCACTTGTATACTGTTTGTAATACAAAAGTAGTATTTGATTGTTCGCTCACTCGTGCCTGTGGCATCAGCGTCGGCGTCGGCGTCGAGCGCGATGCACTGGTAGACGGTGAGCTCGGCGAGGCTGGTGAGCGCGGCGGCGCGCGTGCCGGCGGCGGCGTGCAGCGGCGGCAGCGCGGCCACCAGCACGCTCAGCCGCGCGCGCCCCGCCGCCGCCAGCAGGCGCCCCTCCGCGCTCCACGCGCACCGCTCCGCCCCGCCCGCCGGGCTCACCGACCCGATCACCGAGCCGTTGTTCCATACTGATATCAGTTTTAGTCTGGAACAGACGTTTATTTCTTACTTTTTTGCCCATTAATAATTGCAAAACCAAGCAATCTTTGAATTACAACACTGCGTGGCCTTACACTGCACTCATTACTCTAAAACATTGCATGTTAAGTCTCATAATGCCCAGTAATTAGACTGACCACAATGTCCTTCAAACCTAAGAAAAAACCTATACAACGTTATTTAACAAATTATTTACCACTAGATATCGGCCATATTAATAGCTAAACAAATTTAAAATTCGTTGTGTGAAGTAAAATAAATCCCTTTTATTCTATCATTATGAAAAAAGAAAAAAAATGGTACAAAGTGTATTGGCAATTAAAACTTTTAAATTTATTCAGCATTCATGTGGCTGACTGTCCTAAAAATACAATCTTAAAAATACTAACTGTCCATCACCACAAGAGGCCGCTTGTCCATTATACACTGCGATATCAGTCAAGTTATCCTTATGGTTCTTCACTTGGAACAGCTCCTCGCCGACCTCCTTGATGTGAGTTGATATCGCTATGATGAACCCGGCACTGAACCCGATCAAAATGTACCCGTCCCCGTACCACTTGTACGATACTATCGAACCGTAACGCTGTTGGAACGCGAGCTCTATAGGGTTCTCCGGGTTGAGCAGATTGTAAAGGTACAGCGTTCTTTTACCGACCACTAAACTTATCTGGAACAATGTTTTATGATTTTTTATTAAGGGCCTGTTAAACACCGTCTGTACTAGTCATATAAATATATGAGCAAATAAAATACAAAAGTCACACTCTAATATATATGCTCTCGAATAAATGGTAATGAAATGAGTAATACCTACATTGGCTGGTAAATACGATAACTGACAAATAAAATTAACCTGGAACTTGTAAAATATTACAATATTATTAGATTTATTGCGAAACAGTTATGTGCAGCGTACGTTGCTAATAATTCTCAATGTAGTGGATCGTTAGAAATAAGTTTGTCAATGTGTCAATGGACAATGGCCCATACGCTTCCGCTGTTTCAAATATAAGTACATAGTCGTATAGGTTTATTGGTCTTTATGTAACCAAAATATACTCAATTTTATACAAAATACTCGAAATAAGACTGCCTCGGTGGCGTGGTTATATTACGGCACGTTTGCAAAGCTGAGGTCTTGGGTTCCATCCCCGGGTCGGGCAAAGTAATATTGGGTTGTTCTATTCAGTATCAGCCAGGAGTCCAGAATTTGTGCCCGATATGGCGATAGGCTCGCCCCCTATCACATCATGGGACGGAATACGCACGGCGAAAAGTGTGTGCCCTGTGCATTAGTTTTACCTCTCCTACACCTTCGGGGATAAAAGGCGTGTTTGTGTGTGTGTCATACAAAATAGGTTCTTCATGTTGCTTAATCGGAACACGGAACGGATCGGTCGTTAAATAATGCTTTGGCAATTACAACAAAATAAAACTAAACTGCTCACTTCGTAATAAACAATTAGGTACCGGTAATATATTTTTGGGATAGAAACTATATAACATTTAAATCCTAATATGAAATCTTTCAAAACTGCAATAAATTAAATCAACATTCTAATATTGATAAAATAATATTTTAATTATGATTGCAATAAATGTTTTAATGTATGAAATAAAATGTTTAATTACAATGTTTTCAGCAGAGACCAATAAAATAATCGCTAACACACGTGTGGGTGCTAATGCTACGTGACAACTATCACGTAAACATATAATTGTGAATATATTATTTAGTTACACGGTGTTGAAAAAATGTATAGGATTCAGACATTACCTACGATTTCAAATATAAATAAATACTTTTTAGGTGTTTTTAGATTTTTCAAGCCTAACCTTGACATCAAATTATCATCAAATAAAAAATATATCCAACCACCTAATATTTTTAAAGTGAAACAATTTCTAAAAACGTTTTATTTCTCTAACAAACGAGGTCAGTAGACACCACTAGTAATTCATATCAAAATAAAAAAAACCGGCATCACACGACGCCTTCCAATGTAGGTCACTAAAACAGTTATAACTTATACCTGTGGTACTTTCACTTCACCTTCTCGATGTAGAGTGGACAGAGTTATTGAATAGATATCAAGAACTATTATTTTATAGCAGAGTTTTTGTGCTTATATATAAAAGTATTTTACATTTATTTGTGTTTTTGAAAGCATGCTGTAGGACATATAATTATTCTACAGAAACAAAATAAATTCAACTTTAACCTAGTTTCAAATGTTTAGTATAATATAAACAATTTTAACGATATTTCACATAGAATAGGGTACCTTCCTATTATATAGGGTACCTTACTATTAGATCATGTTTTTTTATATGTACTCAATAGAAAAAAAAAACTGTGAAATCAGCATCAAACTGGTTAAAAAACAAAGCAGTTATATTTGAAATATTGTTGTGAGCTAAAGTGGGGCCGTGGTGGCATTATCCCTTTCTCACGCACGCAGTGTTATGGTCGGTGACACCTGGTGACGTCACAGTTTGATAGTATTGTTATTTGATAGCTACGCCTTCCACCAACTTTCATAGCTTTATAACTTAAATAAGTTAAATTATTGCGAGAATTTAGAAAATTATTTTCCGTTACATTTTGGATGACATAAAATATATTAAAAACACAGTAGTGAACTACCCAATTAACTTGAAAGGCATAAACTTAATATTTTTAAAGAAAAAATAGCTCCCTAAGGTCCCTCAGGACAACTTCTGTAACAAGCCGCGAATAAATGTAGTAAGAAACGGACGGTGCATTCGAATTTCAAATAAGCCGCAGAGCGTAGCGCGCCAACCAGCGCCCGTAAAATATTTTGTCATTTTTTTCTTCTACTGATCGCTTATGAAATGCAATAGAAACAAACTATGGTATAATAAAGATAAAGATCACCATTATAAAGATTTATTATTTTTAACCATAATAATATTATTGTGGTTGATCGGCTTGATCCTTTGGCTTTGCGTAGAGATGTAGCATCGCTCTGCATTCTCTATCGCATTTACTACGGGGAGTGCTCTGAAGAATTGTTCGGACTCATCCCTGCTGCTGAGTTCCATCACCGTACATCGCGGCAGAACTCCAAATTCCATCCACATCAACCCGGGGGTTGGCAATCCACCACTGTACGTTTTAACCGTCATTTTTAGCCACGTACTACTAAACTTTGGAACCAATTGCCGCCAGCAGCATTTCCGGACAGATACGACATGGAGACCTTCAAAAAAAGAGCGTATTCCCACCTAAAAGGCCGGCAACGCATCTCTGTGCCCCCTGGTATTGCAGATGTTCATGGGCGGCGGTGATCACTTACCATCAGGTGAACCGTATGCTCGTTTACCCCCTATATCATAAAAAAAAAAAAAATTAAGTACCCAACATACTTCGTATTTAAAAAAAGATACAGTTTTAATCGATTATAGAATCGTTTGGAAAACTTTTACATTTGTAAAGGACATGTCCAAAAACGGGCTTACAAATGTAACCAAGGTACTTATAATATTTGGATAGTATTCCAAAAAACTAGGCCTTTGCAATAAATCATATGATTTTAAAGTCCACCGATTAATGTTATTTGATTTTGCTTAAAAACTACACTTTAAATGAACGTTTATAAAAAAGTTAGTTATAAATGGAGGGGTCTAAAAATATGTTTTAATGGATGCAAGATCCATATTTTCCCCCTCTAATATTCACAAAGTTTGAGCCTGGTTAGATTTTGAGGCTCAGCACCCATACAAAAAGCGGACATCTCCTTCGCCTTACTTTTTTCTTTTCTCCCACACAGATATAGAACACAACGCAACGTTGAAGAGAGGATGCCGAAGACCGAAAACTAAACACACTTACCGTATTCTCTCCAGCAACTCTCTCGTCAGTCTTCATTTCAGAAAACTGTAGGTCATTCGGTATATCCCTCAAGGATATGATCCTGAGCGTGTCTCCGTCTGAGTTGTTGATGGACAGCGTCTTGTCTTCAGACGCTAGGACCAGGATGCTGTCCTTATTCCACGCGGCACATGTTATCTTTTTCGTGTGCTTGCCTATTATTGGTATTCGCCTACAAATAGTACAATTATGATAATTTGAGCTAGAAGGTATAGTTTACATATTAATTACTATATGAACAACATATAATAACACTAGCTTTTGCCCGCGGCTCCGCCCGCGTGAATGAGTTTTCCCGGTATAAAAGTCCCGCTTAAAATGTAGCTTATATGACACGTTCGTAGATTTACCATAGCAGCGCCATCTATTGATTACTTACTCAACCCAGTCGAAAGGTATCGACATCTGTTAGAATCATTTGGAGTTAACAGATAATTGTGACTGTCAAATAATAACAGACAAATAATTAGCAATAAATTAAAATTGCGACTATAATTTGAGATTTAAACTATCCTATCTCTCAAGTTGGATCGAACTGCACATGGTGTGCGAATTTTATTATAATCGGTTAAGTGGTTTAGGAGTCCATTGAGGACAAACATTGTGACACGAGATTTATATATATTAAGATATAACATATAATAACATGGACCAAATTGACGACCTCCTAAGGAAGGGCCAAATAAGGAGTTCTCGTAACCGACGAGCATGTATGAACAGACTGATGACTGTAGAAGAAACGAAAGAGGTATGCTTGGATCGTAGCACTTGGCGCTCCATAGTCTCTGCCTGCCCCAATGGGAGAAAGGCGTGAGTTTATGTATGTATGTATGTATTATAGCCACCAAAAGATACAATAAAATATGGATCGACACTAGATAAAAAAAATACTCCAGGACCATTTAACACAGAGAACCCCAAATTCATATTTGAAAATCATGCAAACAGTAAGTTCATTATGGTAAATCAACCTGCAACATCTTAAGTACACACCCACTGCACCATAACCATTGTCAAATAATAAAGCAGAACACCTACTTGGTAGTATGGTGATTGTACAAAGCCAAGTTGCCCTTCTGCGTGCCCACTGCTAACAGGGGCTCTCCATAAGCCCACGCGAGGCACGATGGTGGCTCTCGCAGGCCTGTCTCTATATTAATTCGCTTATTGACGTGACATTCCCAGAGCAGAACTGTGTTGCTGTTAGGCGTTATGATCGCTAGGTAATCGCCGTCGTTGTCCCATTCCATGCCAGCACACAATCTGGGAAAAAGAATTAACTGTTCAATTTTCAATATGGCAGCAACATACATGTATACATGGGCGCTCAACCCAGATGGTACTATCATACAGAAAACCAATGTGAAGATGCAGATTCTATTATTTTGCTTAGCTATCCTGCCAGAGTCAATGTTATAAAAGCCCATTTATTACATTAAAAACTTATATTTTCTATGAGATAAGTATTTTAAATCTCAATTATTTCAAACTAGCTTTTGCCCGGAGCTCCGCCCGCATGATTGAGTTTTTCCGGGATGGAAGTCCCGCTTTATATGTTCCCGGGATAAAAAGTAGCCTATATCCTTTCTAAGGCTTTAGACTATCTGTGTACTAAATTTCATTTAAATCGGTTCAGTGGTTTTGGCGTGAAACTGCGACAGACAGACAGAGTTACTTTCGCATTTATAATATTATAGTAAGGCTTAAAAGTAAATTCAACATTAACAAATAAACTGAAAATACCCCTGCAATTTGATCCTTTCCAGCATAGTTCCAGCCTTGTCGTGAATGGCAACAGTTGCATCCGTACCAGTTGTGGCAAGCAATGAATGAGATTCACCCTTCTGCCATACAAAATAAAGCTCACCCAAGCCATGCGGCTGCTCTATTGTATACAGCAACTGTAAAAAAAATAAGAACACTTTGAAACATTATAAGGTTTAATAATATGGCAAAGATTAGGAGTTAGATTATTTTCCAATTAAAATTCAGTACTTTTTATAAAAACTCTGCAATGTGAAGGGCAGCTCTGCCGACATTCCATTACTTAGGTTTATTTTTATTAAATAGGTAATTTATTATATCACCAGAGATGTGATTTATCTAAAGTATTTGAAATGCACATACAAGATACAAAATACGTATTTTTATGAACAGTAGCAATACCATCCAGCACTTTGAGTAACAAAGTACTGTGTGGCATTCTAATGCACTGGTCATCTTGAGACATAAGATGTTAAGTCTCATTACGTCCAGTAGTTACACTGGCTACAATGTTCTTCAAACTGAAACACAACAGTGCATGCACACTGCTGCTTGGTGGTAGAAATAGACATTACGGTGGTACCCACCCAGACGGACTCTTACATATGAGAGACCTACCACCAGTTTCCTTGGACCTTAAAGCAGGACCATACAAAAATTTACATATACTCAAGGTAGCTTTGCAGAGAAAATCTAAAAGACTTTGATCACTAATGTGAATACCTATTCCTGAATCTTTGGAACAACTACATCACAAGCTCTTGATTGATGTTAACACACTTACTCTATGATTATCATTTCATTGATATAAGTTTGCATTATAAAACCATTTATTCAGTTGTTTTTGACTAGAGTGCAAGTATTTTATAATGAACCGAGTGCCTACTTGTGTCGAAATATAAGATTTATAATACTAATTGAAACATATTAAACTAAGTAACTTACTTTCGGAGTCGTCATGTTTCGATATATTCATACAAACTTTGTAACATAAAATCTTCTATAAACTTTATCAGGATTATTAGCTTGTTGAATTAATAACAGTGTATTTTCATGCTTTAATTGACCATGTATTAAATTTAAAAGCAAAGAGCATTCAATTCAGAGGATCCAATCCACATTTATACAGTGGAATTTCAGTACAGAGACAAATAAACTTTTCAGTAGTATTATAATTCTCTTTGCAATGGAATATATATTTTTTAAATCATTGTTAGTCTGTTGATTCTGTTGCTAGGCAACAGCTGTCAGGGACAGTGATGTGTTACTTCTATTACTTCTATTAGTCGATTAACAGAGGGAAAGATCAAGTAACAAGCCGCGTCCATTCTAGATGGTCTAAGTCAATAGTCATGGACATTGGACACTGCACGATATCCCCTAATCTTAGAAGTGTTTACATATCCGTTATCAAAAATACCTTTTCGATCGAAATATCAAAATGTATGGAGTATGAACTAGAGCGCTATATTAGTCGATCACGTGTAAAATACATGTTTCGTACATTCATCGAACCATGGTATAAATTTTATAGCAAAGATCATTAAGAAAAGTGTAAAAATTGTTTAAAGGTATACTACTTACTCCTACTTCAGTATTTGTGAAATCTTTGGAACTTTATTATATTCAAATGGTATAGTCAGTTGTGACTTGAAAGTTGTATGAAGATCAAGTATTTATTAATGTGCGTAAAACGGACAAACGTTGAAGATTTAAAACACTGACGTATAAAGAGAAGCATAACTATAACCTAACACTATATTAGAAAAGCGTGCCCATCAGACCTACATACAAGCGTCACGCACACATTGAAACGAACGTCAAACAATATCTGATTTAGTTACAAATATTACATTTTTGACACAAACATCAATAAAAATCTATTCTCTTTCCTAATCTATTAATGAGATTTCTCCACATCATCATCAGCCACATGATGTCCACTGCTGAATGTGGGCATCCTCTAAAGATTTCTAGACGGACCTGTATAAAGCGACCTGCAGCCAACATTTTCCTGTGACCTTTACCAAGTTGTCTGTCCACCTTGCAGGTGGACGTCCAACGCTAAGCTTGCTGGTAAATGATATCCACTCGAAAACTTTGACGACATAGAAAGTAGTAATTGCTTCTGAAAGTCTAATCGATCATCAGACATCAATATCACATGAAAACCAAAATTCAAGACACGAGTTTGTATAGCATGTAAAAACATACACATGGAAAGTAATTTGAGACATTTTCCTGTATGAAGCATTTCCGCACCAACATAAACTACGTATATTATTTTCTACTCACTTCAAAAAAAGAAGGAGGTACTCAATTCGTCTATATTTTTTTTTATGCTTGTTATCTCAGAACTCCGTCATTTATTGACCGATTTGAAAAATTCATTTTTCGTTACAAAGAGTATATTTCTCGATTGGTCCCATAGAATTTTTGTCAAAATCGGATAAGTAGTTTGCTTTTAAAACCAAAACAACTTGAAAACGAATATACGAAATTACGAACTTTGCTTTTCTGTGACTTTTTCTTTAGTGTTTAGCGTTTTTCATCGAGGCGGTATATTTCTTACTAACACAGAAAAGCAAAAAATAAAAACCTTTTTAACAAAAAAAAATAAAATGTCAACAGGCTAAAAGATTTAACCAAGATTCTTTATATATATTTGGATAATACTCCCAAAAACTAGGCCTTTGCCATGAAACGTATATTTCTTTGAATTTAAGGCTCAGCACCTATACAAAAGGCGGACATCATCTTTATTATAATCGACTAGCTCTGACTGAACTATAAAATAGACATTCACATTTCACAACACTATGTGAAAAGTTTGTCTCTGGTGAAAAGTATTTCGTTTTAATTTTTATTTTGGTACATAAATAAAATAAAAAAATGTAAATACAAAATAGTATTATGCAAAGGCATTATGAATGTACTCTGTTTATTAATGTTCATGTTATAACTTGAATAATGGGTATCAAATCAAACTTAACTTTAATTGAAAAGGTAATATTTTATAACCTTTCTAATATTTTTTTGTAAGCTAAAACTATGAATCAATCCAATTTCAATTAAATTACAGATAATTCCTCACACGATAAGCAAAAATGCTGTATTCAAAAATGTAAAGAATGTGAATGTTTCATACAAACATAACGAAAATCGATTTATAGTAAACTTGCAGGCTGAAAAAACTCAAGATAGTAATGGATTAAAATCAACAGAGAAATTCGATAATTATTTGCAACATTCATTTGATGTGGAAAGGAATAAGTTTATAGAGAACGTATTAGGTAATAAAGGATTTATGAAACCGCAAGAATCTAGCAGAAAAAAGATAGTAATTGACTATAGTTCACCGAATATTGCTAAGCCATTCCATGCGGGCCATTTGAGATCTACCATAATAGGCAACTTTATTAGCAATATAAACCAATATTTCCATAATAAGGTTACAAGAATCAACTACTTAGGTGATTGGGGCACACAGTTTGGGCTGTTACAATATGGTCTCACATCACAAAATATAAATTTGAATGAACTTCAAAATAATCCTATCCAAACTTTGTATGATGTGTATGTTCATGCCAATAAACTGGCTTCCAAAGATGAAGATGTTAAACTACAAGCAAGAAAGTTTTTCTCAGACATTGAACAAGGCAGGGCAAGCTTGGACAACTGGAAGAAAATTAGAAAAGTTACCGTTCAAGAATTAGGGAACATTTATAAAAGACTAGGCATTACTTTTGATGCTTACCATTGGGAATCTGATTATAATGGTGGTGCTATTAAAGATGTTATAAGTTTATTAGAAAGAGAAAACATACTTTGGACTGATGAATCTGGAAAAAAAGTGACAAAAGTAAAAAACAAAGATGTAACTGTGTTAAAAAGTGACGAGTCCACGTTATATCTCTCAAGGGATATTGCAGCACTTTTAGATAGATACGAAAAGTATGAATTTGATAAAATGTTGTATGTAGTTGACAATTCACAGACAGACCATTTTGCTGCTGTTTTTGAGGTTGTTGGAAAAATCAATAAGAAATGTGCAGATGGCTGCAAACACATAAAATTTGGTAGAATCAAGGGAATGAGCACCAGAACTGGAAATGTTGTCTTTCTAAATGATATACTAGATGAAGCTAAACAGAAAATGCATGAAAAGCAACTGCAGTCAAAAAGTAATATATTTTCGTACACTTAATTCAATCTAGGGATGCAAATGCATTCTTTTTCCTGTTTGTTGATTGCTAAAAGATAATCGTATTCATACACTTATACCATCTTGTGGAGTTTACACATTGTTTTTAAAGTCTTGTTTCTGTGGAAATGTAAATATCTCCTATTCCATATATTGTTCCTAATAATTTCTAGCATAAGTCTCATACATACTTTTTCTTCATGTTACAGATACAAGAAGTTCTGCAATGAATGAAGGAACTTGTGACATTCTTGGAACATCAGCTGTTATTATAAATGACTTGAAACAAAGACGACAAAAGGATTATGACTTTGATTGGAACAGAGTTCTTCAAAGCGAAGGAGATAGTGGCATCAAGTTGCAATATCTGCATTGCAGGCTTTGGAGCTTAGAACAAAACTGCGGTATTACTCTTCCTGATGAATGCAATCCAAGTTATTTGACTGAAGAAATTATTGGAGATGTCATAGGAGAATTGGCAAAGTTTGAATATGTTTTAGAAAAATCCCTAAAGGAATATGAAGCTTGTGTACTGGTAAACTATTTGTTCCGGCTCAGCAAACATGTAAATAGAATGTTTAATGAATTAAGAGTTAAAGATGTTGATGCCAATTTAGCTGCACAAAGACTCCTTGTTTTCTACTCCTCTAGGCAAGTCATTAAAACTAGCTTGGAGATGTTGGGTGTACAGCCTCTGTATGAAATGTAGGTATTAAAGCACAGTAAAGAAAAAAAATGTTTTCCTATAAGTTATAGTCCACAGAAAATGTATGAAAAAAAATTTAACATGATAATATACTCTTGAACATGTTTCTTATCTTATTATTTTCCCATTTTGTTATACCGGTTATACCTATGAAAGAACATGTCCGCTTTTTGTATGGGCGCTGATTCTTCATATCGAACAAAATCTAACCAGCCTCAAACTTTATCGATATTAAAGTGGTAAAAATGTTGATCTTGAATTCATTCAAAAAATATTTTTAGACCTCTTCATGCATAAGATAAGAACAATATTATTGGTTAGTATTTATATTTTTTCATGAATTGGTAACCCATGGTAAAAGACCTATCGTAAATCGTTGATTAATAATTTCATCGAAGCTGGAGTTGTATTATATTTAGGGATAAGCAAATGTAAATGAATATATCGATATTAAGATATTCAGACAGAAATGAAAAAAACTTGAACATTTAACGTTGTGCATTTTTGAATATTTTGGAATGGTTAGGGAATAATTTGGCACGAATTGCTTTATTTATCAGTATAAAAGTGCTAGCATTTATGTGGTTAAATACAATATTTATTTATTGCGCTATCGTACACAAAAATGTTAATTTCACTATTTCTTTATAAATCAAAATTTGAAAAAATAATGTTACGCTCGTGCCGTGCCAACGCTGGGGAAATAAATAAAAATTTAGTCGTTTAAGAATTATAGCTTCTACGCGTCGTATTTAAGGTTCATATTAGTAAAGGATGGTTTTAATGACGTAAATAAATAAAAATGCACTCTTTTAAGAATTATAACTTCTACGCATTGTGTTTAAGGTTCATATTAGTAAGGGATGGTAAAACCTCCTACGCATTTTCGATCGGTCACGTGATCCTGGTGCGAGTTTAACATTTTATACCCATACCAAAAGTGCTCAACGCCGCTAAAGAAATTTTCACTTCAAAAAGTCATTTATCAATTTCTTCTTTTATCCATGATATGATAACACAAAAGCTGAAAATGGCAGAAACAAAAGCAAAGTAAAAAAAAACTAAAGTTATAGGATTTATTGCAATAGCCTAGTTTTTGGGAGTTCAATCACAAATATGTATAAATTATCTTGGTCAGAATTTACTGCGGACTGCCTTGGTGGCGTAGTTGTAGTACGGTACGACTGCAATGCTGAGGTCTCGGGTTCAATCCCCGGGTCGGGCACAGTGATATTGGATTTTTCTATTCAGTGTCAGCCCGGAGTCTGGAATTTGTGCCCGAAATGGCAATAAGCTTGCCCCCTATCACATCATGGGACGGAATACGTACGGCGAAAAGTGAGTGCACTAGTTGCGCCTCTGCCTACCCCTTCGAGGATAAAAGGCGTGAGTGAGTGTGAATTTACTGCAAGTAAAAAATCGTTTTGGACATGTCCTTTAAAATTTTATTTGGTATGGAGATTATCGCCCTTATTCATAAACAGTTTATAACCAGTTTTTAAACCTATTTTAGTTATCGAATGTTTTGTCTTCTTCGAACGAATTTTGAATTGAGTCTGAAGGAAGAAGATAAAGCATTCTATAACTAAAATAGGTTTATAAACTGTTTATGAATAAGATCGTATCTGTTTAACTATCGAATATAAGGATTTTTTATGTGAGTTTTGGTTGGTTGCACTAAAATATTGAAATTATTTACTTCATACATCGTTATTTTTAGAGATGCATTTTACAAGTGTGTTACGCCAAATTCAAAAGTACCCATCTAAACTTAGGCCATATCAATGATATTCCATTTTCATATAACAAAGAGGTATATATGTCATCAACACACACAACCTGAAGACTCGAAAGTAACCCAATTGGGATAGTTTTATACATTACACTTAGAGTCCGTCTGGGTGGGTACCACCGCAATGTCTATTTCTACCACCAAGCAGCAGTGTGAATGCACTGTTGTGTTTCGGTTTGAAGGACGTTGTAGCCAGTGTAACTACTGGACATAATGAGACTTAACATCTTATGTCTCAGGATGACGAGCGCAGTGGATTGCCACACAGTACTTTGTAACTCAAGGTGCTGGATGGTGTTGCTACTGTTTATGGGTGGTCGTGTCGCTTACCATCAGGCGAAAAGCATGCTCGTCTAGTCATTCAATACCATAAAAAAAAAACAAAACAAATACTCCTAATACTAGTATTTAAAAAATCTTAAAAAAAGGTATTTTACCTGTCCATTTCTCTTAACAAAATACGTTATAACCAAAATAAACATCTTCTTAACCTACACAACACTTAGCATTGTTATTTCCGTTTATTAAACTAAAGTTGTTTGGTTATTATAAAGTTATATTTATTGATTAATAAGCGCGAAAATATTTAATTATTAAAATTACAATACTTATATAAATGATCTCGATCTGTCAACTGTAAAAGAGCTAATACTACAGGCACGCTAAACATTTTTCCATTGGATCGTAATAGATAACCCTACAAAATTTGAGAGTACGACTGTCACGTAGCACGCTATTAAAACTGACCGCCATTCAACTTTATCGATTAACAAGACACCAACTATCGATACATTTCCACATTGTAGAAATGTGTTTATTTATCATAGTTTTTTGCTTTGTTTCTGATAATTAGTTGTTTTTAGTTATTTGTTTTATTTCTAAAGTGAATTTACTAAGTTTAAGAGTTTGTTGTACGCTGTAGCTTCATTGCCACAGCAGTCTCCGTAAACGCTTTCGTAAGAAAATGTTGACTACCCGGGAATCATATGTAATTTTTTGTTTACATTTCGTTAAATACCTAAACCGATGGAGTATAGCTGTCTTTATTATTCATTCTGGTACGTCGACTCTTGCACATACGCAATGTCAAGAATATGCGTGCGGAACACTTTTTTCGTTTAATTTATTAGAGTAAGGCATATCTATACTTTTTTTATTATTAGGCCATATCGACCAATTCAATTTAGCACTATTAAGTTTTTAGGGAGAATGTTAACTTTTTCCTTGTAATATTAAGTATGTAAAGAAACACCTTTGGCTTTCCAGTCCTCGAAAGCATTTTTTAAAATGTGGAGCCTTTAGACTACATAAAATACCTCAAAATTACAAGTTATTCTACGTTTACGTAATAATTACAAAAGGGTACGCTGTTATTTATTTTATTTATCACATCGAACTAATTGCCTTAAAACTACATCGACATTATGGTATGATTTGAATTCTGACATCCCTAGTCGAGAACATAAACAAAATACTTATTAGTTATTATTTATACATGCCTATTTCATTTAATTATAGTTTTTGAATAAAAATATACGTAAAAGGACTTAATACAATAAGTTTTCCTGAATACAAAAGTTATTAACAGTGAAATGTTCCAGTATTTCTGTTGTAGATATTTAAAGCTGGGTCTAGACAGGTCCTTATGCCTGGAATTGTTCGTGCGGGTAAAAAAACTTGAAGAACTATTTTGCCGTATTTAAATAAATATTTTTACAAAATTAACAGATAATTCATAAATATCTGATTGAAATATTATGTTTAGAGGTTACGGTATGACTTTCTTGCAATGAAATAGGGAATTAATATCATAACTATCTGTCTATCTATCTACCTCTCGATTCTTTGTTTTTATACCTACAAGTTTAGCCACCTTCACAAAAAAGACAACTTAAAATACAATAAAATTAGTATTTGTAAATTATTAGGTCTCTGTTTACTCTCTAAAGTCTGAACAAATATCAGTCTACACATCGAATTTGATGCATTTGCTTCAGGAATATAGCTGATCTAATTTTACAAAGTAAAGTAATTATAATACTATGCCCCTGTATCTTCTATACTAATACCCAATGAATATACGTTGATATAAAACAGCTAAAAATTTAAGCATAAATGTACAAAAAAGATTTCAGTAACAGGAAGTACATTAATACCTAATACAGTAGCGCTTTCATTTGAAGCACTTACGACTTACCTGTTACGCTAGTCTGGACACACCCTAAGGTATTGAATTATTTTGAAAAAATAATTTTCGTTAGTTCTAAAACTTTGGAATTCCTCAGTACGACCATTGTCCAGAATTCAGATTGTTTTTGGCAATATTATTTTGTAATTTATAAAAAATATAATTTCAAGATATCAATATAGCATTTACTTTTTGTTTAGTTTTCATTACATTCTGATGCTATAAATTCAATACCAAAACAAAAAATTAACATGTTTAAAGGTTACTTGGCTGTGTGTGTATAATTATAATGCCTGAGAAATAGAAAAATATTTCAATTGCCTATGAGTCTATTTCATTCATAGACAATTTACAGACACGTCGTATTGATGATGGCCACTCCCGAATTGGAGGGAAATTTCGAATAACTATTTTAGAACTACTTTTTTACATGGTTTTAAGGTCATTAACTAGCTTTTATATAAAATGATTTTATATTACTTACCTAAAAATATTTTTACTATCACTTTAAGGCTGTAACAAGTGAATGTACAAGTAAAAAACACTTTTACATGGTATTAAGATCTTCGACTCGATTCGGATTTCGTCGGATTTGTTCGCCTTGACGTCACAAAGTACGGACCGATCCTGCGTCAAGTTCGTACTTCCGGCAGTCACGTGGTGTGCACGGACCAATCAAAACACTCGGTCTCTTTATAGGCCGACATTTTCTGACAAGCGTAGAAAAAGTTTTCATCAACAGCCGCCATTTTGCGCTGGAGAGACTGAGAAGAATTTCGGAATTTGTCGTGTAAATTTTCTGTTTTTTCTTACATCATTTTATCATAAACTGTACCATTCCGTGTATTTTAAAGTGTTAAGTGAAATCGTGTTGTTCGATCGGATAAATAAGTTCAATAAAGTAGCTAAAATCTGGTGATATTGTTTTCATTTATTGTGCCAGTTCCGACGGAAGATGGTGAGAGGTTCTGTGTAGCTCTTCGATTCGGAGCTTTGTAATGGCGAATACTTGAGTGAGAAATTTTAATATGTGCCTTCTACGGTCCGAAGGACATCGAACGATCGTGATGTGGGTGAATTATATTATGATGAATGACAAATCGCTATAAAATGTTATTTCTTGAAGATATAAGACATAAAAGTGTTATTTGACTCGGCGGGCCGAAATATTCAAGACGGCTTACGTTTAGTAAACAGAGCCATGGCCGATGAGCCGCCTAACAAGCGGCCGAAGATGATCAGGGACCCTTTCCAGGGTCCCTCTGACTCTGCGGGTGAGTATTTTATTGTTTTGATAGTTTGCAAAGTGTTGGACTAGTGTTCTGTCATATTATCTTTCTTGGTTTTTGACATTTTGCCTTCGCTCTTGTTAGCGCCTCGGAAGTTTTGCGTCGTATTTATTGTCTCTTAGCTCGTGAAATAATAAAACAATGCAAAGAATACCTATTATCAATGATTTTGAACCAAAATATGAGATATTTTCTGTCATTTCATTTATTATTATGAGGCAATACGATGTTTTCCTACATTGTTGTAAGGTTGCTATTTATTGTTTTTTCAATCAAAAATGTAATAACGAATGATTTTTGGTGAAGCAAATGTAAAATCCTTCTGTAATTAATAGGTATATTGTCCAAATTCTTTGAGAAATGCGGTCAAAGTAGCATAGTGCTAGACAAATCAGGTCAAGACAGTCGAAACTATTCCAGAACTTGCAAATCGAACAAGAAGTGACCAAGCAAAAGATAGTAAAATGGTCTGATTATTGTTAAGTACAAATTTTTGGTCATTGGTAATTTTTAACTCTTGCCTAAACCCAGATATAAGTTCTAGTATGACCTACATATGGTGTTCTATTAAAAAAAATCAGTTATAAGAAAATAATTATTTTTGGAGACACATGTAAATTGGTGACCACATGAGATTGTTTATATCATGTTAGTTTGACAGTTGAGATAGTACCTAACCTCTCAAGCACACTGGTTGGAAATGAAAGGTCAACAATTCCAATGAAATTGATCACAATGTAACACATTTTATTTTAAATGTATGAAATTATTTGATATTGTATCTACATGAGGTTACCTTGAATTAATAATGATTAAATTTAACATTGAAGTGTTGGTCAATTTTTCTTTGCAAACTAAATTGAGATGTTTGTAAAGTGTTTTGGTGACACTCTATGTAAACACAGTGTTAATTTGTAGAAATATTGTGGTAGCAGTTAGAAATTTTACAGTTCATACTTTATATCTATCTAAATAAATTAATAAGCATAGAAATTTACTTCAATCAATGAAACTCAGTTTTCTTTTGTGCTTTTAATCAATTTTGATCTGAATATTACAAGTGCGTAAAGTTGTGATAAGTTAACAATTTTTATACATGTGTAAATCACATAAATTTAATCAGATTCCAACTTAATTTTTATGCAATTATTCTATTGAGCAATAGTCAATGTGAGAAAATATTGACCTTAAACTATTCTAGCAATAACTTAATTAAAATTGGTCTATACCTAAATACAGTAATGATGTAAAAAATCCCCTGTTCCAAAAGTGCTCAAACAGTGTTACCGAACAAAATCATCACTACATTCTCCTTCTTTCCTGGAATTTATTAACATGGTGTAGACCTAAGGCAATTATATGTTCTAATGTATGTTCCAAGTGGTTCAGACTTGAAAAAAAAGACAATAGAGAATTTCAAACTAAAGTGATGTAACATATATTTTTCATAAATTCTTCTCTCAATACTATCAGGATTATTAAAAACTAAAAATATTGTGTTTAAAATGTTTTTTTTTAAAAACATATTTTTCGTTTAACTAATATTATTAAATAACAAACAGTATAATTTTCCTTTTTGTAAATGACTACAATCAGGTGCATGTCAAATTGACATATGAGCATATAAAAAAAAAGTTTTATGCCCCATTTTTAAGAGAAACATATTGATATTGTAATTATGCTATTGTATATTTGGGTTTAATAATATTCAACAAATAAGAGTAACAGTGCAAAAGTTGATTAACCTGATCATTGTACTACATTTCAATAATTAACAAAATACTAGATTGTGTAATGATGTCTGTTTTTCATTGAACAATACATGTTGATGTGTTAATACAAAATTCATGGAAAATGTACAAAGTGTAATACTACAATTTATACAAAACTATTAATTTTTATCTTGTAAGAAACTGATATGCCATAAACCATTATATGTCATGACATATTAGATTTTAACAAATCCAGCTTCTTTAATTATTTTATTTAAAGAACGTAAGAGTATGGTCCTTTTATTATTCTGTTTTAATTTTTTAATCCAATATTATGTCTGTTACTTCGGTAGTATATTGCACACTAATCCCATTTAAATATTGATTGAGTTTAAAGTAAAATATCTAATTTGATTACAAAAGTATTAAATTATCTCAAGTACAGGTTAATGGTGTTTTTGCCAACTCTTTATTGTTCTCTATATATTATAAATTTTAAGTAGGTGATTTTATAATATATTCATCATTTAATCACATGAAAAATTTGCCATGTAAAAAGTAAGAAAAAATAACACTTGATTCATGTTGATGTCCATACTATATTTTATGCCTAAAAATAAATTAATTTCTAAGGGAAAAACATTGCTATAATATATATTATAATTTATAAAGTAAAATTATATTATGATAAATAAAAAGACAGTGAAATTGTTTACATAAAAATTGGGATAAACACTGTCAGTTCTTTTAAAAGCATTATCATGAAAGTAACATGTATTATGCTTACTCCTAGTAAATCAATTTGTACAAATAGGTTAAAATATTGTGATATTAACTACTAACCTCAAGAATATATAGAATGTTGTCTAAGATGACATACATTTTAAGGAATAATGTGATTTTTACAAGTTGACTAACATACAATCTTTTAATTTACTTAAAATTTATTTTAATCTAGAATTGTTAAGTGATAAAAAACACATATTGTATTTTATCTGCTTATATAAAGACCTTGATGAAATGTATTGCCATGAAAGAAAAATACAAACATAGTTTTGAGGTTAATATAACTTATAATGTTTCTTTTACAATTTTAATAAATTCTAAGAAAAAGCTTGTTTAGAAAATATTTATTATTCTGGTGTTTTACATGCAAATAAAGTATATTTAAAGCATAAAAAAATAATTAAAGGTACTTGTATTTATATCCATTCATCAATCCTATAGGCTGACACAAATTAGTATTTTAGATTTTTGGTGTAGAATAAACAATTTTCAAGCATAAAAGAAGCTTTGATGCCCTAGTAGTAGTGTGCCTATTTGGAAAGTTCTTGTTTTGATATTCATATCTAATATTTTAAGTTTGAGTTAGCTAAAAAAACACATGAACTTAGACTGGGAAAGGAATTTTCATCTGTACAGTTTAGGTTTACTGGCTTTTTTGTGGAGTGAAGTCAGTTTGGCAAGCAGTTGATGTACCAGATTGCTACTCTGCATACTTTCTAGGGAAATCGTTTGTGCTTCTTAGCAAAATAAGGGAATCGTAAGTCAGCATTTTGTTTCATCAAGCATAAATATGAGTCGTATTACTATGTAATTTTTTAAGTAATATATTTATTTATGTGAATATTGTGTAAAATTTTTATATTATTGTTCAATTAAAAATATTGCCAATAAACATAATGAATAATAAGACAATGTCTTCATACTTGTTTATGTTTCCCTACTTTATTACTAATTGTGCAGGTAACATTATTAAGAGATCATGACAGAGCTAAATTTACTTAGATTTACAAGCTAAGAGAAATTGAAATAATGGAACCACTTAAGTATGAATTTAATTAAAGATTAAAAGGTATTGGTATCATCAATATCTGGTGACTTTTGGTCACTACAAAGTATAGGTCGATTACCAAAAGCTGATGCGTACAACCCATTAACATGTTATGAGTGTAGTCTCTGAATATATAACAAGACATCAAACGCCACTTGTCTTATTAACACATTGTTTACGTAGCAATAAAGTAAAAAAATATACCATGATTTTTTATTGCATGTATGTATCTGCCCCTCCAATTTTAATATGATTTTTTTAACATATTGTGTAAAATTGTATCCACACTGAGAACTGTGAACGTGCCAGCTTTCGGTAATTGACTTATTCTACTTCCTACTAATATTATAATGATTTGATGAATTTTGATGAAATTTGGCACACGGGTAGATCATGTCCTGGATGAACACATAGGCTACTTTTTATCCCGGGAAAATATAAAGCGGGACTTATCCCGGAAAAACTTTTTAATGCAGGTGGAACTGTGGACAAAAGCTAGTACTACATAAATCCAAACAAAATAATTTCCTGAATCCAACATAGCCATATTTACAGCAAATATTGTTGTGATTGTAATTAAAATAATTGAATATTTTTATTTCAACTACCCAAATATTAGCTACTTTATAGTTTCACGTATAATATGTTATAATACATTATTAGAATAAAAATTAAAATAAGAACAAAAAGGATTAAAGTAAGTAGATTTTTTTGTTCAATTTATCTTATGATTAAATGATTGAATCATTATTATTGTGAATTTATAGTATGAAATTTTTTTATATGATTTGTGACAAATTTAGTTGATTCTTGTACTATTTTATGAAAAATAACATCAAAATTACCATTTATCAATGTACCTAATACATATATTATGCAATAATTACTGCAAATACATTTTTATTTCATTGGTATTTTTAGAAACCTATACATCCAATTATTATGAAAATATTTTCCAACAATCAAATAAAAAAATAGGGCAATATGCACATATTAAGTATGTGCTGTTTAAACTGGCATAAGAATAATTTACTTATTCGTCTATACTGTATCTACTGAAGAATAATTATCTAATTTCTGAAAATTTCACCCACAATTCTTGTGATAACCTATGAAATTGCCGTCTAGTATAAAGAAAGTTGGTCATGTTTTTATAAATATTTTTTATTTCTATCAATCAAAATATGCACTCATGCTATCGATGCATCTCAGTGGTAATTTTTTAATGCCCTTCTTGAAGAAGTCATGTGTACGGGAGCCAAAAAACTCTTCAAAGCCATTTCATGTCTTTGTATTACTGCCTCTCGAGTATTCGAATTTTTCTGCCAAAATTTTATCTATATTTTGGAATAAGTAGAACTCTGTCGGCGCAAGACCTGGGTGAGTACGGTGGATGACGCAAAACTTCCTACCCTAACTCTTGTAGCTTAGAGACAGTCTGTTGTAGGATTTATGTCTTATTGTCCGAGAGAGTACAAAATGCCTTTGAAGAGTTTGTACACATGACTTCTTCAAGTGAGGCACTGAAAAATTTGTACTGTGCTGGCAGAGAAGCATCAATAACATGGGTGCATATTTTAATTGATAGCAAAAAAAAAATATTAAAAAAAATTACTAGCTTTCTGTATACTATATGGCAATTTCATAGGTAAAGGCCTAATATTTATTTCGATAATAATTTGTGAAAAAACGTTGACTTGTATGGTTTAAGAAAATAGTTGTGTATTTTCTGTAAAACATGATATTTTACTTGATTGCGTCGGTGGCGTAGTTGTATTGCTTACGCGGTACGACTTCCATTCTGACGTCTCGGGTTCGAATCCTGGGTCAGGTAAAGTGATATTGGGTTTTTCTTCTCATCATCAGTCTGGAGCCTGGAATATGTGCCTAGTATGGCAATAGGCTCGCCCCCTATCACATCATGGGATGGAATATGTGGGGAAAAGTGGGTGCACTAGTTGCACCTCTGCCGGCCCCTTCGGGTATAAAAGGCATGAGTGTATGTGTGCATGTATGATATTTTACTGAAGCTATAAATTTGTTTACAATAACATATGGTTTTGTTTGCAGATGGGTTCTCGAACCTTGACATGTTTGACCTTGAAAAGGACCTCCCTGACGAGCTGATGGGAGGTTCTTGGGGCGAACAACCAGGAGTCACGGGCCCTAAACCCCCGGCACAGGGGCCAGGGCCAGGGGGGCAAATGGCCCAACAACAGCTGAATGGAGATGATCCAACGGCTGGTATGCACAGAATCAACAATCACCTTATACAACAAGTGAGTACCTAAGATTGATACCAGAATTTCTTTATTTCTAATAAAGAGTTAAATCCTTTCAGCGGAAAGAACGCATGTGCTCATTATGGGATGATATTTAAGAAAAAATATTTGAAAATAGTAAAATTATATATGTACGACAACATACTTATGGGCTATGTTATAATTTTTTTGTAATTTTTTGGCATTAAACATAATTGTGCTATCTTGTTTCCAAATTTACAACAGATTACAAGAAAAGTTTTGTCACAAATACTAAAATTTGATATAAGTTTGACTGGTAGAAAAGGCCATTGGCACTAAGAACGCCTTTACATGATTTGTATGAAGTGCAATAAACAAATAAATAAAACCATTCATGGGTGCTTCAAGATCCATAAAATGATTGTTGGTTTAAGTTACAAAACAAACTATGTATTGTATCAATAGGTATACTAATCTTGCGTATGTCGTCTCCTGGTCTTTTCACAGGGCAACAAAGCTGGCTTAGTAGGCCACAACAATCCTTTGGGATTGAGTAGTTTAGGAAGTAAGAGCCCAAACTTACAATCACCTCCAAATGTGTCCGTATCAAAGGACCTCATGGGTGGCATGCACCCACAACTAATGCCAAATACAAGTCATCCAAATCAGCTGCACCCGACGATGCCGATGAGCTCGATACAGGGCGGCATGAACGTGGCGAACGTGGGCAATATGATTGTCACCAACAGCAACATGACGGGCGCCAGCATGCTCGGCAGCGGCATCATCAACAATGTCAACAAACAGCTGCCAACGCTGATGGGCAACAGCCACCACGGTACGCCGCAGCACCATCCGCATGCGCAGGTAAAAATGACTCACTTAACACTGTCCATTTAATTTGAATCCTCTTCAGTGATTGTTTCAATCCTTGCAGCATGTTTCAAGTCTGATTTTATGGATTAGTATTTAACGAATCATAACAGATGATTTGTTTCACAGATGCAAAACGGCCCTTTGGGAGGTAGGGTGGGTGCCGTCGGGGTGAGCATGCAGGCGCCGAACATGCGTACCTCGCTGCAGCACCACCAGCGCATGCAAGCGCCCGGCGGCGGCGGGCATCCCCTCGCGCCGTACCATCCCACATACGGGCAGCCGGCCACCGGCGGCGGTGCGGCAGGCGCTCCGTTGCCGCAGCGGCCGGCGGGCGTGCGCTTCGGGCCGGCGGGGGAGGCGGGCGCGGGCGGCGGGGGGGCCGCGGCCGCCGTGCCACCCGCGCCCTCGCCGCAGACGCCGGGCGCGCCGGCGGGCGGCCAGTCGCAGCCGCAGGCCGCCACGCAGGCGCCCGCGCCGCAGCAGCCCACAGCACCGCAGCAGGCGCCCGCCGCCTCCATCGCTTACGACCCACAGAAGCGCAAACTCATCCAGCAGCAACTCGTACTGTTGTTGCACGCACACAAATGCCAGCGACGCGAGACTGCTTCCAATGGCGAAACATGGCAATGTTCCTTACCGCACTGCAAGACTATGAAGGGTGTTCTCAACCATATGATGTCATGTCAGGTAGCAGTACAAGTGAATTTTGTTCTTGAATGTTTACTTATTGTAATATAATACGATAATACATCATTTGCAGCTTTTAATGTTACATTATTGTTTACAGGCCGGCAAAAATTGCACGGTACCTCACTGTTCCTCATCAAGACAAATTATAAATCACTGGAAACATTGTGACAAAAATGACTGTCCTGTTTGCTTACCACTCAAACAAGCCGACCGGACTAGAACTATGAATGGTAAGTTACTTACGTAAAAACGTGATCCTCCTAGCCAGTTTCGGCCACGGCGGATCAACGGAGATCAGCCAGGTACGCAGGAGATATTATAGTGCACAAGTGTGTGCGCAATACGCAGCTGCACTCGCTATTCCTTCACTCTAATAGCCCGGTGAGCCGGCAATCCGACATGACCGGAGAGAGATCAGCCGCAGGACCAACGGCTTTATGTGCTTTCCGAGGCACGGGGGTATCACACCGCCAACTTCCTGACTCAGAGCTGCGGCTGAGTAATTTATAAGATGGAAATCCCAGTCACAATGTTTTTGGCTCGACCTAGGATTCGAACCCAGGACCTCAGCGAGCAAATCGTACTCTTAATGCGTACGTAATACAACTAGGCCACCGAGGCAGTCAAAGTTAATTCCTAAGTTATTACTCAACACTTTAAGAGTAAAAAGTGGCGGATGGCTAAGTGATTATGGTTTATAGCAGCGGCAGCGTCGCACGCAGCGACCGGTGTTACCGGCGGCGTGACCGGTGTCGGCAGCGTGCCGGGCGTGGGCGGAGTGGGCGGTGTGGGCAACGTGGGCGTGGGCGGCGGCGTGCAGGGCGGCATGGGCGGGGCGGGCGGCGGCGCGGGCGCGGCGTCTGGCGGTGGCTCCGTAAGCACGCCCGGCGCCGACATGAAGCGCGCGTACGAGGCGCTCGGCATCGCCTGCCCCACCTCCGTGGCCAACATGGGCGGCGGGTTCCCGCGCACCGCCGTGCGCATGCCCGCGCCGCGCCCGCCGGGCCTCACCGACGTGGTGCAAGCGCAACAGCCGCCGCAGCTGGTGCAGTCGCTGTTCCCCCACCAACAGCAGCAGGACCTGCAGCAACCGCAACAACAGCAGCAACAACAGCAACAACAACTGGTAACTTCAATATAAATATATGTCATTATTAACAATCACTTTTTTTAATAAAAATAATAACTATCGTTTCATTTATATACAGGGTCATTTTGACATTGCATTACTAAATGAAGCCACATACTTATCGCCTTGGAAATAACACTTTTCATTAGGTTATTTTAACCATAGATGTAAAAAAAGCAATGAGAGGTGTCAAGGGACACCCGGATGGAACGAAGTTCCTTTCGATTAATTAGTGAAGGAATTGTAATAAAATTTTATTTATATAACAGAGTGTGTATATATATAAATATTTTCCTATTTCCGTTCCAATACATAAGTTTCTAGAGAAAAAAACAAATAAATACGTGTGGCACTCGGAGACTACCGCGGTAAAGCTATTGCATAGCATTTTTATCACAAATTTTGATTGACTAAATACAAATTCGATCTTACGCTTACCACATAAAGTAGATTTTTAAACGCGAGCAAAGCACGTTTAGTCTTGTTATTGATAAATGTCAGTAGTAGTAAAGTAGAATAAATCAACAAATTTTGAAAAAAGAATGTTACGTTCAATTATTTTATACTCTTGCCGTGCCAACGCTGGGGAAATAGCTTCTACGCAATGTATTTAAGGTTCATATTAGATTAGTAAGAAATGGTTTTAATGACTTTAATAAATAAAATAAATAAAAATATACTCATTTCAAGAATTATAGCTTCTACGCATTGTAGAAAAAAGTGTCGTGACAACTTTCCGTCCAGCCCCCTTTCACAACGCGCGATAAGGAACTTCGTTCCAATAAAAAAGTGCAAGTTTCCAACAAAATAAATATCAATAAAAAGTAACTTTAAGTTTACTCCCCCTAATGCCACTAATACTACTCTAGAAGGATTCGCCGCTTGAGCAATATCACACTTTCAGTCAGAAAAACACTCACGCACACGCCATATTCGCACTAAATTACGAAACGATAAAAAAATCAGGAAAATAAAATTTAGATTTTTGACAACAATATTCGTTTCTCATGGATAATTTTTGGCACGATGTTAGCAAAAGCAAAGACGAGTATGTGGTTTCATTTAGTAACGCAATGTAAAAATGACCCCGTATATAGAAATTGTTAGCAATACAATGTAATCAAATGTTTATTACCACTTCCAAATAAAAACATTAAAAACTGGAAAACAGGACTTGTTGCAGATGGGCGCCGGCAGCCTCCAGCTTCCAGGTGGAGCCGTAACTGCCAATCCTGTGTCCGGCACTAAGGAATGGCATCACTCGATTACGGCTGATCTCAGAAACCACCTTGTCCATAAGCTGTAAGTTTACACGTTTATTTAAACAATATAAAATTTTATCAAGAATCTACATAAATGTTATATAAACTATTTCCTTCCTCCAGGGTCCAGGCAATATTCCCCACCCCAGACCCAACAGCCATGCTAGACAAACGTATGCATAATTTAGTTGCGTACGCGAGAAAAGTCGAGGGCGACATGTACGAGATGGCGAGCACGCGCTCGGAATACTATCATCTGCTCGCCGAGAAGATATACAAAATCCAGAAAGAGTTAGAGGAGAAGAGACAAAAGAGAAAGGAGCAGCAACAGCTCGCAGCGCAGGCAGCGCAACAGCAAGCGCAGCAACAGGTGCAGTCGCAAGTCAGTAAAGTTAAAACTTTGTTGCAGCCAAGCATGAAACCAGTACCTCTAGCACGAAAATTTTGCGCTATAGTTACTGTTTCAATAAATGTACATTTTTATATAATTTTTTCACAAGCAAATGAAATAGTAAATATAGTTCAAAATGTTCATGCTAAGGGTATAGAGCTAAGGGTATTAACATGTAACAGAACATCAAACTCTTCTAGTGACAGTTATAGTAGCACGTATAAGACAATTGCTTGCGGGGATGTGTTCGTTCGGGGAAATCGCAAGTCAAAGTCCATCAGCTGCTAACTTTTACACCAAATCAAGGATTGGTGATAATTATTATAAACGATTTTCAAGGAATAACTTCAAGTTTGGATGAAATAAAAGTGAATTCTTTTGGTGACTATTGTTTTACAAAACAAAAATACAGAGTAGCTAGCTGGCAGGGTGTCCATCAAACCTTTGATTCGCAACTATAAATCGCCTTGGTTAAAAATTTTATTCGCATTCCCGTCTAAACATTTCTTAGTAGGTGCAACAATGAGTATTTTTTTTACTATTTAGAGGACAAGTTAAAAATGTTGTGTTTGTTGTGCAGGCGCAGTTGGGCCAGGGTGTGGGAGTAGGCGGCGTGGGGGTGGGCGTAGTGGGCGGCGGTGTGGCGGGCGCGGGGGTGCGAGCGCCCATGCCGCGCGCCGCGCTGGCCGGCTCGGCGCCCATGGCCGGCATGCGCATACCCTCGCCCGGCATCGCGCTGGCCGTCA
The DNA here is from genome assembly GCA_947568825.1 of Sphinx pinastri. Lineage (NCBI taxonomy): Eukaryota > Metazoa > Arthropoda > Insecta > Lepidoptera > Sphingidae > Sphinx > Sphinx pinastri. The sequence continues at coordinate 3,545,384 of OX387623.1, forward strand.
ACCCTGCTCGACTCCCTTACCAACCCAATCTCGTGGGACCGCCTGGACCTAGTCCTAACCAGGTATTTGCTAGTTACGTTTTTCTTTGTTCGTCAATTACATTGTAATGTTAATTGGTTTCTGTATGGTTTTCGGAACATTTAAATGACCACAAATAAAAAAAGACTCGCATAATATTTTATCGATATTGAATATTGTTTTTTTTTTGTATAAGTAAATGCAACATCTTACTCGGGACCTATGTGATTTAACGATTTACTTAAATGTTCAAGGCTTAGACGACCATTAGGCATTCTTGGATTTTATCTTTATTCCCCCAGCTTCAACGTTTGATACATTATTATTGAATCAGATGCCGCAAACTCCGAACGGTGGTAGCGTGGGGGCCGGCAGCGTGAGTAACCCAGGCATGTCTCCGTTCGGCCAGCCGCTAACCTCCCCCGCGCCACAATACCCGCCCGTGCACACCAATGGGCCCGCACCTCTGGCATCACCCAATCACCAAACTGACAATACCAAGGTGAGTGATTTTTGCACTTATAATTATTATAATTAACCCGTCAACGCCCGCTTATATATAGATATATATGTGGTTGCCCTATATGTCCTATTTGCCCGAACGCCGGCGTCCGCCGCGGGCGTTAACGAGTCAATAATTATTTTACAAATTAGTTTAGGATAGAAAATGAATTACTAAAAATTGTTTCAAAAATATAAAGTACTGTTTTTAAATGTGCAATGTGGAAATATTTTTTCAAATGTTTTGTAGAAAAGAGATGCACGTACCATAGGGTAACGGTAGGATATCGCCATGCGGACGTAAGAAAGATGGCAAGATAGTATTACTGTACGCATACGCCCACTTTTACTCATTGAAATATTTGAAATATAAATTACTATGTCATCTTCATCTGTTTTTGATGCTGTTTTAACAGAAGGATTGCTTGTTTTTATTGTTTACTGTAAAACAATATGAAGATGAAACACAAATGTTCTAGTTTACCAAATTTAAAAATATGTGCAATTTAATTAGTATGTTGTAAAGTTGTTGAATGTGTGTGTTAGTATTAATAATATAATATTAGTGAGTAAATGTGTATGTATTGTATGTGTGTGCAGTCTCGGCTGAGCGGCGCGGTGGCGAGTCCGTTCGTGAACCACAGCGGCGCGTGTCGCGAGGGCTCGCCGGGCACGCCGGGCACGCCGCACGCGCGCGCCTCGCCCGCGCCGCTGCTGCTGCCGCACCGCGCGCTGCCCGCCGCGCTGCCGCCGCTCGCCGCGCACGCGCCGCCGCCGCACGCCGCGCACCCCGCGCACCCCACGCACCCCACACACCCCACGCACGCCGCGCCCGCACCGCAACCCACCACACAAGACCACAGGTATCTAAATATTACCTTCGTATTCTTTGTATTCAACACTAGGTGTTGCTCCAGGATTCGAACACATTTCAAGCCTTTTCTGCTACTAAACGCTAGATCATCGTGAAGCTGCAATTCCGCAGGATGCGGTAGACGGCAATAGCAAGTGCCGCGACGGCAAACGGCATTACGTAATACGTATAATATAATGTATATATGGCTATATAAGTATAATGACAGTATCGGTTTTCTGTTAAAGTAATAAATCATCGCCGGATTCTTCTTCTCAGACTGACTTCTTCTGAGACTGCCTGGGTGGCGTAGCTGTATTACTGTACGACTGCAATGCTTGAAGTCTCGGGTTCGATCCCCGGGTCGGGCAAAATGGTATTGAATTTTTCTAATCAGCATCACCCTGGAGTCTGAAATTTGTGCCCGATATGGCGATAGGCTCACCCCTATCACATCCTGGGACGGAATACAAAACAAAAAGCTGAACAAACCTAGAAACAAAAAGTGCGTGCACTAGTTGCGCTTCTGCCTAACCTTTAGGGAATAAAAGGCCTGAATGAGTGAGTGAGTCTTCTTCTTCTCGCAATAAAACTTGCAACATTTGATTATTCATTTTTTTTATGGCATTCAATGACGAGGCGAGCATGCCGTTCGCCTGATGGTAAGCGATACGACCGCCCATAAGCAGTAGCAACACCATCCAGCACCTTGAGTTACAAAGTACTGTGTGGCATTCCACTGCGCTCGTCACCCTGAGACATAAGATGTTAAGTCTCATTATGTCCTGTAGTTACACTGGCTACAATGTCCTTCAAACCGAAACACAACAGTGCATGCACACTGTTGCTTGGCGGTAGAAATAGACATTGCGGTGGTACCCATCCAGACGGCCTCTTACATAATGAGAGACCTACCACCAGTAAACTGTAAATCGAAATTGAAGACACATCGCACAACCACAAGTAAGCAATGCTGCGACGTAACTGCAATACCTGCTGCCGGCTTCGGTATCTATACGATGGCAAGTGAACTCTGACAGCGTTTGCTGTCGGCCGTCTGACGCTGCCGTCTGCCGCGTCCTGCGAAATCGTACCTTAACAATCTATAAAATACCAGCTATTAAAAAAATCATTTTTATTAAGAATTCGATTATTTCCTACGAGAGAAAACTACCACGAACACACACACGAACACACATACACACACACACACGCGCGCGCGCACACGCACACACACACTCACTCACAAATACACACACTCACAAACACACACACGCCCTTAATCCCCGAAGGGGTAGGTGGAGGCGCATCTAGTGCACCCACTTTTCGCCGTGCGTATTCCGTCCCATGATGCGATAGGGGGCGAGCCTATCGCCATATCAGGCACAAATTCCAGACTCCGGGCTGATACTGAATAGAAAAATCCAATATCACTTTGCCCGACCAGGGGATGGAACCCAAGACCTCAGCATTGCAGTGGTACCGTAATACAACTACGCCACCAAGGCAGTCTTACTTACCTGTGTACTTTAAAACCGGTGAACATAATTTTACTAATGTTGCTATTATTCCTTTACCTCCCTACAGTCCACAACAAGACGACGTGAGAATAAAGCAAGAATCGGACGATTCTCGCATCAAGTCCGATCCTGACGATGACTGCGGTGGGAAAGGTATGAGAGACGAAACACCCAGCGATAAAGACACCACCGACCGCCCCGACTTCACCGTCAAGCAAGAGATCAAGCAGGAGATCAAGCAAGAGATCAAGTCGGAGGTGAAGGAGGAGCCCGGCGAGACGAGCGTCGGCACGGACACCACGCGGCGGATGTTTGTGTTCAAGCCAGAGGACTTGCGGCAAGCGCTCATGCCCACGTTGGAGAACCTGTTCAGACAAGATCCTGAATCGTTACCGTTCAGACAGCCGGTGGACGCGCAGGCACTTGGCATTCCGGACTACTTCGAAATAGTCACTAAGCCGATAGACCTGTCCACGATAAAGATGAAGCTTGATCAGGGCAGGTACAAGGACCCGTGGGAATATGTGGATGACGTGTGGCTCATGTTTGAAAACGCGTGGCTTTACAATAGGAAAAATTCAAGAGTCTATAGATATTGTACTAAGGTGAGTTAAAATGTACTTGAGATAATATTTTTGTATATTTTTAAAGATTCCCTTAAGTTAAAATTTACCACAATTAATCATATTGTTTGTTATCAAGAGATACTATTTTATAATAATTCCACCAAGTCACAAAGAATTACACTTATTGCTCAATATTGCATTTTTATTGCAAGCATGTGGCAAATGAGACATTTAACACTAAACTAAAATAAAATTGGAAATCTTTACACATTGATATTTATGAAAACAGTTTAGCCATGTTTAACAGATTTCATTAAAATCTTTCCGCTAATAAATCTCTTGATTTCGCTAGTTATCGGAGGTGTTTGAACAAGAGATAGACCCGGTGATGCAGAGCCTCGGCTACTGCTGCGGCAGGAAGTACACGTTCAACCCGCAAGTGCTGTGCTGCTACGGCAAGCAGCTCTGCACCATACCGCGGGACGCGAAGTACTTCAGTTACAAGAATAGGTGAGTTTTGACATTAATAATTGTTGAAATAAATCTAGTTTTCGGATTTTATCGCGGTTTTTTACGTATATCTTTCTCCTGACGTTACGAAGACTGCAGCCTTCATGGTCACGGACGGACTGAGGTTTTGGTCGTTGGAAAAGTGAAATTTACTATAATTACCTACATTTTATAATTATGCAAGATTTTAAAATTATATTTTTAAAAAAATCTATAAAATCCGAGAACTAGTTTTATTTCAATGTCTAACATTCGCGTAAACATAAGAAATCATACTTATTAACATTAGTCGTAAATGTATTAAGATACCTGTTCACTAACGTTACATTTATAAGGGCATCTGTTCAGAGATCAGCAAAGGGAAGTTTAATGCGGATTTATGATAACCGAAGTCTGTAAAATGCACGGTATTTTGCTTCCCTTTGGTGGATTCTGTGCGATTCTATAGGTTAATAATTCCCCTAGCTCGGCTTTTAGCTCCTTTAAATGGCACCTTAAATTGCAGATAGTTCCGACACTGACACAGGTCTAGTTAGTTGTAAACAGGAGTGATACAGCAGACATAACTTGAATCTAAACTAGTTTCTAAGAAAATAAAAATTACATAATATAATGGGAACGAATACAACCCAATATTACAACAAACTAAATGCCTCTATGTTTCTATATTTTATACAAAATTATGCTTTAAATGTGTGCATAGTAAGTGGATTTTCTTAAATTTTAAATTATTTAACATTAAATAATTAGATTTATTATCTACATACTTTTTCAGAAAAAGAAATGTGTTGCAAAAAGAGGGTACCAATAATAACTTGATATTAAGAAGGTTAGGTTCGATTGAGTTTGTTACAATGATGTGTTATATTGATAAAGGGGTAGACATGCCATTATAGTTGTGACAATCCTAGCTGGCCGGTATGACAATTTATTGACACTTCACAGAATACTATGTGTAGGGAAGAGGACAAAAAATCGGTTGCCCCAAATAACCGATTCTTAAGTGATATTTATTTCTTGTTCAGAGAGTTTATTATCGATTAACAGGGTAAAATTTGTATTAAATCATACATAATAAATCTTTCTATTATGGTAGTCAGTGATTTTAGTCGTATTTTTTTTATCGGTTATGTGTCTAATATACGGAGCATTGACAAATCAATGACGATGGACGTGGTTAAACATCTGTAAGTTTAAATTACATTGACATAATTTATTTTTCATTGATTTTATTAACCAGCCCTTTTATGCCAATTAGTATCTAATAAATCCTAGTAGAGTTCGGTGCGACAGTCTTAATGCGTATTCAGTAGCATTAGGTACTTATATTTACTAAAATTACATTAGAAATGCTATATGAAGATTGCTACGCTCAGATGCATTAAGAAAATCGAAACATTAATTATAATTATTATCGAAATAAATTATATATCGAATACAGTGTACTAGACTGTTTTAAAAATGCTCTTGAAATAGTTTTTAACAAATATATGTATGTAGTACATAAACAGGGTCTATTGACCTGCTTCAGTTGAACACTCTATCGTGATACACCCTGTATATAATTTCCAAGTTTCGATTTTTCTCAGCATTCGTTTATATTACGATTGCAAACGATTAAAAACTTTCCCAACGCTACGCCCGTGAACTGCAGGATACAACATTGTAAAGGCGTCGCATTGGTTTAAAAGTCAAGATTAAATTCTTTATTTCAGTATATTTTTACAATATTAATTGAAGGTTGGTAAATAAATATTATACTCATTGTTATAATTTATGGAGAACATGGTAAATATTTGCAATTATATAGTTGAATTTTGTACTTTTTGGGTAGACGTTCTCACAAAGTTATCGCGTAGCGAAAAAGTTGAATTGTCATACCGGCCAGATAGGATTGTCAGAGCTATAAAATGCGCCATCTGAAAACTCGAACTTGTTCCACTTGGGACATTAGCCTACACTACGAGTAAATGATAATTGCTCTTTTTTTGGTGCTGGTTTAAACACGTCATCTCTTTTACACGTCATGTCAATTTCAAGAATGTCTGAATGATTTGTTATGGTATGACACAACTATACCTCTTGAAATATCAGTGATTTTAAGGAATAATTTAGAAAATCATTATAATATATTTTAAAAATATAATATATTTATATTTCCCCAGGATAACAAAAAATATAAAAAATTACTTGCTGATAATGTAGCTTAATATTGGTGAAAGATTTTTTCAAATTGGTCCAGTAGTTTCGGAGTCTATTCAATGCAAACAAACAAACAATCAAATCTTTCCTCTATAATATTAGTATAGAAAGAATATAATAGATATCAATCGTTATTATTGGTACCACCATTCTGTAACAACCTGTAGACAAATTTTAGTTCCATATACAATGCTCATATTTTATTATTGTACAGTCAGCAGCATAAGTAGCTGAACAAATTCAAAATTTCTAATTGCTTACATACTTTTGTGTTCTTACTAATAATTTTTTTCTCTTCACAAAAATAAAATAACAGAGATTTACTTTACTTCAGACGAAGAAAAAAATGTTTCAGTTTAACTTAACGCATATATAGGCGATATGAAATTTTGATTTTGTACAGATATTTATGCTGCTGACTGTACATTGTTTTTGAACGAATATAGGAATGCAATTTTATTGGTTTATATTTCCTTACACTGTCCTGAAAATTTTAAATTACCAATTGTAACAAAAATACAAAAACATATAGGTATTATCATATCATAATATGTTATGGCGACAGAATAAATACATCGTGAAATTATTATCCCGCTGGGTGCTTACATTTTCCACACACATCCCTAATGCTTGTAAGCTTTCTACTTCATTGCTGTCATGCTCTTAAGATTCGCACAATGTATCATCGAAGACATCTACATGATTTAACAATCGTACGGTGGACAACTGGGAGTCTTAGGAGTGGGGAGGTCGAACTAGGCAACTGTCCAAGGCCTCGCGGTTTTTAGTCTGCCTCTCTGGTAACCATCTTACCTATGAAATGTTTTTTTTGACGCAAGGTGGCCAGTGTGTTACTAGAACAATGAAGGGCCGATTTAAAAAAAAAGCGATCCCGATCTCGAGAATAACCCAATCAAAATAAGTCATTTGTAAGCATGTCAAAAAAAAATTGTTCTGGATTGGTCCGTTTTCGGGATTGATTAAAAAAAAAAAATCAAGATGGTTTATTGAAAACGGTATTACTTATCCCAAAATTTAATGTAACTCCTTTATTCGTAAATAAAGTTCAACTAGCCCGTAAAATATCAGTTTTCGGTGTACGTTCTTGTACGTATTTTGTATTTGAGCGCGTTTAAAGTCTTCATAGCGTTTTCCACCATTTGTTATGGTTACAAACTGGTGTAGAACTTGGAATCCGAGATCGCGGCATATCAGTGAGTTGACACCGGTCATATTGTGTGCCATCTTACACCCGACGGTCAAAGTACAAAGTTAATTAATACTGTATTTATTTACTCCCTACATATCTGATAAATTCACGTTCCTATTATGATGATTTCATTTATTTTGGGCATATTAGGGGCCCTTACTTTGAAATCATTTATATTACAATAACATCTTCAGATCCTGGAAACTGTTAAAGTTGAGAGAAATGCTTTATGAGGAATTCATAACTGCTATAGGATATTTGTGATGCCAATTATCTCATAATGATAGTTAACTTATATAAATATACATTCAGTTCATTGTCGATTCAACACACATTACCGAGTAAACAAACGAACTCAAGTCGCTAGTTGTTTTAACTATGAGTTGTGACAACCAACTCTTTGCTACCAAAGCATACGAGTACTCACTGCAATTTCGACATTGGCAGAATTGTCGACAACGGCACAAATTGCCATTCATAAAAAAAATAAAAAAACTGTTAAGATGAACGTATGCTAAGGCGGCAAAAGTTCCACTCATGGCATAGAAAATTGTATTTAATTTGACATTTTGCCGTCTTGCAGCATAGAAACTGTATTCAAATTATATTCCATATTTGTCCAAAATCTGTCCCACGCACATTCTACCTTATGTCCCAGTATCTGTGGCTATATACAATTTCATACTTTGCTTAACCTTTACTGCTTTGTGTTGCGCTGTGTTGTATCGTCTGTGTTTAAACTTGATGTCTTTTGCAAATATTATATTCATTTCTCATAAACGTTCCCTTTTCGACATTCATGCCTCCTTTCAACCTATGGAAATACATAGCGCTTACATGGTGTACGCCAAAGTAAACATACGTAAAGCTGGTTGCGCGTTTGAGTCTAAATACCCATGTTTCGAAAACCTGTATTGGCTTTAAATTGTCTCATTTTGTTATCCATGGTATGCGATACTCGACTCACATTCGCCTGGAGTACAGACGTTTCATTTCATATCTTTTCTAAAAACATTTTTTCTTTATCTAGTATTTCTGATATTAAAAATATCATGAAAGACCAGATGAAATAAAATTCCTAAATAATTCTTGTTCATATGTCTCAGCCCCTTGCACCAACAATATTATGCTGAATAAATTCGTGTAATGTTGTAAATAAAGCTCAATGTTGGGTGTGCAAATCGCTCATCATTACCTGTTGGATATCGTACCGTTGTAGTGTTCTGTCTGAACTATTAACCCCCTTTATGTTATCATTGCTTACTAATTTTTTTTCGCCCTCTCCACGCACGTTCTTGCCTGCACACAAAACGTTCCTGCACTCGCTTCACACCACCGCCAAATACGGATGAGAATTGTGAAATAAACAGTCTAAAAGCATATGGGGTTGTGTCCGATAGATACACCTTCTGCCAGAAATGCTTCAATGAGATCCAGGGCGACACCGTCACGCTCGGCGACGACCCGCTGCAGCCGCAAACGTGAGTATATATCGGCTTCTTATATAACTATATATGTTTAGACGTTGAGGGCCTTACTAAGAATCGCTGTATACTGCTGTGATAGGTATACAATGTTTTGTCTCGTTTCCGCTGACTGTAAATGTCATTCAACATAACAAGACAAAACACTGAATAACTATTTCAGACGTATAAGTACGTTTATAAGTAAGGCAGTCAATAATTAAGTAACTGGAAATATACATTATTTATATCGTTCTCCTGGTTTGTGCTAAATTTCGTATATTTCAATAGTAGTATTTTTATTTGACGTTATTTTTAAAACCTTTTAGATTTGCCTTAACGTTTCAAATTTCTGTTTTACTCAGGCGTAATCTTGATTCTTACATTTGCTACGAATCTTGCTATTTACGCATACCGAAAACTTCCAGTGCAATTAAAAAGGACCAGTTCAAAGAGATGAAGAATGATCACCTGGAACAAGAACCGTTCGTGGTGTGCATGGACTGTGGCAGGAAGCAGCACCAGATATGCGTGCTGCACCATGACCAAATATGGCCTCAAGGCTTCTGCTGTGATAATTGTTTGAAGAAGAAGGGGGCCAAGCGGAGAGAGAACAAGTTCTGCGCTAAGAAACTGCCCCCGTCCAAGCTCGGCATTTATATTGAGACTAGAGTGAACAATTTCCTTAAGAAAAAAGAGGCTGGCGCCGGCGAAGTGCATATCAGGGTAGTCGCGTCTTCCGACAAGGTGAGAGCGTGGATTGTATAGATATTGAATTGGATTAATGGACAGTCATAGCATGTTAATGCCACCGTAGTTTAATTTGGAATTCTTTAACTGCTATCAACGACAGATTTATTTAAAATAATGTTTAAAAAAGATAGCAAAATATAATGGCACATGTTTTAAAGCAATTTTGTTACATAGATGGTGGAAGTAAAGCCGGGCATGAGGTCCCGGTTCGTCGAGACGCGCGAGCTGTCCTCCGAGTTCCCGTATAGAGCGAAAGCGTTGTTCGCATTCGAAGAGGTCGACGGCACCGACATTTGTTTCTTTGGCATGCACGTTCAGGTGAGTTGCAAAAATGTTCCATACTTGTTCTAATTATGTTCCAAAAATGCTATCCAATATAATTGCGCATTGTTCTGCTTCCGTTAGTGCAGAGATACATTTCTGGATTGGGAAAGATGGTACGTTTTTGTTCTCTGCATTCAATACTTTCTGTAGTCTGTCGCAAGCTGATATCTTGTGTGCTGCTGGACAAAAGATTGTCTATGAAATTGGCATGACAGTTTTTTTATGATTTGTTTAGTATTTGAATGTCTGATTAAACTAAAATGGCTCTTAAATAATAGACCCTTCCGTATCGCTATACCTTGAGCGTGTCGTCCGCTTTTTACACACCAACAACGTATGCGGCCGTAAGGTGTCACGCGCAAGAGGTGCGGGCGCCACAATCAATGTGTTGAAAAGTAGTTGCTGATGACCTATAAATAAAGGCTGAATCTCCCGTTAGTGTTTTTGAACAATGATGATAACTTACATGTGTTTTTTTGTTAATGCCTAGTTTAAATTACTTACAGTTATCACTAATGAAAGCGGACGAATAAGACAGAAGTATTTATAAAGTAGCTATCATGGAAAATAAATATTATGGAACATCCGAAAATCGCGACAAGTTTCTAACGCATCCGTTCGCACGCGCGCTCGGTAACTGCCGGTCCGTAGTCTCGTGATACTGGGCCGATTCTCATGCCCCATATATACCCAGCAGTTTGTATTACAACAAAGTTGCCGTGTTGGGCCTTACGTACGGTTTGGTTACTGGTATTGAAGCTTTCAGTTGCCTGCTAAATAATATGTATTTTCTAAAATATTAAATATTCGCAGTCTTTTGTCCTGTAGCGTACTGCTGCGTAATATTCTTCGCAAAGTATATAGAATCGCCACACTGAGGTGCGCGCATAAAAACATTGTTTTTGTTACAGGAATACGGCAGCGAGAGTCCTACTCCAAACACGAGGCGCGTTTACATAGCATATCTAGATTCTGTACATTTCTTCCAACCGCGCCAGTATAGGACTGCCGTATACCACGAGATCTTATTGGGCTATTTAGACTACGCGAAACAGTTAGGTTACACAATGGCTCACATTTGGGCGTGTCCCCCGTCCGAGGGCGACGACTATATCTTCCACTGCCATCCGCCTGAGCAAAGGATCCCCAAGCCGAAGAGGCTACAAGAGTGGTACAAGAAAATGCTAGATAAGGGTATCATAGAGAGAATCATATTAGACTATAAAGACATTCTGAAACAAGCAATGGAGGACAATATCTCTTCGGCGGCGGAGCTGCCGTACTTCGAGGGGGACTTCTGGCCCAACGTGCTCGAGGAGTCCATCAAGGAGCTCGATCAGGAAGAGGAGGAGAAGCGGAAACAAGCGGAGGCAGCCGAAGCAGTGGTCAGTATCGATTCAACTAGCTTACTGTTACTGAATACCTTATGCAGCATGCAACAACAATTTCTAACATGGCTTTTAGATATTCCAGTCCTCGGAGGAGAACGAACAAGGCCCCGATGGCAAGAAGAAAGGTCAGAAAAAGGCGAAGAAGTCGAACAAATCGAAGGCTGCACAGAGAAAGAACAGTAAGAAGCAGAGTGACCAGCAGCAGGGCAGCGACCTCAGCGCGAAGATATTCGCCACCATGGAGAAGCACAAGGAGGTGTTCTTCGTCATTAGGCTACATTCCGCACAGTCCGCTGCCAGCTTAGCTGTAAGAATACGCAATATAATTCTTGGCGATTGTTTGATTAGTGGAGTACCTTCATAAGTATTGCAAACGAAGATCGCTAAAACTAGGTATTTTGTGAAAACTGAACTGGACTTTTTTATTGATTTATCAATGGGTGTACGTGAAGGTACTCCACTTATCAGGCAGAACAAAAATATTATTATGAAATAAAAAAGAAATTTTCTTAAATATATGTTTATATTACAGCCTATTCAAGACCCAGACCCGTTAATAAATTGCGATCTCATGGACGGTCGCGACGCGTTCCTCACGATGGCGCGCGACCGGCACTACGAGTTCTCGTCGACGAGGAGAGCGAGGTTCTCAACGCTGTGCATGTTGTACGAGCTGCACAACCAGGGACAAGACAAGTTCGTGTACACATGCAACAGCTGCAAGTCGCACGTGGAGACGAGGTACCATTGCACCGTGTGCGACGACTTCGACCTATGCGTGCCGTGCCACGAGAAGGAGGGCCACCCGCACAAGATGGAGAAGCTAGGCCTCGACATCGACGTGGGCTCCTCGCCGGGCGACATGAAGCAGGCAAACCCTCAGGAGGCGCGCAAGCTCTCCATCCAGCGCTGCATCCAGTCACTGGTGCACGCGTGCCAGTGTCGCGACGCGAACTGCCGCCTACCCTCGTGCCAGAAGATGAAGCGCGTCGTGACGCACACCAAGATCTGCAAGCGCAAGACGAAGGGCGACTGTCCGATCTGCAAGCAGCTGATCGCGTTGTGTTGTTACCACGCGAAGCACTGCACGGAGACGAAGTGTTCGGTGCCGTTCTGCAGCAGCATCAAGCAGAAGCTGAAGCAGCAGCAGGTGCAGCAGCGCGTGCAGCAGGCGAAGCTGTTGCGGCGGCGCATGGCGGCGATGAACACGCGCGCCGGGCCGGGCGCCTCCTCGCCGCCGCCGCAGCCCGCGCTGGCCTCGCCGCCGCCCTCCAAGCCGCACTCCGCCTCGCACGTACCGCACAACGTGCAGAAGGCGCTGCAACAGGTACATACAACAATACAACATCGTAACACAATGTTGCCATTAGGGCTGCTGTTACACGGCACTCATTTATATGGCTGGTGTGTGACTTTTTTATTTAAATGCAGCTTTAAAATTACCAGTGGCATGTTACATAGTGGAACGAAATTGACTAAAATGAAGTTTATAGTTCGAAATGCGCATCATTATAGTTAAGTATATTTTTACATTAACCATAATATTTGCGAGTTCAGAATTTCCGTGCTTTCCGGCGTTTTTGCCATATCTACTATTGGAATCAAGTCTAACAGCTCAAATAATAGGACCCTTTTAATTTTATCTGTGGTACTTTATATCTGGCTTTTCCAGTTGTAAAAGTCTCTGTACGAGTATAGAGCGGGGGTGCAGTGGTTGTTGAATGATAGAATGAGCAGTAATGTTCATGGATTTAATGTTCGTCACAAATGTTACAAATGTTCAATGTTAATGTTTGATATCACTTAATGTTAAATGTTATGGTAGCGAGGACTGAACCCGACTGCCTCGGAACAGACTGTGTTACAACTACTACGCTACTCACAAAACATTACAATTTTAAGTAAATGCGCTGCGTGCATTTATGCTAACTAAGGTGTTCGGTCATATTACACCGAACATATTCCGGGCGCCGAAAAGATAAAGATGAAATAGAACTTAAAGCTAATATATTATTTGAAACATTGGACATCAATTATACTTTATACTATGTAAAATTATTTTTATCTAAAATCGTTGCCTCGGTATAGGCGAGCACGATTTGTTTAGTAATGTAGGTTTGTTTATCTTATCATAAACATGTTCACTCGATCCACAGTTAACTATTGGCCGTTGCGCGCTATCACTATTGTCTAGGACACTAGCTCTTTTTGGACCCACACTTTCACTAGAACATTTAACACTAAGCCGCTCGTCAGCCCTCATTTGCACTCGCACACTATTCTCAATACGACTGGAGGTAGGCTGGAGCTCGATGTTCGGAGAGATACGGGCGCTGCGCACCCGCAATCGCTGCCAGCGACGGCACCACAGGGCGCCTGCTGCCAGCACACTCGCGCCCACCATGATGTAGCTCACCGAGTATAGGTGAACATCGTGAGGAGATAATGACGTTCCTAATTCTGCTTGGCTGGTCTTCATCGCTTCTATGCGTTTGTGGAGTTTGTTTAACTCTAGTTCTAGCTCATTGGATTCCGTAATGTTAGGAAGGTTGTCAAACGGCATGGAACTATTAAGTACGTAGTTCAATTGGTCTAATTTTGGTACGAAAACATTGTTTTTAATGTTGATTTTATTCTCTATTTTTCTTTGAGCATGGAGAGTGAAGTCTTGACCCCTTAATAAACAACCAGGTTCTAGGTACATTATTCCAGTTTTGGATAGCTGATCCAATTGGATTTGATCTTGACATATTATGTTTATGGGGTAGCTTTTACAGTAGTGGTACAAATAGAGAGACGGGTTTGTTAATGGTATCAATTGGTTTTTACATCTTGACCTTTTGACTTTGCATAATTTAGTTCTGCTATTTATTTCACAAAAGTTATTACCGTTGTTCTGGTGGTAAACTGGCTTTTTCCAATCGCATATCCATAGTTCATGTTTAGTACACAGGGACAGTTCTTCCTTGGTAATGGTTATGTACGTGTCTCTTTTCAAATCTGTTGCGATGTATTCTGACAGTGGAATAAATTCATTCATTGTGTTCCCGATTTGATGAGGAACAGGTATTATTTTATACAATTTGAAGCGATCTCGGCTAATAAGTGGGAATGTAATTTCAAATATAAAATATTTTTCAGTGAATCTTGATTTCAAATTTAAAAGTTGATACAAATTCTTAACGTTATGAGGTTCAACTGGCAACATAGTATCATCCGATAGATGCGCAGAGATCGTAGTCAGCTCAGTCTGAAGTTGAGCAGGTGTGATTAAATGAATGTTGGCCTGGCCATGATGAATATTGGTGAGTATATCTAGGATAGTGTCTTGGTTTCCTTTTAGGTTTAGTAACAAATTGGTTGCGGTAAGTGACATTAAAGTAAAATCCTGGAGTAAAGATATGTTGTTAATTTTTTGTTGTAGTCTGTTTGACACTTTATCCAGATTAATTAAATGTTGATTAATAATCTTATGCTGTTGTTTCATGATGTCTTCCGTTCGTTTGAGAAGGTTATACTCTGATTCAATTATTGAAGTTTGATTTCTCCATAAGTCGACGATGTGTTTTTCATTCCGTCTGAGCAATTCGATATCTTGAGTGTATTTTTCTGCGAACCGTTCGTCCAATACGCCGAACAAGGAATTTGCTAAATAGCCAACTCCGTTGATTAAGCCGCGCCGCTGTCTGGCGTGTTCGCGCGACTGTTGTGTCATCAAAAGTTTATTATAATATTTCAGTTCATTGGACTCGTGAAACAGCTGTGTTACTATCATGTTACAGTGCTCATCACTTATCGTTTTACATGTTATGTCTAAGTAATTCGTTATTTTGTTGAGTGCTTGTACTCCTTCCCAGTATGGAGACATGTCATAGAAAATAACTAAGGTCCAAATATCTTTGGTTAAACTTAGACTCGCAATCGGATCAAAGTACAAAGACTGTTCCTTTCCGAACTGCGTGATATTGTAGGAGCCGTTAACACTGCTACACAGACTCATGAGAAATGTTAGCGCCAATGCTATGTACGAAAAGGTAACGTGAGCAGATTTTTTTGTTCCGGTATGTTCTTTGTTTTCTTTAGTTAGGTTGTTTCTTCTTGTTTCTGTTGGATTCGTTACCGATGAAGTTGATTGTTGTTCGGTAGTTTCTAGAGGTAGGACAGAAAGTTTCACGATTGGCCTTTTAATTACGCCATTTCGGGTTTTTAACGTCACCACTCGAATGTATCCGTCGCTCCCTGGGTGTAAGCCAATCACTCTGCCCATCAACCATTTTCCTGCTGGAATATTGTCTTCATGTATCACAACCATGTCCCCAATCTTCAAATTTCGTTGAGGTTTCAGCCATTTGTCTCTCGAGGTTAGCTGGGTTAGGTATTCCAGTTTCCATTTCTTCCAGATTTGCTGAAAAATACTGTTTGTTAAGTGCCATCTTGTTCGAGCATCCGTTTTAGTCTCAATTATAGTTAAGCCAGATCTTCCTGTCAAGAAATGAGCGGGTGTTAGATATTCCAAGTCCTCTATATCTTCAGTAAGCGAACATAAGGGTCTTGAGTTTAAGCAGGCTTCCACTTGGGCAAGGATTGTTGCATATTCTTCGAAAGTTAGTCTTTGTTCTCCAATTACCCTTTTTAGATGGTATTTCAAACTTCGAACCGCTCTCTCCCACAATCCTCCGGCATTTGGCCAAGCTGGCGCGTTAAAGTGCCATGATATGTTTAGTTCCGCTACTTCGGCTTGTAATTTGTCATCGTGGATTTGTTTCAATAGCCTATATTCTTCTTGCAAGGCTCTATTTGCTCCGATGAAATTGGTTCCTTGGTCGCTATACAGATGTCGTGGTGTTCCTCTTCTCGCCGCCATCCTTTTAAGTGCAGCTAAAAATCCCGAACTAGTCAGGTCAGACACTATTTCTAAATGTACGGCCTTTGTTACCATACATATAAATACAGCTACGTATCCCTTTGTTGCTCTCACGCTTCTTCCTTTGCTCAGTTTAACTTCCAAGAAACCTGTATAGTCTACTCCTGTATGATAAAATGGAGGGGCCTGATTTATTCTGGCCGCAGGAAGATCACCCATTAGTTGGTACTGTTTTCTTGCTTCATATTTTCGACAAGTAATGCAGTTTCTTAATTGAGCTTTAGTGCTGTTGATTCCTCCAGGTATCCAATACTGTTGCCTGAGTGTTGCCAAAGTTAGTTTTGGCCCACCGTGAAATGTTAACAAATGAGATTCTAGTATCAGAAGTTCCGCTAACCGGCTTTTAGCAGGAATGATCTTCGGGTGCTTCATTTCGACACTTATATTCGCGTGCCTTAAGCGTCCTCCCACTCTCAATAGGCCTTCCTTGTCAATGAAACAATTCAAATTTAATAGTTTACTGCGTGGGCTAACCTTTCCATCTCGAAGTAATTTCTCAATATCGTCTGCAAATTCATTCCTTTGCACGTATTTTATAATTGCTGACTTAGCGTTACGTAATTCTAATAATGTTAAATAGCCTGGTAAATGTTTACGTCGCAGAGTTGGTGTCAATGCCCTATGTATCCATGCGAGTATACGTACGATTTTTCTAAACGAATTATGAGTTTGTAATAAGTCCTCTATAATTACGTTATGATGTTGCACAATGTTGACCTGTTTTATAACTCTTGTTTCCTCTTCTGTTTTGTAAATATGTTGTTCGTGATCCTTGTTAGCATTGTATGTTGACAGCCATACTGGTCCTTGCCACCATAACTGATTTCCTACCAGCTGGGTCGCTGTTATACCTCTGCTAGCGCAATCTGCTGGATTTTCAGCTGATTTTACATAACGCCAAACGTAACTTGGCATATTCTGCTTTATTGTATTAACTCTATTTGCCACAAATGGCTTCCAGCGAGTCGAGTCACCTTGCAGCCAACCCAATACGACCATAGAGTCACACCATCCGTAGATTTCGTGGCCACAATTGATGCTTGTTGTAATTTTTGCCATTAGTTTCGACAATAAATATGCACCGCAAAGCTCAATTCTCGGTAATGTGATCGCCTTTTTGTATGGTACCAGTTTTGATTTGGCGGCGACTATTACGGTTTTGTTTGTCCCTTTGGTACGCACGTATACCACGCACGCATAAGCTTCAATGGATGCATCACAGAAACCGTGAAGTTCAATGACGTCATTTTCTTGGGTTAAAATCCATCTTGGTATCGCACAACTTTTTATGTTTTCGATATCTGCGATTAACTTAGACCACTCATTATAGATTTCGTCTGACACTGTATCGTCCCATTGTAGATCAGTTTTCCATAATTTTTGAAAAAGTAATTTTATTTTCGTAGATAAAGGTGTTAACCACCCTAACGGGTCAAATAATTTCGAAATCTCCGATAATAATTTGCGTTTTGTTAATTTTGATGTGGTCTTTGTGAATTCGCAGTTGAATGTAAAATGGTCCTCGTTTGGCCTCCAGCACAATCCTAAAGTTTTGGATGTTTCTTCATCTTTAAAATTATACATGGAGTCGCCGGTATTTAAAATTATGTTTTCTAATAATTCGTGATTATTCGAGGTCCACTTCCTTAAATTGAATCCACCTGATTTCAATAACTGTGTTAATTGACTTATTAGACGTTTTCCTTGGTTAATGTTGTAGCACCCATGTAGAAGGTCATCCATGAAGAAAGAATTTTCTAAAACAGCTGCTGCTTCCGGATATTTGCTTCGTTCGTCCGACGCCAGTCGTTTTAACGTCATGATTGCTAGAAAGGGTGCTGCCTTTGTCCCATAGGTGACAGTAGTAAGCTGGAAAGTCTGTATAGGTTCCTCTGGTGATTGCCTCCATACTATTTTTTGGAGATGTTGATCAGTACTGTTGACGAGAATTTGGCGATACATTTTTTCAATATCAGCTGTAAATGCATAGGGATATTGCCTCCATTGCAATAACAAGGTTTGTAAGTCCTTTTGTAAATTTGGTCCCTTATACATTATATCGTTGAGGCTAAATTTTGTTGACGTTTTGGCCGATGCATTAAACACAACTCTATATTTGGTAGTTGATGAGTCCTCTCGCTGCACGCCGTGATGCGGTAGGTAGCATTCAATAGCTATTGTACTATTAGTTTCTTCTGGTTTCATATGTTCTAATTCTAGATATTCACTCATGAAGGTTTTGTATTTTTGTGACAGTTGTTCTTGTCTTTTAAATCGTTGTTCCAAATTTTTTAATTGTGCAATTGCCATTGATTTCGATAATCCCAGTTTGTGTTTTAATTCGTTTTTTAGTGGTATTCGGACTTCATATCGCCCACCTTCTATACGCTTTGTGGTATCATTATACAACTGAATACATTCTTGATCTTCTACCGAGAGACTGGTCGATTCACTAATTTCTTCAACTTGCCAAAATCTCTGGATATCTTCGACGTTATTTACAACTACGTTGCAATGGTATGTTTTCACGTTACCACACAACAACCATCCCAATTGTGTTTGTTGAACCAAAGGTTCATAGGCGTTATCCGCCTTAATCATTCCACTCAAAACAATGTTTGCATAGACGTCAGCTCCAAGTAGCAAGTCCACGGGGCGGCTGATGTAAAACTCTGGATCAGCTAACTGTACGGTATTAATAAACGACCATGCAGGTTTCGTGAAACTTTTATTAGGAAGGCACTTAATAAGATCTTTCATGATGAAAACTTCTGACTCGAACATAAAGTTGTTGTACATTGAACCACACTCTATAGAAATTACCCCCTTGCAGTTGTTCTCCTTGTGACCTACGCCGAAAATGACACCCTTACATCTTTGTCTCTTTATGTTCAACAACTGGGCTGCTCTTTCTGTGATTAGCGATATTTGTGAACCTTGGTCAACCAAAGCTCGCAAATTATAATATGAGCCATCAGAAGCCTTTACCTTTACCAAAGCTGTAGCAAGTAATATCTCCGAATTGTCTTCTTGCGACACGTGTGATGTACCGGCTATGAGTTCATTGCGCCTTTCTTGGTGCTGAGTAGTTGGATTACGGGTATTGTTGTTTATTTGGGTCGATAAATTCGTAGATTTCATAAATGCGTCATGAAGAATCGTATTATGTGCTGATAAACACTTTCGACATGTTCGGGTCGATGTACATTTATTTCCATCGTGGCTAAATAAACAATTGGTACAAAGTTTCAATTTGTTGACTGTTTTTAATTTTTGATCGTCGTCTAGGGTTAAAAACCTTTTGCAATTATAAATGCCATGTTGGTTATTGCAAAGCGGGCAATTAAAATTTGACGCGTGCATCGCTTTCGCAATAGGGTTGTTGATGTTCCAATTATTATAATTTCTGGGTTTGTTATACGAATTAAAATGTTTCTTTAAACTTGAAAGTGGTTGATGGTTATTTCTTGCTTGAAATGTAAGTTTCAATGCCCCGTTATCTGGCTTTTTCTGGGCTGTCTCTAAGTTTGTAAACTTCTTTTCCAAGAAGCTTAGAAACTCATTTAGAATTGGAAGGTCTTTGGAATTCTTTAATGTGTTGAGGTAGTCATCGTATGTTTCCGAATCTAGTTTCTGACCTAAAATATGGACTATCATCGGGTCCCATGATGTTATGTCAACTCCTAGATTTTTTATTCCATAAAGAGATTCCCGCGTAGTATCATGCATTGTTTTGATGTGAGATAATGATTTTTGTTGCTTGATAGGAATGTTTAACAGAATGTTTAAGTAGGAGGAAAATATGCGGTATTTGTTGTCGTAACGATTATTCAGAATTTCCCAACTCACCAAGTAGTTGTCGGAACTAATTTGCAGATGTTGTATAAGTCGTTCAGCCTCTCCCCGCACCTTACTTTTTAAATGTTGCATTTTTTGGGCTTTTGACATAGATGGATTGTTGTGAATAGCTTCGGTGAATAAATCTTTGAACGATACCCACTTGTCGTAGTTGCCACTAAATACAGGAATGTCAAGCTGGGGAGTTGTATTATCTCTATGCGCGACAGACCACATGCCTGTGTTGATGGCCTTTTTTAAATTGTAAAATTGTTTTTCGTACCTGTCGAACATCATACTGTATGTTTCATTGTCTCCATCTAGCTCGCTCTCAATTTCCCAATGTAGGCTATCTATAGCTGACCATCTCGACTGCAGAGTTTTTAAAGTATCTTTAAATTCCCATTTTTCCGTAATTGATTCCACGTCTATGTTTGATGTTGTTCGCAAAAAGGCTTTAAAATTCGCATATTGACGCCGCAATAGGTCGTCTATCTTACTATTCGTACCTGTGTTGCTAACCCCCGGTCTAGTGTCACTAGGTCCTGCTTCCGCATTGATGTCTCCGGGTACCGGTTCCGCATCGGATATTACTCCTGTAGGGGTTCTTGGCTGTTCACCTGTTACCTGGTCGCTTGTTCTTGCCAACAATTTCTTGTGTTGCTGGTTAATTATAGCTTTCACTTCTTCGTACGCCTTTATTGCTTTTTCATACTCTCGTTGTACAAAGTAAGGGTGGGTTTGACTTACCTCCATGCGAATACGATCATGGTTGAATTGATACTCTTTCCAGTATTCGTCCAAAGTATTCAAACGTTTCTTGAAGTAATCTAATGTTTTTCTATCGGCGCTGTCTTTCTTAACGTTAATACCAAGTTTTACAATGTTTTCATGGATCAATGCCTGGATGTCCACAATGTCTGCCATGATACTTGCTTGTTAGAAGTGTTGTTGAGTAATAAAAGGAAAATTTTTACTTGCGTATCTGTTGATCCTCGACTTTACTGCGATTGCTCACCAGTTGTTAACACTGCACACCTCACACTTCACTAGCACAGATTGTTAGTTAACTGTTCAGTTCACCACCTCGCTCTTACGGCTATACGTAGTTACACGCCACGCGAGGCCCCGTCGAAGGACCAAAAAATTAATGTACGAGTATAGAGCGGGGGTGCAGTGGTTGTTGAATGATAGAATGAGCAGTAATGTTCATGGATTTAATGTTCGTCACAAATGTTACAAATGTTCAATGTTAATGTTTGATATCACTTAATGTTAAATGTTATGGTAGCGAGGACTGAACCCGACTGCCTCGGAACAGACTGTGTTACAACTACTACGCTACTCACAAAACATTACAATTTTAAGTAAATGCGCTGCGTGCATTTATGCTAACTAAGGTGTTCGGTCATATTACACCGAACAGTCTCAATAATTAAAGTTAAAAATACCTTTTTAGTTCATTATTTTGTCTCCCGCTTTGCTATGGAGGGAAGTGGAAAATATATTTCTAACTCCTCCCTAACCTATTATATAGAATCTATTTGATTAACTTCGTTGCGGGTTAAGACTAAGTAGTGCTCCCAGAGACTCGCCGAGCTTCACCGCTCGGTCTCATAAAATGCTTGCCACTGCCGATCCTGTGTGAGGGCAGTATAGTCTAACCATAATATCATTCAAAGGTACAAGAGGAAGCGGCGCGGCAGCAAGCTCCGTCGTATGGCAAGCAAGCTGCGATGGGCCCTCCTGGCGGGGGCGTGGGCGGGGTGGGCGGCGTCGGTGCGGTGGGTGGGGTGGGCGGTGTCGGCGGGCGAGGGGAGTGGCCGGCGCGGTACCGGGCGCCGCCGCCGCTCCACCACCCGCAGCACCTCGCGCGGCTGCAGCACCACCACGCGCCGCCCCAGCACCCGCACCAACATCCACACCCCGCGCAGCAGCTACAGGTATCTTAACAACTGGCGACAAATTCAAATATCGATATGTTTCAAAAATATCTATATTGGTAGGGTTACTCTTATCGATAATTCTTTCGAATGTAACAGGATTTTCTGAAATCTTTTCTCAAAATAAAAGATACTAATAAAATATTTATATTAATATGACTTAGCTCGGGAAGCTTTGATTTATACTATAATTTAAAATGTTGACTACAAACTACCGTCTACTAAGTGAAGTTGAGCTATGTTTATGTGTGGTCGACAACAGACTATGTGAAACAAGCATGTCGCGATGTTACAGCAAAGGCCACAAGCGCCACAACAACAACAAACACAACCTCAAGTTCACCAAAAAGCGCTGCAGCAGCTTATGGCGACGCTCAGGTCGCCGACGAGTCACAACCAGCAGCAAGAGATTTTGCAAATACTCAAGTCAAATCCGCCGCTAATGGCAGCCTTCATCAAACAGAGACAAGTGAGTGTACAAATATTTCACATACTCTTCAGGCTCCAAATTTTAACAAATATCCAATTTTACTTAACGACATACAAAAACGACACCGTCCCATTATAAAAGTGTATTTAAGCCGGATCATTTTTTATGAGATATTTATAATTAATGTATGGATTTGGTAAACATAGTTTGGTTTGTGATAGAACGCGCAGAACCAGCAGGCGGTTGGCGGCGTCGGCGGTGTCGGTGGTGTCGGTGTCGGCGGCGTCGGCGGCGTGTGCGGCGTGCTCGGCGGCGGCGTGCAGCAGCAACCGCAGCTACAGCACATGATGCCGCAGCAGCAGCGCCTGCAGCAAATGCACCAGATGCTGCCGCAACAGCCACAAGTAAGCAACGCTTTACTTTACTTAAGTATCACTATACAGTAGCCAGTGTCTGTGGCATGATATATTCAAATTCTTGAATTTGAAATGGTACCACGATTGGCATGAAGGCTTTGTTGAAGAGTAAAATATCTCCACAACCTCTACATCGATATTTCTTTCCTTAAAGACCAGTATCGCACCTTCAAACATTCTGGCATTAGGAATGTTCATGGGTGGTGGTGATCACTTTCCATAAGATGATCTATTTGCTCGCTATATATATATATATTGATAAGCATTGAAACAAAACGGGATGCATTTTGGACAGGGACCACATTGGAAATTATTTGTTGATTAAAAAAATCAACCTAAAATTTAGAGTTTCTCAATTTGGTTGTGTAAATTTTGGGCACGTCAATTAAATGATTTTAATAAAAGTGATATAACACAGATATAAAAGGATATTTTTTGTATAATTATGTATTTTATTTCATACTCGCCGCGATAATACATTAAATGTAAGCGAAATAACAGCAAATACCCTACAAGTATAGTTTGTGAATGAATGTATAAATTGAGAATCGCGTATCATTTTGTTTTGTATTTCCTGTTCGCGTTACGTACTTTATCTATGCAGTTTGAGTCTATGCTTGTTCTTCCATCGCACGCTGTACTATGCCTTTAAATAAGATAAATGTCGCTCGCAGCAATCTACTTGGTGAAATTGTACGTTTTTCGTTTTTTTTTTGCTTAGCTTGACAATCTGCCGCGTATCTAGATCTAGACTACCACAGTAACAAAAATATTACAGAATATTTTGCAAAAATTGTATGCCACATTTAAGCACATAATATAAATAATTCCAAATATTTATACTATGCAAGATATGTATCGGTAAAATGTTACACAATATTTAGTCATAATAATATATTTCTAATTGGTAAATGTCAGTTCGATAAATATATTTACTGCTATTATTTTGCTAACGGTACCACGTGCTGTGAAGTTGCACGCTAACGTTGGTTCGACGATGATCTCATTTATAACGCATAGTATGCAGTCACGTTGCGGGAATAGCTCTCTGTCGCTTGTGTCTATCTCCTAGTATTGTTGAAGGGTGGTTAGATATAATTTCGCTTATTGACGCAACATTAGTAATTCAATATGCACACATTCTGATCACATTTCTGACTTTCTTATTCACATCTTGGTACTGTCCAAATTTCTTCTTCTTGTATTTATCTATCAAACATAAATAGATACAGATTGCTGACAATATTAAAAAATGATAATGTTACTAGCTTTTGCCCGCGGCACCGCCCGCGTAAATGAGTTTTCCCCGGATAAAAGTAGCCTATGTGTGTTAATCAAGGACATAATCTACCCGAGTGCCAAATTTCATCGAAATCCGTTCAGTAGTTTTTGCGTGAAAGTTATTAAATTACTAATATCGCTATTAAAAAATAGGGGATGATGGAAGAAGGTAGAAAATTTACGTTAAAAAATCTGTCCGAAATATAAAAATAAATTTAGGGGTGTGCCACCCTTATCACTAAGGAGGATGAAAAATAGATAACAACCTATTCTCAGACCTACCAAGTGTGAATATAAAATTTCATCAAAATCGGTTCTGCCGTTTCGACGGAGTATAGTACCGTTCATAAGCAGAATTCTAATCCAATTTTTTTTTTTTTATTAATTAAATGTCATGTACATTTTTTAACACGCTTTTATTAGCTTCAGACGTATGTATCTATATAAAGAAAACTTGGAACAAGGTTTTTTATGCTGTTTATGTTTATCATGTGTAATATTATCCAGGGCATAGATTTTTGACACTTTGTGTCGGGTTGTAATGAGTGTCTTTTTGTTCTTATTATCTATAGCTTTAAACGACACGATGAAAATTGCCTTTGCTTACATGATGTTTCATAATATATTTGTGTAAATAAGGTGTTCTTGAACGTAACTGAATTTTGTTTATTATTTTTTACAGGTTGGTGGCGTGTCAGGCGTAGGTGGTCCCGGCGGAGTCGGTGGCGTCTCAAACGTCGGCATGGGCGGCCCCGGCGGTGGCGGCGTCGGGGGCGTCGGAGGAGTGGGCGGAGTTGGCGGCTGGTTCAAGCAGGGCGCCGGCGGCGTGACCGGGCCCACGGTGAACATGATGGGCATGCGTGGCGCGTATGGTTCCGTGGGCGGAGTGGGCCAGGTGGGCGGTGTCGGCGGCGTGAGCGGCGGCGCGGGCCGGCTGGGCGGCGCGGGCGCGCGCTACGGGTTCGGCGGCGGGGTGGGCGGTGTGGGCGGCGGGGTGGGGTCGGTGGTGGCGCGGTCGCCGCCGGCCACGCCGTCGCCGCGGCCGCCGACGCCGTCGGAGCTGCTGCTGCTGCGGCAGTCGCCGGCGCCGGCCGCCCCGCACGCGCCGCCCGAGGACCAGCTGCCGCCCATGACGCCGCAAGACCAGCTCACCAAGTTCGTCGAGCAGTTGTAGTGTACATAGCCGAGGCGCGCCGCGCCGCCCTGTAATATATAAAGTAATCGCGGCGGTCGCGCTCTCCCGCCCCCTCCCCCTCCCCCCTCCCCGGTCCCGCTCCCCTCCCGCGTGCCCCTCGCTCGCGTCCCGCTCCACGTTCCCCCCCGCCCTATTTATTGTCAATAAGTTGTCATTGGCGACGCGAGGGACGTAAATTAAGTATTACGATGACCGAATCGAGCGCTCAATGTACAAAATGTAAATATGAGAGGAGTACGTCCTGTCCGCTTTGCGTATAATAAATGTAAGTTGTTCGTAGTGTAGGTACATTATGATACTTATTCTGTTTATTGTAATTAAATCATTTTATAATATAATTATGTGATCATTATAAACTGTTGTTTTAGTTAAATACAATCTTTTACTACCTTTTTGTCCATTCCAATTCCTAGCAATTCTTCCATGTTGACTGTACTTCATTTTCAAAGTTGCTATGGTTGTCACTAGTGACTAAAAACTGATCACCCAATACCACAAATCTGTTGATGAAGATTGAGGACCTCTCCATTGGTAGCTCTGTTGGTAGAATCCTCGACTTTGTGCTCATTTCTTTTATTATTATGAGTATAGGACGATTATCTAAAGCTGGCACGTACAAAATATTCGAAGTCGCCTGTGTCTGTGAATAAAAATACGTTAGTTATCAAGGCTATACGGTCGCTGCTCACGCATCATTTATTCAAAAACTACATATTATAGTGTCATGTATTGTTTGCATCCATGTATGTCCCTTCAATCATAATACATTATCGTATTTTTTTTTAACATAAATTTGTGAGATCGAAAGTTTGAAAGTGCCAGCTTTTAGTTTACCGATCTTTAAATACTCTCGAGCGAAACGATAATGACATACCTATAAGACTTTTCAAAGATAATTTTAACAGTACAGTACAATAATGAATTTTATCAAATTTAAAGATGTCCGTTACTAATGCTAGATACGCGCTTTGTCACTAACCCCGACGATATCGGATGTATCCCTATTATCGTTATTAATTTCCTCAAGTTTCATGCTATCATTTAAAACAAACAGGAAAAACTAGCTTGAGAATCGTAGTAATATTATAAATGCTAATATTGCGGAGATGTTTAGATATTTGTTAAAAGTAAACGCAGACTGTTTTTACTCAGTATAAGCCTGTCGTCCGGAAATGTCCGGTAAATGGCAATAGGCCCGCCACCCATTAAATGGGGCCTAACATAGCTGGCGAAAGGGTGTGATACGCCTTTGCCTACCCCCGAAGCGGGAAAAAGGCGTGATGCCATGTTTGTATGTGTAAACGCAGTCTGGTGAATGGATTTGAATGATATTTGGCATCCAAATAGACCGTATGCCGAAGTAAAATTTAGGATTATATAGTACACTGATTTATACACAGCGATACTTGTATGTCGGAAAAGGTCGCTCACGCAGGCGGAGCCGCGAGCAACAATAAGGGCCGGTGCACATATGGCGGAGCGCAGCGTAGAGCATGCCTGCGAAGTTTTCTAAATCCGTGACACGCGTATGCGCCAGTATCCGCCAGACAGCGCGCGGATGCGCGAGTATGCGCTAGTCTGCGCATACTCGACACACCGTCCTTATTCTTTATGCAACTTTTCGAGAGTCTAAATATGTACAGTCAGCAGCATAAGTAGATGAACAAATTCAAAATTTCAAATGGCCTACATACTTTTGTGTTCTTACTAATCTTGTTTTTCTCTTCACAAAAATAAGATAAAAGGACTTCAAACGAAGAAAAAAATATTTCAGTTTAACTTAATGCGTATAACGGCGATTTGAAATTTTGATTTTGTACAGATATTTATGCTGCTGACTGTACATTCGTGAATAAAAATGATTAGGAATTAAAAAGAAGAATTATAGAGAAGATTCTGGGTTGACGAAATTTGAACTGTACGGCGTACCGTGCAGTGTACTGTATGTATTTTGTTGTGAGTATTGACAACAAAATGGCGCGGAGGCTCCAGCCCGGCGCCCGTGCCGCGCGAGCGTCGCTTCGGCGAGCCTGGCCGCGGGCGCCTTCAGGCGGCTCTTCAGGAATTGCAATGCAATGCAATCAGCCCTGTATTATATACTGCCCACTGCTGACCACGGGCCTCCTCTACTACTGAGAGAGTCCACCACGCTGACTTAGTGCGGGTTGGCAGACTTCACATACCCTCGAGATTCTTCTGGAGAATTCTCAGGTATGTAGGTTTCCTCACGATGTTTTCCTTCACCGTTAAAGCGAATTCATTCTTCGCTTCAGGAATTAATTGTTGTTAATTGATTTCAGATATTTCAATGAAGACAATGTCAATAATATATCTGGAAATATTTGAGGGAGGGTTATGTTCAGCAGTGGACGTCATGTGGCTGATGATGATGAATGTCGATAATAGTTTAGACAGTGAAAAATAGTTTGTGCTGCGCTCTGCCACGTGTGCCGGGCCTTGGGGCCGATTTCTTCATACGCTGATAAAGTTTCCGATATCTTATTCGTTACCTATTCTCCATATAAACTACAACTGTTTGATTTACGCGTCTCGAACAGAAAATATACCTCAGAAAAAGTAATTAGTTAAGTGTCAGATTTATTTGTTAGATAGCGTTATATGTCAGATAGTTATTTGGAACTTCATCAGGAACCGGTAAAACTAGCCTTTAGTATATAACAAAAAATAAACAAATTATGTAAAACACTTTATTTAAATTCATGTGACAATGTTAAAATAAACATTTAGGTATTGTTTAATATTAGTAACATTTTGTTGTGTCGCACATTTACATCATTATATCTAAGAAAATAAGTATTTCGTAATTACATTGAAGTTAAGAACACGTTTCTTAGGTTATCTGAAGACGAAGCAACGAAAGCAAGAAAATACAGGTACCATTTTAGTGTGACACAGAAGGTAGGTATGTCGCCGTAGATATATTCAAAAAGTTCCATATTACAAAAGGCCTGTTAGCGGGAAGTTATATTTATGATTGTATCGTAGCGATTTTCACGGCGTTATCTTCTAAACACTGGTCAAAATCGTTTCCGAATATCTACCAAGCAACTTTTGCTACTTAAGTGAGAAAAATATTTTATTTCGTTATAATTTTCTCAATACATTATAAACACTACATTCGGGTTGCATAATATCTCAAAGCAGTTTCTATTTTTAGTTATCGATCCATCAGCTTATTGTCGAGCTAAATAATTTGTATTGGGCATGTTAAACGCCTTACACTTCAAATTATCGTAAGACATCAATAGAATTGTGTAAAAATTAACCAGTGGACTTAGAATGTGACACGAAGACGCAACTCGTAAAACGATGTCGTTTAATTTTGATGTTTGTGATTGATCGAGAGACCAATACGTCAGTCACTTGTTAGTCTCTCAACCAATCCCAATAAAACGAAACGGAGACGTGACGTGTTTTTTTGTCACATTCTAAGCCCACTGCATAGTAACTTCAAAGCGATTTTATAATTGACAATTACATCAGACATTTTAAAGTACAAAAACTTAGTAAATAAAACTGCATAGAACTTGTTTGAATTTTACAGACGACATAAAACAAATACTTTATACTAAAGTCTAGAATAACCAACGCCATATACATAACTAACGCTTAACCAAAACTGCAAGTCAACATCGGATACCGAATATAACCAGCTGAATAGTACACACTTGTGGAAAAACGAACCTTAAATCGAGATTACTATACCGATAACCAAGTAATTATAAAACTTCGTATTTTTAAGAAAGTTTTAAATAATTATTTCTAATTTACAGATCAGTTAATTCATCGATAATTTCAATCTAAGGTTTTTTTTGTGTCTTGAATTCTAATCATCTCGTTGACTATTATTCTATGGACATACACACAACAATGTCGTTCTTCATGCATTCTCAGAACAATGTTAAAGTTCCACAATATAATTTTATGTTTATAATACACATGCTTAAAATAAACATGTGTATTTCATGTATAAATCTATAATTAATAAATTATATTTATAGTCTTTTAACTTGAAGAGCTTCGCAGTGCATTTCCAGACGTATAACATTGCTCTGCGCACTTAACTTGAAGAAAATAAATTTAGAGGGCAAATCTTATAATGGCCAGTAAATACAACCGCTTGAATGTCTTTTACGTCGATACACAGAAATGCATGCACAATGCGGTTTGGCGGCAGAAATGGATAACCTAACCACATACCATCTTATCGATAACAAAATTATACGAATACATTTTTAATTAATTGGCAAGTTCTGTTTACCTAGAGAAAGTCTTACGACCCTTATTTTTATTTCAGTTCTGCATAAGTTTAATCAATCCCAACGCTTCAGTCATTTACATCTCTTTGGTAAAACAGTACAGAGCCTCAATAAAATTTGGTTCAATAGATATTTTGTTATAAAAAATAATTTTAAACACTTCAACATTATTCTAACGACCGCTCACACGAGGGCAATGACATTTACCAAAGCACGTGATAGAAACAAAAATAAAACTAATATAAGAGAAAATAACAAGTAGATACTTCTGATAACAATGATTTGGATTTTAAGAAAAAATAAAAATTCTCCCCAGATCACTTGAAAACGTTACATCGATCATAAATTGTTTTACGAAGAATAATTAAGATAATTATGACTTCATCAGGTGTCGCAGAAAGCATAGATAATAATAAAATCATTTATCATAGTATAAAGATTCAACCATCACCAACGGCTTGAACCAACATCTTATTTATGATAGAAGCGAGTGCTGCTCCCAAGTAACATATTGTCACAAACACACCAATCTATCTTGAAACCTTCAAAGGTTGCTTATGATTTTTTTATTATGGTATATTTATATAACACAGAATTCGCATACCTGTAAGTTAACAAAGAAAGAAAGTATATATCATAAACCCTAAAAAAACATTTCATTCAGCTTCTGAACGTTACACAACAATCGATTCATAAATCATGTTATAATACACGCATTCGTGTATATTTCATTTTTATATAACGTTGCAATAAGTACATTAATTTTCATACAACCAATAAATCATCTTCCACTCATGAACTATTTCGTATAGTTTTTCTTTGATGACAGATCTATATAAGAATAGCAAAGAATGAGTTCAAAATAAAACACAATTCGAAACTTACTAGTAAGTTTAAAAATTATACATTAGATTTCATTGCCAATGCATTCAACATACTAGTTAATGCAGCGGCAGACTATTAACAGTCACCAGCTGATTTAAAGGTCAGAATTATTTTGTGATTTAAATTATAAAGCCCAAAAACCCAAAATCATTTTACATCGGAGTTTATCATCTTTCTTGATTAAAATCATCCCCCTATACATGGTGAAATATTTGAATTCATTCTGCAACAACCTGTATAAGATATTGAATAAACAAAATTATTTTTTGTGTATATTATTTTAGTACATGGTTTTAATTGTATATCTACTGATTTAGAATATTTACTTGTGTAGTAAATATAATGTATCGGTTGTTGAAGGCATTGACCTGTGTTAAAGACTAGAATTACAATGCATAAGAAAATTAATGCAGAAGTCTTTTAAATAAGCAAATAAGTCTCATAACTAATATTTAAGGGATGTGACACTACTTTGTACTTTAGCCTTTTTAAATCAATGTTTAATAACCAGAAAATAATTTTGATATAACACCACTCACGAATAAATAAAACGGAAACAAACATACTACTAACCAACACATATCCATTTCGATTCTTAATTATTATGCACATTTCTTTATCGATATATTTTTTATATTTTTTTCATCTTGCAACACATATAACATTTTTAATAACTACCAACATTCTAGTGGGGCTGGAATGCGACGGCGACCGTTGCGTTAGTAACTAGCAACCCCGAGTATCCAATATGAAACATAAAATAATTGATACGTGTTAATCCGAGGTGCGGAATAATAGATGACTTTGAAACATGACTCAAAGCGGTTTACACGATCAATTGAGTTTTGATTACTGCATCTTTTTTCACGATGCAGTGAGACAACTGTGGGCATGTGAACTATGTAATATCGCTGCCATGTATGGTGCATTTTGGTTGTATCAGCCACAGTAAAAAATGTGAGTCTTATAGTCGAAATAAAAAGTGCACAATTTAGTAACATTAACCATGTAACAGCTTTACATAAAATAACATATGAATCAACCGGTCCAATATTAAAAATGCAATTAATTGCAATAAATAAACAGTGTAATGTTAATATTATACACTCATGTCTATATCTCGCATTAGTACCTCTCGTGGTGCCTCATATCCGGCTAGAAGGACCAAATCGCCACAAAGTAACATCCGCCCAGGAATGTGCAGTGGTTACACCCCTCGATAACTTAATATGCCATCACTCAGTCTTTCATTTCATCGAACTGTATATATACTATACAATATAATATATCCAAAATTTCCGCAATAAGCAACAGTTTATAGTGACATTGATACAATAGTTCTCGTATATACAATAAAATTTCGCTGAAAATTCACTTTCAATAATTTTAACAGTCGTTACTGCGGCTTCAAAATATAATATCTGGTATTTACATGATTTCTGATGATTGACAATATTTTATTTCTTTATTTTTTCCAGCTATATTTACATGCCAAAAATATGTCTTATATTTAGTTTGTTGGAAACAAGTAGGGTATATAATACTTTATTGCACAAACTTTTCGACCACACAGACTTATAAATTGACACAGGACACTATAGTAGGAACCAGGCCCAATGGACCAAACTCCAATAGTCTCAGTACTGTTTCTATTGCATGCGTTTAACAAAATGCTTTGAAACTTCAGTAACAACACAAAAATATTTTATTGCTGCTACAGTGTTACCTGCCAACACAAAACATGTTATGTGGTCTATAATAAATTTCTTATTACGGCATACGCACGCATACTCACGCCTTTTATCCCCGAAGGGGTAGGCAGAGGCTCAACTAGTGCACCCACTTTTCGCCGTGCGTATTCCGTACCATGATGTGATACGGCATATGCTACAAAAAATCTCTTTAAAAGAAACAAATACTTCATTTCTTTCATATTGTTCAATGTTAATATATAATTTTCATAATTTGTTAATATTATGACGCCATTAACCTTAGTAAATGACTTGTTTTTCTAGTAAGAGTAAGAAAAAACGAACTATAGCATAAATAGACTTTTTGTTAGCATTATTTTGACGCAAGCTGCTGCAGTTCGTTTTTTAATCCCGTAGTGTAAAGGGACACATCATTTTCTTAAGTTTTTCCAACATTGTAAAATTTTTGCACAACAATATGGCTAAAAGCTAAAATTTGGGCTGAAATGACGTTTGCATCTGTCAGATTGTGCTTCGAGATTTAAAAACAGACTGCAGTACAAGTATTGCCAACATAATATTATAGACAAGCTAAAACGGCCGCTTAGTTTGATACAATGTAACAATCATCGCTCATTGATACTGCTCGGCCCCGGCACAGCGAGAAACTTGGAATTACAATTTTTGGTTCTACATTGTAAAGTAAATTTAACGTTTTGGTCCACATTCCTTCACAATGAGCAATATAATAGAGAAAAATAAAATAAATGAAACAAATAGAAAAGTGTTCGAAGTTTGCAGTCGTTTTTGACAGACTTTGTATCGTTTTAAGGAACCGGACATAAAACGAAAGGTCTCAGGTTCGATTTTACAGCGATAAACTACTAGTTTATGATAGTCACGATATCATAATTGTATCTTCCCGTGGAGTCAAACTATATTTATTACGAATTATTTTAATGTTACCGCATCGCTGTACTGGAGCGATGCAGTAACAGTAAGCGATGTATATAACGATACGTTTTTTGCCATAAAAACAAGATTTAACAACAAAAAAAATCTGGTTCTTTGCCGAGTGACTACTGACAATCGCTAAGAAAGGGCTTATCCGAATATGATAATGCACGGCAACTACAAATACAACGAAAAAACTTCTATAAAACACTAACTAGCGTGCATTCACTTGGCCAATTAACACTAGAATTTCTTCATACATTAATGAGAAAGTAGCATATATACCTCATAACCTCTCAATAAACAGCATTCGTTGATATTATTTATTGAGAAGACTTTAAATTATAAACTGCGCAAATGCAACAATAACACGGACTAAAACGATTTTATGGCAAAAAAGTATGTAACAGAACACCTGAGGCGGGTAATCGACTCGCATTAAAACCAGCCTGCCCAACGTTTGACACTAGGGCCAAAGTGACTTAAGACTCACTGGCGGGCCTAGGAAGCTTATGGAGGTTTTTTATACATACATCGTCTTTGCTTTTATAGCGTGATAAGTCCGACATTTTTATTCAATAATTGCCGCGTTCGATATAATTTATCGTTTTCGATATTCATTGAAGAAACTTTTACGAAAGTGCAAATGAACAAAAAAAAATTCGTTACGACACAATTATTTTTTAAGGTTAAAAAGCACTCCTTAATTTTCAAGATATTATTGAAGCTTGCAAGCGACATATTTATATTACTTCCTTAAGGAGTTGTATACACTACAATATTTTTAACATTTTGAAACTTAACCACAGAGGTCATTTAGACCTCATTCACAGACCTAGGGCAGCCTTGCTTAAAAACATATTTTTTTATGCACTAGCTTGATATTGTAGAACGCCGTGAGCACTGCATGCTTTGAACAATCGTCTTTAATTCTGTTTATAAGCCCATATTGTGGCCATGACGTTCACTTTGACGCCTTTTTATTACTCTAATTGGTCTATTAACGGCGCGGTATCTAGCATAGGTAGGGTTCTAATTGTAACAAACCGTAAATTCTTTTCATTATTTTTGTTAGAATTTATAAATTACTTTAAATACAATTATTGTGACATTTAGTTTTCTTTCCCCTCTTGATAATCGATCATAGATCAAGCTCAGTGTAATATATCATTATTTCGATTCGAATTACAATTCGCTAACAATTTGTTTGTTCGTTACAAACCATATATACAGACGTAACCGTTCAATTTGATATTTTTGTATTAACATAAATTCGTTTTATCAAATACTACGAGACGGAATCCCACATAAGGCTAGCGTATCCCACCACGGCCCCAATAAAAAACGCATAAAAACTAACGCTCAGCGAGAGTACAGGCGATGGGGTACACCAATGTATCTTTACGCCAAATCACTTTAAATCTTATTTTAATAACCTTAGGTTCAATTTTTGATACTGTCAGCCATAAACGTCTCAGTAGTATCAATGAAATATAAACGCTAAGATCATCAATACAAGAGTCACAATAATTTTGTATAAATATAAAACTGTCATCCTGTCCTCTCACTGAGCGTCAGGGATAAGTATAAAAACTAACATGTAGTGTGGCAGCATGTCCAGTGTCTATTGGTCCTTCTTGTCTTCTGTCTGTCCACTGGTGGAGGTGTCTGTCTCTTCTGGTTCCTCGTCGGAGTAATTTCTGGGCTCCTCGCCGGGTCGCAACAGTCGACCCACCAGGTCGTATTGCTCTGCAATTTGCGATAGGAATTATTAGTGGTGTTTAGCAGACTATAAAAAAAGGAGGTTCTCAATTCGTCGGAATCTTTTTTTTAGGTATGTTCCCTGATTACACGAAGGCGCCTGGACCGATTCGAGAAATCCTTTTTTATATAAAAAGGTATACATCAAATTATTTATGGATCTTTTGGTTTCCACTCTTTGCTTTTTTTTGACAATCTTGCAGGTAATTTGAACAACCGGTAACTCATTTACAATTCCTCTAGCAGCTTTTACTAAGCAATCTAGTCCTACTAATATTATAAACGCGAAAGTTTGTAAGTATGGATGTATGGATGTTTGTTACTCTTTCACGCAAAAATTACAGAACTGATTTCGATGAAATTTGGGACAAGGGTAGATCATGTCCTGAATTAACGCATAGGCTACTTTTTATCCATAGGAAAATATAAAGCGGGACTTTTATCCCGGTCAAACTCATCCACGCGGGCGGAGCCGCGGGCAAAAGCTCGTAGTGAAATATTCCTTAAAACAAAGGTATGTCTAAGTATTGTGTACTTACACTATTTACAAGTTGAATAATACATACATGTATTTTAAGAATGCGGGCAACAATTTACATAATAAAATTCGTAATGCTTTAAAAATTACATTCGACTGACATGTGATATCATTTAAAAACTACGCAGTAGCGGGTTTCTCACGTGCACCAATAAATATCAGAAATTTTATCACACAATTTAAATTTAGGAGCCGCGCATTCAACTATAGATTTAATTGAAATATAGATGTAGAGTACACTATCGTTCAAATGACAAAATGAATACAAAACCCAATAGGTATTTTTATAGAACTTAATAGCGAAACGTAGACGAAGTAGCTCGTTTTTTGTTAAGCGCCACGCTTTTTCTTAAACTGTAGTACATATGTCCGCCCAGGGACCGGGGGTCTATTAGTTGCATAGTACATACTACTTATACAAACAGTAACCTTGTTGTAAAACAACTTACACCGTTTATCTTTAGCTATCATCTCTCATTAATCAACACAAAGTCCAACATCTGTAGTAAACTTTGTTATATAAACTTGTCGGTTAAGTTAAACTGTGCAATAATAGATAAACGACGGTAATCTATGAAACTAAACATAAACCTAATATAGTTTAACGAGAATATTATTCGATAATCGAGAGCGTAGGTTTTTTACTGGTGGCAGGTCTCTCATATGTAAGAGTCCGTCTGGGTGGGTACCACCGCTATATCTATTTCTACCGCCAAGCAGCAGTGTGCTTGCACTGTTGTGTTACGCTTTGAAGGACATTGTAGCCAGTGTAACTACTAGACATAATGAGACTTAACATCTTATGTCTCAGGATGACGAGCGCAGTGGAATGCCACACAGTACTTTGTAACTCAAGGTGCTGGATGGTGCTGCTATTGTTTATGGGTGGTCGTATCGCTTACCATCAGGCGAACGGCATGCTCATCTCGTCATTCAATGCCACAAAAAAAAATGTTCGAATTCTATTACATCTTCGCACGAAAATAATTGAACTCTTCTAAGCGTCATCATGAACTCTTCTAGGTGCCCCTAAGCGTCATCAAGAACAGAGTGTCCACTGCTTTACATAGGCCTCCAGTAGCGTCTCCGTGAGTAGCGTAGCATGGTTAGGGCGGGAGGGCGTCAAAATGCGCAAACTAAAATCTTTTAAAATTTTAAACTTTCGCTGACGGACGGGCGGTTGCGCACGCGTGATTTGTTTGTTGAAATGACCTCTTTGTGGTGCTTAGGGCGGCAAATTTTGGGTCCGCCCTGGGCGGCAAGAAACTACGCTACGCCACTATAGGCCTCTCCAATTATTTTCAGATTGACCTGTTACAACTTGCCAGCAACGCTTTCATTTATTAGGGGCTGTAGCCAAAATGCCTTCCAAAATCGTTAATGTTAATAGAAAACAATAATTATGTAAGGGAATGGACATGCCCTGCCGCTGGGATATGTCATTCTCATACATAACGTTAGCTCGTTAACCATTGTAAAAGAGCATCTTGGGTAGCCAAGACCGTAGGGTAGGTAGGTCGTAGGGCCTCTGGATGTTTATTCACAAGAAATGCGATGCCATGCAGAAAAAAAAGTGTTTGTGTACTTATGTACACGCGTTAGAAGTTATACTTCTTTACAAGATAAAAATCTTTTAATTTTTTTTATCTTTCGCCTTATTCTACGTTCAAAATTCAAAACTAAAATGTTGACTATAGCTAACTTCAGGGTGTCGGTTTTTCGTGACGGTGTGCGCGCGCATCGTAAAAATTTACTCTCATCATTTTTCCCTAACGCGCCAAAAGAAGTATAACTTCAAAAGA
The DNA here is from genome assembly GCA_947568825.1 of Sphinx pinastri. NCBI lineage: Eukaryota > Metazoa > Arthropoda > Insecta > Lepidoptera > Sphingidae > Sphinx > Sphinx pinastri. The sequence continues at coordinate 3,582,632 of OX387623.1, forward strand.
CAATAAACAAAATAAACACAGTTTTTTTTTTTTTTTCTCTTTATTTCATTAGGGGGTTTTTTCATTAATGAAAACATCACCCCCATTATTGAATACAAACAGTAATATACAAACAACTTACGAATCTACAGAACAAAAGAGGTGTTCATATTTTTATTAATATTAGCTACCTATAATACTCTCGACCATATCATTACTACGGCATATCAATCAGTGTACAGGTGGGTGTGTTATATGATAAGAATATATTCCTGGCTGTACACTCTGTGGAGCGATAAACATATACAGATTATTGCTTATCTTCCTGTTTACAACTGCAACAGAAATGCAAACGGAAAAAAATTGTAGCGTGAATTTTAACACGGTTCTTTTTTTGTTAAATTGGCCCATTGTCTGAGTAGAATTTCTATTTGACTCTGAGAAACATTAGTGATAAGGCACGGACGGATTGTTGTGTTTTTAAAGAACGTTGAAGCTAGTTTATTTTAAGTCTTAATAATATTATTGGGATGACCAGCGCAATGCAGTACTACATTATTAAAAATTCTTATGGTTTTACTGTTTATGTGCATTGTGCACGCATGGCAACCAGCGATATTCTCGTCGTTCCCGTTACTGCCCCAGGTCGGGAAATGTGGTATGAGGTTTTAAGCTCAGTATCAGCCTGAAGTCAGGAATTTGTGCCCGAAATTTGTGGCGATAGGCTCGCCCCCTATCACATCATGGGACGGAACACACACGGCGAAAAGTAAGTGCCCTGGTTAAACCTCTGCCTACCGCTTCTGGTAGTGCGCACACTATATAACTACGCCACCAACACAATCAAGTCTGGTAAAATATATACAGGATTTGTCCATAAATTATGAACAATCCTACCCATTGTTCAAGCCTGATAGATATCAGAATAAAATAAGACAAAATCTTGTCTTTTATCATGACGATTCCACTAATAAACAATATGATTATTTGAAGTAGCGTGAGTATAAATATTTGTAAAAGTGTAATTATATAAATCCAGTCATGACAGTGTATAGTACAATAAATATAAGTGTTTTGTTATATCAAGTAACAACGCAAGGACACACAAGTAATTACAACACGAGAACAAAACCAGTTATGAGGCTAGTTGACCTCAGAAAAAGTAAATTACCTCTAAACTGTGCCTCCCACTCTTTCACTGACTCCATCTCCATAAGGTTCAGGTCACTAAGATCATCATATTCTTTATCTGATGATTTAAGTGAGAATGTTGCTAGTCCTCTTGATGCATCTTTGCCACCAAACGCTGCATATGGGCCGCCTGAATAGGGATGAAATGTTTTAGGAATATTCAGATTTATTGACAGGAAAATTTACATAACAAGTATATTGATTTTGTCTATATAAAATATTTTTTGCATTTCAATTTGTAATGAATGATATGTATAAACCAGTACAAAATATTTATGCTCATGGTTGTGTAAATTGTTTGTATATTTTTATCTTAATAAAGCAGATTGGGATATAATATTATTTCTTTTTGATTAATTTTATTTTAGGAAAACAAGTTCACATGTGTATGCTGTAAGAAAGCTACAGTGGTGAGTCGATTATCTGGACATCAGTTATGCAATGCGTGGTTATTCACATCGCTAACTGTGAATGAAACTTTTCATGAAACTCAAAAAATATATGACTCATTACTTTTTGGAGTTTCATTTCTATTCAAAAATCTCTTTTCTTTGTACAATAAAATATCCAGTTTTTCGATAATCTGAATGCCTTACGACAACAATTAGTCCAGTCAATTGAGTAACTACTGTAGTTGCATTATAAATTAATCTGAGATATTATATTAATAAGCCTCCTATGTCATGATAACGTCTTAAAAAGAAGTATCTTTGTAAGATAAATAAATATACAGGCATCGCAATGACGCTATATTTATTTACAATTGAACTTTATCAATATTTTCTTTTCTGGTATCTATATAATTGTGTTAGCTTTATCTTGTTGATGTATCTGATTAACATAAAAAATATATTGCTTAAACACCACATATAGGTGAATACATTAGGATTTACATTGCAGCTTTCCTTAGCTTGTTTGATTTTTTGTTATTATGAGAATGATAAGAAAACAAAATCATAAACATTTTTCTTATAATGCTTGGAATTTAAGTTTCTTGGTCTGTTATCATTGTTTACTCAAATAAAGCACTTCAGCATTGTAATTATGCCTTATTAGACTTATCATTTTTATTGCCTGATATTCCGCTATCAAGTGTGATTTGATGGACAGGTATTGACACACTCCATGTCTTGCTAACATTCAGTAAAGCAGTTCTAAGTATCACCAGGACCGGATTACCCTAAAGGCAAATTGGGCAACTGCCTAGGGGCCCGGCATTAGCCAGGGGCCCATTATTTCTAGGGACGAAGGCCTCCCTAGAAAAAATAATATTCAACATTTTATTTGATGATGATGATGTAGCCTTTTGTTCCGAGCTAGTTCCTCTTTGTTTGTTCTTATGATTTATAAAATGTTCCTTAGCTTGGTGTGTCAAAAAAAATAAAGTATATTTAACAATTCATCTATACTAATATATAAAGCTGAAGAGTTTGTTTGAACGCGCTAATCTCAGGAACTACTGGACCGATTTTGAAAATTCTTTCACTAATAGGAAGCTACATTACTCCTGAGTGCTATAGGCTACTTTTTATCCCGGAAAAACTTTTCCACGCGGGCGGAGCCGCGCGCAATGCTAGTATTTAATAAGCCCGTTACTCAATAACAATATTATTGCCATTGAAATAAAACTATTTTGTGGATTATATCATGGTTTTTTAATTAATATTTTCTCCCGACGTTTCGAAGGCTTTGCAGCACTTCGTGGTCACGGGGCGGACTGAGGTGTTGGTGGTCCGAAAAGTTAATGTTACAATATCTACATCTACATTAAATACTAGCATTGCGCGCGGCTCCGCCCGCGTGGAAAAGTTTTTCCGGGATAAAAAGTAGGCTATAAGCAAAATAGTTTTATTTCAATGTCTAACATTCGCGTAAATATAAGAAGTCATTATAATATTATTGCCTTCATTATCTTTCACATTATATTTTAATACATTTTGGAAAATATTTTATGTTTAAAAACATACTCAATTTTTTTATCCATACTCACGCCTTTTATCCACGAAGGGGTAGGCAGAGGCGCAACTAGTGAACCCACTTTTCGCCGTGCGTATACTGTCCCATGATGTGATAGGGGGCGAGACTATCGCCATAACGGGCATTAATTCCAGACTGATACTGAATAGAAAAATCCAAATCACTTTGCCCGACCTGGGCATCGAACCCGAGACCTCAGCCTTGCAGTTGTACCGTAATACACCTACACCACCGAGGCAATAAATTTTTTTTGGCACTCAGTTAATTAAGTTGCAGTAGAAAAAAAAATTGTGAGTCAGGAAAGGGAAAGGGGCCCCTAGGGGGCAATGCCTAGAGGCCACGACATTCTTAATTGGGCCCTGAGTATCACTACTTTTTGAATGTTATTATGTGAATGCAAAAGATTCAAACAGGTTTATAACATCCTGCGGATACATTTTCCCTTTTGAAATATCTCGCACCAACTAAACATCATAATGAATAAAATATACCCAGTGACATTCAGATGCAAGAAGACAGAATGCAGTGTGAATGAATAATTAAATGAGTCACTAGTGTCAACTCTATTTATAAACAGCGGCGCAACTGCACTCACCGGGCCCGTAAAAGCGGCGTCCCCGTGTTACATCGAATATCCACGAGTTGACTGCGAGTAACACTCTTCCATCCGGCTGTGTGCCGTCGTACTGCCGGAGCTCCGCCACCGTCATGTCTTTGCGGATCTTCGGCAATTGTAACACCGGCGCATCAACCGGCGCCTTTGTGAACTTCTTGAATATTTTATACACCAACACACCGATAATCAAAGTCAGTATCAAGTTTATTGGGCTAAATATGATGTCGTTAACGATACTCAAACTACCGGAACTCTCCACCTCTGGGGCCTTCGTCTCTGGTGCTGAAGCCATGTTTATGTAGCACGTCTCGGCAGTTTCACGGGGTTTTGTTTTGTATAAATTTTAGCAAAGTATCGCCATACGCTGATGAAAAATACGAAAATCACTGACGTCAGCGTTCTATCAGTGCGGTAGAATAGGGATGTCGATACAACGTTGATAATGTCAATTTTTTTTTACGGAATATCGATAGTTTTGTTCAATTTGGATTTAAAGAATTCTAAGATGTTTACTTACCTAGTAAAAGCATTACTTATCAAATAATTCACTGTTTCGTAACAAATGACCAAGATCAGAATCGCCAAAGAGAATATAAGCAGAGACAAATAAACTAGAAATATAAGCACTACGTTAAACAATCGCTACGAATACTACACGTAGAACCGTCAAATTATGAAATGAATGATACGACTACCGTTCTCAATTTCATTGCCTTCCAAAGTGGCCCACATAGGACACTAAAATATTTGTAATTACATTAGCGGGCGAAGATTCGTGTCGCGTTGACGCACTAAAACATCGTGTACGGGCATACGCGATATTCTTGTCTACATTAGGCGAGCGAAGATTTATCGTGCCGGATTGTGTTGTTCTCTGTTGTACGGCCTTCCCACTACAAAGTCTGGACGACATTAAAGTGACGTAGGTGTACCACCCAGGTGAATATTGATGCGAAAAATCTCTTTTATGCGCGCCAGTTTACCGACAGTGCCCCGATAATACATCGTCTTCGCCTGAATACTAAGCGTTGCAACGATCTACCCGGCCACACTCATCGCGTTATCACGAATATTCGCCGTGGCCCGCTAATGTAGCCCAGCATAACAAACTATACACTTTAAAAATATGTTTTTTTTTTTTGTAAATTCTCAAAGGATGTAGGTCACTGACCTCTATTATACTAGTACGCTGGACAGGGTTTACCATACAAAATGACAGCTAAATTTTGTGCCGATTTGAAACGCCCCTCTCGAGCGTCTACGGAACTAAATTTGACATATAATGCATATGGCCGTCGTATTGTTTTGAGTGTCTCTGTTTTGTCAGTGCATTTTAACGAAATATTACGGTGAAACGTGTTTTTAAAGTGTTATTTGTGTGTGGTTTTTAGTAATCCACCATGAGAGTTTGTGTCTATTGTAAAACCCGTTACCAAACGGATAGTTAGACACATTTCACAAGTGAGTACATTTACATCATCTTTTAGCTATTTGTATTAAATTTAGTTATTGTAAAGATCAAATTATCATTTAAAAGTAAATAATAACTCAAATTAAACGTATTTATACGATAATTTGTTTTTAAATAGAAAATTTATAAAGTATGTATATCTTGATAGGGTTGTCCAAGTTTCATATCGACAATGCATATCGATAAATTTTTAGATTGGATTTTGGCTCTATTAGCATTTATTCTTTTATACTGTGCCTTTAAACACATAAACTCATTAGTTAGGATTGATAATAAAATAAGGTTAGGAATGTATTATTTCTATAAAGAATTTACTCTGTCTACTCCAGGAGAGGAAAGATCAATTTATTTAAAATCATAAAAATGACATTATAAATGTTGTATTGTTACAGGTTTCCAACTGACTCAACTACACAAAAACTATGGCTGAGAAACATGAAATTTGGAAATTGGTTTCCGAATATAAATAGGCATCTATGTTTTTAACATTGTACGGAAGATTGTTTTATAAGACATGCACGAACCCAGTTAAAAAAGGACAGTGTGCCCACAATATTTTCTGGCGGGTATAATACTTTATATTAATCTATTGAGCATTTTATACATATAGTATATTTTATTTTATTATTTGAGGATTGCCAACAAAGTTTACAATATCACAAACATTATGATAACAATCAGAAAATAAAACTAATTGCAACTGACGACTACAGGCAACCACAACGTGCATAATACAATTTTACTATATAATTACTTAATTGTTATTATTACATTGTAACATGTTTTGCAAAGGTGATGTTTTGTTATTGCAGATTTAGGTATTATGCTTGAGGAAAATAGAGAGAGAGAAGCTGATTTAATGAATTATGAATGCATAGAAAACCAAATTGATGGCATAAATTAATATTACAGGTGTCAATATACGGAATTATTCGTCGCGTAATATAACTTGGGCATGTCAGTGACGTAATAAAATGTAACTTGGTCAACCGTCAAACTGTCTTTTTTTGTTATCCCTTCCATTAATACAATGTGTTCGTACGTATATTTGTTACCGCTTTCCGTTCTAATAGCTGAACGATTTTGAATTTGGTGTGGTGGTAACTTACAAACTGAAACAAGACACTACTTTTTTCACGATTGCATAATATATGGTACGAAGTTAGCTTATAACTTTGAATAAGACATGACTACTTTTTATTCCGTGGTAATGCGGGTTAAACCGCTATTATTTTTACAATAAATAAGTAACGACAGATTTGTCTGAATATTCACTACACTGTACAGTCAGCAGCATAAATATCTGTACAAAATCAAAATTTCATATCGCTATATATGCGTTAAGTTAAACTGAAACATTTTTTTTTCTCCGTTTGAAGTAAAGTAAATCTCTTTTATACTATTTTTGTGAAGAGAAAATAAACATTAGTAAGAACACAAAAGTATGTAGGCAATTTTGAATTTGTTCAGCAACTTATGCTGCTGACTGTACATCCAATTGCCGTTATAATAATTGTTCCGATGAAATGTTTGAGTTATATTTTCAATTATTAATATTAGCGAATTTCTTGTAATTTTTTAAAATTTATAAACCATCGACTGTTTCGTATCATTATCGATATATCAGCCGTTCCATGTCCCAGCTCTATCGTTAGTTCCATGGACGCTCGCTACTGCTATCACCGCCAATATGGCGAAAATCAAATAGGCACACTTTGACGATTCAAATGTCCAGTCTAGCGTACTAGTATAATAGACGTCAGTGATGTAGGTACATAATATCAATGTCAATACTAATGTGTAAGTAAATATCGATATGCTTGGTATCTCTTACACCCTAGGGCTGTCAAGAGTCAGATCATGCTTTAAGTACGAATTTATGACTCGAGTCACTCGAGTAATTTCAGTACGTCACTCGAGTTGTCGAGTCACTCGAGTTGACTATTTACACATCCTGTAACTCTAGTAGGATTTGTTTAAATATTTTTAAACTAGCTTTTGCTCACGGCTCCGCTCGCGTGAAAAGTTGTTCCGGGATAAAAGTCCCACTTTATATTTCCCCGGGATAAAAAGTTTCTGTCTGTCTGTCTCTTTTTCTGTTTGTTTGTTACTGCACATCTCTGAAACTACTGAACGGATTTCGATGAAATTTGGCACATAGGTAGATCATGATCTGGATTAATACATATGCTACTTTTTATCCCGTAAAAATACAAAGCGGGACTTATCCTGGAAAAACTTTTTCACGCGGGCAAAGCCGCTAGCAAAAGCTAGTGTACAATATAATAGTTATTGCTCACTAGTTAAATTGAATTTCTGAATGTTCTATCACATGAAAAATGCTGAATTAGCCATAAAAATGTTAAATTAGTAGCAATAACGTTCGCGATGTAGACAGCGACCAGTGAATTAGCGACTTCTTGTTATTTCTAGCTGTCACCGAGGCAACTCGGTGCGCCGAGTTGACTCGGCAACTCGAGTGCAAATGGACTCGTCAATATTTTTTTCATTCGAGTACGAGTTTGACAAATTCGATCGAGTTACTCGAGTAAAAACACGACTCGAGTCGCATCACTATTACCGACACTGACGTCTGAGTTCTGACATTTGTCAATTCAGTTTCAAATTGACATTTATCATTTATGATTTTTACGGCATTGTTGTGTTGATGCGGCAATTTTGTAAAAAAAATAACTAAATAGATTTGTGCATTTTAATTATATTTTACGATTATGTTATGTTAATGAGCTTTTATATTTAAATGAGAATATCGTATTTCGTGCGTATTTAACTTATGTGTGAGGAACAAGAAGACTTGAAAATGAAGGAACATCGCACAGACCTGTGTTCGAGATATATCAAGATATTTGTTGTCGTTTCTTGTTACTGGTAATTAACTTATCATTTATTGGTTAACCAAATTATTAAGTTACAAGCTTTGGTGTACTTGTAACTTAACATACGTGATAACATACGTGGCGGCCCTTGTGAAGAGCAATACATTTTATCTACTTATTTGCTACGGCTATGTAACTTTACTTCTACCTAGAATTATCCCGCTCTAGTTACGGACTCCGGCTTCTTACTATCGCTTTGTGCCAAAACTAAAAGGTACGATTCCTGAGGTAGATAGTATGCTTTTAGATGTATGATTATAATTATGATTGGTTGATGATTAATCGCATCCTATACAACAGAGATAAACCTAATCTAATTACGGAAATTCAGTAAACTATGGATTTTGGGTGCTCAAGTTCCATCTCTACTTATCAATCTGTTAGCTTATTTAAATATGCTTGCACTTTTATTTTCTTTTTTAATCTGCTATACTTAAAATTAATGATACATCTATAGTTTTATACTAAACAATGTCATCTTCCAACAAACTAATAGACATTAATCCTTAGACGCCCGCTGTGGACACCGGTGTCCATTTATATAAGGAAATTAGCTTATAGCTATATATAAGCGGGCGTTGACGGGTTAAAATAATCATATGCAACTAATTATTATGAATCTTGTATAAACATGTCAGAACAATTTATATGGCAGTTATTGTTTATTTCAGGATAGTATCAATAGCAACAGTGTTTGTAAACAAAACCCTGCTGAGCAGTCAGTCAGTGGCTCTGGAGGCTCCTCTGTTCATCACATGGTTCCAGTGTGTGGTGTCGTTTACAATATGCTACAGCTTGAGCAAGTCGGGTGGGATACCAAAAGTATTTACATTTCCTACAGGCACACCGTGGAATATTGAGGTTGCGAGAAAGGTAATAATAAGTATAACTATTTTTCCATTAACTGGTCATAATCCATTGATCCAATCATAGACAAAAATCTATACTGAAGGTACAAAATCATGTCACAATGTTTATTCTATTATCATTCAATTAGAATTTCTAGATTTGGTATGTATTTAACATACATTTTGCACTCAACTTTTAATTCCATCATTTAGTTATAATCAGGAATCTTCACTGATAAGATATTTTAAATTAGTTCATTGTTTGCTGATCTAGGCCCAAATTCAATGCCAATAGCCATGTTGTACACTGTAGCTACATCAGTTGCAATAAAACAAAAATCAAACCTTTCTATCCTGTCTCTTTTAAATCTACCCTCGGAGTCACTTACCTGTTAACCCCTATGACCTGTTATAGTAATAACGGAAAGTATGTAAGTACCTTGACAAAATAAGCTAGCAATTACGTGAAATGATTTTTCAACATATCATAATTGTTTTGATAGATAGATAGATAGATACTATTATATGGAAAATACAGCTCATTTGCTCAATCCATTCACTTTCAACCCTTTTTTTTTCCGTGGGATAAAAACGCGTTATCGCTACCACCACTGGGGGGTGAGTGGAACGGTTCTGTTGGTTTCACACGGTCTTACAGCCCAATGTCGACACTCGGGAGTATGGCATCATCCGAACGAGCATTGGACCGAGTCCCTAATACTATGTACACCCTACACCGGCATACCAACCAAAACCCGCGGTGGCCTTCTTCGGCGCATACGAGACGACCCCGGGGTATCTTGTTGCACTAAGATAGCTGCATGGGACAGTCCCTGCGCGGTGCCGTTGCGGCTCTTCTCTATACAAGGGGGCTAAGATGCCCCCGAACTCTAAAGGACGCCTTTGGCGTCTACAACGGGAGACCGACCACCCGCATTGTCGTCCACCTCGGAGGCGCTTAAATTGGACTGAGCAGCCCGCTGCTGCTCGCCCCGCGACTCTCTTGAAGCCCCATTTAGTCGCCTCTTACAGTCAGTCGTCCACCCGGCGCCTCCTACGTCTCCTCTGGCTACGGGCGGGATCGTTCTGCTCGCGCTCCCGCCCGGCGCTCTCCTTCCGCGAGATAACGCACTCGCAGAAGGAGACCATCGCTCGCCAAGACCTCCAGCCGCCAACCATGGTAGACACCACGGCCGGCAGCGAGAGATCTCCTCCGACGACTGCTCTAAGAGCGCTGCGTTGTAGATCCCAGGCTGGGCACTCCTCGAGAGTGTGTTGGACCGTGTCTTCGCGGCCGTTGCCACAGTGGTGGCACACGGCGGAATCTTCTTTTCCTATCCTACAAAAAAACGAGCCGAAACACCCGTAGCCCGTCAGTACCTGTGTCAGACGGAATGTCGGCGCACCGTGGCGCCTGTCAAGCCAGCTTAAGAAGACAGGTCGCACTGCCGCGATGGTCCTCAAGCCCGCATTTGGGCTCTCCAGCCTGGTATGCCACTCCTCCACGGCGGCGTTGCGGATGGAGGCCAATTGGGCCTTGACCTCCCTCGGGCTACACGCATCCAACCCTTCTCTTTATCAATTCAACCTTTTAGGGATTATTAGTTATTGCAACCAAAATAGAGTCCGATGTGGTTGTCACTGGATAGTGCCAATAACTTACCAGATTTAGTGTGTTTACAGGGTTTTGCTATAAAAATAAAAAACATCAATGAAGGTAGTTCCATAAGTTTAAATTGCCTCATATCTATAGAATTCACAGTAACATGATTGTTATTATATTTTATTTGAATTGGTATAATATTGATAATATCTTATCTCATGTTTCAATGCTACAGAAAACTCATATTACTAATTAAATCTATAATGTTTGACCTTCAAATTTTAACATTATTAATAAAATAATGAGCTGCGTTGGATAAGTTTTGTAAATCCCCATTGCACTCGAAATAATGTTTAATATTTGTTATCTAAAGTCTTTCTTTTGCATTAGATAAATATTTTGTTATCGATGGTTCAACAAAGTGGCTTCACTGCACCTGATGGTAAGTGAAGTGAAGCCCAAAATAATGTCGACCGGTGAGAGATTAACATCCATGGTCGGTCAGTTGCTTACTTTACAGGCTAAAATAGGAATTGTCATTGTGCCAGTTTGACTAATTCCAATAAAAAACAGATTTACTTTTCTACATATTTTGTATTTCGTCATTTACTATGTTCCAATTATGATATTATTGTTTATAAGTATAATATAGTATAAGTATAATATGTAGTTTGCATTAACTTGTTGCGAGTATTTCTAAAATTTATGCGCATTTGTATAGCTGTTTCTATTGTGAAATATTAGAATAATGACATGCAGATTAATTCACCCATGTACTGAGTTATTTTTTATGGCATATGGTAAATGTAGTTGAGATGCAAAATGCTTAATTATGTGTACAACCTCATTTCGTTTTTATTGAGCAATATAAAACGTAATTGCCTAACATAATTTGCCTCACATTACAACTACTATATATTTAGACTTTTTAATACACCTAACCCAAGGGATTTCAACCCCTTACTGATAAACGGTATTCGTCACATAAATGTATAAGCCGAACAAACATAAAAGTCACTCTGTAATAGGAGCATAGATTAGAGAGTAACTTTTGTATTCAGTCGGTGTAATATAAAAAAATAAAAAAAATTATTATTTGGGGTGTTTTAAGGTTAACAAACACCGGGTTTCGGGCGCCAGGCAGAGCAATCTCACAAGACTACTATTGCCGATTTACTAAACAAAATAAGCCAGATAATAGTCAGTCGGCGCATTAGCTTTTGATCTTAGGGGAGTGGAAAATTAAAACCAAATTAGTTTAATTAATTAGGCTATATTTCCGTAGACACTGTTACATTTATATATATTAAAATTATGATTATTTATAGAAATTTTGAGGTTATTATTTATCCCAAATTTACAATTAGTTCTAAACCAAGATCTGTCATTAGTGCACTCTTTGTGATTACGCAAATATCACTGGATAATCCAGTCCACGTTCGCTGAAGGCGTTCTAACAATTAAAAGGTACGTACCTCATGGCAACAAAAAGGTTACCTCTAACATACTCATAGCGAGATTCAGAAGAATTATCCTCTTGCAATGAAGTAGCCAGACAGCAAGCCAGTTAACAATCCATGCAGGCCTCTTCACAAGATGGCGGATCTGCAGCCAAAGCGCAGATAATCCGACCAAGCAGATTGCAGAACATGCCATACATTTCCAAGCAAATACGTAGTAAAACGTAGATAAATCCAAAACGTAACGTAAACGTAAGGTAAACCAAACCGTAATCCAAAACGTAATCCAAAACCAAACCGAAACGGAAACGACCGCAGAGCTGAAACAATATCATTACTTTAGTAATGGCTACAGCTGCGTGATTCACAATTTAATCAATATTTTATTAAAAGCAAAGTTTTACGAACCGGCCGTTTATTAAAAATTCTCGAATTCAGCCGAAACAATGGTGCTTGAGTTCAGCAACCAACTGCAAAGAGCACGACAACGTAAATTCATCAACTCGTGTTAACGTCACCAACGTTATATTCAAAATTTTGGAATAAATGGACTCACCATAAAAATAACACCGCACCACTTTGGTTTGTATGTTCTAATATCAAACTAAGCCATTTTAGGCTTCAAAATCTATCTAAACTAGAGGATCACTTTAGATTTTCACATAGCGATCTTGACTCTCGAGCAAATGGAAGGAAAGTGACGTTTTTAGAGACGTCCCGCCGAAATGACACTCGCGCGCACTAGAGATGTGACGTTCAAAATCGTTAAATCAGACTAAATTTCTGTATTATCTGTGGTAACATAATAAATATGTTACATCACATACTTTCCCAAAAAATAAAAGAACAAAGTTCTTTTATGAACTTGAAATTTAAGATAAAATCCGAATAATTAAAAACGAGAAAATGCTAAATTAAGTTTTTCGAAATTCTAGGAAAATAGCCAATCTTATACTATCTTTATAAAATAAATTGATAAACTTGTAAAAGAAGATCATGCAAGTCAACTTCCAAGTCATCAATGAAAATTATTAACCTACAGTTAATCAAGACATCTTCTTCCTGACTAAAAGTCCTTAACTAAATTACACATCTAACATAACCACCCTTTGAGATTAGCTAAACAAAACTGTCGCTAACTCTAACCATTACGAAAACCAACTTATTTAAACCTAGGAGATTAGTTAGACAAAACTGTCACTAACTCGTAATACATCTACTCTTCCAACTCTCTTCTAAGAAAACAGTTAGGCCAATTAGCCACCGTCTCACCTACACAACTCAACACACATCTACCCTTCCAACTTTCGTCTAAGAAAACAGTTAGGCTATTTAGCCACCGTCTCACCTATACAACTCAACACACATCTACCCTTCCAACTTTCTTCTAAGAAAACAGTTAGGCTATTTAGCCACCGTCTCACCTATACAACTCAACACACATCTATATCAGTTAGGGAAAATTCCGCTGATCTAAAACTCAAAAACATTGTGAAGCGAAGCGTACTTCTCAAAAGTGAAGCATCAAGGAAAAATGTTTCCTATAATAGAAAATGACATTCCGCGGTCAGCACAACTCTACTCCGACTTTCTGAACGCGAAAGCATTGCAAAAATATCATATTACGATCGGCACAACTCTACTCCGACCTTCCGAACGCAATAGATAAAATTGTGACCAGTCCAAATATCTGAGAGCAAAACATCTCACAAAAGAAACACAATTATTAGGGCCGACACACTCCGACTTTTCGTACCTAATAATGTGGGAACAAAGGTAACTTAAGCATAAGCTAAAGTTCAAAAATTGTTTGTCTGCCTCAAGTGAGCACAGCACAAACTTTGGTCTGAGACAAAAGTACACAGAGCAAAACCAAAAGGTCTGATGCTGGTGCATACAGAGCTTACATAAGTAGATATATCTAACTACTTCTAATATTGTTACAAAATATATATTTGTAAAAACAGAGAAGACAAAAAGAAAATATGTATGTATTTTCCTTAAACAATAATTATGTACAAAACGACAACATCTTTGTACAACAAAATATAAAATAGATATAAGATCTATTTCAGTTGGAAATTGAGCTAATGAATAACTCCTTGTTAGAACATAGCTGTTTTATTTATTCCAAAATGTCCTAAAAATCTTTAGTAGAAAATAAGTATCGAATTCTATATTATGACAAAAAGTGTCCTAACATACATCTCTTTCAAAGGGCGATCCACAAACATGCGTTCTTCTAATCCATCCACAAACAGTCGCCCGCTTTAGTCAAAATACACAATTCAAAAACTTAATTCAAAGAAATACCAAAAGTTTAAATTTAATATTTAATTATGTCTTTGACATGGTAACGACCAGTATAGCCTTTTGCCAAGTCTTTCAAAACATAAACGTTATCAGAAACTTTTTCTAAAACTTCACATTTTATAAATTTAGGAGCAAGTTTCGCCGAAAAATATGCCGGGGCATTAGAATGTACAAAACTACGTTTCCAACAAATATCACCAACCGAAAGAGAAATGACTTTCCTTCCTTTATTATAATAAGAAGCGTTACGCTTATAGGCTTTTAATAAATTCGTTTGCACCTTAGCGTAAACTTCACTCAACGAATTTAATGAATAAGCATAACAATTACGACTACCTAACTCAAGCTGCGCTAAATCATCAATCGATCCACTGAATCGATGAAGAGATGAGTCAAAAATAAGTTCACGACCAAACATGAGATAATTGGGCGTAAAATCAGTTGCTAAATTAACGTTATTATTGAGAGCAAGTTGTACATGTGGGAGAAAGTTTGACCAAGACCTATGGTCATCCTTAACATAGCAGGATATACAAAATTCTATAACTTTGTTATAACGCTCTACGGGATTGTTTTGAGGAGTGTATAGAGTGTTGTAAAATATTTTCGTTATATTATAGCTTTTTAAGAAATTCACAAACGCTTTATTAGTAAATTGAGAAGCATTATCAAGAATGAATGACTGGGGAGTTCCAAATTTAAGAAATATTTCTTTCTCAAGAATTTTACAAATAATTCTAGTAGTAGCATTTTTCATGGGGAAAATCCAACAGTATTTAGTGAAAACATCTACAATTGAAAGAATGTAACGATAACCGGAATAAGTTTTAGGTAAAATACCAATTATATCCATGGACAATAATAACATAGGAGAGTCTACCTTTTTTGGATTAATCATAATACCCGAACTTGAGAAAGTGTAAGTGAAAGTCTGAACCAAGAATGCATCTATTAGATCCACTATCAAGTAAACCGGAATAACATATGTTATCAATAAAGAATTTCAAATGAGGTCTAGTATCTTTAGGAGTTGAAAAGAGAATAGGAGCAGAACTATGAATTTTAAAGAAAACTTTTAAATAATCTAACCAATCAGAAAATTCTTTTCTTCTAGTATTGTCACCAGGTGCGTATGAAGATTTAGCAACAAAATTGGAAAATTTATTTTTTAAGTTTAGATTGGATTTTAAGTTTATAATTTTTAATAGCCATTGATACACTAGGCGATTTCTTAGAAATCCGTGATCGATGGAAACAAATTAGTTTTTCTTTTGATGGGGGCAAAGAATCTTTAATATGAGATAAAGTTATCAAATCCCTAGTATCAGGTAAAATATTTGAAATTTCAGGAGCAACAGAAGGTACCAAATTCTCCCTAGTCTCGAAAAGACCATCCGTCTGAGTCTCGGCATCCATATTTGAAATCTCAAAGTAAACTCACAATAATCTGAATTAAAACTTCTCAAGAATGCAATTAAGTAACCACGAGTAAGATATCAATAATTTTTGAAAATGTTTAAAAATGTTGTGAAATTGTTATATTAAACTTTAAGAAATTATATTGTTTAAGTTTAAAGAGTGCAGTATTGACTTACAAAATTGTAATATTAAATTAATTACAATGTTTTAATATTATCAATAATAAATGGGAACAGGTTTCCCGGCTTAACAGAATTAACTTATGTTAACCGTGATCTAAAGTTTTAACACAGAAATATAAGTGTTATATTTAAGTAATAACAACATTAGTTGACTTGACACTGTCTTAATCATTATACACAGAAAGTATATTATGAGGTTAGAATAATGTTTAACTGAATCTACAGGTTAATTTTAAACACAAATGTTAAGTAACATTATAAGATCTACAAAGTCAGAAACTATTATACATACATGAACTGTTGTGCTGATAACGCCTTTCTCGAAGTAGTTGTTTTTATTTAGAGCTATGATTCTATACAATGCAAAGGAAAAGTACACAGTAACCCCGTCACATCCCGAACGTTATAATATGCAAATTATGCATTTTGCAATCACAAGCAATATTATTTATGGTCAAATTATTAAATATTAATCAATGACTTTATATAAATGTCTCAAAAGCTAGAAATAAGCATGAACATGAACAGCAAATGGAGTTCTTAATAAATCCCTGCATAAGTGTCAGTCAACAATTAAGCTAGTTGCTTATATTATACAACATGCTAATAGCGTCAATAAAGCTACTGCTATTATGTACTCACAATTATTAGAGTGCAATAATGACCTAAAATATGACAGTATCTACTCAAGTCCCTGAGCGTACAGCGCCAATTGTAATATAAAAAAATAAAAAAAATTATTATTTGGGGTGTTTTAAGGTTAACAAACACCGGGTTTCGGGCGCCAGGCAGAGCAATCTCACAAGACTACTATTGCCGATTTACTAAACAAAATAAGCCAGATAATAGTCAGTCGGCGCATTAGCTTTTGATCTTAGGGGAGTGGAAAATTAAAACCAAATTAGTTTAATTAATTAGGCTATATTTCCGTAGACACTGTTACATTTATATATATTAAAATTATGATTATTTATAGAAATTTTGAGGTTATTATTTATCCCAAATTTACAATTAGTTCTAAACCAAGATCTGTCATTAGTGCACTCTTTGTGATTACGCAAATATCACTGGATAATCCAGTCCACGTTCGCTGAAGGCGTTCTAACAATTAAAAGGTACGTACCTCATGGCAACAAAAAGGTTACCTCTAACATACTCATAGCGAGATTCAGAAGAATTATCCTCTTGCAATGAAGTAGCCAGACAGCAAGCCAGTTAACAATCCATGCAGGCCTCTTCACAAGATGGCGGATCTGCAGCCAAAGCGCAGATAATCCGACCAAGCAGATTGCAGAACATGCCATACATTTCCAAGCAAATACGTAGTAAAACGTAGATAAATCCAAAACGTAACGTAAACGTAAGGTAAACCAAACCGTAATCCAAAACGTAATCCAAAACCAAACCGAAACGGAAACGACCGCAGAGCTGAAACAATATCATTACTTTAGTAATGGCTACAGCTGCGTGATTCACAATTTAATCAATATTTTATTAAAAGCAAAGTTTTACGAACCGGCCGTTTATTAAAAATTCTCGAATTCAGCCGAAACAATGGTGCTTGAGTTCAGCAACCAACTGCAAAGAGCACGACAACGTAAATTCATCAACTCGTGTTAACGTCACCAACGTTATATTCAAAATTTTGGAATAAATGGACTCACCATAAAAATAACACCGCACCACTTTGGTTTGTATGTTCTAATATCAAACTAAGCCATTTTAGGCTTCAAAATCTATCTAAACTAGAGGATCACTTTAGATTTTCACATAGCGATCTTGACTCTCGAGCAAATGGAAGGAAAGTGACGTTTTTAGAGACGTCCCGCCGAAATGACACTCGCGCGCACTAGAGATGTGACGTTCAAAATCGTTAAATCAGACTAAATTTCTGTATTATCTGTGGTAACATAATAAATATGTTACATCGGCTTATACATTTATGTGACAAATAGCGTTTATCAGCAAGCTGTGAAATTGGCCCTTAGCAATAGGAAACTTTTTAACTTTGGATTGTAGCCAGCGTAATTACTGGGCATTATGAGACTTATCTCTAGTCTCAGGGTGACGAGCGCAGTGGAGTACAATGCAGTACTTTTTAATTCTTAGTGATGTGCGGCGTTGCTACTGTTTTTGGGCGGCCGTATCGCTTACCATCAGGCGAACGGCATGCTCGTCTCGTCATTTAACTACAATAAAAAAAAAAATATAAAAATACTTTAATTTTCAGGCATGATCATATCATTTAACTGCAATAAAAAAAAAATTATAAAAATACTTTAATTTTCAGGTAGTGCCACTGTCAGTGATGTTCACTCTAATGATAGCAACAAACAACCTATGTTTAAAATATGTAGGAGTACCTTTCTACTATGTAGGAAGGTCGTTAACTACAGTATTTAATGTGGTGTTCAGCTACATTCTGTTGGGACAGACTACATCATATCGGTGTATACTGTGCTGTGGGTTCATCATTTTCGGATTCTATCTTGGTGTTGATCAAGAGAGTTTGTTAGGTAAGTCGTTTTAAAAATGTATTTTAGTAGAAAAACAATATGTTATGTTTCTATCATATTTCACGGCTCGAAAATCTAATTATATTTTTTTTTTTTTATAATGGCATTTGTGTTCACATTTTGCCAATGTCAAGTTTGGTTTGTCTATTTTATTATCTGTAGTATGTCGAAGTAAAGCAGTGGCTACCTTACCAAGACTTTATCGAGGCGTTTTGGCGGCAACAAAAAAAAAAACACTTGATTAGCACAATTATTTCAATTCACTTCATTTGAGCTCTTTAATAGAACTATATTGGATAATATACCACCATAATTATGCAATATAACACTAAGTATCACCAAAATAATGAATTAAAACAAGAGCACCTCATGACACTTCCAAGTTCCCGCCAAAACTCCTAATTATATTTCATAATTTAATAAATTTTATAGTCACTACTGATAACAACAAACGTAAAAAAAAAAATGTTTAGCACATTTTTTTTTTTCAGGATCCTTTTCACTTATCGGCACAATATATGGAGTAATTGGCTCATTAATGCTCTCTCTATATTCAATTTTTACAAAAAAAGTACTGCCAATTGTAAACCAAGAAGTCTGGTTGCTTTCATACTACAATAATGCTTATTCGATCCTCCTGTTCCCTCCACTAATAATGCTCAATGGTGAATTATCCGCACTGCAGAATTATAGCAACTTTGACAGTACATATTTCTGGTTCCAAATGGTTATTGGTGGCATTTGTGGATTTGCTATTGGCTATTTTACATCTCTACAAATAAAGGTTTGTCTTAATTGGTTTTCATAATTCTTCAAAATTGAAAGACATATTATGTGCGAATAAATTATTTCGATATCCATGATTCTGATTTCCGATATACCTATTTCGTATTATAGTGATTTTTTAAATCTATAAATTGTTACAAAATAATTAGGTTCTGTTGTTGCAATTTATTTCGAAATAAATAACAGTAAAGTGATTTTTAATTAACGATTTTTTTTAATTCGTCTCCTTTAGGTGACATCTCCGCTCACTCACAACATATCCGGTACAGCAAAAGCATGCACGCAAACTGTCATAGCGACCCAATGGTACAACGAATCTAAAAACACGCTTTGGTGGACATCAAACTTTATCGTCCTAGCCAGTTCAGCTCTATACGCGAGGTTTAAGCAAGTTGAGATGGAGGAAAATTCTAGGAAACCAATACCTGAAGAGAAAAGAAGTTTAGTGTGATGATTTATTACGCTTATAGTGACAATGTTGTGCTTGAATATGTGATGTTCAGAAATTCCTAATTAGATAATGTATGGTGAAGCACTAGAAGGAGCTCTTGTGGATTTTTTTTTTAATATAGAAATAATTTTTATATTACTCGATTGTGCTATTTATTTTTTATTATATTTATTTGTTATTGATTTTATAGTGATATACTTAAAAAATAATGTATCCATAAAAATATTTTAAAATCATAATATGATGTCCTATAGTGCCTGGTTTGTAAGTCTGTGTATGACATATATATATTTGTTTGTTGATTATTTAGTGGTGTTGAGTCTATTCTCTTGACAGACAAAATCCATTGTTGCCTGTTATGACATACTTAATAAAATATTTGCTATGTTTAGCTGATAGCGGCAGATGCAGTCACAAATAACAGAGATGTCAAATTACAATGATAAATGTGCAATACCGTTTAAAATGTATGTAATTAAATTTATTAAGTTATTATATGTGAAAAAAGCATGGTGTGGCTTAAACTTGTTTATTGTGACATTATTTATTTTTGATGTACAGTTAGCCACATAAGTAGCTGAATAAATTCAAATTTTCAAATCACTTCTACGCGTTAAGTTCAATAGAAACATTTTTTTTCTTTGTGTGAAGTAAAGTGAATCCCCTTTATTTTATTTTTGTGAAGAGAAAATGAACATTAATAAACAAAGAGAAAATAACGTATTAATAACACAACAGTGTAGAGACGAATTAAAGTTTTGAATTTGTTTAGCTACTTATGAGGCTGACTGTACCTACATAAGCAGGACTAAGGGGTCGTCCATTAATCACGTAAGGTTCGAAATAGGGGGTAAGTGTTCGGCAAAATTCATGAAATATCAGAATTGGTGTAGATATATATAATGTGTATTTTTTCTCGTTGAACGCGCGATTCAAATTAAATTTGATTATACTTAACTGTATTTAAAGATAGTTAAGATACTTTGTACTAAAAAATACACGTGATCTTGGATGGAGTCTAAAACCTCACCACATATCACCAGTGGGGGAAGGGTTAAAAGTTGCTAAAAAAACATCATGTGATTAATGGACGACCCCTAACTTTACGTAACAAAAATTATAACAATTGCAATTCATTACTTCCAAATTCAACTACAAGTGTGACTGGAAAAAATGTTTATCTTGAAGGTTTTCTTACAAAAGCAAAAAATGCTGTTTTTTTTATCTGTGGTGAATGCAATCTTTTTGTCTCGGATTTACACAATTTTTACGCTGACTATCAAATAATGTTATGCTTTGGTTTTAATTGATTTAAGACCAATGTTAGTGACTACTTAATTGTACAAACACAATTATCAATATGCCAACAGCATAACAAACTTTTTGTAGTTTAACAACCTTGATTTAGATACTTTTTGGTCATGATGTGTACGGTAAAATATGATAAATATTGTATTTACTATTGCATTTATATAATTGTATGTTTTTATTAAATGGTGTGATATCCATAGCGTAATTTTAAGCAATAATAATATAGGGTATTTGACTCCTTTTTTTAATACATTTATCAAAAATGTATGCCAACCCAAAACTAACGGAAATTTTCAAAATTGGGGCAATAATTAGTAAGGTATAAAGCTTTGAAATTTGGTAGAAGAGGTAGATGTTAAATAACAGTAATATTACACTGTGACGTCACCGAGAGTCGCCGGCCATACCGTTGCGTGCGTGCGAAAGAGATAGCGCGATATCCCCTCCACGTCCACTTTTGCTCACAATATTTCAAAAGTAAATTATTATAGGTTGCGTTTTTCATTCTATGTGTACGATTAATTAAAAGTTTGAATGAAGTCTTTGCAATCTCAATTATCATTTGAAATGTGCTACTATGTATTGACAGTCCTATTACTTCAGAACTCAGTGTAAACATTTTGATTGATGTAGTTCTGACTTGTACCCATAGTAGTGTAAGACAATCATAGGAAGCTGCCAACAATATTGGCGTGTAAAAATTACATAATAATATTATGTTCAAACTATAAAAATATTTCGACGCAAACAAAATGTCTAGTACCAGTTTATAAAGGTACAAATATAATTTAATTATGTTTGTTAGCCGAATTTAAATATTTTGGATCGACGTTTGATCTTAACAGTTTAGATAGATAATGTTTTATAGTATGATATTTAGTTGATACTAAGTTATTGGATTCCTCTGGATCCATAGTGTGATCATATAGTTCTAAGCCATGTAATATGTTCCAGTTTATAATAAACGAGGTATTATTAAATCCTACCCATTCTGTATATCTATACCTTTTTGTTCTAATGCTGTAACCCATTATTGTTATGTCTTTCAAGCGAGGTTTGTCTGAGTTTTTCTGTGGATAGACTCGCGGTCTAGGGTACTGGCTGAGTGCGAATGTTTCATCATTAATATTTTCTTTTGCCTTCATTAAAGGTACCAAACTTTTACCCTCGAAGCATAATATTGACTTGTCTTGGCTGGTACACTTAGGGATATGCTTTTGTATTCCAGAAAGTTCCACCAATGTTGGGAATAAATCGATTAGTTCTACGGGCACGTTCACTTTGTTGTGTTTTAGACCAGGAGCTGTGAATATGAATGGAACTCGCAAAGCCACTTCGAAGTTGCTGTATTTTGCCCAAAGACCATTTTCGCCTAAAGACCAACCTGAAATAGTTTTTTTTTATTATATGCTTTAAACCTATCGATATAAGTACATATTTATGAAATACAGCAATGACAGTATTAGAAAGTAAACGATAAAAAAACATCACACACACACACACAAACACACTCACGCCTTTAATCCCCGAAGGGGTAGGCAGAGGCGCAATTAATGCAACCACTTTTCGCCGTTCGTATTCCGTCCCATGACGTGATAGGGGGCGAGCCTATCGCGATGTCAGGCACAAATTCCAGACTCCGGGCTGATACTGAATCGAAAAATCCAATATCACTGCCCGACCCGGGGATCAAACCCGAGACCTCAGGATTGCAGTCTTACCGTAATACAACTACGCCACTGAGGCAGTCAAAAAGAAACAATGTCTCAAATAAAATATTTAGTAAGCAGTTTCAGGCAAATTCGTTTACCAAATTGTAAACCAATGACCTTTATATCCCGCCTTCGTAATATGCTAATTGTTTTGACTAATACAGTAACAATGTAGGAAACACACCATGGTCACTAGTCAGCACCACTACTGTTTTCCTCAAGTCCACATATTGCATTAGAACACCAATCAGGTCGTCAACATACATAGCGGCGGCGTAGTAACTTTGCCTTATTTTTAAAGTCCACTCTTGAGGCATTAGACCCAGAGGGAAGGATATGTTGAGGCGCTTGATGTCGTCTCTTTTGCGAACATCAGTCCACGGATGCCAGGAGACGATAGGCATCTGCTTCGGTATTTTAGCCATTCTAGGTGGTTTTACTTTGTCTATTGGTATTCTTTCTGAGGACAAATTAACTTCCTGTACACCGGAAGCGCTCACATCATGGCGGCAATTAAATAGAAAATAAGTTCCAATGGCGCGAGGTTTCTTTAGCGGCGATAGCCTAGTTGGTAGTGGAACGGACTGCCGAGACGAATGTCCGCAGGTTCAAAACCCAAGGGCACGCCCCTCAAAAGTTATGTGTGTATTCTTTGTGAATTATCACTCGCTTTAACGGTGAAGGAAAACATCACGAGGAAACCTGCATATCTGAGAAGTTCTCTATAGGAATTTCGAAGATATGTAAAGTCTACCAACCCGCACTAGGCCAGCGTGGTGGACTAAGGCCTAAACCCTGTCAGTTGTAGAGGAGGCCCGTGCTCAGCAGTGGGCAGTATATAATACAGGGCTGGTATGGAGGTTTTTTAGTTGTAAACAATTTTGTATAATCACTCAAATTAGATTTCGGTGCTTTATAGGTCGTACAGATTGTATGTATTATTGATCACAAACATTGCGTTATCACACGAAATCAATATCAGGTTAATCTGATAATCGAAAATACATGACAAAAATTTAAGAAGATAGAAAGAAAGGAACGTTTAACACAGAATTATGCATATGCAACAACATCGAACACAAAAAAAAACAAAATATATATAAAAGAAAAAGTAAGTAAAAGGTATAAGTGCGTTGCACACCCATAACGTGGCAACTATATAGAATAAGATACATGTTGGAAAGTCGTAGATACAAGTAATTCAATACTTTTCGTGTGGTGATATGTGAAAGCACGACAGACCTTATCTTAGAAAAAAAAACAGTGAAAATACCTACCCAAATATTGTTTTGGAAACTTTAAAGGAATGTGAGGTTTGTAAAATCCGACAGCTAGTAGAAAACGTTTGCTGCTGTTCCTTTTCTTCAATAAGTTCACCGCGTAATCCAGACTTTGTAAGTCGGGTAAGGAGTTTCCTGGTTGTTTCATCACTGTTACTGGACATATTAGGTTGCTTTGCAACTTTTTAGCGGTCTTGTCTTTGCAAACTGGGGCGTCTTTGTATTTTTCAGTGGGCGGGTGGTAAGGGTGTTGTGACCAACTGTATGGGTAATCGTCCGTAAAATTTGAACTTTGCCCAGGATGGAAGATTTTACCAACAGAGTAAGTATCGTAGTCATTTTCTTTGAAAAATTGAGGTATGGTCGTAAAGTTGCCAATGGCATCCCGCCAGTAAGAATAGAAATCGTACAGCCTTAAGGCGTCAGGGCGACGACCGGTAAGCATGGAATTTCTGCTTGGAGCACATAGAGCTTGCTAAGGAACCAGGGATTGAAAATAAGGCAATTTATATTAATCATTACATATAGGTTTACATAAGATAAGCATGTTAAATTTAGTACCATTATATTGATTAAAACTTACCTGAGCGTATGCATTTTTAAATGTAACGCCTGAAGACGCCATATTGCTTAGATTAGGCAAAGGTACATTTTCGTTTAAAAGATGGCGCAAGTCGTCAATGAAAATCAATAAAACGTTGTGTCTGCTAATATAAGCCGTTGTAATAAAATTTCCGATCAATACGGTAACGATTATGATAATACTCTGGGGGTAAGTGCATAAATAACCCATTTTATTGATTATAAGTATGTAAAGTACTTTGAACTTAAGAGTGTTGACACTTTTCAGCTGCCTACTTTCAATTATTACTAGAAATAATGTTTTATTAATGAGACTAATTGAAATAACTTCGGTAATACATTTAAGAATTAAAGTTTCTACTATACAACATAAATAGCCGTTTTTTAAAGCGTATATTACGTGATTTCTAAAAACATTACTTTAGTTAAACCAATAACAAATGTTCCAAATTATTTTGAGTGAATAGGAACGTTACGGGTAGAAGGCGCACAAAGCTTATGAAAAACAGAAGCGACGATGAAGTGAATAAATGCCTACTTATTCATTGTGTTTCATTAACTGAATAAAAAAAATGATTAGTAAATAAAGAAAATTAAAATTCTGCAATGAAAAAAAACTACTTAATAGGTACGCAACTTGTCCAACGTACTAATAAAGGTGTTTAAAATAATTACTGTGATTCTGTTTTCTTATGTATTATTTACAACGTCGAATAATATAATAGTCAGATAAAACGAAAATTAGCTAAATTACATTTTAAAAATAATTAGGTAAAATTAAGGTATGCATTAACAATCATAATTAAAATTTTGAAAAAATAAAAGAACATAAAGGAAATGTCGTATCTATACGATTACTTGGTGTAGGTGAAGGTAAAATTTTCCACACAATAACATTTCTGTGTGTTGAACACTGTACGGACACGAACATCTGTTTGTATTTGATTGACACACTCACACAAGCAAAACTAACAAGTGGGCGTCAGAGTATTGTCATTCAAATCATCTGTTCTCGTAAATCGTTGTATATTTTGTACATAAAATTAATTTATTTGTGATTATTTATTAAATGTGTATTTCGTTAGTTGTAACAATCGGTTTAGAGCGCGAGTGAGTTATGTCTGTGTAGATTTTGTTTTTTATTTGTGTGACGTCATTGTTTTCAACTGCCAGTAAACGACGCAATTGCATTTTACTTGAAAATGGATTTAAAATGAGAATTGTTTTCGTAAACAAGGTAAGTTTTAATTTTCATGTGTATGTTGCTTAGTCGGATAATGTTCATAGTTGTCATATTTTAACACATTACGGTAAAGAGAAGTTGCATCGATTTCCTTTGTCCTCGGTCCCTTTTCATGTAACATGTTCGCTATGTGTAGTTAGACATTTGTGCGGTATTACCAGCTGTTTCCCAAAATATAAACATATTTTCCAGTTTCTGATGCGGTCATTGAATATTCATTAGGTTGACATTGTTTTGTTTCTAAATTATGTAATCTGTACATTTGCCAAAGCATAATATTGATGTAAGTTTTTCCGAGTTCTATTTTCAAACCATTGTTTTTTTTCTTGTGTTAAAATTATTATTTATCGCTAGTTGTACCTGCCTACTTTGCTATATTTCTAAGAAAATAAGAAGAAATAACAATCTGTGATTAAAATGTTTCTAGAAACTTTTACTATTGTATTTACCTTATATTTAAACTTAATGACCATGGAAATATATTTTTTGTAATAGATGATAATGATGATAATTAATTAGCCTGATTTGTTTTTGTTTTATTTTTCATAAATAAAAATGACTTCATGGATATATACTTATTATAAGTGTCACAGTGTTATTTTGTTTTAAAATATTAGTTAGTAGGCATCTTCATTAGAGTGATACAAGTTGTTAGTACAGAGTTAATATAAAAAAAAATATTCCTACAAGTTTGTAACGTGTATAAAAATCTTAACAAAATACTGTTTCCTTCATGATCCTATTACAAGATGAATAAAATTAATAACCTTAATCCTAGTGAAAAAAATTGTTATGGGTCTTAGAGTTTTCATATATACTTTTATGTGGTGTCATAATTTTATAACAGACTAGGATTTTGCTCACAGTACCTTTTGCGTGAATGAGTTTTCCTGAGATAAAAAGTAGCCTATGTTGTATGTATGTCTATTGGGGACGTATGCAGTTGCACAGACGGATGATCAGTTCACTTCCTTGGAACTATTTCACCCTTAGTCCCAGTCCCAGCCTATGTTAGTCACTGATAATGGAGTTTTATATTGGTCAAAGAATTTTTAAAATCGGTCCAGTAGTTTTTGAGTTCATTTATTACAAACACACAAACATACAACTCTTTCCACTGTATAACATTAATATAGACTAGGCGTTACAAAATACTTTCTTTGAATAAAAGTCTTAATGTGGACTTTCCCCTGGTAAATAAAGCCTTTAATCCAGGACATGGCCGATCACCATACTTATATACACCTTATAACTATACCAAATTTTATCAAAATCCAGTTGATGGCTTCCGTGTCTATTTCTGACAAATATCTCAACCATCCCAAATTTTCGCCTTTATAATATTAGTAAGTTTTGGCACTAAACTCTATTATTTTACATGTTAATAGACTCACATGAACAACAGGTTAATATAAAATATTTTATACTCCCTTAGTTAGTGCAGTGGGACAGGATTGTTTATTGTTGTGCAAATTTAGAATCTCCTATGTGGTTATAAAATAATACCTGGCCTATATAATATGCTATCTCACTCCTGAGAATCAGCAATCCCTATCAGAGAAACGGCTTAGGCCTTGACTACCATGCTGGTAATGTGGGGTGGCAGATTTTGCATACCTTCTTATGTAAAGGGGATTTTAAAATTGCAATGAAAATATTTGATTGTGGGATTTGTACTGCTTCATTCTATTCATAATAAGCTTATATTTGTATTTTGTGCATAGATTTGTTTGACTAAATATTAGGAAATATCCATCTCATATAGAATTAAGAAATACAAGAAGATAGCTATTATAGCTATAGCAGTTGAAATTAATCTGGACCCCTCTATATATGCCTATATTGTAAGTAAAGGGAACACATAAAAAAGAAGAATAAAAATAGTAACATTCTTAACCCTTGTATGTCTAAGATTAATTTTCCTTCTTTTTTAAAAACAAACCCTGACCATTCATTTTTATTATGTAAGATTTCTAAAACCATGCTTTATTTGTAAGGTAGTTGTAAGTTGTCCTCAGTTATTAAATCAATTTATGGATCTAATCTAATC
The DNA here is from genome assembly GCA_947568825.1 of Sphinx pinastri. NCBI lineage: Eukaryota > Metazoa > Arthropoda > Insecta > Lepidoptera > Sphingidae > Sphinx > Sphinx pinastri. Next base: position 3,610,519 of record OX387623.1, read on the forward strand.
ATCGATCTCGGAAGTCGTAAGGCTTAACAATTCACTACTTGCAGACGACTATAGCACAAGATGTCTGCGGAGTCGCCGCGACACGTGCGCTCGGGCGGGCCGCTCACCGTGCCGTCCCGACCACCTAGTGACCGCAGCATCATCGACGCCGTCTCCGGGTTCATCAACGATGTCACTTTGTCCTCTTCTTCTTCTGTAGACCCTAAGGATGTTATACAGTGGGCACGGTGAGTTTTGAAAAGAACTTTAAATTTGAAAATGTGTGGCAAATCTACTTGATGCGTATCTATAGTCTGAAATGGAAAAAAGGATACCAGCAATATCTTTGGCTTATATGCTTCTAGACCCATTATGAACAATTCTGGATTAACAGGTTCGAAACCGCTGACATAAACGAGCCCACGCCGGAAGGGGACAGCGACAATGACATATCCCCTCTCCTTCTCATCCTGGGCTACGGGTCCGGGGTGCAGGTGTGGCTGATCCCGCCCTCCGGCGAGGCCCAGGAGGTGTTGTCATGGCGACAAGGCACAGTGAGGGTGCTCCGTATACTGCCAACTCCGCAGCACGGCGACTGCTTCGCGTCGAAAAGGCCCCTTATCGCCTTGTGTGATTCCGCCAGTCCTGGACCTACATTCTGCTCGCTCAGTTTTATATCTATAAGAGGTGGTGAGCAGGTGAGTTTATTTCATAAATTCCGTAGATTCTCGTGAAAACTAATCTTGATAAAAACTATCGTATTTACTTATGGTGATACATCCCCCATAACTCCTCCAGGGCGTCGCTTTACGAAGTGTGCAGGTAGTAGACGTGGTATAATCTAAATATAATTTCGACCAATAAGGCTACAATGCCCCACAGTTATGTCGGCCTAGTTTACTGGATGTATCCATCTCAATCCAGAACGCAACCAAATTATACATATAGTTTAATAGCTTTTGCCCGCGGCTCCGCACGCGTGAATGAGTTTTCCCGGTATAAAAGTCCCGCTTTATATTTTCCCGGTATAAAAAGTATACATAATCTACCCGTGTGCCAAATTTCATCGAAATCGAAAAGTTATTACTACAAAATAAATTTAATTAATTTTATAGCGTCAACAACACGTGGTAATTATGCTGTTAAAATGTAGCTTATATGACACGTTCGTAGATTTACCATAGCAGCGCCATCTATTGATTACTTACTCAACCCAGTCGAAAGGTATCGACATCTGTTAGAATCATTTGGAGTTAACAGATAATTGTGACTGTCAAATAATAACAGACAAATAATTAGCAATAAATTAAAATTGCGAGTATAATTTGAGATTTAAACTATCCTATCTCTCAAGTTGGATCGAACTGCACATGGTGTGCGAATTTTATTATAATCGGTTAAGTGGGTTAGGAGTCCATTGAGGACAAACATTGTGACACGAGATTTATATATATTAAGATTATATGACGTCATAGTTGTACTCGAATATTTGCCCATTGTAGTTTTATCAGCCAAACGCGACGGGTGAAATGGGTTCGGTATAAACCGCCCGTCGTGTGTCAGTCGTTCGGGTCAGCGGCTGGATCAGCTTACACGTGCTACCATTGCTTTGGAACTAAGTAACAATGATAACTCTTTGTAAGGAAAACAAATGAATTGAAATTATTATTAACTTCATTAAAAGCATAGAATTGTTTCGAATTCAAAACAGTACCTATATCTAAATAAATATTATTTATTTATTTTTACTTTATTATTGTAATACATTGCTGTATATTGTCTCCGGCTGTGAAAAACTAGCGGGCACTTACTACACCAAACGACACAACAACATAGTACAATATATTTTCTGGACCATAGCTAAAAAACACAAATTTCCGGTTTCAAACCTGTGGTGGCAAGAACACTTGACGCAACCTCAGGTTAAAGAGAATGATAACGCAAAACTAATGTGGGAGATACCAGTCCAAACAGATAATACAATAGTACACAATAGGCCGGATATAATATATATTAACAAAACTGAGAATAAAACATATCTCATAGATATCACAGTTCCATCAGACTATAACATAGGTGCAAAAGAAATAGAAAAATTAAGTAAATACCATCCACTTAAACGAGAAATAGGCAGGTTATGGAATACATCTACAGAAATCATTCCGATAGTAGTAGGAGCCACAGGAATAGTAGCGAAATCTCTACAAAAATACTGCACAAAGTTAAATTCAGACATAAACATACACATCATACAGAAACAGGCATCCATACATACAACAACAATAGTCAGCAAAGTACTAGGGGACTCCATTTTCAATTAAGGGGAAACTGGGCCACCCTTTCTCTGAGGGTCTCAGGGCGGGCGCTCAGTATACCGAGCTTAGCTCGAGTAGAGGAAAACCTCAAACATATAATACATTGCTGTCTTTTATCTAGTTATTAAAATCAATATACAAAATATTATTTGTCTACGTTTAAATTCGACGGATGGTTATTTATAGAATTAAAATTAACGTATTTACATTACTCATATTTGTTTGCGATTAAAATATTCTTAACTAAATTAATTCAGACCCTGTTATTGTTTACATAATATCAGATTTCACTTTTGTTGACGTCTTTCATAGTTAAAGTTGAGTTCGCCTTTTTTCCTTATATTATTTTATGTATACCATTATCCATAAAACTTAGCTGTCAAGTAAAACCTGACATGTTGCTGAGTTTATAAAACCACAAAGTATCCGAATTCTTAGCAGGATTGCGCTAGGTGACACTCCAGTGTATATTATAAGGGCCATTACACGAATTTCTGTGGAAAATCATTAATCACACGCAACAACGTACAATGCGATTCGAATAAGTATAGGAATGTCAATGACCTTTATGGCTCAAATGTCACTTGAAAAGTACAAAATTAGCATAGAAAACTTATTAGCATATCAATAACGGTTTATTTTATTTTGTCTAATTGACTCTTACATCTAATTTAAATAAAAACGTTATTGCTGAATTAGCTATTATTAAGATGTCACAATATGGCGCAAAGTAGATCCTATTCTTATTTGAATCGCATTGTATGAACGTTAATAAGGTGACAGGGATAGTTCAGGGTTCAATGTACAGGGCTAAAAAGACTTCTTAAATAATAAAAAAAAATGAACTTTGTTAGGGCTCATACACATATGTATGAGCCCTTAGTAGGTCTCTACTCTCTTGTATACGAAAGTTCGTCTGGTAAAGTACCAAACCTTGTCTAGTTTTAAGACTTTTACATTGATGATGTTAATGACAATTGTGCTGTTTTTTTTTTATTGCATTGAATGACGAGACAAGCATGCCGTTCGCCTGGTGGTAAGCGATACGACCACCCATAAACAGTAGGAACACCATCCAGCACCTTGAGTTACAAAGCACTCTGTGGCATTCCACTGCGCTCATCATCCTGAGACATAAGATGTTAAGTCTCATTATGTCCAGTAGTTATACTGGCTACAATGCCCTTCAAACCGAAACACAACAGTGCATGCACACTGTTGCTTGGCGGTAGAATTAGACATTGCGGTGGTACCCACCCAGACGGCCTCTTACATAATGAGAGACCTACCACCAGTAAATCGGCTTATCGGAGGAACGGTTTGCTCATTCCAAAAAATTACACAAGGCAAGGATGTCCCAAAGGTGCCATTGAACGAAGCTCTGACCTTTCGGTTAAAAGGTTCATCCAGCCATCAAGTGAATTTGTAAAAACTTCTGGTGACTAACAGTGAAAAAAAATACAGCACGTTAATAAAACATGGCCGTGGTAGTATTAATAATTAAGGGTGTGTCGTTATCTTTTTGTTTACTTTAGTGTACAACCAGTTTATCATGCAGGTCGTTTTGCGTGGAACGACGTTTTATAGACATAACATGTTCAAAAAAAGGAACGTAAAGTTGCACAGAATTTATAGATCGTATAATTACAAAGTTTGAATTTGTGACTGTCGTTTTATAAAACACAGTACGTGACTTGTAGGGATTGGGATTTGTGTCTGATATTGCAATTGGCCTTCCATCTATCACATCATTGAATAAAATAATATGTTTGACTGATATGTCTCTCTCTCTCTCTCACATACACACACGCACACACACGCACACACACACACACACACACACACACACCACGCCTTTTTAGGCAGAGGTGCAACCAGTTCACCCACTTTTTTTCAAGTGTGTTTCGCCCCGTGTGATAGGAGGCGAGTTTATAGCCATTTCGGCACAAATTCCAGACTCCGGGCCGATACTGAGCAGAAAATCAATATCACTTTGTCCGCCTCGGGATTTGAATCCGGGACCTTAAAGCAGTGTTGTACCGCGCACGCAATTCAACTACGCCACCGAGGCAATCTAATATATCTTTTGTCCTATCATTAGTGCCATCAAATCTGTTAATATGACTTATAAACATGTATTTCGATTTTGTTACATAATCATGTTCATAATGCACGTAATGGTTGATTGATGGAAGTACAGTGAAAACATTATATCCACTTGTCCAACAGGTTAAAAGCATAAAATTCAAGAACCCCATCCTAGATGTGTTGGCCAACAAGCGTTCCGTGGTAGTCTCCTTCTCGGAACGGTTCGCAGTCTTCGACGCGGCCACTCTAGAAGACCGTATGGCCGTCACCACTTGCTACCCCTGTCCTTGTCCTCTTGGGGGTAGTTCCCCCATCAACCCCTTGACTTTGGGGGACCGCTGGTTGGCGTATGCTGATAAGAAGCTCAACCAGTCTAAGAGAAGCAGCGGTGGGTGTGAAGGTAAGCGTTTCTGTTTAATGTATAAAAAGTTTCAAGTAAGGTCGTAGTGCATTAGATTTCTTGTTTTTTACCCTCTTAACTTGTGATTACACGTTTTGTTTGGCTTATATGAATAAAAATTGCATAGTATATTTAAAACTTTATTATCTGGTAACCTATGCATTTGGGAAAATTATTTTTGTAAAGGAAGTCGTGCTTTTGGAAAGGGACCTTATTTACTTGACTCAGCGAGGGCCTATATTATAGTTGCTGACTTGACTTGTGATTGACCATTGTGCATGGGCTCACTGTGGCAAGTTGCGTCCCGGGTCAGTTAATGTACTTCCATGCATTATGCCAGACCGGCATTAATACCGACATCGAGCGATTACATATATAAAATCGACCAATCATGGAAGTCCAAAATAGATTGTACTATATTTATCATAGTGTAGGCATTTTGCCATACTAAGATAGAACAAATAAAGATTTTGGTGTTACAGCAATATCCTTATGGAAAAGTTTTCCTTAGAACAATAATAATGCGTATTGCACGTATAAGTCGCAGTTCAGTGACTCATAAGTCATAACTGTTTCATATGTCGCAATAAGATGAAACAACACAGATTCAAAGATTATTTGAAACATAATTGCTGTAACGTCATTGTTTACAATAGATTTTACATGACTAGGCGATAAATATTTATTACACAAATCTGAGCGATAAAGACACAAGTATTTACATATATTTTTTTTAATTTAATCTATTATGTTGAGTATTATGAATATAACCATGAGTTACTTGTGTTGTTATTTATAAATTCATACCTATATAGATATGTTATGAACTATGCACACACCCTCTCTCTGTTTCATACGCACACACACACACATATTATATTCACAGAGGTTCACTAAACTACTACACGAAGCATCATTTTTGAGTCTTATTATAATAGTTATTAAATGAAATCTTGAGGCTATTGTAAAACTGTGGGGAACGGCGTTGTGTGCTGAGATACAGGTATTCATTGGCGTAGCTAGAGTCATTTACCAGGTTGGGGGGGATAGTGTCCTAGAATGACTTTTGTGTGCTTGGCGCTTAAAAATGATAGTAGTAGCAGGCTGCCTCAAAATCCTTGGAGTGGGCACCAAGTAATTCTGGGGTGGCCACGGGGTTTTTGAATGAATGAATGAATGAAACACTTTATTGCACACACCGCATACAGCAAAACGAATACAATTATTGTTTCGAGAAAACAAAAGATACAAAAAGAAAATACGTGCGACAATAGACGGTCTTATCGCTAAAAAGCGATCTCTTCCGTACGGACGGTACGTACCCGACGGTTTTTGGTCTATCATAATTCATAGTCCGGCTGATGACCTTCCAGCCATCTAAAAGTCATCGTATTACATGATTGTGATACCACCAAACCACCGTTACCGTCATACAGTTGTGCTATTTAATTGTATTACAGATTAACATAAAAGTAAAGTGCTATTGACCTACATTCGGAATTACGTCTTTGTTTGTACTGTTAGGGGAAAATGTACGAACATTGTTTGCATGTTTACTGTTTTACAATGTTACGTAAAGGCCATGGACGGTAGGCGGTGACATTCACGTCAATAACTCTTCTAGATACCTAGATTAGTGAGTATCTGAGCGATTAAGTAATTTTGGAGTTAATTTAGAAGAATGAGCGCCATGTATGACAAAGATTTTTTTAAATCGCTTTCGAGGCGAAATTACAGCTTTTTGCTAGAGCTTTCAAATGCGCAATGAATAGATTTACCTGAGAGCTAGTTAGATCAATTTATTGAACAGAAAAATCAGCATACCATGTTCTTGAAATTGTTACAGACCTTCATTGTAGACACAAATATTACTCTAGTACATTTATAAGACTTGCCAATAATTACAATGCAATTACGAATGTGTCGTTGGGCCTGTTATTATAGGTAGTTAGGTACTGCTCTGGCTCCTAACAATTAAACTTGATTGTAGTAATATTGAATCGTGATGAAAACGATTTTGGAAATCTCAGTATTATAGATGTACTTTTATAATGTCTAGGTAAAATTGACCATAATCAAAGATATTTTATCTGGGGATCGCTGAACTAATCATGAGAAGTAACGCTTTATTTTCCATAAAGTATCAGGAATTATAGTTCAGTAAAGGGCAAATTACAGATAAAATATTATCCATTAAGGAAATAATGATTTTCACTGGTGTGTAAACATTTATCTTCCTTTGTTAATAAACGGCTATTGACTTAATAATGATGACCTTATGGTACTCGCTGCTCGCTGCCTATCATTGTTGTTGCAAAATCGTCCGTGCATGACTAAACTTGTTGTAATCTGTACGTGGGGCTGTAGGCCATTGTTTGGGATATTTTAGTGGTTATTAAACTGATATAACGCTACACGAAAAATAATTATTAATTTAACGCCTCAAAAATGCGTTTAGCACCGGTAACACACTGCTCACGATTATATCACTATACTAGCATTGCGCGCGGCTCCGCCCGCGTGGAAAAGTTTTTCCGGGACAAAAAGTAGCCTATAACACTCAGGAGTAATGTAACTTCCTGTTAGTGAAAGAATTTTCAAAATCGGTCCAGTAGTTCCTGAGATTAGCGCGTTCAAACAAACAAACTCTTCAGCTTTATAATATTAGTATAGATTATACCTAAATAACACAAACACACTATTTCTTCACTAGATTAATTTTCACATTTTAAAAGGGCTCAAGAAAGTTTTTATTTAGCACACCCCACACAACACACAACTCACAAGTCACGTAGCCGCGTTTACTTTTACATAAAGTTGATCTACGATGAGTAGCTATTAAAGTTAAAAGAGATCTTATATCTGCCTTTATTTTATACTGTATTTAGGGTTGCCGCAACACACTTTATCAAGTATTTTGCTGGAGGGATTAGATATGTCGATCTACAAAGAGTCTAGCTATTAAAGTAAAAAGAGATCTTATATCTACCTTTATTTTACACCAATTTAGGGTTGCCGCAACACACTTTATCAAGTATTTTGCTGGAGGGATTAGATATAGTTGTTACGAATAACCTCGACGTGAATTCTATGATTTGTTTATCCCACACCAACATAGGGTCGGCCCACACACTTTTTGAAGTATGTTGCTGGAGGGATTGGAAATAGTTTTTACTTCCAACCTGCTTAAAGTTCCACTTTGGTGGTGAACAGTAAGAAGAAATATACATCTTTGATATATAAAGTGTTTTAAAAAGATCTATAATATATAGGAGTTTATCGTATGACTAAGAAAATTGAGCAAATGCCTTGAATACGTAGCAATATTTTGCTATTGCGTTATTGTTCTTTTTGTGGCGCAGCGATTTAGTTTAGTTGTTTTTCCTATGTTACGCATTTTATATGTTTATAACCGCTATTGATAAGAATCAGTTAGTATTTTTGTTTATGTTTGCATGTAGATAAATATGTTTATTTATTAAATTATTATTTGGTTACGTATATTGCATAAATGGTAATCCCAAAGAATGAAAACAAAGGCATTATCGTACATCGTATTATAACACATACTTCAACTTAAAAAATAATGGTTTCTTAAATATCTAGCCAAAAATAAAAAGCGCAATAAATTCAGCAAAATTAGTTTTATTTCAATGTGATTAAAGCCGATATTAAATTGAAATATTTTGATTTGTAGCCGAAGGTGTGACCAGCTACACAGCGACTGTACTCCACGCGGCCAAGTCCTTGAGCAAGGGTCTTCGTGGGTTGGGTGAGAGCGTCGCGCACAGTCTCTCTGGGGGCAGGAGCACTTCGCAGTCTCCGTCGCCTCCCAACGCAGATATACAGCAGCCGGGTATAGTCACCGTGCTGGATATTGAGGTAGGATCCTTGATATCTTTTTGTTTCTTATTGCCTCGTGAGATGCTCTGCCAAATACAGGTGTTAGTATGTTTTAATGAAAAGTTTTTTTTAATGATATATGGTGCAAACGAGCATACGGTTCACCTGATGGTAAGTGATCACCGCCGCCCATGTACATCTGCAATACCAGGGGGCACAGAGATGCGTTGCCGGCCTTTTAGGTGGGAATACGCTTTTTTTTTGAAGGTCGCCAGGTCGTACCTGTCCGGAAATGCTGCTGGCGACAATTGGTTCCAACATTTGTTGTTTTTCTGCAACTTGCTTTAATACTTAAAGATTTAAAAGTAACTGTTATTGTAAATCCCGGATTATCACATGTAGTTTTTAATACTTTATTTTTTGGACTCTTATATTTATCCAATAGGATTCAATTATTTGTCAATCGATATTTTTTTTAAATAATACAGCTCAAATTAAGAACCTACTCCTTTCTTGAAGTCGGTTAATAAGAAAAAGAAAGGTCTGTACTTTTTAAGAGAATCAAAACCAGAAATTTCCTTTCTCCCAGGGTCTGGACGACGAAGAGGGCCAAGACAGCGAAGAGCAATGCGACCCAATCGTAGCTCACTTCGTGGCGCACTCGGAAGCGATCATTGCTCTGAAGTTCGACGCGAGTGGCATGCTGCTAGTGACTGCTGACCGCCGTGGCCATGACTTCCACGTGTTCCGTATCAACCCGCATCCCTGTGGGCCGAGCCTCGCGTCTGTTCACCACCTTTATATATTGCACAGGGGTGACACCACGGCCAAGGTTCAGGTGAGTTACTGGGTGGAGTCGGTAGTTGTGGATGGATTTATGAAGAACTAGCTTTTGCTCGCGGCATCGCCCGTGTGAATGAGTTTTTCCGGGATAAAAGTCCCATTATATATTTCCCAGTATAAAAAGTAGCCTATTTACTTCCCTGGGTCGTAAACTATCTCTATACCAAATTTCATCGAAATCCATTTTTGAGTTTATCGCGTTTTGGCAGACAGACAGATAGATAGATAAATTGTGGACTTTTGTATGTTTTTATGTAACAATTCGCGGGGAAAAGTTATTATGCATTAGCAATACAAAAAGTTCTGTCAGAGCGGGGCAAATTACCTCAAAATCTTCTAGTTATCCCTACAAAGTTGTAAATAGTGACGCGGAAGTCATACGAATAAACTAGGCTATCTAGGACATTGTGAAAGTAATAGGTACTCATTTCCGTCAAAACATCAAAATCAACATGTCTCAGTATATTCTCAAAATTATTGTACGAGTATCGAAATTCGTTCTATCTATATTTCATACATATACTTTGTAAATAGTTTGTAATACTTCCATTATTATAATTTTAATACATCATTTTATTTAGGATAAGGTTAAATGTTATATTTCGTTATCAGCGAGTTAGATAAGAGTCCTTGCATATGATACGTTATTATTGTTAGTCACGCCACTAGTGATAATGAATTCTAAAACTGTCTTTCCGTCTATTGTTCAATAAATGAACAAATTTCAGTAATGTCAATGTTTAGTACACAATATGTATAGAAATGATGAATCATTTAGCAGGCATATATTTACATGAAGTCTCTTGTCTAGAGCGCCTGACCTTCTATATTCCTTTATCTTATACTAGATACTATTTTTAAAAGTTATCTAAACTAGTAATATAAAGACACGAGATTTGATGTCGTGTAAGTTCATCGGTAATTAATAAATTCAACAATCACTTAGCCGATTATAAAATTTAAGTAATTAATATTAAGCATTACTCTTGAGTACGGTGAAGGAAAACATCGTGAGGAAACCTATATACCTGAGAATTGTCCATAAGAATTTGGAGGGTATGTGAAGTCTGCCAACCCGCACTAGGCCAGCGTGGGCAGTATATAATACAGGGCTGATTGCACTGCATCGTGCAGGACATAGCGATCTCGGGCGACGCGCGCTGGACGGCGGTGAGCACGCTGCGCGGCACCACGCACGTGTTCGCCGTGAGCCCGTACGGCGGGCCGGCGGGCGTGCGCACGCACTCGCAGCCGCGCGTCGTCAACCGCCTCTCGCGCTTCCACCGCTCCGCCGGCCTGCCCATACACGCCGCGCACAAGCGACCCTCCGCCACTCCTGTGAGTCTATATTTATTTATTATCTTACGTCTACAAACAATCACACACTATAACATCAAATAAAATATTTTATTTTTATTTTATTTTATTATTTGAGGATTGCCAACAAAGTTTACAATAACACAAACATAATAATAACAATCGGAAAATAAAACTAAGTAATTGTAACTCAGACTATAGGCAACCACAACGTGCATAATATAATTTTACGATATAATTACTCAATTAAATATTATAAGGAACAAGACAAAAAATAATAGATTTATCAGAATGTTAGGGTCCAAGTTAATCAATGTCACGTAAAGAGTTTTCCTAAATGCGTATAGTGAATCATGAAATATGTCAAACTTAGTAATTTTCTTCGATAGCTGATTATATAATGTATACAGTCGAGGTATAGGGGAGTACTTACCTATGTTGGTTCTATATCGGCGGACATGAAGAAAAAATATACAGAGAAATCAAAGAAACTAAGTCTAAGTCACACCTATTAATATAAAAAATAAATTAAAGAATTATTATCTGCAGATATCCTGAGTACCTAACAATAATATTGTTATTATTCTATAGAAAACCTCACGATGCGCTTGCCTAGTTTGCATTCCTATGATAATAATGTAACTAACTAACCTATCTCATTTGTTAATTTGACGTGAATTTGTAAATTATATTGCATAACTATAAACCTCAGTGGTTTTTTTTGCATATAATACTTAATTATTGTATTACAAAAGAAATAAATAAAAAAAAAGTACATGATTGTTAAAAAGTAGACACAACATTCACTGATAATACATACTCACTAAAGAACGTACAGTATACGTTATCACCAGCCTGAACTTCTTCTACCATCTGCACACACATCAGATAATCGCTGTTACTATTGGAGACTAACTTCAGACCGATCAAAAAGTTTTATAATAGGGTATTTGACTACTTTTTTTAAATACATTCATCAAAAATGTATGCTATCCAAAATCTAACGGAAAAATATTTTTCAAAATTGGGTCAATAATTAATAAGTTATGAAGCTTTGAAATTTGGTGGAAGGGGTAGTTGTCAAATACTGTATAATATTTTATTTGAAATTTTGAAAAATATTTTTCAAAATTGGGTCAATAATTAATAAGTTATGAAGCTTTGAAATTTGGTGGAAGGGGTAGTTGTCAAATAACAGTAATATTACACTGTGACGTCACCGAGAGTCGCCGGCCATAACGCTGCATGCGTACGAAAGAGATAGCGTGATATCCCTTCCACGTGCCCACTTTTGCTCACAACAATATTTCAAATATGAATAACTGATTTATTTTTGAACCAATTTTGATGCTGATTTCACAGAAAAAATTCTTTTTCGTATTATTTTGTTACATATAAAATAATTTACAAAATCAAACAGGAAACTACCCTATTATACTACATCACACATATTACGGTAGGAAGGAGGAGATTTCACATATTTTACATGACTGAAAATCTAACATACAAGTTTACTTGCATTATAAGTATTTAACATTACTAGAAATATTCCCTAAATATATCAGTAGTAAATATTAACTATTTAATTTTAAACATACCTTACAAGTTACAACCGAAACTAATTCAGTTTCCACCTTGCAGGTTGGTGACGGCCTATCTCATGGAGCGTGGTTCCCTAACCCACGCTTGCCTCCGTATCCCCTGCCTACCACATGCACTCCCCTGGCACAGATACGTCCAACTGCGAACTTGCCAACACACACCATCACTAGAAACAGCTCAGGTAGGATAATATACTAAGATTATTTTAAACCGATGTGAAATGAACTTTGTACGAATTTTGAGATGGAGACGGAAGGATTGTTTTCTATCCGCTAAACCTTTCTCTTATGAATGGTATTGTGACTATATTTCCTTTTACATTGTGAATGTTCAAGGGCTATTATAAATGGTCTTTTTTCGTTTGCCTGTTTTTGGCTATAAAAAGATTAATAAATTATTTATTTGTACATTTTTTTTGTTGCAACGCGACATGGTGGCATGCAATGTTTCCGATGACGACGTCATCGATAGGGCGAAGTGGAAGAGAAAGGTGAAGAAGGCTGACCCCACCATCATGTGGGATGAATAGTCGGGAAGAGAGAGAGAGAGAGTACAATTTTTTTGATGCAGGTCGTCAGCGCCTCTCATCAGGTTCGGAGGAAGGTAGTAGTGCTCCCCTGCTGGCACGCGCCCGCTTCGGCCCCGTGGGCGTGGTGGCGGGGGGCGTGGGCGTGGTGGGCGCGGGAGGGGCGCCGCGCCGCCCCGCCCCCTCCGCACCCGTCGCCGCGCTCTACCTCATGGCGGCCGATGGATCGCTGTTACACCTGCTGCTGCATCCGAGACCGCTGTCTAGTAAGATCATTTGTTAACATAATATGTTAGAATTGTTGGATAATGGACTAGTGGTAGGTCCTCATTATGTAAGAGGCCGTCTGGGTGGGTACCACCGCAATGTCTATTTCTACCGCCAAGCAACAGTGTGCATGCATTGTTGTGTTTCGGTTTGAAGGACATTGTAGCCAGTGTAACTACTGGACATAATGAGACTTATATCTTATGTCCCAGGATGACGAGCGCAGGAATATATATATATATATATATATATATATAGTACTTTGTAACTTAAGGTGCTGGATGGTGTTGGTACTGTTTATGGGTGGTCGTATCGCTTACCATCAGGCGAACGGCATGCTCGTCTCTTCATTCAATGCTATAAAAAAAAAATAAAAAAAAATGTAGAAGTGCTAAGTATTGCTCAGTAGTATCTGAATGCTAAACCTTGCTGCTGACTTAGCAAACTACAATGAAAATTGAAATGACATTAATGTTGGTACAATTTGTTTATTTATTGGTTGTGTTAATAAAGTGTGTGTTGGTGACCGGTCAGGTACCCCGAAGGAGAAGATCTGCGACGAGTCCGCGATCGAGCTGGAGGTGGAGGCGGTGTCGCAGTGGCCGCTGCAGCGCCCCGCCGCCGCCGCGGACCTGCTGGCGCCGCTGCCGCCCTCCAACCCGCTGCTGCAGCCGCTCACCTGCCGGGTAACTGACTCATGCACTCTGGGCCCTGGCCGCCCTGGTCACCCTGGCCGCCCTGGCCGGCGACATACTATCATTTTTTTCTTTATTGCATCGAATGACGAGACGAGCCTGCCGTTCGCCTGATGGTAAGCGATACGACCACCCATAAACAGTAGCAACACCATCCAGCACCTTCAGTTACAAAGTACTGTGTGGCATTCCACTGCGCTCGTCATCCTGAGACATAAGATGTTAAGTCTCATTATGTCCAGTAGTTATACTGGCTATAATGTCCTTCAAACCGAACACAACAATGCATGCACACTGCTGCTTGGCGGTAGAAATAGACATTGCGGTGGTACCCTCGCAGACGGACTCTTACATGTGAAAGACCTACCACCAGTGCTACTAAGCAATACTACATATCAAATGAACGGCACAAGCAAATAACAGCGAATGTCACTCATTTTTATATTTTAATTTTTTTATTGAATCATATCTTTGTCTATGGTATTTTGAATTGCAATCATTAGAATTTAAGAAGGTAACGAATCTTGGCTACCGGCCCTATTACTAGAACAAAAAACTACTGTAATGAAACCAATGAAAAGAAAACTGATTCACTCTAGTTCGAGAATATCGGCCCCTAATTAGTTTTTTTTATTAATGAATGACGAGTCGAGCTATCAGATGACCTGATAGTATGTGGCTTGCTACCTATAAACAGTAGCACAACGTCCCAAACTTTGAATTACAAAGCACTGCGAGGAACTCCACTGCGTTTGTCACCCTCAAATATCGGATCTAGTAAAACCCGTAGTTTGCAAAAGATATATATATACACACACACACACACACACACACACACACACACTCACGCCCGTTATCCCCGAAGTTGCATCTAATGCACCCACTATTCGCCGTGCGTATTCCGTCCCAGGATGTGATAGGAGGCGAGCCTATCGACATATCGGGCACAAATTCCAGACTCCGAGATGATACTGAGTAGAAATTCCCAATATCACTGCCTGGCCCGGGGATCGCGCCCGAGACCTCAGCATTGCAGTCGTACCGTAATACAACTACGCCACCGAGGCAAAAGATATATTCATAAAAATACTTGTTTTACAGAGGTGTGCGGACATATGCATGAGTGAAGAGGAGAGATGGTTGTCGCAAGTGGAGATAGTGACGCACGCGGGCCCGCACCGTAGACTATGGATGGGGCCGCAGTTCGTCTTCAAAACTTACAACCTGACCGGGTGGGTGGAGGCTTTGAGATTAAACAAATTTATTATACAGTTTGTTGCAGAAAGGTAAATTGTTATGATGTTAACTTACAATCCTTGATTGACAGTTACATCTAAATCTTACGTCTCATAACTTAGTTATTTTTCTTATTTTTTTTATGGCATTGAATGACGAGACCAGCATGCCGTTCGCCTGATGGTAAGCGATACGACCACCCATAAACAGTAGCAACACCATCCAGCACCTTGACTTACAAAGTACTGTGTGGCATTCCACTGCGCTCGTCATCCTGAGACATAAGATGTTAAGTCTCATTATGTCCAGTAGTTATACTGGCTACAATATCCTTCAAACTGAAACACAACAGTGCATACACACTACTGCTTGGCGGTAGAAATAGACATTGCGGTGGTACGCACCCAGACGGACCCTCACATATGAGAAACCTACCACCAGTAACTGACAAACTGACAACTGACAAGTTTGGTGTTTCTTGCAATGATATTTCCAATATACAATGCGTATTTTATAAATTTACTAGCTTTTGCCCGCGGCTCCGCCCGCGTGAATGAGTTTTCCCGGTATAAAAGTCCCGCTTAAAATGTAGCTTATATGACACGTTCGTAGATTTACCATAGCAGCGCCATCTATTGATTACTTACTCAACCCAGTCGAAAGGTATCGACATCTGTTAGAATCATTCATAGCAGCGCCATCTATTGATTACTTACTCAACCCAGTCGAAAGGTATCGACATCTGTTAGAATCATTTGGAGTTAAGATAATTGTGACTGTCAAATAATAACAGACAAATAATTAAATATATTATATTTTATTATATATTATAGCAATAAATTAAAATTGCGACTATAATTTGAGATTTAAACTATCCTATCTCTCAAGTTGGATCGAACTGCACATGGTGTGCGAATTTTATTATAATCGGTTAAGTGGTTTAGGAGTCCATTGAGGACAAACATTGTGACACGAGATTTATATATATTAAGATATTTTAATTTATTATCCAACTTTACTTATGTAAAAAGTGTTTCAATCTTCTTAAATAAGCTTGTAATGGTCTTACGGTTACGTCATTTAAATTTTATCCCTTCTCTCCCGAACACCCTGTATAATGTCCATCACACTGACTAAGGTGCGAAACTGACTGCCTCGGTGGCGTAGTTGTATTACGGTACGACTGCAAGGCTGAGGTCTCGGGTTCGATCCCCGGGACGGGCAGTGATATTGGATTTTTCTATTCAGTATCAGCCCGGAGTCTGGAATTTGTGCCCGATATGTCGATAGGCTCGCCCCCTATCACATCATGGGACGGAATACGCTTGGCGAAAAGTGGGTGCACTAGTTGCGCCTCTGCCTACCCCTTCGGGATAAAAGGCGTGAGCATGCGTACTGACTAAGGTATCTGTGGACAGATCGAACTCATCCCTGTCGGAAGCGGAGACGGTGGAGGTGGAGGCTGGCGGCGTGGCGCGCTCCAACCCCGTGAACATGCCCGGCGCGAGGCCGCTCGTGCCGGTCCTCGTCGACTCCGGATCTGCCAGTAAGCATATTATATACTGCCCACTGCTGAGCACGGGCCTCCTCTACTACTGAGAGGGGTTAGGCCTTAGTCCACCACGCTGTCAGAGAACTTCTCAGGTTATGCACGTTTCTTCACGATGTTTTCCTTCACCGTTAAAGCGAACGATAATTGATAACAATACACACGTAACTTCGAAAAGTCAGAAATGTGTGTCTTGGGTTTTGAACCTCCGGACATTGTCTCGGCAGACCGTTCCATTCCCAAGTAGGCTATCGTCGCTTATAGTAAGCATACAATATTTTGAAAATCGGAAGTTAGAACAATGGATGAATATAGAAATGGGCATAGTACTTCTATGCTGAGAGCTTGTGCACCTTTTTGATACGAGCTAATGGTTTCGATACTTCGCGTCTCTCTAGTGTTATAATTGTGAAAAGCAATGGTATACAATTGCCAATTTCACTGCGTTTGTTGGACGTTTGTTGCAGCAGCGCGTAGTCAATTAGTTTCAACGTCATGTGTACAGGCTTTCAAATTAGTGTCTTATTGAATACCAAGAAAATCTAAAATCCTTATAAACTTTGCCTCGAATAGAATACAACATGAAATTTTCTTTTACAGGCTCTCTAGAACACTCCCCGTCGGATAGTTGCCGTCGCAAATCTCTGTTGGCTGAAAGTGGTCGCGCCGCCTCCGTGTGCGACGTGCAGCTCAAGGAAGACCTGGCCGAGGCCATGAAAGAGGATCACGGTATGTGTCTTTGCAAATATTTCATCTAGGCGATATATTATTTAACAAGTTGTAGTAATTACATATCGATAACTTTGGGTATCGATGGCAGATTCGATTATTTCATAAATCGATAATGAAACTTGTAAAGTTATATTTTAAATCGATTACATCAATAGTACTTTCGATGGTTACTGCATTTGTCGAGTATCGATAATGCGTATCATTTTAATTTGCTAACTAGTCGAGATAATTATAAAATATCATGGCTAGTGGAAAAAAATTGTAATTGTATGCAGTGTGATATGATGCAACGTTTTTGGAATGCAGTGTTCAGTCGTAGTTTTGTTTGATCAATGAACTTGTTTTTGTGGCTCATATACGTGTGCGAAGCACTTTTTTTGCGGTGTCGTGTTGAAAATGCGGTTCAATGTACGTATGAATATTGTGTGAGTCGTCTGCACAAAGTCAAGAACGGACTCGTTATCAAGTGAAGTCAGTACACCTACGTCAAGTGTGTCGCTCGCCGCCGGCCCTATACCGAAGCCAAAGGCATCCATCGCACCGATAACATCCTCCTGGCTTAGAACGTAACGAGCTTCTCTCGCCACGGTACGGTGCTCACATTCACGATACGTGCCTGCAGATCCCTCGGTGACAATATCAGTCAAAAAGTTCACTCATCCCAATATACACTTCTCAATCAGTCACCGACGGACGTACACCCGAATCAAATCGGTGGGGCCGCGGCGAGAGACGCTCCCCCATATCGCGTGTCAGTCCATAAACGAATAACAAGGTTGCCTTCGGTTTGGTATAGGGTGCGCGCGTTCGGAGAAGCCGGAGCGGCAGCCGGGCCTGGCGCGGCGCAGCGGCGTGGAGCTGGCGGTGGGCCCGGCCGGCGGCGTGGTGCGCGCCGAGTGGGCCGCACCGCCGCCGGACGCGCAGGACGCGCCCGACCCCGACGCGCACACCACGCCCAACCGCGACGAGGCCACGTTCCGGCCCGTGGTGCGCGCGCCCGCCGCGCTGCCGCCGCGCGCCGACCTGCCGCTGCGCCCGCTGCCGCGCACCACCACCATCCCCGTGCAGACGCTGCCGGCCCGCTCGCCGCGCCGCGCCGCGCCCGACCCGCCCGCCCCGCTGCCGCTCGCCTCGGGCGTCGTGATCCCCGCCGCGCTCACCGCCGTGCGCCCCTGGTCGCACTCTGAACCCGTTGCATTCGACGATCTGCCCGATATGTGCGCACGCTATCCCACGCCAAGGGACTCCACCCCGGACCCCACCCCGGACCGCGTCACGGCGACTCCGAGTCCATCTCGATCACTGCCAAAATCGACCCGGCCGGATGATATTCAATCGGCCGGGGTTAGAGTTAAGAAATCTCCCACCCCTGAGGATAGAATTAATGTTGTCAGTTCTAAGAGTAAGAAATTTAGTAAAATTAAGAGATCCGAACGAATTCGCGACTCCCCTGATAAATTAGGGGAAGATTTAGTGTGCGAGGAACAGAAACCGCGCCGAAAGTTCGAAGAACACATCGCCGTAGAGTCAAGTGAGTGTGTGAAGTCTGAGCAAGTCTCTTCTTTGCCTTTAACTGATGTAAAATTACAAGCAAAAAAAGTTATTGTTGAATCCGAACTAGAGGAAGATCGGCCGAAACAAATATTAAAAGAAATAAGAACTTCCAAAGAATCTTCGATTTTAAAAGAAAAGTCTTCAAAAGTAAAGAAGGAAAAGAAGAGTGAAATTAAAGAAGTGCCAATACGTAAAGAACCTGAATCGTTTGAGGAAATTGAAGCTCCTAAGAAATCAGGATGCGACAGTGCAGAGCTAGTAACTATACCGATTTCAATTGAAGGACAACGTTGTCTTAAAGAAACATCGCCTATGAAATTAGACAAAATTGAAAACAAAAAGTCTGATAAGGAAAGAGACATATCAGGTAGTGAAGTATTTAAAGATTATTATGCTGTTACGGATACATTGAATATTTCCACTAGAAAGGAGACTGAAGCAAAAATAGTAGAGCTTCATGGACAAGATATCAAGACTGAAGATCAAGCTTGGGACATGCTTTTAAATGAGCCAGATAGGCCAATAATGGCATTTAACCAACCGATGGTTGTTGATAAAACCGCTGAGGATATGAAACCGAAGTCTAAAAAGAATCGTAAAGGAAAGAAAACTCTTGACGAAGCCCAATCCAAATCGGAAGAGGACAGTTTTGTAGAAATACACGCTATTGAAGAGAACCAGCTACCTTCTAGTGGAGAATTAGTGTCTATTTCTTCTCCTTACGACGATATCGAGCTCACTACTTCCACAAGAACTAAGAAATCCAAGTCCTGTAAAACACCTGAGAAAAAAGATACTTCTGGGCTAAAAAACGCAGCCTCTGTAGAAAATTTGGACTCATACACTCTAAATACAGAAAGTAAGGATACAAATATCGATATATGCGCTATTGAACCATTACCTGTTATGGAGGCAAAGAAGTTGAATAAAGAAATTTCTAAACAGAAATCCAATGATACTCTTAAAGTGGATGCTGATAACAAAGAAAACCTCGCAACGGTTTCAAAGGAAGCTGTGAAACCTAAGAAAAGTAAATCTGTATCACCGTATTCTGAACGCCGTAAATCTGTTGAAAAACCGCAGGAAACAGAGGTGAAAGATGTATATGTAATTGATTCAACCAAGGAGGAATTCCCAGAAATTCAAATAACTAAGGCTACAAAATCACGTAAAAAGTCTCCTCAACCTGATAAAAAGCTACAGGAAAAGGAAATTATAGTTGAAAAACCTGTTAAATCGTGGAGTTCCATAGCTGCATCGAAAACTACTAAAAAAACTGAAGAAAAAGAAGTAAAAGATTCTGATAATGTGGAAAACAAGTTTGATAATGTAAAAAAAATAGAAAACGTTAAACTGGATGACGTGGAATATGGCACTAGTAAAGTATCTTTGCAGGAAAAATTGATAGAACTTTGCAAAAGAACTGATATAATGGTGGCCGAGTGTGATGCACCTACAGAATTGAACTTCGTAGAAGAACATCATTCTACGGTTAATGATTTACCACCGTTAGAGGCATTGGATTTTGGATTGGATGATTTCAAATTAGAAGTCATGAGAGACAGCCTCCTGGATGTCAACGATACAATTAGCAGCCCAATTTGTAAAATTAATATCGATAACATTTTATCAACAATCAAGGAGACATCGAGCAAACCTGCAGAATCATGCATGTTTAATTTGATTGATCTGGAAAAAGTCCCAACTAAGCAAGAAAGAGGATTCAGTGTTGTTGAAAATGATAAAATTACAACTCAAGAGGTGAAAGTGGATGATGAATTGAAAGCAGATATCGAGGTGATGGAAAAGTCATCCGATGATGATAACGCATCGCCTGGTCTCTCTGCTGACAGCGATAAAGAGGATAAGAAATCATCAGGTGCTCCAAACGTAACCATGCCTTCGTCAAAGCAATCGTCTAAATCGAAAAAATCACGTAAAAAGAAGAAGTAATATCACTATGTGTTCAATATATTAGCTTTGAATCATATATCACAATACATAAGTAGTGTTCAACGGTTGTTGCTATTATTGTTAGTTGTAATTCATATTAAAACGGTTAAGTACAGGTAAATAAAAGACAAAAAAAAGTTAAAATAGTTACGAAAATGTGATTTAAATATTTGCTACTAAAGCCTAATATTACGTGATAATACTTCATTCTTCGTTGAGAAGGTAGCGGTATTTGTTGTCATATCGAAAAAACGAACATAAAAATATAAAAATTTAGTAAAAATTACCAAAAAATATTGTTATCGGACTTTTTGTGGAGATGTTCATAGTCGATATTTCGATAGGCAGTACTACTATATACTGATCTTCATAAAAACCCCGATAAAGGATCGCTTCTCTTAATAGTACTTATTTCTTTGTAAGTTATATTTAGCGCAGAACGCTAACAGCTAGATCTTTACACATATTCGTATCTGCGATGTGAGACTTAGTTAAGGGCCAGTAAGAATTCTGAAATATGATTTCACTATTGCTTACGTTGTCTTGTTTACGAAAAATTTGATCTACTTTGAAGGCATTTCAAAATTCGCAGGATTTCTATGTATATAAAAAGCTAAACATAGAAATTTACAAATAATAGTTGCAATCTTTTGCTTGTGACAGAAGTCCAGTAATAAATTTGAAAAAAGATGTGGTGCAATGCTTTCAGAAATGGGTCTAAATTCTAGTTTATTTTGTTATATTTAAACGGCGCGGTGTCTATAGATTATGTATGTACATTGTGTATATTATTTTGTTTTAAGATTTTTTTCGTATGCATAAGTTTAATTCCTTAATTTGATTGAGGCTTTTTATGAAACAACGCGTGGTTCATTTGCAAATAGTATTTATTGAGTCCACCTAAAGAGTGAAAATAGAAACAAACACCCCTATATTATAATATACTTAAATATGATACTGAATAAAATTCTTATCTTTTTTTTTCCGTTTTGAAAAAAAATAAAAAAATATCTTTGGCAAAAATTTGATTCTGAAAATATATTATCCATAGGATTTCTATAATCTATGTGAAAATGATCTACGTCAATGTATTATAAGAATACTTGGCGATACCTCAGTATTATTTATTATCTGCTAACATTAGTCATGCGCTCGGTGACTAAGTCAATCCGGTATGTAATACCTTTCTCTCGTTTATGGCTGTCTTTTGTACAAATATTTTGTTGCGGTGATCGTCTGGAACAATGGTTATACATTGAGTGTATATTTAGAATAAAAATGGGCTGTTTTATAAAACAAAAACCAATATTTTTAGACATTGGCTTTATAATAAAAAACAAAACATGTTAACCAATATGAACTTTATTTTCTTTTAACAAGTAGTTATTTTTCGGTTGGAGTGTTTTTTGAGGGATAGATTAATTGAATAATGAAGTCGCAAGATCTGCTGCTATTAGTGACATTGGGCAGTTAAGCCCTATTTAGATGGATAAATTATTGCTAGGAATAATCGTACGCAATTATTGCTTCTTATTGTGTCTTTTGACAGATATTCAAAAGACGGTTATTTGCTAACAATTATTGCTCCGTCATAATCAGGCTACATAAGTCATAACCCAAGTCACTACGAGGTGGGTATTAATAGTTTTATGTATAGAGAATTAATTATGAGCAAAAAATAATACTAGATTTTTTAATGAATATTTCTTTATAAAATAATACTAAAAATAAAATAATAATTGCTATACATTTATTTGTTTTGGCATGACAAAAACTAACACTTTATGTTATTGTACCTGAGGTATTTTAGTGGTGATATCACTGTAGGTATAGTTATAAAAGACATCGATTATTTTGTATCATGCTCATAACTAAAGATAGATTATTTAAGGACTTTAAAATCTGACTCGATTTCGGTTAAGGACACGAGAATGTTTTTCGTAAAAAAACTAATTTTGCACGGACGATCACTGCTTAGTATATTGGTAAAAAAGTATTATTTAAACATATTTTTTTATTCTAATTTATTTAGTTATAACGTGTTGAATCATGACAAATATTTATTATTATTCTTTTGTAGTTAATTTTTTTGTAATTATTTCATTATTATTAATCAAGGCATACGCAGATAAGCGTTTATATTATTAAAAATTAAATTTATTGGTATAGAGGTTATGAGGTATAAGCAAAACGAGAGATTGATTTCGATTATAATTATTAAATGCTGTTAACGGTAATTTTTAAATTGAAGTATCCATAAAGATTTTTTCAAGCACATTTACTGACGAGAGAAAAATCTATTTCCAAATAAATTCTGAATGGTAGCTTTTAATTAAGAAAGTATACGCTGAAGCCATTTTTAATTTTTTATAAGTTTTAACAGGGGCTGAGTTGCTTGTAATCAGTTTTAACTCTAAAGTTTTAACACTCGTTTATGCAATCTAAACGGCAGCTTATATTTTGCTTCCATTAAAATATTTGTATTTGAGTAAATAATAATGCCTCCTATTAATATGTTACTTTAAATTAATGACTATAGCAATAATTTTAATTAGTTCATAAGAATGACAGTTTTTATCGTCTGTATTTTTCAATAGTAATTAACTAACTCAAGTATAAAAATACAAGGCATTAAAGTATGCATAAGTTAACATACTTATGCATGTATGTCAATGCAAACGATAATAACTAGTACATGTTACTACTTTGTATGCGGTTACCGTGATGCTGTATGAAAATTTTTCAAGATTATGAGATTATATGAATTTTTTTAAAGAAAAAAATTGGGAGTAGGGCGTGCCAGTATTGTCATAAGAATTGTGGATGTTGTGGGAAGGCATAGCTTATGAGAGGAACACTTATAAGATAAAGGAGATGTTGCCAATTCGTATCTGTTTTGAAATAAAACTAAGTTTTCAATGTCGACCATTCGCGTAAACATAAGAAATCATATCTATTTTCTTTGAGAACGTCACGAAGCAGATCTTCTAAAACTGGTGCATACAAGCTGATACAAGTAAGATACAATAAAAGCAAAAATTCTCGAAATGTATTTAACGTTACATAGTTTTGGTTCCTCTCTGTTCATGAGATTGCTTCGAATAGTACGTAGAGAACATTTTTTATTATTATGGCGTTAAATGACGAGACGAGCATGCCGTTCGCCTGATGGTAAGCGATACTACCACCCATAAACAGTAGCAACACCATCCAGCATCTTGAGTTTTAAAGTACTGTGTGGCATTCCACTGCGCTCGTCATCCTGAGACATAAGATGTTAAGTCTCATTATGTCCAGTAGTTATAGAACATCTTTAACAAGGCAAAATTTGGTACTAATGGATGATAGTATACTTAATGTAAGACCTTAAGAAGGTATCATGGTACCCCATACAAAGGGATTTTCCTACGCAAAGAGGGTAGTTGACTTTTTTAAATACATTTATCAAAAATGTATGACATCCAAAATCTAGCGAAAAAAGAATTATCAAAATACACGCAATAATAAATGAGTTATAAAGCTTTGAAATTTGTTGGAACGGGCACCTGCCCAATAACGGAAAACAGCAGACTGTGACGTAACCGAGTGTCTCCGGACATAACGCTGCGTGTGTGAGAAAGAGATAGCGCAAAAACCTTACCACATCCCCATATTTGCTCAACAATTTTTCAAAGTTGAATTACAGCTTTATTTTTCAACCAATTCTTTTTCCCATTATTTTCCGTTACTTATAAAATAATGTACAAAATGAAACATAGGAAACTACTCTATTGTTGTACCACGAAATTTATAATCTCATCATATTTTTACCGATGTTTTGTGGTAAAAGTGTCGTAGGGGTTAGTATGTTCGTATAAGAATTTTGTTCTGCGTTCAAAGACGGCTATGTTATTGGTAATGTTTTGAAAAATCCAAAAATGTATAACCAATACATAAAAATAAATACAGAATTTTAAAATAAACGTCCCTACGATACTTATAGATTCAATTAATATAGTAGGTGCATTGAAATAGGTTAATATTAAATCCACATGTAATTTTTTTCTTTATTTTTAAGTAGTTAAATTCCATGAAATATTTTTTATTTCGGCACGTCCTGTATGCTATAGCGCAATTCGTGAACAGGCGCGGAATCAGTGTAGATCGTGGGGAGTCAAAAATAAAGGTTTGTGTATGTGGGTTATACTCTATATTCGGAAATTTAAAACGATTTAACTGCACTCCCGCCTGTAAATATGTGATTATTTTAAAATTATAATGGTATTTTGGCTGTTTATTATTTGGCGCAACTTAATGACAAGTCGACATTTACTGCTCCCAACATATGGGCAAAACAAAAATTTCAAAATTACAAGTATATTATGCAAATGTTATTATGTAACTTGAAAAGGATACAGAATATTGTCAATTTTATTTGGAAATAAGACATTGTTATTTTTTATCATTTTGTGTTTTAATATTAATTATCCTCATGTCATTTGTAAAAAAATTCACCTATAAAATTGTACCAAAGTTTCACAACATTGTCGCAAAATCCATAATTATGAAAGTAGCTTATTTTGGATTACGATTTGTATACTATTTTTGGCTGTCTTATTTTGTTGATAATGTTATGGAGTGTTTAAAAATATAATATAATAGAATCTGCATAATAATAATAATAAAAATGAGAATTCAAAAACCCAATTTCGCAGTTTTATTCCACAATAATATTTCCTAAGTTAATTTGAAGAAACTACTGTTTTTACAGTCTTACCTGGAATTAAGAATATAAAAAAAAGAGGTGTCAAGGCACACCCGGATGGAACGAAGTTCCTTTCGATTAATTAGTGAAGGAATTGTAATAAAATTTTATTTATATAACAGAGTGTGTATATATATAAATATTTTCCTATTTCCGTTCCAATACATAAGTTTCTATAGAAAAAAACAAAAAAAAAAAACAAATAAATACGTGTGGCACTCATAGCATTTTTATCACAAATTTTGATTGACTAAACACAAATTCGATCTTACGCTTACCACATAAAGTAGATTTTTAAACGCGAGCAAAGCACTTGTTATTATAAATGTCAGTAACCAAAGTAGAATAAATCAACAAAATTTGAAAAAATAATGTTACGTTCGATTCTTTTGTACTCGTGCCGTGCCAACGCTGGGGAAATAGCTTCTACGCAATGTATTTAAGGTTCATATTAGATTAGTAAGAAATGGTTTTAATGACTTTAAGAAATAAAATAAATAAAAATATATTCGTTTCAAGAATTATAGCTCCTACGCATTGTATTTAAGGTTCATATTAGTAAGATAATAGCAAAAAGTGTCGTGACAACTTTTCGTGAGAATTTTTTCCGTCTAGCCCCCTTTTACAACGCGCGATAAGGAACTTCGTTCCAATATCAGTGATATAAAATTATTTAATTTTCATTATATAATTAAATGAAGTATTGATAACACATTCTTCAGTTAGCGTTTTTTCTTAGAATATCGATAACTCATATGTTTTATTGACTTAATTTTCCAGCGATTACATCTAGCGGTCGCTATGAAGCGGAGCCAGAAGAACTAAGCTCAAGTAGTTTTAGTTCAGCCTCCCGCGCCTCGCTCGACCCACCGTCGTCGCCCACACCCAGCTGCGGCGGTGACAATCAGTTGCACTTCCCGGGAGACTCTAGTAGCTCTGTTTAATGACGATATCGGCTGAGGTAGGGATAGTACGAAACGACTTCGTAAGGAAGTAGTTTTGAACAAATGTCAGAATCGTAGTCTGATTAGAGATTTGAGAATACGAAATTTTCTGATTAAAGTGTTGTGTTGTAAATCTGAAGTCATAATTCGCCCTTTATATGTGTAATTGTTTAAAAGTTAAAAGTTTTGTAATCGAGGGAGGTTGGCCCCTGGTCAGTGATTCTGATGACGGGTCTGCGTATCGTTGATAATAAACACGTTGAATACGTGACTATGTGGCGTTAAATGTATAAATAGGAGAACAAAGTTTGTTATAGAGGTACGTATATTATAAATGATTTTACTGGAGTAGTGAGCGAAGTTAAATATTTTTATTAAAACGAAAAATATTATTGGCCGGTACTTAATTCAAATTACCCAATTGGCGATATGCCAATTAGCCAGATTCTTTTTCAGCCATGTATAAAAAGTCTTGCAAGACTTAAAAATGTTTTAAATTGATTGATAAAGATGCTATTGGAAATTAAAGTTTGCTCTTTTATGCTACAATAATGATTAATATGGAAAGTTAAAACATTGTTGAGATATTGGACCTGTTATACTTGTATTTAATTGTACCTAAGATAATTTTTACTATGTCACCTTATAGTTGTCTCATTAGAATTACTTTTTGCATTGATATCCGATTTTCGTGCTTATTTTGTATACCTAATGACATATATTCCTACCACATTGCTTTTCCACCCTCACTTGGTTATAAAGTAGGCGATCCAAGAACAATGGTATATTTTTATTATATTCGAAACACTTGGCTCTTAGTAGTGACTTAGCGCGAATTTTGAGTAATGGTGATGTATCTATTTTCTATTTTTTGTTGACGATAATTAAACTATAAAATCGATTATGTATTTTCTACACATTTTTTTGTAAAATGATGACAAGATTAGGTATATTTAATGTACCAAGGTTATTGGGGAGGAATATGTTATGCATTTGTTTACCGTTACTGTGATATGTTGTAGAATTGTGGTCCAACGAGCTTGATAATGAAAAAATGTAAAGATAAAACATGCTAGATGCACAGATAATTCAAATTTGTCGATTATTAACGCCGTACATTCCAATAAACTTCATGTAAATGGGAAATTCTTTCCATTTGTTCTTGTTTGCTTTTCTTGTCAAATTGGATTCGAATTTTTATATATGAGTGTCAAAATCGTTTTCAGAAGCGAGTGACGAATTGCTTCCGTCAAGTGTCTTCCTAATTGGATATCCTTTGGATCGCTATGCCTTTATTATTTATGTATTTATTTTAACTTATTGCACTACATACTACACGAAACATATCAAATGACGTCATAGTTTTATGTTTTCCTAAAATATGACAAAGAAAATATTTCTGAACATAATATTAGTATTTATTTGTAAACACGAAGTCATTAATTTTATATTTATTGTTTAATTGGTCATTCATCACATTATTATATCTTATGAAATTTTACCTAAGCACCTAACTTAAGCATACAGCCAATTTACATGTTAGATGGGAAATAAGAAGAGTACCTAGTGTAATAATAATTTAGTATTTTTAGATAGTGCTTTTCAAATTATTCATTTGTAATTATTTGACCATTGAATGCTTACTCGAGGTAATAATCTAGGGTAGACAAATATAGTCTAGAAAAATAGTCTAAGAGCTGATGGACATTTTGGGGAAGGCGTTTGAGGCAATGTATAACATTGTTAAAACCTTTTTCTAGTTATACCTGAAAAGTTTAAGGATTGCTTGGGGGGGTAGAATTTTAAAACCCTACCTCCCCCTTAAGGCTTGCAACCTTTCAGCCAGGTCTGCATTATCACATTCAGGTATAACTAAAAACTTTGTAACAATATTTTGTATTGTTTTAAATACCTTCCCCAAAATGTGTATCAGCTCTCCATTTAATAGATTTTATATGAAAAAAGTTTAAATTAATAGAATGTGTGGATGTTTTTTGAGTTAGACTGAATAAAAATTAACAGCGTTCTGTGTTTCGCAAAAAAATGATATTTACGCACGACTTGAATACTTAATTATTGAATTAGTTTTAATATTTTCTTTTTTATTATCACTTGACAATGTAAAAGTTACCGTTACAACAATAATTGTGTGAGCTTTATTGAGGCCTTTTATTTCTCACTTTGGCTTAAAAAATGATACACACTTGACAAATTAGGTAGATCTTCTCACCTAATTTATAGATTTTAACAATGCTATTGCTTATGAAAATAATAAAAACCGCAATCATCTAATATGTCATAATCAGATATGAACCTTATTTTTTTTTCAAATGAATAAGTGTAATGAGATCAAAACATATTCGTAAAATCAGTTTGTTGTATTTCAATTCTGAATATTTTTATGCTTACTATGATATCGAGAATGAAAATAAAAGTTGGTAATCTATTATTTCTTACATTCTTAGATTTTCCTATAACTAAGTTGTGTTTGTGATGGCATTCGGCGTAAACATAGTCTGTACAAGCTAGAATTTTTGTGTTTGATAAAAATGTGTTTTAGATCTAAAAAAAACGAAATTATGAGTGCGTTTGTTTGCAAGCCATATAAATGTAGTCAGTCTTTAGATTATTTATTATTGTGTTACTGGTAATTATTTAATTAATTAATACTTCATAATTCAATATGCAAATGACGTATTGATCAATTATTGCATAAAGGTGTAAACCATAAATTGGAACAAATATTTGCATAACCTGCTTGTATTCCAGAATGTTCCATTAAAATATATTAAGTAGCTCGTTGGGCAGTTAATTCATTCCATTTATGTATTTATTGATGAAAAACATTAACTTATTGTATGTTATACATAATATAGGTGTTGTCAGTTTCACTAACTATTGTTAAAGAAATGTTACCAGTAACGCAATATCGTTTGAAATTAATTTATTGACTATCGTGAAAGGACATGTGATGGTTGGATGTGATAGGGCTATGGTGGTTACAATTATATATTTATACGCTAGTTTAAGCTAAATTCCTATATTTTATTAAGACATTTTAGTGTGTAGCTATTTTGTAAGACATGAATACCAATAAAGAATAATATAATTTTATTGTTTCACTAAACTTGTAATTTTAAGTTCATAAAATGTGACAAATAAAACAAAGTAATTTTTAATAAATTTTATTAGATATAAAACATAACAAAACATAAACTTATACTAAGTACACTCTTGAAAGCACCAGTCTGGGGAATACTTGGAATGTATAATTGGTTTATAAAGAAAATTAATAATAAAATACTCAAAATATAAATGGACGGACTTAACATTTAGTATATAAAATTATTCTAACACAATTAAGTATAAAAAGTTATAACACCCTCTATGTATACTTAAGCTAGATTTCTTCATCTTTTCACAAGATCTTTTAACAAGATATTTCAAGTATTTTTTTTAAGATATAGTATTTTTCAATTTTTATTTTCGTAGTGTGTGAAAATATCTTTTTTGGACTTAGTGAAGCATTTCGAGGAGTTTTACATGCAATTAGCACCATCCTAATCCCTTTAAGAATTATTCGAAGGCGATTTGCCGTTTTTTTTTGCACGGTTATCTTTGCATGTTTTTTGTATATAATGTGGACTACTTTTTTACAATAAAATATCAAAGATATATGGACGGCGTATTTCAATAACGTTGCAAGTATCCCATCCAGGGATACAACTTTAGCATTTTAAACAGTTTTTATACAATTTATTTGAGTATAAAAAGTTTTATTTAAAAATTTCTTATATTTAATCGTCTCTTGAGTTAATCTTAAAATTACTAGTCAAATGTGCAACATATTATATTTTGAGTGTATATTTTATACTTAAATATAACTATTTACACTGAGTTTACGCATGAAATCCCTAATTATTTTCCATTTATGTCAAAATATTTTTTATGCAACCTTTAACATATACATAAGGAATATACCGAGTTATGATTCATAAATACATGCAGAAAGTAAAATATATGGAAGTATTAATTATAAAATTCGATTATATTCCAGTGTGTTGAACATTTTAGAACACTTGTATATCAAAGTAGCAACAAAAAAAAGAATACTTTAATACCTTTATAAGCTGAAAACATAAAAAAATACAAACAAAAAATTACTCCTCATGTCATACACACTTAATATGAACCCTTATGATGAGCACGTCATCTTTCACAAACCCGTTCCTGATGACGTCACTCACGGCCGCGTACTCCGTATATCCGAAGCCCCTGACACATATTTCAGCTGTGGGACGGTTGAAAGCTATAAGATTCGAGTTGGACATCATAGTATCTCTCTGAGTCAAATCAGGGTCGTATTGGTTGATCATAGCGAAGGATATGCGTCCATTGAATGGCCATTCAAGGCAGTGGTCGTTCTCAGTCTTCATAAGATGGACGTGGAGCGCGAAACAACGATCGTTTTGCGGCGATATGTTGAGACGTACGCAGAATCTGGAATATGGTAAAGCGACTTTTATAAACATACATACATACATACATACATACATAGTATCACGCCTCTATCCCATAGGGGTAGGCAGAGACCATGGATTGCCACTTTGCTCGATTCTGGCACACCACTTTCGCTTCCTCTACCTTCATCAATCTTTTCATGCATTCCCGCCGGTTCAGGGTACTTTTGACATTCTACTACATTCATTCTACATTGCTTTTTACTTTTTATAAACATTCTATCAGTTATACATTTATATCTGCGGTACAATCGCGGAAATGAACCAAACATAATAAAGTTTGGTTGCAACGTCTCGATATCATTATTTTGATAGCATTACTGCCTGTATCTCTGCAGATAGCTATCGGGATTGTTTATTCGGCCGATCATGAAGTTAGCGGTAAATCGGTATGGCATGTTCTAAATTATTGACTGTATTTTTTTATTAGAGTAGGTACGAATGAGGTATTTGACGCGATTTATTTACTCATTTGCCATACACACCTGTAACCATTCGGT
This sequence comes from Sphinx pinastri, assembly GCA_947568825.1. Taxonomy (NCBI): domain Eukaryota; kingdom Metazoa; phylum Arthropoda; class Insecta; order Lepidoptera; family Sphingidae; genus Sphinx; species Sphinx pinastri. The sequence goes on from OX387623.1 coordinate 3,642,126, forward strand.
GAAGTGTAAAATCCAGGGCTGTACAACATTTTATAATGATCCTTCAGCATGGCGTCCAGTCTCGCTTTAAAGCTGTCGATCTTCCACACGTAGTTGCCCATGCAGTAGCGAAGAAGCATTTCGTTGTTTTGTTTCATCTTCGCGACGGCGAAGGCTGACAGTTGTTTCGAAATGTTCGCAATTACTATGTCTTGCTCGCGATTTCTTTGTTCGAGTACCACAACTCTTTCGTAAAGAGCCCTTTGGGAAGGAAATTTTTAAAGATATTCAATTTTTTGTATGCATACAAAATTCATAGAAAATAATTATTATAGGATTTGAAAAAAAAATCAAATGTATACAGGAAGTTTAACAAAGGCAGGGTTTCGAGTTTGATTAAAACCTATTCTTGACTCCAAATTCAAATAGAAATATGGACATTTATTAAGAGAATTTTTATTCAAAATGCCGTGTGCACTCTTATTTAAAATCTATTAATTTTCATACCTTATGAGCGCACTAGTGTTGTTAATAGGTGGCGTGGATGCTGTATTGCCGTCCTTGTCTGGCGCCTCCCATAGCGTCATAGCCTCTTGCTCTTTCGCGTCAATGCTTGCGTTAGACATGTCGTTGTTTATCTTCATCTCTGAATAGGCGTTCATTAGTAACTGGCAACATTAAATTATTTGAATTACAAAAAAAAATGTTTCCAGTATTTACACATTATAACAAGAAAATGTTATAAATCAAATGTATAATACAGATAATGGTAAAACCATTTATGTGATTTGACAAGGAATAAGGACTTTTATGCAATAAAATCATTGGAATCAATTACCAATATATCATTGGCGATAGGCTCGGCCCCTATCTCATGGGACGGAATACGCTTGGCGAAAAGTGGTTGCACTAGTTGCGCCTCTGTCTACCCTTTCGGGGATAAAAAGGAGTGAGTATGCGTAAATCATTGGAAAGGCAAATAAAAAATTACTCACACTCATATGACTTTGTGTATCATTATGCAAATGCTGGTTCATGTCCTCTTGACTATCAAAGTTTTCTTTACAGCCTACCGCTTTGAACGAACATGGTATACGTATTTCGGGTTGGGACGATGTCTCTGGCTTGTTATATTCGCACGAGGCTATATGCGCATCTAAATCCAGTGGTGTTACTTTTACGGAGCATCCTGTGTATAAATGAGTTACAATGTAGCTCAAAGATTCATCTATACTAATATTATAAAGGAAAGATTAGATTTTTTGTTTGTAATGGATAAACTCAAAAACTACTAGACAGATTTTGAATATGTATTTAGTACAGGGTGGCACTCTACTGCGCTCGTCACACTGAGACATTAGGTGTTTAGGCTTATAATGCCTAGTAAACTACTTATAACCCAGTGATTTTACCTTTGCTTGAAAATGGACAATTCATTCTTTGTTCTTGTATTTCTCTTTTTGTGTAGTTGTCAGGAAATATATCAACCTTCATACTTAGGTTGATGTTGTCTATAGGACAATGTCCACTGTTCCTAAAAATATCTTTGAATTAACATACTTTTTAAAAAATTTATATATTTTATGCCTCATTTATAGTGAATAATTTACCAAATAAATGTAACTATGAATTATGAGTAACAAATACATCCAAATAAGTTGTTTACACACTGATATTTGTAACTATTCATCTGTACTCTGCAAGTATCTTAATCAGGGATTAAATATAAAATTTAATTTAGCTTAGTGCTTATGTTTCACATGCCATTTTGACATCATTGTATCCTTATAATATGTGGATCTTATAACGAAAAGCAAATTATGCCTTATTGAATATTCCAATTCATAGCTTGTTTGAATAAGAAAATGACATTATAAGCTAATCAATCTGTAATTAATCAATAATCATCTTGGGTGGATTAAAGGCAGACGATAGCCTAGTTGGGAATGGAACAATCTGACAAGACAATGCCCGGTGGTTCAAAACCCAAGACACACACATCTGATTTTTCGAAGTTACGTGTGTATAGTTTATCAATTATCATTCAATTTAACGGTGAACAAAAACATCGTGAGGAAAACTACATACCTGAGAATTCTCCATAAGAATCTCGAGGGTATGTGAAGTCTGCCAACCTGCACTAGGCCAGCGTGGTGGACTAAGTCCTAACCCGTCTCAGTAGTAGAGGAGGCCCGTGCTCAACGGTAGACAGTATATAATACAGGGCTGATTGCATTGCATTGCATCTTGTTAGATAAATTATTATTAATTTAGTTGATTTGATACAGTGAGATATTTTTAGTAATCAATGGGATGAATGTGGAATGAAGACTGAGAAATTACTAGGAATATAATACTTACTGGAGCCAAGATGTGATGCAACTTTTACAAAATTTATGTCCGCATGTTGTAATCACTGGGTCTCTGAGCCAGTTGAGGCAGACGGGACACTCATAACGAGATTCTGGTTGGTTGCTGAGCACTGTTTCATTTAGAGCTGTTATACCCATGGGCTGCAACAAATATTTTTTATGCCTATAATATTTTATAAACTTTACTTTGTAATGTTGGCAGTAAGTAACTATAACACAAGGATTTCTTTTGTTTTGAAAGTAACAAGTGCATATATTGTGTCAATTATAGCAGAAGTTAGCAGACAGTTAGGAAAGTGTTCAAAAATAATTTTAACATTATAATTGCAGAACTAAACGAATGGTGTGTCAAATTACGTATATTTACCACGCCTGGCGTATCGTATGCACTCGAATTACGTAAATTCATACTACACGCAAATAAGTTGCAAGTAAACGAAGATAACCATAGAGTATACTTTAAAAATTATTTGAACACAAACTAGTTTTCCAAAAATCTTTACGAGATGGAAATTTTAAAATATAAGCGTTTTGTTTTATTCCTATCAGGAAGTTTTGTTATTGACTCACCGCAATACCCTCAGAAGCATCTTTTGTTCTAGCTCGGTCCATTGCACTAAAATAAAGCAAAATTATCTATTTGTATACAAATACTGATTGGTAAAAGTTTTTCAAAATTAAAAACTATCGCCAAAACAAAATGCTAATGACACTGACAACTGACACATGACTAATGTCAAGACGTCACCGTATTGAACACAGATAAAATAAGTGTTGCGTTTAATTACTGTTATGAACTAATCATTTTCGTTGTTTAATTCTTTGGCGTAATAGTTTAGCCTAAATAATTATGAACTAAAATAATGATTTATGGAAAAACCTTTACTTTATTGATTTAAAACATTGAAAGCCATTATTTATGAAAGAAATATATACTAGTAATCCCCGTGTTCCTTTACTTTTGGCTTATTTGCTGTTAAATTCGAAATGGCTGGTTAAAATAATTATTTCTTCCAATAAAACTAATTACAAACTTTGTTACGTAAACAAAATTCTTGTTGAGTTACCTACTTTCTTACAACGATAAATAAATATTCTTAGTAAATATACACGCATGCAAAGAGAAACTGGTTTATTTTACGCTTACGGCTTCTTTGATGATGAGAGATCGACACTTTGCTAAGAAATTCTAAACATGTTTAGATTATATCGATACAGGAATCACATGTTCCGCGTTAAGCTCGTGGCCGCTAGCCTGCCATGACAAACTTGCCCAAGAGATTTATGTAAGGACTTACATGCAAAGTCGGTAGGTAGGTACTTACTATGAATTCAGTATTTTCATAGTTTTCTGTAGCTTGTTACGCGACTTCCTGACAAAGAATTATATTTTGCTATTTCGTTCGAATATAACTAAATTACTCAATACTCGGCTAATATACAATTCGCGGTTCTTTAAGTAGGATAACAAGCAAACGTCTTGACAAAGCGGTTAGAACCTCAGGCACACGTTAATTGCCTAGTGATTTATGATGATTTTTAAGCATTTCAACAGACCCATATAGGCAATATATTTATCTTTGGTCTAAACTAGAGATGACGTATAGTGGTCCAGTGAACAATAGTCCAGGGTTCAACTCCCAAACTGGCCAACACACTGTATCCGTTCGCCGAATGCGATTTTTAGTTGGTTTTGATTGGTTTCCTCGGGGAAGGTTGATACCAGGCAGGTCAGTGTTAAAAACTAAATCGACTGCTTTTTACAACACAAATAGAAAAGTGTGTTGTATTGACCTAACATGGGAATAAGGATAGAAAAAGAAAAGACAGTTGCATGACAAAAACATGTGTGTACTCCAAACTAGTATCTACTAGAGCACCTACGGTTAGTTCAGCTTTTTGGTTTTTGTGAGACATAATGCACTTATTATAATTTGCAAAGAATTTAACCCAGTATTCCTTTTTAAAATTCTACTAAACGCTTTAATTACTAGTATTCCAGATATCAAAGGATCTCACAGGACAGTAGTGTCTAGGCTGCCGCTAATCCAATGAGGCGACATCATTAAGTTCCGTTACTTAGAAAATACTTGGTCTAATGATAACATTGTATGTTAATGCAAGATACGATCGACGCAACATCGATCTTTATCTTTCATCATACTGTCTGGTGTACCGTTAAATATCTTCGTGTTGTAACTACACTTTATTATGTGCCTAAAAAGTAATCTGGCATTATGTGGTGATTAGCGTGGGAATATTGATTTACCTGATGATTGGTTTGGATTTAATGAGATGGTTAGTTTGAAAATATTTGAAGGTAGTAAACGTTGTATTCTGGCTAAGCTGTTGATCTCAGTAATCGACAAGGATGCATACGCAGGAGCCTAATATTCTTCCTAAGAACCTTGTTTTATTATGAAAGTATATATCAGGCCGTAGTAAAGGTTGCATTTTGGCGAAGCTGGTGACTTTAGCAATCGACAAGGATGTATTCGCAGGAGCTTAATATTATTCCTAAGACCCTTATTTGACGATGTATATGGCAGATCCATAATTTGTCACATTTGGCGAGGATAACAAAACCAGTAAATCACGTCTTGGAATTATTTTATACAAGTATATCCAACTATATTTTGGCAATGTACCTAATTACCGACATAAGAGTCTATGCTAGTGCTGGAGGATTTTTAATATAACTATTGCTTTTTATGCCACAAGAGCCGACGGCTTGCCGAGTATGTACGTAAACGTCAGCTATGGTTACAGCCTCGCAATCACCTACTCCGGAATAATTTTTAAACCTCGTTTGAAGATCATGCTACGCCGAGAAAATACTGAGATTTTTCCCAATTTACTATTATAAAACACTGTCGCTTAGGCTACAAAATGACATAATTGTTGTAGTTTACCGTATTAGAATCGTTTAGAATGATAATGTTGAGGACAATATGGTTTTATGTAACACGACGCGCCATGGTGTTGCTTCACTGATTTGAGATTTTATCGCTTTATATGCCGTGCATAAGTCGGCGGTCGGTGAGGCAATGTATTCAGTCTAGCTTGCTTGTCAACTAAATGGGGAGATTAGGTATTTCCAGTGATTTAGTTGCTATAACTAATAATACAGCTTTAAATTTAACTGAATAATGAGACGTGCAAGTTGCTGGCCTGATAGTAGATGCCACAACTGCCTAGGAGTAACACTATCCAGAACATCGAATTGAAAAGCACTTAGATAGTGGCAATATGTCTTGTAATTACTCTGGTGGTAATTTCCGAACCGAAACACAGTAACACTTATGCGCTAGAAGTAAGGCGGTGATATCTATTCTCTATGGACTCTACCATTAGATAGACCTGGCAGAAGTTCCATGAAACCTTTCCTGGTAACCCCGTGTGTTACCGCTTCTAAGTGTTTATGACCACATATTGCCAATTATTCTTTATGCTTTGGTATCTCTTTCATCAGATCGACATTCCCGCCTTTTTGTTAATTAATGATTATTTAACAATCGATTAAATTACCTATTGCATCGGAACTTGTGGTCGCGGAACGGAAAAATACGAGAGATTTTACGAACGAGAATTTTAAATCACCGAAAGAAACAAGGTCGATTTTGTTATGTAATTACGTTTAATATTATAATGTTCATTCAGTTTGTGTGTTATTGGTTTACGCATATTTTAGCATATTAGCGAGGCGTTATTGTAAATGTTTACATAGATTTTGTAATTTTCATGGCGTAACGGAATTAATAAGCTTCCTGTTTAAGAAGAAAACTATTATTATTAATACGAGCAAAGAAATCGTAGATTTTTTAAAATATTTTCTTATAAAAATCAATAGCCCCATAAACTAGCGCAATAAACTTTCTTGTAGGTATATTTTTGATAATGGGAAAACAACTGCGTAGAAAAGTTAAGTTTATACTCGGTTTTAAGTCGGAATTACGTACATTTAAATTAATATTTATTCAACCATTTTCCCCATACGACATTCCAAAATAAATCTTGTATTAGCCCAAAGTCATTTTATTAATAACAGTGTATTTGGATTATTTTTGTCGTGGATTTCAATATACCATAATTAAGTTTTGCTAATAAGGTGTTTTTGTGCGTTTAAGTCAAACTCAACTTAATCATTCCACCTCAACCATCAAACCATTTATGATTTTGTAAGCTCTGACGCAAATCGGTAATACATAAAATTACATTTCTCCTACAAGATTTTTGCCGTTCATAACTCATTAGTTAGAGTATTGCCACATTTTCCTTTGGTTTGCATTTAGCTATTCTAGAGCATTTAAAAGATTTTACATTTTAAATGCATCTCCCACGTCGCTTCCTTTACGTAATAGCTACAAGATATCAAGTATATCAGTATAATTATGTAATAGTAATAAATTGCCATAAATGCTAGCTAGCCCTCTTGGTGGATACGGTCGTAAAGTTCGTTCTTGTTTGAGATTGAAAACGGCCAGTACCAATGTGTTTCGTCTTTAATTCTATTTTATTCATTCATAGCCATAATTTTTTCAAATTTCGAAATTCCAAACTTAATTTCGTAATCGATGATTTCGTATGTGATAATCTACTTTGTAGCGAATTTTAGAACAGGTTTTTTTATAGAAGAGCGGCATGCGGCAACCTGTCATGATATCCGAATTTTCATAGTTTGCACTATTTATCGTAAAATCGGTAAGAATCAGCGATATTGTGAGGATTACTTTAAAACACACACACACACACACTCACGCCTTTTATCCCCGAAGGGGTAGGCAGAGGCGCAACTAGTGCACCCACTTTTCGCCGTGGGTATTCCGTCCCATGATGTGATAGGGGGCGAGCCTATCGCCATATCGGGCACAGATTCCAGACTCCGGGCTTTACTAGGACTTGCTTAGGATTACTTTAAATCATTTAAAATCGTTTAGACTACCTGTATATCTTATAGCAACTCGGCAGGTTAGTATAATAATAGAATAATAGAACGATTAACAGTACGAAAGCTATTTATGCCAGTGCAAGTTTTCAAAGGGACAGTCCTTCTGGTCATAGTTTCCTTTATAACCAATTTATAATCTATGTATAAGTATCGTGCACTATGTAGGAAAGTAACTTGTAAAATGTGTTTGTGAAAGTCTTACATTTCGGCTTACATAGTAATAGTGTAGATTTGACTTATTTTGGATGCCTTGTACAAAGGGGGATAAAATTTTGAATAAAATTAAGTATTTTACGCAGCATCACTTTATTAAACAAAAAAAAATTTACAAGGAATTTAGAAAGTTCAGAGTGGCAGCTATGCATTTAAACTGTACTAGCTTTCGCTCGCAGCTTCGCATGCATACCTATAAGGGTCTTCCGGGATAAAAGTACCGCTATATAATTTCTCGGGGTAAACAGATTATGTTCGGAGTCTCAAACCATCTCTATACCAGATTACAACGAAATCTGGTCAGTAGTTCCAGAGATTAGCCCCTACAAACAAACTTACAAACTTTACCTCTTTATATTAATATAAAAAATATTTTTGGTATCATAAGTTACGTACATTTTCTTTGCGAAAGAGATAAGTGTCAACATAATAACAATCTCATTGATGTAACAGATCTAGGTAACAATTGAAGTAATTAGCGCCTTTTCTCACGGTATGTAGGAAAAATTTGTTAACACATCTAACGTAAGATATTAAGTAACACAGATAAGATCTTTTTACATTTTTTGTTACTTATTCCATCTCTTTACAAGTAATGTTTGTATCTGTAAAAACATCTGATTGACTAGAGATGCGAAGATATTTAAGTTTGTGTAAAATGGATCGTCTGTAATTCTCGCTATGCGTTGCTAGGTAAAGTTTTATCTGTCTTGGATTCGGTTTTTACCATGGACGTATACGTCCATGGTTTTTACTAAACATTTGTTAGCAATACTAAATTGATATACGCGTAATTAAAATATTTTATATTTAAATTCTTTGCAATGCAATGAGCCCTGTATTATATACTGTCTACTGTTGAGCACGTGCCTCCTCTACTACTGAGAGGGGTTAGGACTTAGTCCACCACGCTGGCCTAGTGCGGGTTGGCAGACTTTACATACCCTCGAGATCCTTATGGAGAATTCTCTGGTATGTAGTTTTCCTCAAGATGTTTTCGTTCACCGTTAAACCGAACGATAATTGATAAACAATACACGCGTAACTTCGAAAAATCAGAGGTGTGTGCCTTGGGTTTTGTACCTCCGGACATTATCTCGGCAGACCGTGCTATTCCCAACTAGGCTATCGTCCACTCCTTCAATTCTTTACGAGGGTCTATTCCCAAAATTTAATTATATTTCTGTGTGTACACAGGCACCTTATAGATACATAAAATGTAATATTAAAGACTAGCAAGCCAAGTCCACAAAAAGTTTATAAATTATAGCAAAGAAAATTACTGGCTAATTTAATATCTGACATTTACAAAAAAATAAGACGGCTTTTTTTGGAAAAAGTATTTCAATTAACACCAATACATATATACGTCAATAGCACTAGTCACAATAATTACGGGTAATTTGAACATCATAAATTCGAATAAGTTGTCGGTACGTCAGTTGTAAATAATTAAAGAGTAATAACTTTTAATATGTGGAGATTCTATGCTTGGGCTACCGTAGATTGATGCGACATAGATCATGTAGTGAAGTGATCAGAATTTCCATTTTAATTTTCAAGTAAGCGTCTTACAAATCCGATTTGGTGATCGAGTTTGCTTTTTCCGCAACAGTTTGGTTTAAATATAAGTAAAGCTATAATAACAGTATAATGCAAATTAAGCTGAAACTTAATGTTGTTAATTTTTTCTAAGTAAATATTTTAAGCACCATCACAAAAAATCTTTAAGCAAGCAAAGTCGCGTTCAACACCCGATAGATAAAAACTAGAATAAGTTACACGTTAATTTCGTTTGGAACCGGTTCGGAACTTGCTATCGGTTTCGGATCGACAACCGCTAGTAGCGTCTAGTTGTAATGCAGTTTTTATGTGATGTGCTACGGTCGATCAACCTTGTTTAACGGTAAACTGAGTCATGGCCACCATGGGCTAGCTTACATCACTGATAACCGCTCTGCCCCTACACAGCTCGTCAAACGTAACGGCTCACTATCGGGTCCGATTTAATTGAAAACTGTCAGTCCGATGTTACTGGCTGATTAGATTTGTTTGCCGTTATGTTTGAATTCGTTTTACAGTTCTATTTTTTGTTTTGTGATGTTTTGTCGGCCAGTTATAACACTTTTTGTTTTTTTTTTGCTTTCGGTTGGGAAACATGGTCTTTGCGGTATTTTTGTTTGTGGAGGTGAAGCGCCTTGTTGTGTGGATGAGTTAAGTTTTATTAGGTTCCTCAAAAATATATCTTATGCTTCTCGCATCAAAATAGAGTTATGTTTTATTAATGATTGCGTATGTAACGATGGTAAAAACTAAAACAATAAGCTTGGTACGATAAAAACGTCTATTTCCGCAAAGTAACAAGTATAGGTACACGTTTTTTATGAGTACATATGAAATTTTTATATTTTGTCATTCAGTGTTATCATTAAGTGTAAAACGATTCTGCACACGGAAAAATAATAACGTAAATACATTAACAAAGGATTAACAACTGAAGTCTATGGAGATGTCCGCTTTTTGTATGGGTGCTGGGCGGTGGACCTCAAAATCTAACCTGGTTCAAACTTTATGGATATTTACAAAAATATGGATCTTGGATCCATTATAAAATATATTTTTGATCCATATTTTGCCTCTTTAATATCCGTAAAGTTTGAGCCTGGTTAGATTTTGAGGCCCAGCACCCATACAAAAAGCGGACATCTCCTTTGCACCATCTTGACGGCGCGGCGTTACGTTAGTTAGTTGAACCGGGAATCAGTCTGATTGATAAATAGTCAGCCCAGCCATCTGAATAGCTAAATCAAGCCCAGCGCAGTGACTCAACGGACTGTACGCACAAATATTCAATACCGGATAACGTGTATTGTGATTCCGCGAGTAAAGCAATGAAGAAATACTATATTTGCTAATGCAATTCATTTGTGTCGTACATCAATGTTAGTGTTGTAATATGGCATTTGTCTGACTAGGTTTTGTAATGCAATGTTAAAGTGTGTTGGGTTTTTAAGAATTGCATTTGAGTATGCAGCATGATTGATTATTTTTATTTTACTGGTGGTAGGTCTCTCATATGTAAGAGTCTGTCTGGGTGGGTACTAGCGCAATGTCTATTTCTACCGCCAAACAGCAGTGTGCATGCACTGTTGTGCTTCGGTTTGAAGGTTATTGTAGCCAGTGTAACTACTGGATATAATGAGACTTAACATCTTATGTCTCAGGATGACGAGCGTAGTGGAATACCTTATGCCACACATTACTTTGTAAGTCAAGGTGCTGGATGGTTTTGCTACTGTTTACTGGTCATATCGCTTACCATTAGGCGTACGGCATGCTCGTCTCGTCATTCAATGCAATCTATGGTGTAGTGGTGAAATGAATGGGTTTTTTTTTTGGATAGGCGATCCTGCAGTCAACACCGGGGGAAACCTGCGAATGGGATACTGGAGTCCCCCGGCTTGACGACTGCAGGGGCCTGGAGGGGACGTGGGAGAGGAATATGGAAGGAAAGGTGGGGGACGGGAGGAAGGTTCCCGGGATGGGCGGAAAGAGAGGGTGCCAGGAAATGGTCGCGGGCACTTTTAGGCCTCAATGTGTTTTACAACCAAGAGGTATACACACTGAACTGTGTGCCTCGGCCCGACTAATGTCCCCCCGCGCATGGGCGTGCATTGGGTGTGAAGACCCAGAGCACAAGAATTGCCTCGGGGGGCGAAATGAATGGGTTAGAAGTCGTAAGTTAGTAACAAGATCGGAAATATTTTTTGTGTAAATATGTTTCGATTCGCGATTAGCCCGGGTTTGTTTTTCAGAGCCAGAGAGGCGGCAAAACTAACTCAAATCGTCCTCAGATGCCAAAATAATAAAAACTGAAAACAGGTATAATAAATACGACGTTTTAAACTATAATGATATGAAACTCTTGATATGGCTATAACACCACATTGTATTCGAACAAAGAATCTATGTATAACAAAATATAAGGCTATTATTATTGACCTTTGACACTATTATTCAGCACAATATTGTAACATGCCTTTATAACACTAAGGCGTCGACACCCGACCCCAGATGTCGTGTAACCTACATAAAAACTGAGCGATCAAACGTTTACATAAAGCTCGTTATACAAACACGACAGGAAAATGTTTTATACTTGCTAATGGACAAAATACACAGAATCCTGCCTCCATAACGTGGAGGAATAGGGACGGATTAAGGACAGTTTTGTGTGGGCTAATTAAATCCAAATATTGAGATCTGATTATAATAAATACTAAAACTGGTAGGTACGATGCTTTATAAAAAAATATACGTTGAAATAAAGAAATTTCCAGTTTCGTTTTTTCCTCAATACTTGGAACCAATGTTAAACATGCATATATATTTTTTTAGCTGATAGCATACTGATAAAATTTTTACCATTAACATACTCGTATTGTATGATCATTAGAAGGGGCGTTATTAACTTATTACGTATTAGTTATATTTCTTTATACGGAAATATCGTATGTAAACAGTGAAGATATGTACGACGTAAGCGATATGAATAGTGATAAATTTAATATGTGATTGTTTATTGTAGCGAAAATGAGCTCCTACGAAAATTATAGAGCAATAAACAAATGTACGTGGCTATATAAAAATATTGTATCAGCGCAGTATTTGAATTCGGTAAGTAGATAAATATTCATTATTGCCAATGGGTCAACACTTCAAACTGGCTAAAAGAAAAATACTAGATACATTCATTTCTGCCTAAACCGTTGATATATTATTACGTACTTTTTAATATATCTACTATCCGGTATGGCTTTTATAAATGAACTGAATTAATATTTTATTTTACTAATATCTTAATCCGTAAAGGTTTTTAGGTTGGGAGGCGCGGTCTCCGTGCGCCCTAGATTCGCGCCTGTCCCTTAATGTTTAACAAGAATAGCGTAAACTTCACGTCGATTTATCTAATTAATTTATTACGTTATGTAGGTGAAAGGTAACGCACAAAAGTGTGTCGACACTTATTTAATTTACTTATAAGATGTCGGAAATGTCAGAGGAACTTTGACTTAAAAAAATAGCTTGAGTTTAAACATTCCATGGAACATTAACATATGAATAAAGATTTTTAATTAAAAAATATAGCTGTAATTAGCGGCAGTAAACCGAATCGTAACCAAGCGCAGTTCAATGTGTTATGAAATGTTAATTTATTTGCCTGTTTTAAATTTTAAGTAGGAAGTTGTGCTTATTCCCAGTCTATAATGCGCTCTATATTACGTCAGTTAAAAAGTACTGGACGACATACTCTATATTTAGTTAAAAAACACTGGACAATATTTCGCTACCGATATTTTGTTACGAATTATATTGTGATAAAGATTCATATAGGTCAACTCTACTTATCTACGTATAGATATTATGTAGTATCGCTATGTCATATAACAGGTATGAAAGTGCCATTTTGTTACCCAAAATTGTCGTTAACCCGAAATCTCCAACTTTTCGCGTAACTATCAATAGGTTGAATGTAGCCACCATTTTTATATTGCGAATTTTCATCACCAGGCTATGATCAATAATCATTATTCATGGCCCGCTTAGTGCTTCCTATAACATTTTGAAGAGGTAGTCTCTGAGTTAAGAGTGGGGTTAATTATGTAGTCTGACTCGGTGGCGTAGTTGTATTACGGTACAACTGCAATGCGGAGGTCTTGGGTTCGATCCCTGGGTCAGGCAAAGTGATATTGGGTTATTCTATTTAGTATCAGCCCGGAGGCTGGAATTTACTGATGGTAGGTCTCTCACATGTAAGTCCGTCTGGGTGGGTACCATCGCAATGTCTATTTCTACTCCCAAGCAGCAGTGTGCATGCACTGTTGTGTTTCGGTTTGAAGGACATTGTAGCCAGTGTAACTACTGGACATACTTAATAAAACTTAACATCTTATGTCTCGGGATGACAATCGCAGTGGAATGCCACACAGTACTTTGTAACTCAAGGTGCTGGATGGTGTTGCTACTGTTTATGGGTGGTCGTATCGTTTACTCGTCTCGTCATTCAATGCAATAAACAAAAATGTGCCCGAAATTGGCGATGGACTCGCTTCCTATCACATCATGGGACGGAATACGCACGGCAAAAAGCGGGTGCATTAGTTGCGCCTCTGCCCACCCTTTCGGGGATAAAAGGCGTGAGTGAATGTGTATGTGTGTGTGTGTGTGTGATTATGTAGAGCATCCACCTAGTTTTAGAAAAATACGCTCTTATTAAGAATCGCAATGATAGTGACCTTAAAAGGTATTTAAGCTCCTTCATCCTTCTGGAAAATTACCCAATCTCGCTGCGGTCACCGATACCAGGTTTTAACAGTTATTATCCGTAATAAGTTCTCATCACAACTACACCCTCAATACCACAGCCTCTGGCACCGCCCGTTTCTGGGCTCAGTGACTTGGCTCAGTATTGCTCAGTAGTCAGTAGTACGCAAGCCGGTGTGAGCGCCGCAGTGGCGCGCGGAACTCGCGGAACTAGCGAAACTAGCGAACTCGCATGTTCAGTGACGAATAAGTGAATTATAAATTTATTTATAAACTGAAATTCGAATGTGGATGGTTTTAGGTGGGAAATATTAGCTATTTCAATTATTTTCATTCTCTTAATTATTGTTTTCTTTTGTGTGAATAGGTGGTAAAAATATTTTAAAGTTTGTTTCTAAGTTTTTTTTTATAATTTATCGTTCTAGTTTAATCTACTTGTTACAATTAAATCCTTTATTGGCTATAAGTTATGAGTTTTTGTTAACTTATACTTTTGGCTCTTTAATTTTAAGATTACAAATACGTAAAAAAATATTATTTATAGACATTTATATAAACATGAATGAATGTCTAGTAACCTATAAATTATTCTGTACTCTTGGTTAAATAATACTTAAGTGTGATCAGAAAATACTTCTATTTTAAACTTTGTTCTATACGTACAAGAAAATATAACAGCGATAATGTTTACAAAACTTTCATCTGTGGTATTTAAATAATATGGTGTGGAAATTGAGATTCCACGACTGTCTCGGAGAAGGTTCGTGATTATAAACATGACATTTTTCTCATTATTTAGTAGAAAATCGGTTTAGTTCGGACTTCCGTGGCGTCGCCGGCGAATAGCAGACTAGGAATCGAAAGGTCGCTGGTTCGGATATTGGTTATGTGGATACAAAAATCCTTGTAGTAGACTTAGATTTTTGTTTGATGTATTAAAACTTCTGATATTTTCTATGATATTATTACACTTATTGTGAGGTCATCAGGAGACTTTCGAAGTTGTACCTATTTCTTAATGGGTAGGTATTTGCTCTCCTGACTCCACTTTACATCTTTCTTCATTTTTGATAATAAAAACTATGAATTATTCCATATATTTTTTTTGATTTCGAGAAGCTGAACTAGGTAGAGGTTCTGAAAAGGTTTAGTATGGTTTAAAAATATGTCCTGGAACTCTAATCTGAGATACTAGTAGTTATAATACAAGCTGTATTCACCTCTTATTAAAAACGTTACGTTCTTATTTGTATGTTCTCTTTCTTCATTATCTCAATTAAGTAATTTAAGACCTGATAATCCAAAACACTAATTAGTTTTTACGAATTTAAAATGCTTATTAGCCCTCAATACTTTTAGGTAACATTTCGGACATTTCCATTCCCATCGATCACGTATAGTGTTGCCAACACAAAAGTCGTATTTAAATCGTATTGTTCTACTTACCCACATTCACTGTTAGATAATGCTCCTTTGTACTCGAACGCTACACGAATACTATCCACTTGGCATTATAAGCTGTAATGTCATTAACACAAAAATTACAATACGTTGCTCAACGTACTTTAGTAACTAATGGTGATGTTCCCAAAGATATTGGACTTTTGTCGTCTATAGTTTCCTATTTAACAGTTCAAATATAAGTATAGTATAAATATTGTATATTTTGAGCAATATTGGTGAGCAATAAAAATAAAATACTTTATTCATCACGTAGGCGAACATAGTTGCACTTATGATAAGTCAAGATACATTAAATTGATTGCAATGCAGGTCAGGCTGTAGAGGTGCATCGCGTCGTGTTGGTCTTCATCTTGCAACGTTGTGCCCTGTATTGAATTTTTGCCAGACGTTGCCACTAGGCATTTACTAAAATGCAAGGCTTCAGAGATGATGATATGCTGTCTATTCGTTTGGAGATGTCCACGTTTTCATTGAATGTTATTTTGACGACGAGACAAACAGACCTTTCTTTATAATATAGTACTATCAGTTGAGTACGTTTTTAAAATCAGTGATGTTTAGGGTTCGAAATCAGGTAATTAAAATATATAAACGACGTAAGTGGACGGAAGACGTTATGTATGATATTCTACTTAACTCCGATCATAGGTACGTTACAGCGCTGAGGTCCCGGGTTCGAATACCGGGTCGGGCAGTGATTGTGTTTTTTCTCAGTATCAGCCCGGGACTGGAATTTGTTCCTGTTATGGCGATAGGCTCGCCCCCTATCATATGGGACGAATTACGAAACCCATATGGCGAAAAGAGAGTACCCTGGTTGCAACGCTGTCTACCGCTTCGGGGATAAAGGCGTAATGTATTTTTGTTTGTATTATCCGTATAGATAGTAGTAGTATTTTTTCACAATGTCTGTTTTAAATAAACAAAAACGTGTACGAACATAAGTTATTGTCAAAAAGTAAAAGTGTGTCGCGATAGCGAAACCATGATTTAATCTGTCAAGAAAAAAAAAACTGAAAAAATTGCATAATTCTTTTTGTGACAAAAATGAGTTATTTTTTCAGTTATGACATTACGATTATATACAACATGGAATTGGAATTTTCTTATTTAATATTATGCGGTTAACGAATAGCGAGAGATGTGATAAACGAAATCGCTTTTTAAAAAAAATATTTAGATAAAGCAATTATCATGGTACTTAGGACTTTTAAATTAAAGTTCGAAACACATGTGCATTAAGTCTCGTAGTATTTTTATTTGTAGAAAAGACCTATCTAATATACAATTAATGACGATTAATAATGAAATAAAGAGAACCTTTTCTTTTTTTTTTGTGTGACATTGATGTTTTTAAAACAGTGTCGTAATCCCAGATAGCTACGTGCGAAGTTTAAGGTCTTTCGTTTCCTCGTTTTTACCTTTACAAGTATTTAAACACTATGAGGTCATAAGTAGCACATATCTTACTTACAAAGTCTGAAGTGCTGAAGTAAAGGAAATTATTTAGATATTTGATTGTTTCTTTCCAAAAACATAAGATTTCCCTCGATTTATGAATGAATTAGTACACACCTTCGTTTGCTGGTGTGCAGTAACAAGATGTTTCGGGATATGAAAGATATTTTATACAGTTTTTTTTTCTGTAAATCAAATGATTTGATACTAAGAAGTTAATTACTAAGGCCGGGCTGTTTCATCCGCTGCAGGTAAAGTTAAGGATCTTGTCACATGGCGAATTGAAGATGTTGCGCTCGTCCAGTGTAATAAAACCGTTAACTTTACTTGACAAAGGATGAAACAACCCGAGCAAGCAGTAAATAATTAACACACTGATTATTATAATTTCTTTGGTACGTTTGCCGCTTAAGTATCCATGGTAACAATTATTAATGTTTCACCAGGCATTCCAGATTAACTCACAGTTCCTTACTAGCTCTGTTTACAACATATTCTAGTTTGTACACGAGAAAAAGAAGCATTGAATTATGGGAAGTCAATGTTTTTGTCCGAGTTCATTTTTTATTGTCTTATAACGGTGAACGTAACAGCATTTCGTCTGATTCAACAACGATTGATCTACTTACTTATTTTTATTTAAAACTCCTTTTGTTAAACGGTCAAAATGTTTATTTCGATGTCGTTTGGAGGTTTTAGGTTAACTAGTAAATGAGTAGTAGTAGGTAGGTACTTGATAAGTGAACTAATGAAGACGCTAAGGAACTGTCATTGCCAGAGAATTGTAGAATGTAAATCTATTCCGATTTGAGAAAAAAAGACTGGAAGGGAGAAAAAAAGACTGGGAGGGAAGCGAAAACAAAAGTTCAATGGTTTCGGTGCAGTGGTAACTCTGACCGTAAGAAACACAACAATATACCCGCCAATTCCACTCTGCATAAATTTCTACTTCATACTATATCATAATACATGTGGTCTCAACAAAAAATACTTGTTTCGATGACCGTAAATTCATAACAGTTATAAGTGTCATGTTCTGTTGGCTAAGATTGACGAATGATCTGTTCTACAAAACATGATAGCTTTATTTATACTTTTTGTTAAATCTTTGCTCGACACGGAAAGAAATACAAATTCAATTCAAACGCTGAGGCGTGTTTTAACTCAAAATGATGGCATTTTATTACCAACTTTTTAGCTGATAAGTGATAATTATAATTGATGATCATACGATCGTAGAAGATTCTTATTAAGGTCTTATGTGTTTGTTAGCGTGTATACTGACTATTATTTTCAATATAGCATTTTAACCGCGTAAAAGTTTCGTATTAGATATATGTTACATGTAAATGCTTAACAATCAATTGCGGATACGAAAATACATACCTACATCACCGGTAAATATTTAATTGTAATACACCCACACTCACGCCCTTTATCCCCGAAGGGGTAGGCAGAGGCGCAACTACTGCACCCACTTTTCGCCGTGCATATTCTGTCCCATGATTTGATAGGGGGCGAACCTATCGCCATATCAGGCACAAATTCTAGACTCCGGGCTGATACTGAAAAAAAAAAAAACACTTTACCCGACCCGGGGATCGATCCCGAGAACTCAACTTTGCAATCATACCGTAATACAACTGATACTGCCACCAAGGCAAATGACTGAATTTCTTCATGATTTTAATTCCGCTGTCAGTGAGGAGGATGTTGCTCGTTTATCAAATGCATTCAATCATACACTTCTTCTATCCACACCCGCCTTTATCATGTCTATTGATCCGGGCTATTAATGAAGTTAAATGCACTGTTACAATGTAACTTTTTATTAATGTTTTTACAAACGTTTATGGAATTAAAATATGATGCGATTTACTATCCTTGTATCGTAAGACAATGAATCGTGTAAGATTATAAACTTGTTGCGAATAGTAGATATATAAAAAATCTTCCGTTCGTTGATATAATATGAAAGATTTATTCGACAAAAAAACATGCCATAGAAGATAACAGATTTGCATTATTCAACACACAGAATATTCATCTGTTCTGTACTCCATGACAAGTTAATTATTTTGATAATATGATTGAGGAGATCACGAGCATTTGTCGCCGACTTTCTACTACGTCCTTCGATACTCTGAAATGGGATTCTACTAATTTCCATGACTCTACTTCTATTTTCAAAGTGTAAATCATGATTGAATGACGAAAACCTATTTGCTGTAGCTGATAGCTCGTGCCCGGCGAAGTTCGCACGTAATCACCAGAAACTAGGTTAAAATATAATTGTTCGTTTCGATAGAGGTGAGTCCCAATACCAAACGGTAACCAACACCGTTATCTTACGATGTAATGGCTCATTGTGGCAGATAATGCGCTTTACAGCTAACCATTTTGCTTTACAACAAATTACATTGCGATGAAAAATTATATCAACCGTTACGAAACATAAAAATGCTAGTTTGCAATTGCTTCTTGAGTTTTTGTATTTTCTGGTTACGTTATACGTTTAATGCTTCTTGCACAATAGTATTTGGTGTTCGTATTTCATTTGAGTATATTTAATAGAACAATATACTGTGGGTGGTTGAGAATCTTAGATACAAATACTGATCAATCGCGATCGTTTTTAAAATATATTCTTTGTGCCCGTAATGTGTAGTTTTTAATAGCAGTCATTAACATTTGGGTCAAATATTAGGACGTAGGTGCTAAGTTCTAATTTATCTAGTTCTATTGAAAAGATAGAATCCAAAAGCCGAATGCTCCGCAGTCACTATTTGGCAACGTGCTCCGCTAGTCTATTACCTAATAGGCAGGTCGTGTCAATACATTAGATTATAGTATTAGTTTTCTGTTTGCGATCCGGTTAGTGTTATGTCCGCTTACTTGCTCACTTTCTTCCCCTCTGACATTTTGAAAATTCTTACGTCGTTCCAGAGATCTATCTATTGTCTTTACGTATATGGCATTTTAATATAATGTACCTAAACAACATTAATGATCAATATGAGAGCAATAAAAGAGTTTCTTAGTCAAATTGTAGCATTAATTATATATTGAGGACTTTAATAGTACCTATAGAAACATAGTTGGTTTCATAATGAAAACTTATGCATGCGATACTTACTCTAGCCTAGGTTAGTGATTGTAGAACCAACGAGTCTAGTTTCTGTAAAAACAAAAAATAAACCTAGTGCGACATAAGATATATGACATGTTATTCAGAATTGAAATAGTCGTGCATAGACAAATAAGCAGATGAGGTGGGGGCAAAACATCTTCATAATATGATCACGTTTTCTGCAATAGCATGAATGTTACTAGTTACTATAGGAAGTGGATTGCAGAAAGCTTGTGACCTAACACTAAAGTACGATTTGCGTAAATATACATATAGGTTATCTGCCACTCGAGAAGCGGCCCGCAGTTTCGATTTATCGACTTTCTTTGAAATGTTTGTGGATTTATTCTTGCTTTAGTTTGTGTTCAGTATTACGAATTCTTACGAGTTCAGTATTAGAAATATCACTGGAGGTTAGGACTTAGTAGATATATAGATTTAGTTAGGTGTTAAATTTTCTGTCAAAACAAATAAATATTTAATAGGTCTACACGAGACGTTAATGGAGATTTTTACTACTTATTCTTTCTTTACGAGATTCAGAACGAGCCATTGACTCTTGTATGATCTTATTACGAGGAATAGGATAAAAATTGAGAAATTTTTAAATTTACCTATTTATTTATAATTGTTATAGCATTTGCAATGAACTGAAATATATTTGGGAATGAATGTGCTTGTAAACATTTTTTTGTACCACTAGTGAGTCAGTGACTATCAAAGTGATCAGTGACATATTATATTAGAATCAAATATGGCGCAATAAATATGTGTGAACTATTTTGAATTTGGAAACCGTTGCAACAATGGCGGCTTGGATGTGGTTGACCGCGCTTCTGTGCGGGTCGCAGGCGGCGGTGCTGCCCCCTCCCTGGGCGGATGTGAGGAGAAACCCCTGCGCTGCGCATCCTCGAGGCTGGCTTATGCTGTACTGGCCTGCTGATGGCAAATGCTACACAATATACAAGGTAATTACTTTCATATTATTTAGTACTAGGTTTTGATTGCAGCTTCACTGACTTAAATCCCGGAATAAAAGTCCAATTAAGCACTTTCTTCTTTTTGTTTACTGCAAATGTTTAAATATCTTTACAAACTTTTATCTTTAAAATATGATATGAGTATCTACCTAACTGGGTTGTGTTTATACTTACCCGGAGCCCATAAATACGTTTCCTTTATCTATCTATGGCTGATGATGAATTATAAGTATCATAGTTTCCGTTTTTTAATTGGTCTCCACGCCTGAGAGACCATGTAAATGACTCGTTATTTCTGAGGATCACGCATGCCATCGTAGAGTTGGTGAAGGTTTTGGACATTTTAAAATTTATCACTTCAGTAAAGATATGACTAGTGATATTTAGGCCCTGTTATTTCAACCGTGTTAATCTTTTTCTCCGGATCTTAGCTGCGAGTGCGCCACACGTCAGGCGTGAGGCTTGAGGCGTGAGGCGCTGCGAGCGCGTCCAGCTTAATAACACCGATGATTACCCTAACCACAATTGAAAAAAGCCGGTCTTAGAGTAAAATCGCATGACAGTGCTGGGCAAAACAGAAAACTCTCGTTTCTGAGATCGCAATAAGTGTCTCATGTCCACTTGTCACAATCGTAATAAGATTTAGAATGACTATATAATACGTGAAAAATTTGAACTTCCTATTGCTTATATCGTAAATGTAAATAATTTCTTAGAGCGTTTCTGTACTAATTTAATTCTATTTTGGTAATACGAGGTGTGGAAGTATGTTTATTTTGCATACTTTGTGGAAAAACAGTCCTTTGCTATAGTGCCACTAGGTCTTGGGATTTTTGTTACAAAACTTTCTTCTATCATGCAGTTTCTTTTAAAATGTATTTATAACGAAAATTTTATTTGTGTTGCTGATATTTCCTCCACTTTTTGTTAAAAATTATTATACATATTTTTATATCTTTTTTGTAGTTTAGTGGGTTAAAGATCACGAGAGCATTTCAAGTTTCGAAAGTTTTATGTGGACCTTTGTTTCCTTGCCAGTGATATTTATGACTTGCGTCTTTCGTAGTTCACCTTTATATTTCAACACTTTTTACCAGGTACACCTTGCCCGACAAGGCTAAAAATCGAGCTGCATACATTTTTTTTTAATTTCAATGTTTTTCAAATCCCCTATACAACTTGACCATAGAGATGCAAGCCACTGGAGCGTATGGGAACCTCTTACGTAAGACATGACTGTGACCTCCCAGGCTCATGGTTAACATGCATACAGCGCCATTGTGAGCCCGTTGGAATTTTAAAAGTTCAATGACATTAGTCATTCCGTACGACGTGTTACATGTCCTGCTTACGTGCTAGATTAGCCTGTCAATGCTAGCTTTAAGCGCCGTTTAGACTGAGAAATCATTGCATTCAACAATTATACGCAATAATTTCTAGTAATATTCGTTTTTTGGATGTCAAGAGTCTGTCTGCCTTGGTGGCGTCGTTGTATTACGGTACGACTGCAATGTCAAGGTCTCGGGTCCGATCCCCGGGTCGGGCAAAGTGATATTGGGTTTTTCTACTCTGTATCAGCCCGGAGTCTGGAATTTGTGCCCGATATGGCGATAGGCTCGCCTCATATCACATCATGGGACGGAATATGCATGGCGAAAAGTGTGTGCACTAGTTGTGCCTTTGCCTATCCCTTCGGGGATAAAAGGCGTGAGTGTATATTATGTATACCTATGTACTGTCAAGACACATACATCAATGTGAGAGAGAATTGCCACGTCATTGCGCATGTCCAGACGGGGTTCAATATTGCGTTACACGTACGATTATTTTTAGCAATAATTGACCCGTGAAAATGAGCTTTAGGTTATGGTCTTTCTTGTTTGCTTGGGAAATGATTAATCTATGAAATGAGTCTACATTTTATTTCCACAACTGTGATTTGCAAATATTTTGGGTGAGGGTGATGTTTTTCTAAGGGCTCATACACAAGGACGACGCGACGCCGTTTCACGACGCGACGCCGTATCGTGGAAATCTACGACGACAGTTAATCTCGAAAATGGACCGCAATATACGTCTATTGCGGTCCATTTTCGGCGTCGTGTCGTGTTTATGTGTATGAGCCGAAAGTCCCATGAAGTTGAACCTTCAATATCATTTTTCATCTGCATGGGATTGGAGTTACATGTATGTGACTGTTTAGTGCACGTACTATTTATATTTGTGCCACTACAATTGCAATGTTTTCTTGTTTTACATTTTATCTACTTAAATGCCCCCATATAACACTTTCAAAGGAGCGATCGGTTATTTTCTTTATTGAGTATACAAAAAACATAAAAATACAGTGAGACAAATGTTTACATATGATTAAGTGCATTATTAAGGTTTTCGTATGTAACAGCATATAGAACACAATATGATGTTTTAATGTACGATACTTAGAACACAACTGCTTAGCTTAAGATGTACTTAACTTCCTAATTGAATTCTCGTTTTTAATGTTTTCTACGTATTCCAACTGGATAGGTTCTGTATGTTTACCCATTAGACACTTGCGGGAAAGTCTGTCTGGTTAATGTTGTAATATGTTTTCTGACTTTATGACTTAGAACTAAAATTTCAACGTTTTGTTGTAAATACAATTTAATAACGAATGGTCAACATCTTTGTGTATTTTAGCGTGGTTTTTAGGAATTAATGAATAACTATGAATAAAATTAATTAAATTAAGTCAATATGACCGTCTTCACATCTTTTGGAGGCCTATGTTCAGCAGTGGACTTCATGTGGCCGATGATGGTGATGATGATGAAGTTAATATTTTAATTTACACCGTAATGTAGTAGTAGAACAACACTAGAGTTGTATGTTCTTTTGCAAGAGGAAATTGTGGAAAATTACAAATATCGGATAGAAACGACTTTATAAACCGGCAGCAGAAGTAGAGTAAAAAATACGGAATCTAAATTAATGTAATGTATTATTTTTTAAATGTCTTGTAGCGTTTATAAAGAATGATAAAAAAGAATTTTCAAAGTTTTAAAAAAATACAGGGACTTACTGTAAACTAGTATAGTGTGTGTGTTAGTTTAAATTTAACCAATGTGTGGGTTATGTTCTATGATTATGAAATTGATTTTAATCGTTATGTTTCATTAACATAATTACGCATTTATCGGCTGATGAAATAGAATCTGTTTTACTAGCATATAAACAAATAATAAATCCAATAGGAATCTAATTAATTACAAAATGTAGACCTTTTGGCTTATATTTATCTTTACATTCTTATAGGGGTTAGCCGATATAATGCAATTAGTACTTAACTCATCAGTATTTTTGAATTATATATAATCAAAGCTAAGGATTATAGCGACTTCACATCTATTGGAACCCATCGTAATCGCGACAAAACTACATATTTTTTATAAAACTACATATTATCTCTGGTATGCGAGGGGCCGTCAGGCTAGGTACCACTACTGCAATGTCTATTTCTACCGCCAAGCAGCAGTATGCTTGATCTATTGTGTTTCGGTTTGAAGAACATTGTAGCCAGCGTAATTCGTCATACTTACTATCAGGTGAGCAGCATGCTCGTCTCGTAATTTAACCATAAAAAATAAATATTTAACACAGAGATTGGAAATTAATTATTCGTCATTTATAACTCCTAACAGTCTCTACCTAGTGTGATTTTCGATATTTTTTTTATAACAGAGATTCTAGATATGTGTGGGTCAAGGATACTTTCATATATAATATTTACATTAAAAGATATTTGGCAACAATCGCACCAAGATCGATTGGTCACGCTGTTTCACATGGCATCTTGTCGCGCTGGTATATTGCCATTGATGTACATGCAGATATTTAAAAAAAACAACCAGTTTTATAGCATGTCTGGCAAATTATAATCAACTAGGTCATGTTAAATATTTTTTTTCACCGACCTGATGAGCTTTTCTTTCATGTGATGGTAAGCGCCATGACTGCCCGTACAAATGGCGACACCAACCATAAGTTTAATGTACAAAATGCATTAAATTGTAAGAAACATTACGATTTTATCTATTGTAGGCTGGTTTCCTAAATGGCGCTAGACTTAAAAATTACGGAATCTAATGAACAACATTTTATACATTCAATGCTGGTCTTTGGTTCAATTCACAGGCAAGCAAGTGAACAAGACTTCGGTTTTTCCATAGTTAGCCCTTGACAATTGACCACCTAGAGCATATTATGTGAACTAAGTTTTAAAAACTAACCCAAAACCTTTCTACAACATACCGCTTCTCCTACCTTAAAAAAAAGAAAGAAGTGTAACTTAGAATGAAGGGTAGGTTTCATGGATTCAATAATAAGTTACTAAGTACTTATTACATTTTAATAACGGCACTATGAATTTAATTAATTGCAAAATAGAATATGAAAAACAAATAGTGACACGTAAAATGGCAGCTACATTCCGGCAGTAATTAAACCTGTAATTATAATTTTATCATAGGGTTCTTAGCTGTTACTGCACGTGTGCTCATAACGCTTGAGTGAAGTGCCAAGTCGGAGTAACCACGCGTGGTGACCAGTCTCAAGGAGTATCTTCAGGCGTCCTGCATCCAGCGGGTTCCTGCGATCTTTACAAGGTCGTCTCTCCACCTTGTAGGAGGACGACGATATAAAGTTGATTTATATATAGTATTGGTGATTTTGTATAATCGGATAGTAAAAGTGATAGTTGGCAATAAAAAATATAATTAATAATAAATTATTTTTTGCACCTGCCTCCGTCCCTCTCTACACCACCCTAAGGTTGACTGGGAGAGAATGCCCATGGCATTAAGTCCGCCTGTATACCATGTGTACAAAGTGTAATAAAATAAATAAAATAAAATAAAATTAAAGAAAGAATTATTCCTTCTTTCTTTCTTCTTCTTCAATTTTAACAGCTATCGGGCTCAGTAGACCAGTGTTTGTAAAATGTGTATTTGCAGATTCCATCTCAGCATGCAGTGTTGAATTTGGCAGTATGCTGGATAGACCGCGGGCTATGGGGGGTTCATTACAAAGACGGGGCGGTACAAGTCAGGCCGACTTTCTGAAAATTGAATGAGGGAAATTTTGTTTACATTACCTGAGGACCGTTTCTCTTTTGCTCCTGGATGCGGGGCGACACAAACTGAATGGCCTATTATACGCAGCATTGAGACAAATATATTGTGTAGTCTGCAAATTTTGCCATCATTTTTTTTCTTACCGACCTTCAAAGTAGACAGTGTGTGGCAAAAATGGATTCATTGGGCTTTTACCAATTTTTAAACTCAACATCTCTACTTTTCTTAATTCATTGGTTACAACCCAATCGACCGGTTTTTTAACACTTCTGAAAAACAGCGTGGCCTTTGAATCATCTGAATGAATCAACTCATTATCAATCATTGAATCATCTTTGTCTAAGGAATACTATCCCGTGCTTTGCACTCAACACTTGCACGTTAATGTTTCGTTTTATTTACCGCAATCGTAATGAAATAATACAATTTAAAAGAGAAAGGAAGAAGCGTATCGCATAACTCTGTAATGATTATTTAATCTGTCACGATAATATCTTTGTTATGTGTTATAGCGAAAATAATTTTAAATAATACAAAATTTTCCTTATAATACGGTAGTTTCGTAGGGAAGTAGATTGTAATGGTTATGAATGAGTAGTAAACCCAACTATTACGTTATTTTATGCGTGTGTGCTCAATGAAATTGCCGAGATCCTAAAAGGTATCCCTTTATGTATCAAAACTTTGGCTTTTTCTTTTAATCTTGTGCATTGAATTTAAGTAAAGATACAATATTTTGCCCTCAGTTCAACCATAGCTCATAACTGAACATATACCATACCAACCCTGTATTATATACTGCCCACTGCTGAACATATACTGAACTTGAACTGTAACCGGTAGGTACTGTTAGCCTGTGTCAAAAGTGCTCCGTACTTTATTGGTATGTCTTAAACAATAGTCATTTTGTGTATTATAGGAACTAAAATCCGATACATCGCTAACAGCCGGTATAGTGTATAATGATATAAGTGAAGTTCCCGGAACGTTCGCGAGGTTAGTCGAGTTCAAGGGTCATCTTGCACAACTTACTCCCATAATGTACAGGGTGTAGAGATATATTGAGTGAAAAAACGGGAGTAACTTAAGTCATATAAACACACACACACAAAACGAAAGAATGAAAATGAATTTTAACTTAAGAAGTATTAAAATATGTTAAGTGTTTTTTGAAATAACACTCACACACACTGACGCCTTTTATCCCGAAAGGGGTAGGCAGAGGTGCAACTAGTGCACCCACTGTTCGCCTTGCGTATTCCGTCCCATGATGTGATAGGGGGTGAGCCCATCGCCATTTCGGGCACAAATTCCAGACTCCGGGCTGATACTGAGTAGAAAAATTCAATACCACTCAGCATTGCAGTCGTACGTAATACAACTACGCCACCGAGGCAGTAAATAAAATAAAATAAAATAAAATACTTTATTCATCACGTAGGCGAACATAGTTGCACTTATGATAAGTCAAGATACATTAAATTGATTATATTAATAATTATTATAAATACCAATGGTCACTTATATAACTACCGACATTTTTATTGGGAGTAAATCTATGATAAGAAATAAACAAAAACAAAAAAAAAAACAGCTCGGGCTGGAGTCTAAAATATAGCATACTAGTGGAATAGCACTATTTTCATAATTAATTAATTACTATACAATAATCATTACAGGTTGCTTTAGACAAAAATGCTAGTATGACAATATCGAGACTATATATAGTCGCTGACAATACCAGATCGTAAAATATGTGTTAAAGGTAACAACAACTGACTGTATAGCACGTTGATCATCGAGTTCTCTCACGTTGTGCAACACTTTTATACCATAGCGACTTCGCAATGCTGAATACATTTTTAGCAACCTGATACCTAGAACCCAAATGCTTTGAGCGAGAACGTTTCTAAGAATAACGAGATTGACCACATAGTTCAAATAAGTTACGCAACAGTTTCATCTTTTAAATTAATTGGGTAAAATGTTCAAAACAATGGACGATTCTGGGTCGCATCAGGTAGGCGTGCAGTGTGTCGTATACAGACCTGCATAGTACAGATGACTCACAGCAGCTTGCATTCACATTTCGGAGAATCTTCGAGTTGTTGAAAAAGTATCATGCGAGTATAATATATGTTTAAAGTTTATTTTTGGGCCATGCTGAGATAATATATGCTAAATGTATTGCTCTATTGCATACAAATTCCAAATACAATTATGTTGGGTTTGTTTTTGGAATAGACATAATTTGGTTGTGTCACATGGGACTGAAGTAGGCTATGTCGATTTTACACCAATAACATTTTATCTAAACTTCATTATGATTGTCAATAACAATGAACTCTTCATCAAACTGTAATTGAATCTACCAAATTATTCAAAGAAAGAATATGATTTTATAAGTCCAATGTGAATCAACCACTTACAAATAATTAACATATTCCATTAAAACCTTTTTACTTTCCATGTTTTTGAATATGGAACACCATGTGCGTGCCGCATCGGATTAGATCCAGCGATTTGAGCAGTCACAGTGAGTTATACGCTGTTTTACATAGAACACGTTAATGGCTTGTAATTGTATCGGCATTAGGCTAGATATGAACTAATACTTCCGACATAGCTTTATATTTTCTCGGCTTTAATGTAAAGGCTTGTATGTAGTGGGTGGTCGCAGGACAGACTGATAAAGTGGTAGAGTTATGCTGCAGATACTTAAGCTTTGAGCATAAATAGGCACGACTGTCTTTTAAGAGAGGTAGATATTCTTTGCTGTTGTAAATGTTGTTGACTATCTACGAGTCTTTAAAATATGAATGATTGGTAATAAAATTAATAATTTTAAAGCCTAAACGCAAGCCACCGTCGGTATTTAAAGCTACATAGTCACAGATGGATCTTTTAGTTATAGGAAAACGAGTTTAAATGAAGATTTTTTGGAACTTCAATGTCAATTATTATGAAACAAAAAATACTCGTAATTAACCTTGTATCGTAATTATAATTTAATTACTATGTAATTACTATGTTCCACTGTATTTATTTGTTCGTTACATTATTTTAATTTATATTCGATGTTGTACAATTCAATTTCTATAGTGTTGGTGTTAAGCCAAAGGATGAGTTGGATAGCAGTGAAGAAAACTAGGACATAGTGCCCTGTTTATAAGGTTTCATAAACCATTATACGTTTTATTTCCTGACGAACGAAATTATGAAATTAGCTTAAAATTATTAAGGAGCCAAGTGCTTGTCAAATAATATGGCTACGTTGAGTATCTGTGCCCATTTCATTTGACTTGGTTTTCTGGACATGTTCATGTAGACAGAAAATGATTGCTATGTTAAAGTTTCAAGTAATTAACTACTTCTTTTTAATTACTATAAATTATTTTTGCTCCTAAAATTGTTTATGCTCATGAAACTACTCATTATAATTATCATAGGAATACAATTGTTTCAAATGACACTTCCTGGATTTCAGATTATTGCTTTTTGCTGTTATTTTTTTAAGTTGTATAATTTGATTTCCTGACGAAGATTCAATTCTATCTGTAAATTGTAAGTTATAGCTAAAACTATGCTCACTTAACATTATATAAAATATAATTAAGTTAAAAGCTAACTGATATTCTAGAAATAATAATCAGATTCATAATCGTAGTTAAAAATGAAGAGTACCTAGATGTCATTATCAAAATAAATTAACAATACCTATAAAAATTTAGAAAGGGAAACCAAATATCAACTTACCATAACATTCTTTAAATAAAGCTTGGTTAAGGACCAGCCAGTTACACAAACTACAGCAGATATAACTCAAAAGTAGACAATTTTTTAAAAGTGTTTTTATTTCTGAATATGTTAAAACCTTAGAGCATTTAACATTTAACTTAAAACACTAGTGTGAAACTACGACGTGTGATAGTTTGGTAAAGCCGCCATGACACTTTTTATTTGTTAGTCAAATTCGGTGGCGGTCGGAGCTGTCCAATTACTTTGCAGGTCGGATTAGCCACGCCGATTGATGTTTCGATCCCTTGTCCTTTGTTCACAGTTCTGACTTGGTTTGAACTTGAAGTAGTTTTTATAGTGTGGTCATAGAATTCATAAAATGAAATTAAATATTTAGATTTTGTATTCTGAAAATTTAGATTATGCGTGGTTTTTTGTAACAACTACAGACATTCAGATTTTTAACCAACTTCAAAAAGCAAAAGGTTTTCAAGTCTTCGCGTTTGTTTCTGTTAATTTATGTACACTGATTACGGACACGCTGGATAAAGGCCGTTTCCAACAGGTCCGTCTGGAAATCTTTAGGGGAGGCCTCTGTCCAGCAGTGGACATCATGTGGCTGATGATGATGATGATGATTAGTGATAACCTACTCTCAAATATGACGTGAATAAATACGTG
Source organism: Sphinx pinastri (assembly GCA_947568825.1). Lineage (NCBI taxonomy): Eukaryota > Metazoa > Arthropoda > Insecta > Lepidoptera > Sphingidae > Sphinx > Sphinx pinastri. The sequence continues at coordinate 3,672,527 of OX387623.1, forward strand.
CTGCAAATTTCCAATCATTGTATTTTAGGACATCATCGTTTACAGCCAAAGAATGCTAGATAAAAAACATTTTTTAAATACTATAATAGAACTGCCTCGGTGGCGTAGTTGTATTACGGTATGACTGCAATGCTGAGGTCTTGGGTTCGATTCCCGGGTCGGGCAGTGAAATTGGGTTTTTTAAAATTCAGTGTCAGCCCGGAGTCTGGAATTTGCGCCCGATATGGCGATAGGCTCGCCCCCTATCACATCATGGGACGAAATAACGGCGAAAAGTGGGTGCACTAGTTGCGCCTCTGCCTACCCCTTCGGGGATTAAAGGCGTGAGTGTATATGTATAATAGATCCCAATTACAATTAGTAACAATGTTCGTATTTCCATGTACAGTAGCATGTTTATCGCATGTAGTCCAAACAAAGTGTCATTAACTACTTGACTAATTACTGCTAATGACTTTTAATTTCAAATTCCAAGCGCCGTACGTTGTAAGGGTTTCTAACAATCAAATGTTTGTTTCAAGTTGAAATCTATTTCTAACAAGAGTACATCCGAAGTAATGTTATTTAAAGGAGAACGTCCACGGATAATTTTGTACCGATACAGTCGTGATACTGTCGCTGGCAGTCCATCTTCGTCAACGTCCACGATTCTGTATCGCTATAATCATGATGCTGTCGCGCTTCAGTAGCGATACAGGCGTGATGCTAACGCGCAGCTGTCGCGGCGCAACCTCGATATAGGAATCAATGTGATCGCCACAGTTTTGTATCGATATTTGCAATTGCAATCGCGCGTTTGTATCGCTTCCCAAACGCGACTAACACGCGAGAGTAGAGATAAAGAAGCGCGTTTACGAAACGCGCGACATCATTGCTGCAAAAAGTCACCGCACCGTGAGCGACCTCCTTAAAATGTTATTGGGATTAGTATTAGAGCGCGATGTCTTGGTAAAAATACAAAGAGGAATAAAATACTCATTTTGGGGAATCCATACAAAGTAGGTAGTATTTTATTAGATTGTGCCAATTTTATTTTTCCTTCAGTTCAGCAAGCATTTAGTTTTATCGTTTAGGCAATAATTGTCTGTTGGACACGAGAAACGCGAAGTTTAATTCATGTTGAAGATAATTTTCGTGATTTTCAATTACGGACTTTCTGTATTATCAATAATGTTCAATATTTCTTCTACGATTTAGGCATGTCCTATACCCTAAGTATATTCCCTAAGAAAATACTTCCAAAAATTCTAATCATCAAATCTCCAATTCCAGAAAGGCCACCCGTGCCCGGAGACTCAGGAGCTGAGCCCCGGGAAATGGGGCGGGCGGACGGTTGCGGAATGCAAGTGTCCCCCGGGAACGGCACAGTTACCACACACCACTACATGCCACAAGCTGTTTGAACGCGGCCCGTGTCGGCAGGGGGAGTACTTCGCTCCCGTAGAAGAGTCCTTCAACAAGCGAGGGTAGGTAAGCATCCCGCCATTTTACAGCGATTTTTTTTATTTGCATGGGTTTTCAATACGTAAATACACATGGATATTGCAATGTGAGGTTGTGATTATTAGGCGTAGGTTTTTCGTATGCTAGAGTCTACTGGTTATTCTATTTTTGATGTGTAGCAGAGTGAATGCACTGTTGTTCCGGTTTTGATGGAAGTTCTTAATAGTGTACTTACTGGAAATCATCCTTAACAACCAATGTCTCAGGATGACAAGTACAGTTCAGTGGCATAGGTTTTTTAATTGAATTTTGTAGGTAATGTTGCTGCTATTTCAGGTAATCATGTCACATCAGATGTCATTCAGCTGTATAACAAATATTACTTATCTATACTAATATATAAAGCTGAAGAGTTTGCTTGTTTGTTTGAACGCGCTAATCTCAGGAACTACTGGACAGATTTTGAAAATTCTTTCACTAATAAGAAGTTACATTACTCCTGAGTGCTATACTTTTTATCCCGGAAAAACTTTTCCACGCGGGCGGAGCCGCGCGCAAAAGCTAGTACAGTATATGTAAAGATAACCCTGTCCGATCGGCGATAGTATGTTTTGGTGTCGATATTTAGTTCTGTTAGTGTTATTTAATTGGGAAAACAAGAAAAATAAAAAGTGCCTGAAAAAATAAAATAAAACGAGGAAAGTCCCATGACACCACAGATAATACCGTGGGCCGCTGTCGTTATTCTTGACATATGAGGCGTCAGGCGGCAGGACTTACGAGAGTAAAGACAAATTTAAAAAAAATCAAACTGCTTTGGAAAACTAAGTTAATTAAGTACCAAAGACGTATATTATAAATTGTAATAATACTTTGATTTTCACGTTTATAATATTTTTTGTATTTTTTTGTTGGATATACTGTTGGAATACCTATACGCTCGTTCGGGCAGGGCTTTATTTACATATTGTATATGTAATTTATTCGTTAAATAACAAACACGTGCTTTAAATAAAGATTACCATCGTTGAAATTGTAAAAAGTCCCGAAACTGAATAATGGGACGATATTGTGTACAAAAACACAATTGTAATGAAATTCGGACGTATAATTGAATGTGGCGCGTGACGTGACGTGTGTCCAATCGATGGTGACGTCATTTCCGATATGAAAACTATGTCAATAGCAGGTATGCACGTGTGGATATGCACGTGGTCAACTGTAATCTGTATACTTGTATAATGTATGTTGCGCTGACACCACATTGGTATAAAGACAGAAGAAGAAGAGAATAATATACTTATATTATGTGCAAAGTGTACAATATATTATTACGATGAAAAAAAAACGATCATTTTATAACTAGGATATTAAAATTCTCACTTTTGTAGTTACAAAATATAATTTTTAGGACCTTTTTTCAAGTACTATGTGTTTACTTTTAGTTTTTTTTTCTTAATTATTATTTAATAAATAATCGTGAGGAAATCTACATACCTGAGAATTTTCTATAAGAATCTCGAGCGTATGTCAAGTCTGCCAACCCGCACTAGGCCAGCGTGGTGGACTGAGGCCTAACCCCTCTCAGTAGTAGAGGAGGCCCGTGCTCAGCAGTGGGCAGTATATAATACAGGGCTAATTGCATTGCAAATAATTTCGTGATATATTCATCCCTACTCCCATAAACTACTGTCTACTTTCATAGCCATAGTAAGGTCAAGGACGATACGGCAAAGGAAGCGAGATTTCTTCGACCTCAATACCGTATAATTCCTCATACGTATAACTTTCTCGAGTTCAACTATTTATGGATACTATACTGTGTTCATTATAGGTATTCTTTTAATCTGTGTTTGAATGCCTCGGTGGCGTAGTTGTATTACGGTACGACTGCAATGTTGAGGTCTCGGGTTCAATCCCCGGGTCGGGCAAAGTGATATTGGATTTTTCTAATCAGTATCAGCTTGGAAACTGGAATTTGGGCCCGATATGGCGATAGGCTCTTCCCCTATCACATCATGGGACGGAATACGCACGGCGGAAAGTGAGTGCACTAGTTGCGCCTCTGCCTACCCTCCGGGGATAAAAGGCGTCAGTATGCGTATTCTTTTAATCTTCATGTTTCCATTTGATTCGTTCCGTTAGTATTAAGTAACACATAAAGTTCATCAGTCGATCATTAGCTTCAACTTTCTGTTTAAAACAGTTCTCTCAGAATTGTATGTACTTATTCGGTAAGTTAGTTCAATGTTTCTACCATACCCCACAATACATTAAGACTTATTTTATTGCGAGATTAGTTGAAGTAATATTTTTAGTATAATTATGTTGGATTGATGTGTTTAGTCGTTTACATTTATAAAAATCTGTTTTTTTAAATTCCTAGCAGCTTTTTTTATTGCAGTTTAATGACGAGACGCGAATGCCGTTCACCTGATGGTAAGAGATACGACCGCCCATAAACAGTAGCAATGCCGCACATTACTTTGAATTACAAAGTGCCCCGTGGCACTCCACTGCGCTCCTCACCCTGAGACATAAGATGTAAGTCTCATAATGCCCAGTAATTACGCTGGCTTCAATGCCCTTCAAACTGGAACACAATAGTGCATGCACACTGCTGCTTGGCGATAGAAATAGACATTGCGGTGGTACCTACCCAGGTGGCCCCTAGGATACGAGAAACCTACCATAAGTAGACTAGTAGCTAGTAATAGCTTTACCTTATTACGTAAGCGATACGACCACCCATAAACAGTAGCAATACCATCCAGCACCTTGAGTTACAAAGTACTGTTTGGTATTCCACTGCGCTCGTCATCCTGAGAAATAAGATGTTAAGTCTCATTATGTCCAGTAGTTACACTGAGCTGTATATAAAAATATACTATTTTCTATATTCCAGGGAACGTCAAGGCATGTGCGTGAGGCCGCAGCAGTGTGCGGATGAGACGTTACTCTACTGGCCTTCGGACGGCCGGTGTTACTACAGACTCAGTCAGGGGCCGTGCTACCCTGGTTCCATCCTAGATGTTGGAGACGATGGGCTTGCTAATTGCACTGTAAGTAATTTAGTACCGTATGGCCTCATCCAAGGCCGTAATTTTGGATAAAGTAAAGACATAGAGGTTACTTTTGGGCTTACAATTGAAATTTTTCGCGGTTCGATCGGCGTGAGAAAATACGAAAAAAAGGAAGTTTTAAACACGTAGGTTGTAAGTTACGAACAGTTTTGGTAAGTAACTTACGTGTGTAAAACTTACTTAAGAAACGCCTAATATATTACCCATGTAGGCATCAGAATCACATTATCGACTATCTCTATTGAGAAGTGCTCCCAGAGACTCGCCGAGCTTCACCGCTCGGTGTCATAAAATGCGTGCCACTGTCGATCCTGGCGTACAGGAGTTGCAGTGGCGGGTGTGCGGGCGGGATAGGTCTCTATCTCTATTGAGAACTGTTTTTGGAATTCCAGTGCGATACTGACAGTCCGAACTTCTGGTCGGTGGACGGCGGGTGCTACGCACACTTCACTCGCGGTCCGTGCGAGCGCGGGCAGCTGTTCCTGCCGGGGCCGCGCTGTGGCTGCGAGACCCACATGCCACACTACCATAACGACAGTGGAGGGTGTTTTGAACTGGGTGAGATGTTTTTCCAACTGGATACCGCAAACTAGATATTTTCAAGATCGTTTCACAGCTGCCATGCGAGACATGACCTAAGGTTTGGTTCTGGTCTAATGATTCCTGAGCCTTTTCAGGGTCGCGCTCTGTTTCTGAGCACGGTTGGCATTGCCCTATTGAAGCATCTGCCCCAGATGGCATTGTAATAAAATTGCGCCAGAATTGTGCTGACCTTGCCTTGCTTGACCACGCCATGGTAAGAAGACTTTGCCATGCCGTCGATAGAAAAATATTTTCGTTGGTGTACCAATGTGAAATGTTGATGAGTCTCCTGGTTCACTATCTCTGATGAAGTGACTTCACATAGTGAGCCCAAACATTAAAGTGATATAGGTGTAAGCAACATTAATTATGCGATTTGCTTTTATTATACTTTATTTACTGTCAAGTCTAGTGGAGACTGCATCACTTGATAAAAATATATAGATTTTTATCAGTGGACTTTTCCTTTACAGATTCTGTCGGGCCCTGTCCCAGAGGCCACACATTCACCATCACTGAAGTGACGCCACAAGGCTCTAAGGCGGAGTGCAAATGCAAGTCGTTCCACGCGCGGGCGTCAGATGGAGCGTGCTACAGACTGTACACACGGGGACCCTGCGCTCAGGACGAGATGATTGCTAGAGGAGGACGCTGTACTAAGGTGATAAGTTTACTATTTTGGTAAGCGCCATGTTGACAGCGTATAGATCATCGTCTAACAGCGTTACGTAAGCGACGTCTTATAGCTTAGTCACGAAAATGGGTTTCGTGGCATGACACCGCGGTATCCACGCCACGTACGCTGAATAACGATGCTGCTATCCGCATTGCTCAGTTTTGGGCATTCATTCTATTCCCTGGTACATCTGTTTCGCTTGCTCGTTACTGCTGCTCGCCGCCCGACAAGAAACCGCTGTTGTTATTTGTAGGGCGCTGACTCATGGCGTACTTCGTACTTCCCCATACTTTTGTTCTTGCCGCTCGCCGAGCCGCTCCAGTGGCCGTTCAGAGCGGCAGCTTCAGCCATTGTAGTTATCTTAAAGATACTTATTAAATCTGAATGATCCGGTCGGGTGTCAACTCCCGAGCAAATACCTACCCGAACTTACGAACGAATACTCGAGGTTGTGTTTTGGAAAATAAAAATGGTATCGAATAATGAAGCTTGAAATGGCTTGCTAGAAACCGATATCCTGGAAAGCAGAAGAATGCTGCTAATACTAAGTTCTAATACTCTTATCCCTGGTTTCTGTTGCAGGTGCCATGCGGCCGCGGTCGCCTCTACCTGCCGGAGCGGCGGCGCTGCTACCGGCCCGGCGCGGGCGAGCCGTGCCCCGCGGGGTCGGTGGTGGCGTTCGACCTGGACGCGCGCCCCGCGCTGGACGGCCTCAGCCACAACGGCGTGTGTGTGTGCAGCTCCGGCGCTTGCACCAGGCGGGAGGTAAGACACTACTATCCTGACCTCATACCGACCACTGCTTTATAAAATGGTCAATTTATATTTAGTTTATGTGAACCTTTTGTGAGCTTGCAGACTATTAATTGGAACATGTTAAGCAAAAAAGATCTCACGAACATTTTTTATGAAATCGAGTTAAATATATAGTCATAATTTCCTAATCAAGTTTTATATGTGCACAAAAGATCCAAGCAGTTTGATGATATTTTGATTTATTTCATGCTAAAAGATACCACTCATCAACCAAATATTTTGCATAAAAGATCCACGTTGTCTTTTAGTAATTAGAGAAATTCTTCATATGAAAATGCATTATATTTTACGTTCAAAATAATGTACATGTCATGTTTCATTACTCGACTCATTTTCAATCGATAACTGCATAATACTATTTTAAAATTCGCTGTCAAACTTTAAACTGCATTTACTAAAAGTATGTAAACGTCAGTTGGATCTTTTCTACTTAACAGGGTCCAATTTTATCATAAACAATGATCTTATGACTTAAGGTTTTAGCCCTATTGACCGCAGATTTGTATAAACTTTATATTCTAAAGCTCTTTGCGACTGTTTCAGGTGGAGACCTGCAAATCTCGCAAAGGAACGGCTGCCTATGGTGGAGCCTGTCACATTCTCAATACCCAGGGCCCCTGTCCTGATGGCTCCTGGCTTGTCAAGGAAAGTACCGGGAAGATCAAGTGTCAGTGCAGACCAGGACGAACACCTCCTGAATGCAATGACACTGCTTTAGTCGAAGTCAAGAGTTGACATATAAAATAGAATTTCGTATGATCTTGACGGTAACAAAATCGATTGTATAATTTGCATGTAGAATCGAATCAATTCGATTTCTATTAAAATTATTTATTGATCGAGTATCATATTTAACACCTGGTTTCTTGCCTGATAAGTTCTAATTTGTCTGAGAAGTAATCAGACAGATTGCTAAAGACCAGGCTGAAAAAGCTCTAAATAATTTTAAGCAGGAATTCGACTTGAACAATTGCCTAAATCGATTGTAATCGATTCCTCTTAGTTAATTATTTTGTGAGCCGTTAGGTAAATGCTTAATTTATTGGTTAAGTTGGTATTCAACTTTAACAGTCGATTGTAGCGTCGATTAATTTCAATCGATTGGTATGAACACTCGATTGATTTTATTAGACGAATTATTATGCTGAATTATTCACTAGATTTCAATACCTTTTTACTTTCATTCTTTCACTCTTTGGAACTTTTAATCGTTGCTTTATTTCAGCTGTATTGTATTCCTTACTCTCATCGTTTACAGTTAAGGGGAACTAACATAATCATTGCATTTTGTTAAAGAAACTGCCTCTTCATATTTGTAAGTTACGGTCCATGTGATCTTGATTTAAGAGTTCTATTTATATGATTAAATTTATTCAATTTCTTCGTACATGGATATCTTTAAGTATGAAAATTATTATAAATAAGTAGGTTTCTATTGATACCAAATAGTATCAAATAGCTTAATAAGTCATAAACAATGTCCCAGTAAGTATTTCTCATAAATTTATTAACTTTACATTAATCATTGAGTCTCTTTCTTGACCTTTCTTTCATTAAGAAAGAGATTACACAGTGTTTAGTTAATCTGAAAAGGAGGTAACATTTAAGGACTATTTAATTTCTTGGTCGATGCATAAAATGCTACTGACGCTGTCAGTGTGTGGCCAACAATGAGCATTTATTGATTGTAGATATTTTATACGTAAGTAGGAATTTTTATATCTTAAGTATTAACTGGTATGAACAACGAAATATTTCTTTAGAAATAAATAAAATATAAGATGTGAATAAAGTTGTGGGCTTTACGCATTTTTCTCTGAAGTTATATGAAAAGGTTTTTAAACTACAATAAATACTATTTGTTTTTCATTTTATATTTTTTTTTTGTAAATTTATATGGGATCCTGAGGTCTTATAATGTGAAGACTAATAAGGACATGTGTTTATTATAGTTCGGACAAACTAAGCTGGCCGGTATGACAATTCAATTTTTTTCCCGAAGCGATAACTCTGTGAGAACGTCTACCCAAAAAAATCAAAACCGTGTCATGTCATACCGGCCATATTAGTTTGTCCCTACTATAATTGTATTGTTTAGATATAGCATGCCATGTACAAAAGTTTAATCTTTTTGGTATATTGGATAAAAAAGGAAGTTTAGCAAGGAGGGAGAATAGCGTGAAAGAGATAGGCTATAACCAATAGAATTGTTAAAAATTTCACTTTGGTAGACAAATTCTATTGGTCAAAAATCCTATCTCCCACAATGTTTTCTCACTGCATTAGTATACAACAAAAGGGAGCAAAATAAAATAAATTATATAAATACAAAAGTTTTATTTTATTTGTCCATTATGTCTTAAATTACGTCTATGTATTCAAAATATAAAAATAGTCATACGGGTTAAATACCTAGGTGATGTTTTTGGCTATTACTAAACATTAATTATAATAACACAGCACTCATTATTCTAACTTGTCTTCTTTTCTATTTCTCCTTTAATTTTGTCTGTGATTTTCCTGAAAAAAGGTAAATTTATAAAAATCAATATCGGAATGTTGAAAGCAGAATTTTAATTGTTTTTACAGAATTTTGTTTTAATTACACTGATAATAATTATTGTCGTATTAATGTATTTTAAATGACAATCAAGGAGTTACTGAATTCGTTGTAATTTAACTTGTGCTTTAAAAATAATAAATTATATATTTTTATTCTATTAAAATTACATAAATCATAAGTCTGGATTTTTTTTATAAGTAAGTATGACATATTTATCCAAACGAACAGCTTTCACATTATGTCTGATTTATTTGGAAAATATGCTAAAATATGAAATAATCTGATTGAAGATACGATGTTTGGAAGTGTAATTCTAATCGTCCTAGTTCTGTTATTTATAAAATAAAACTTACCGAAATATATTCTGTAAACGTGGTTGAAAGGCATCTCGATGGTCACAGTCGCTATTATTGATATCGCTAGGATCGCCAGCATTTCGGGCGCATGCAGCTGAAAAAAAGGTTGACAGTGAATTAAATTCTATTCCTAGAAGATGGCATTTGAAACAAAATATAAATATAGTGTATCGGTAATTTAAGAAAACTTTTTCTATTGGATGGATTCACTACTTTATACAACTCTGTGATACAAGGCTTATCTCCCAAACGACTCAATCGATTTTACTTTCGACGGAACATTCATTGGTTGTTAGTTAATAATTTTCGGACAGCAATATATTATTTACTAAATGTTATACGAAGGAGGAACTAGGCGGGTGGAAATGTGAGAAAAAATAGTTTAAAGCGAGGTTTAGATTAGAAAAAATGAAGGTGTACTTTCGCAAGCAATTTTTGTAATGAATCACGGCAAGCTGGCTTAAGCAAATTTTGTAGCTTTCAGTACTTGCGGGGTGTGTATAAAACCATATAAAACTATTAAAATATTGCCGTTAGTGTCGACATGTTGCCGCAAGAACTTGCTAGTCTACTTTGCGTTACAAATAAAAAGAACTGGCATATTTAATGATTTTAAAAAAAATTGACACGCTGCTTTTGATGTAAAGAGATTCGTTGGTTGGCCCGCACTGGTTAATAAATTTTTACGTGACATTTCCTTCGCATTACACAAGCGTTGACCCTTTTATATCGCAGTTCAACTGTCGTTATGATCATGTAAGAAAGAGACGTGAAATGGTAAGAAATTGATGATTTAAGAATCAAGAAAGGTATATAGAAATGCTGTTTTTGAAAATTTCAGAGAACCAAGCACCCTTTCTTCTTCCCTTATCCATTTGCTTTAATTCTGAAACGCATTTATGGTTCTTTTGGTATTATATGTTTATGGGCGCATAGCAATTAAAATAATGGGAGTAGAAATTATATAAGTGAAGATGTCTTCATACAAAAACTGAATTGGACATAAATATCTACAGTGTAATACATATACGTACGAACTTATAAATGTCGTTATCAATGTTTTACGAAACATAGAATGTTTTTAGGTTTAAAAAAATGAAAGAGACAAAACGCTGATTAAGTTAATCATTGATTAAATGTATAAATCCCGTAATGACTTAGTTAAGCAACGTGTAATACTCATGACATTTCAACGATGCATAGTTCTTACGCCCGAATCATCCATGTTGTAATTAACTAGCAGTTTTTGTTTGGTTTACGAAACTGCTATGTAGCAGCTTACGTAAATGCTTGGCTAAGGAGCCTGCGCAAAGGAAAGATTTCTAGTAGAATTACGTCTACTAGAAATATAATGCGATCATATTTAATCAGTCACTGTTCTGATTATAATTAGTTAATAATACTTTGTGTATGTGGCGGGCCTTATGTTGATACGTTAATTACATAAGCTACTTACGTAAGTTCCACGAGAATAATAATTATCAAGTGTAATTAATGTCTTATAAGATGGTTATAATGCAATGCAATGCAATCAGCCCGGGTCTCCTCTACTACTGAGAGGGGTTAGGTCTTAGTCCTAAGGTAGGTCCTTAGATAGTTAGATGGTCATAGTAACATACTTATGTTTCGCGACTTATAACTTACGTATGCTACTGTGCTTACGTAAGTTTTTTGTTAGTAACTTACGCGAGTAAAACTTACTAATGTAACGCCCGCCTTACATGCCGTGGTAGTATAAAATAATTTACTTACGAGTAGTAAAGGCGTGTAGAACTCTGCATGTCTTTGCACCCCCACATTGTAGAAGAATATTGGGAACTGCGTTAAATACACGCTGTAGGCTATGTTACTGAAGAATTTGAACGGCCTTGACTCCAGGAATACTGTGGCGGATCCTGGAATGGAACATTGGAACGGGTTAAAAAAAATACATAATAAGTCTAAATTGGTGTAATATTTTTTAAAACAGGAACGTAGCAGTGATCGCACCTATTCTTCAAGGCGGAAAAAATTGACATTGTAACAACAGCTATCCAGGATGACTCTCCCACACGAAATAAAAAATGTTATTTAGTAAACTGCGAAATATACTGTTGCATGAGATTAGCAAGTAGGCCTTTAAAAACTGTATAGGATAAATTTATCCATGTCCGATATTCGATTTTATTTTCTGAATATCTGGTAGTCATAATATCTATATCTTGTCATGAAAGTTGAAGAAAATAATGAAGCCATAGTTCGAAAGACTAACTTTGTATAAGTTAGTTAGTACACAGTAAAAAAAAATATATCCTTTTTTTATGGTATTGAATGATGAGACGAGCATGCCGTTCGCCTGATGGTGAGCGATACGACCACCTATAAACAGTGATAACACCATCCAGCACCTTGAGTTACAAAGTATTATGTGGCATTCCACTGCGCTGGTTATCCTGAGACATAAGATGTTAAGTCTCATTAAGTCCAGTAGTTACACTGGCAGTAATGTCCATTAAAAAAAAAAAAAAAATACTGGCTACAATGTCCTTCAAACCGAAACACAACAGTGCATGTACACTGCTGCTTGACGGTAGAAATAGACATTGCGGTGGTACCCACCCAGATGGACTCTTACATATGAGAGACCTACCAGTAAATAAATATCTTTTGTAGGTCAACAAAGCGATTGATAGTCGTATAAACAATTTCGCTTATTCGTCGTTCGGTCGCGGTCTTCTGAATCATAATCCTTGGCACGTACATAAAAATCTCTTTATACGAAACGGTAATCTTCATAACCTGTCCCGACTTTTTTAAATGAACTTTTTTTTATAATAAATATGGCTTTATTTGCAATATCAATAATCTTGTGATTTATTTCTCTTTATTCAATATTAACCTTTATTGCGGTGCTGCATTGGAGAATGTATATGCGACAAGGAGGATAAAAAGTAGCGTATATGTTCATTCAGATTTAAGTTAACTGTTTACAAACTTTAATGAGCAATCTTATGTGAGTGAATGAGTTCTCTTATGTATCTTAAATCGTCACTATCTTTTGTATTTATATGGGAACGTGCACGTCGTAAGCACTGCCGTCTAGTGGCGAAATCTGACTCATTTTCAGGCCATCGATACTTGGCATTGACGTACAATATTCATTAAAAGGATGAAAAATAACATTTAATTTGTTGATAATGTATCGCTGTGTATCTGGAAGCTCCAAAACATAAAAATAAACAAATCAAATGGTGTGAAATTATGTAATGTTCCCAAGAATAGTACCTAAGTACTTACATTCTATGGTTATTTGAAAATCGACAAAAATAATGAAAGCTGTATAAAACATACATAATTATGAGTTCCAAAAGCATTTAGAAATGTTTTGCTACGTAATTTTTTAAAAATAAATATGTTTTGAAGATAATATTCAATACAAAAAAATCTGTAATTAAGGGAACATAACCTCCTAATTTTGCTTAAATAACTAGGTCCCAGCTAAAAAAAAAGCATATTCTGGACACGCTGGGAGTAAATAACATTCGGCCGGAACACACATTTTATCATTATGCCATATTAAAAGAATATATAAACAAATTATTGTGCTAGTTCCAGTTTCTTTTTTTATCCACCTGTGACTCTTGTGTCGATTTTGTGCTGCCCCCTATAGTTCGTGCACGCTCCCTATTAGTCCTACTAATATTATAAACGCGAAAGTTTGTAAGTATGGATGTCTGGATGTATGGATGTTTGTTACTCTTTCACGCAAAAACTACTGAACGGATTTCTATGAAATTTGGCACACGGGTAGATTATGTCCTGCATTAACACATAGGCTACTTTTTTATCCCGGTAAAATATAAAGCGGGACTTTTATTCCGGGAAAACTCATTCACGCGGGCGAAGCCGCGGGCAAAAACTTGTGGATAATATTTGTGGAACCTTGTATACATTTTACATCTTACAGTTTTTTTTTACTTTGACCTACGTTAATTTGTCATCTTATATAGGTGATTGCTCATAAATAAGGTGCGGAAGTTAATAAGACAAATTTTGGGTCTTCCTTGCGTTGGACGCAACTAACATGCAATCTTAACCGAGGTTAGCAATAATTTGGCAAAGGATACTCAGAAACATTAATAACTTATAAACTTATTTTTCGTCCAAACTATACTTACAAATATTAATAAATTATAAACTCTACATACCTGCATAATCATTGCATATAGCCCAATGCATCATGGACATAAAGATGCCCCACAATATAGGCGAGAAGGCAGCGAACAATGCCGCGGGTCCGTGCTCGTATTTGTACCCCTCCAGTCCCATCCGATACGGGCTAACGATCGTGAACGCGGCCAGCGCGAAACACGATGCCCAGAGGAGTTTCACTTGCGCCTGAAATTAATATTGATAGTATCATCAATCTTACATATTCGAGTTTTAAACTTTACAACTTTGGTGCTAAGTTTGTAATGATAATAAAACTCGGGTTAAAAGTTATGATGTATGCGATATATTGACGTGCGGGGATTTGAACGTGCGATTTTTTGTCGTTGAGTTGCACGATTGTTACCACAGCCGGCAAATGACGCAAGACTGTCCTCAGATGCAACCTTCTCGTTATTATAAACTACGTGTTGCTCGCGGCTTCGTTCGCGTGAAATGCCTTTCCCGCTACTAAAGTCCCTAAAACATAATACGACGCCAGCGCCATCTACTTAAAGAATCAGATAAAAAATATCCATTATTTCCCATGGGAGCAAATTACCGGGATAAAAGTATTTTTCTGCGTTTACTTCTAACAAACATTCGACATACAAGCATCAAAAAATTCAAATATTTTCACAAACTTTCGCATTTATAATATTAGTAAGAGTAAGGTAAGAAAAGAAGTAAGATTAATTTTGGAATTTGGACCACATTGTACTTAACATAAGGTCCGGATATGTTAATTTATCATGCAAGGATAAAAGTCTGATTACATAATGTACCAGTGACAGGAACCTCTGATATAATCAAAGACTTGTTCAACATAAATGTACCTATATTATATATGACTAAAAACGCTCGGTTCTGCCACCGGTCGAGCTCTCCGCGGTAATGTGGAGCCACCTTTATAGTTAGTGCATAAGTTCTAGCTATTGATTTACGTACTTCGTGTGGCCGAAGTTTTAAGCGTTGGTATATAAGTTTTAGATCTATTGATTAACGAACTTAATGTTGAGTATGTTTAAATTGTTTTCCAAAAAAAATATTGTTAAAATAGTTTCTAAAACATCGTTTTATTGTGTTTTGAAAGCAAATCCTTTTATTGCCTGTAAGTCATATTCGTGTGTTTACAATTCTTTTACATTTTGATTTAAAGAAATTGGCAAAAATTATGATAGTTAAATTCATTATTGCAAACCAGTAAGTATTTTGTATTTACTTGTATAATATTATAATGAAGAGTGCATACTCACACTGGATAGTGAAATGTTGAGCTTCTTTGATCTCATAAAGTATGCCATGGCAACACCTATAAGGTAGATTGTTGCTCTGTGCGTGGGAAGGATGTACGAATATCTTGCAGCGTCTAGAAGTTTCTGGACTCTGGAAGTGAAAATGAAATGAATTAATGAGATGTGAATAGTTAGATAAATTCAAATGTTTTAGGAGCTTTGGTGGTAAGAATGTAGTTCCGTAGTCATTTAATTACGAAATTACACTGTTATATGCAGCGACTATATAACCCTGGTTATATGTTTATAGTTTTGGTAAGTTTTAAACAATAAAAAAATACCAGGGTCTCACCTAACCTAATCTAATTAACCGAATTTAAAAAAAGAAGGTTCTGTGTTCGATACGTATGTATGTATGTATGTAAGTTTGTATGACCGCGAGTTTCTCAAAAACTACTGATCCGTTTTTGATGGGGTTTTCGTTATTCAAATGTATATTTTTAAGGGAAGGTTTTAGTATATAATTTATTAGGATCTGATGAATATCTTCGGAAATAGACAATGGAACTCTTCAATAACTAACAGCAGATGACCCGCGAATACTGCAATCGTATGTCGATGATGTATTGTTTACACTATTTCATGATTAACTAACAAAAAAGCAATAATATTTTTTTTAATAAAAAATAAAACTGACTTCAAAACCACTGCAAATCAAAAAATAATGTATCTTTATATTCGCTTAGTATATACGTATATTTGGATTCGGTGCCTAATTTAAATTGCCAACTAAACTAAGGAAATACACGAACAAATATAGGAAAGTAATGTTCAATTTTTGGTTTGTAGTGGTTTTGAAATCGGTTTTATTTTTTGTTAATCATTGTTTTCTTTTTGGTTCTGAAAAATATTACCAAAAAAAAAAAAGAGAAACCTTGCTTAGGAGTAGGACTTCTATTCTTATGAACACACGATATGGCAACATTACATATTATTAAATCTTGTTAGCACAGATTACTTAGAGAAGCTAGCGTGTTAGTATGCGTGGGACGACATCGCGCTAATAAAATAAAAAAATAACAAATTCCATAAATCGGAATAATAAATAAAATCCCAATTCACCCTCAAATAACATTTGTACTTAGCAGGATATCTTCACAAGTTTGCAATCTAATAATGGAGTCTATACTTGGAAATTCAACATTATATTATAATTTTATTGCCTACATGAAATTCACACGTGGTTTTAAATTAACCATCATATAAGGCTGTTGACTTAGTAGTTATGTTTTTCGCATACTATACATTATTGAATTATAATTTATACGATTTAAAACTTTATTTACTTTTGGGTCGACCAAGAGGCTTCTTGGCTATGACGGACTAATAAAGACTTTTTAGTGACCATAACCAAATATGTACAATGCTGAATTATGTAAAGATGTTTTTCGACCGTCATCGCTAGAATTATGCTGGCCTGTTATTATAGCTGAGCATCTGGTGGTCGCTGTCCAGTCAGACAAAATGTATAATCAAGTACTCGCTTCACCAAAGATTATAATTCAGAGTTAATCGAAAATGTTCTTCAACCAAAGGACGCACAATACAATCTAAATGGAAAAACAATACTAAGAACTATAATTATACATCTTTTCAATTGCGCGTGACGGAGGTTAAAGTAAATAGCAATAATGCAGGTTTGTTGTCCAACAGACGCCTCGTTTAACCATATTTGTTAATGCTTTTTGACGCTCTATCGTACAAAGTTACAATACTAGCGGTTACATTTTTGCTTTAGTTTGTGGAAAGATAGTTTGTAAGGCTTTTTGTTTCAAAATGCTTGTTTCGAAGAAAGAGATACTTGTATCTTATATATTAATCTAATATATGAGATACATTAGATTTGTGATTTGTGATTAATTGTATGCAAAAGACTTGAAAAAAAAATATAAAGATTCAATGGACAAATGATGACAAAAAAGTAAGCCCGGAGTTTCTTTCTGTCTTTCTTCTTCGGGTAGTCATCGCTTAGGTAGCTAGTGAAAGGCTGGTAGGTTAGCTAGGTTAGGGCCTGTAGTGTCCTCACCGGTGAGGATCGCGACGCGTTCCTTCCATTATTTTATTATTATAAAAATGATTCAGTTTTTTTTTTATTTTATTTTTATCTTCTCTTGCCTGCCAGCCCGAGCTTGGCTTCTTTATTTATTTTTCATTGATTTTACTCCCTATAAAAATGTCTGTAGTTATGTAAGTGACTTTTTGTAATAATTATTATTATTAATTTAATGTATCTTGACTTATCATAAGTGCAACTATGTTCGCCTACGTGATGAATAAACTATTTTATGTTATTTATTTTATTTTATTTTTAATCATAAAATTCAGATTTCGAAGGTATTTGAAGTCTACTAACCTGCACTAGGCTAGCGTGGTGGACTAAGGCCTTAACTCTTTCCCTCAGGTCCGTACTCAGCAGTGGGCAGTATACAGTACAGGGCTGGTACTATTATTTATTATACAAGTTTTAATTCCCAAATCGAGAAAGTGTTTTAGAGAAATTCTCAGTGTAAAACGCTGCTGCAACAATCTTCCAAATATTTGAAATTAAGACGCAATTCGTCTAGGCATTCGAAAGACCATTGAACTGAAGAAGCTCCTATGTGATTCATCAGGCTATTAGGAAAAACCACGGTTTAAAAGAGCCCATGTTTTTTATTCATTTACGCATGTTAGTTTGTATCACAAAATCACTGGTAGTGTCAAATTTAATCTATACATCTATACATATAAATAAAATTGGAGTGTCTGTTTGTAATATTGAAATAACCGTTTTTTACTACATGTATATGAATATTATATATACGGTACGCATGCTCATGCTCACGCCTTTTATCCCGAAGGGGTAGGCAGAGGCGCAACTAGTGCACCCACTTTTCGCCAAGCGTATTCCGTCCCATGATGTGATAGGGGGCGAGCCTATCGCCATATCGGCCACAAATTCCAGACTCCGGGCTGATACTGAATAGAAAAATCCAATATCACTTTGCCCGACCCGGGGATCGAACCCGAGACCTCAGCCTTGCAGTCGTACCGTAATACAACTACGCCACCGAGGCAGTCCGGCATATACGGTACATACACCAAAATATTTTTTTTTACATTTTTTGTCTGTCTGTCTGTCTGTTTGTTCCGGCTAATCTTTGAAATGGCTGGACCGATTTTGACGGGACTTTTATTGACAGGAAGCTGATGTAATAAGGAGTAACTTAGGCTACTTTTATCCCGGGAAAATATAAAGCGGGACTTTTATCCCGGGAAAGCTCATTCACGCGGGCGGAGCCGCGGGCAACAGCTAGTTGTATATAAAAACTGGTAAACTGCTTTTTATATTTTTTTATAAAGGTTGTCATAGATTTCTTTGCGGGTTTTGCGTCATACTTTCAGGGAATTCCACGAAATGCTGACAATTGGTTTGTTTTTGATGACGTTCTGGCAATGATATTTCAAAAACATTTCTTGAGTTGTTATTAAATACTATTGGATGCAGATATACGACACGAGCCGAAAGTTATAGTCCTGGACTGCATAAACGCCAATTATTTTTATGACTCACTAAAAGGTGTCGAAAACTGAATTAAAAGAAAGGCTTCACATACAAAAATAAAAATGAAAGCCATAATGCAAAAGGATTTTGTATATTTTGTAAGGTATACCGGTCTTTACTGAGAACCTCTGAATAATAATCATTACAAGCCGAGTCTTTAATGCTCTCGGACAATATTTGGATTTATTTGAGACACACACGTACTCACGCCTTTTATCCCCGAAGGGGTAGGCAGAGACGTAACTAGTGCACCCACTTTTCGCCATGTGTACTCCGTCCTTTGATATGATAAGGATTTATTTGGGATCATAATAAGTTTACCATCGGCATCATTGTTAAGTGTAAACTTAGAGGCCACTAATCCAAACAGAGAATCTGGATGGCCTTAGAATCAATTTTCAGACAGAGCTACCTGCGAGATTTTATGTAGGATATAACTAACTAACCTGGTAGCTCTCAAAGGAGGTTTATTTAAGGCATTTAATATTAAAATCGAAGTCAAATTCTTGCACAATATGTGCAAGCCAACAGACTCCATTGATGATTCAGAGTTAAGTATCAAAGACCTATCTAATGTCTGACCAGATACACAAAAATGATACTCACAAAAAACTTAATTATCATTGTGCACTGGGTTCAATAGCCTTAAGGTTTAATTCATGATATTTGACCATTTCAGCGCAAAGGCTTTTGTCCTGGCAAAAAGAGTAACTACATTGGATAGATCTTATTTATTTATTTAAAGCTTCATAATATACAGGCTTGAGGCTGTTTGAGAAACAGTCTCCAAGCTTCTCGGAAGTATTTATTTTTCTATTCTAATTTGTTCGCCTTGAGAAATGAGTAATCACTGCCTAAAACTCTAGTCATGCTCCCTGACTAATGTGATGATCATATATCAGGATCCGGTAGTTTTTAAATACCTGCGTGCTTAATCAATAAGCACGCAGGTATTGTAAAGTAAAAATTATGATTTGTAATGCATTTTATTTTAAAATCAATGAAAATGATTGTATTTTTGTCTATAGTTTGAAAATGTAACCTCGATTGGGTTACCACTGTGTCATAGAAAACTATCGTGAACAATGATATTGATTGTGAAGTCACAATTACTGGTGAGTCTCCTGGATATTGCCTAGAGTCCAGCCATTCTCATGACTTCCTTATTTCCACCCCGCCTTAAAAATTTTCAACTTCCTCATTTCTTTTGCTCATGTACGGATGATCAATTTTTATAAAATGGATAAAAATAACGATGAAAATGTATAAATAAAATTATCAAGACATCTCTTAGTTTGTTAACGTTTTACCATTAAAATCATTATGCAATACTCACGATATTCCGTAGTAGACGAACATGCTGATGTCGTACCAGTGAATGGCCAGGTACCGGAGGAGGGTGGAGGCGGCGGCGATGCCGACCAGCAGGCTCCAGCCGAGGGACCGAACCTTCCAGATCAGCACCATCAAGGGTAGCGTCGCCACGTAAAGCTGCATGTCCATACCGATTTGATGCGTGTGGGTTAGACACTGTAAATAATTTAAAGTGTGAATGTACTGAAAATATGTTGAATTAAGCTTTCTTAGATGAACATGCAAACAATGTTTAAAAAATTTGTAATTAGTGTGGATTCTTGCTGTGGGAATTAGTTAGCTTATAAACAAGAACCTAAGTTTACTCTGTTAATGAAAATTTATCTTGGTTATAAGTCAAAAAGAACCGCGGTAAAAGAACATAATAATTATGCACCACCGCAATGTCTATTTCTAACGCCAAGCAGGAGTTTACATGCACTGTTGTATTACGGTTTGAGGGACATTGTAGCCAGCTTAATTACTGGGCATTTTGAGGCTTAGCATTTTATATCACAGGTTGACGAGCGCAGTGGTGTACCAGGCATTACTTTGTAATTGAAAGTTATTTGCGGCGTTGCTACTGTTTATGGGCGGTCGTATCGCTAAGTTATTGTGGGTATCGGGGCTTACTGGATTTTGACACCACAATACCAAATATTTGCGGATGATAAAAACATTTTTGGTGATTTGGCGCAAATTCGTGTCATTTCATGTCAGCTTCACGTCTTTAAGAAAACAGGAAAATATGAAGGCATCAACTAATACTTTTTAATCTCTAAACGAAGGTAGCAAACGCCAGACATTACGTAATATCTGTACTATTCCAAAGACAAAAACTATTAATTATCTTATGGTTGGTAATGTAGGTGACATAGTAATCGAGCTCGACTTACATAAGTGCCATGAGAAATATGAACTGGAGCGCATTCATTGATGCATATCTTCTAGATCGTAAGTAGGAACGTAAACAAAAGATATATGTGAATACTATATTGTGATGTGTGTTAATTACATTTAAAAATGCGTCGAAGTCTGGCCATGGAAAAGTTCTATGTGAGAATTGCGATAGTATGTGAAGTTTGCTAATTCGTATAATATCAGGGTAGTAGACGAAAATCCTAACCGCAACCAGCAACGGGACAATTTTCTACAAGATTATTATTAGTGTGCCTATTCCACAAAAACATAACGAGATAAAATTTAAAAAATGCTCGTACTTTCATGTTTTTATATTTAATATTTATAATACCCATCTATAAATCTTTGAATGCATAAGTCACAAACGTTGCTAGTTCTATTTTCACAGTATCTAATTTTTTTTACGTATTACCTAATCTCGCTTAAGACATACATACCATCTCCTCAAATCCGAAGTAGTTGTGAATGAAGAGGAAGCTCTTCCACATGTTTTTCTCACAGACTCTGCTGTGTTCCTCCACGACTAGGTTCCACTGGGGGCCGTTACTGACGTCAGGCAGGATGTATGTGCAGAACAACATCAGACTCATGAAGAGTGGGAATAATCTACAATGATGCATAAGTGATGAATGACTGAAGAAGAGGCTCCAAAAATGCTGTGGCCTAGTCATCTGTTATTCAGTAGTTGGATTATGACGATGGAATGAGAAAGTATTTATGAAACATCTTTGCATCAATATTATTGCCTTGAATATCTTTTAAATTATATTTCAATACGTTTTGGAACATATTTTAAGTTATTTAAAAAAACATATTTTTTTGCAGTCGTTTAATTAGATTGTGGTAGATTTTTTTTAAGAAGTCAGGAAAAGGAAAACGTGCCCCGATATCCTTAATCCGACCCTGGGTGTAGCATCCAATATATCGGTTTAACCACCTATTAGATGCAGAATTGAATAAAGAATACCGGGACGAATCGCTTACATGATATTCGCAATCAATAAATTATGACACGTCGATTAGTGAATGGCATCTTGAAGAAACTTAATGATTTTGTTTTGGACCTAAACCTAGAATTAGCACCAATCTTACGTCAATTTATCTCAACGCGGATGTTTTAAAAACACGTGCACATTTCTGTGAACGATCGCCGTTGCCATTAAAAATCAATCAATGGTTAATTGTTTAGTAGATAAATTAAATTGTTCCATTAACATGACTTGAATTGAAATTTTTTGGAAAACCCTTAAACCCGGAAATATTATTAGCGTCATAGATAAGTTACCGTTATGATTTTACCCGATTTTAAAAAAGGCGGTTTACTTTCGGTGTCACTTTTTTTTTAATGGCGTCCCCGCGTAACTTGATTTAATTGGTACCGGCACAGATGCGTCAGATGCGCAAACGATTTTTCCTATGCTACTATTTTTCGGGTAAATAATTAAAAATAAATATTTACAAATAAATTCGTGTAGATTTTGGCTTGTTTATGATGTTGTTTTTTTGATATAGATATGTACAGTCAGCCAAATAAGTAGCTGAAGAAAATCAAAATTTCAAATCGCCTATACGCGTTAAGTTTAATTGAAATATTGTTTTCTTTATTAAATTTATTTTTGTGAAGAGAATGCTAACATTGGTAAGAACAAAAAAGTTTAAAGCATTTTATAGTTTTGAATTTGTTCAGCTACTTACTTGGCTGACTGTACCTAAGTTGTTATCTATTATATTTTAAAAGTCTTGCGTAAAAACGCAATTTAGGATTTTCTATTTTCAAATCTATGACTTTTTACCCACATAATTACTATGAATTTAAATTATTCATTTATATTGGCCCTCTGCAGACGTTAGGTTATTAGGTGATAAAAACAAAATTACCTCTTTTTTAAAATTTGATACCAAGACAAAAGACTGCACGTATTTTTACCTGAACCATCTTCCAACCAATCTGTTCTTCAAATCAATCGTTCCCTTTCTCTCCAGTTCTTGTAGAAGATTGTGAGCGTTAAGAAATCCACTGAGGTACAAGAAACTGTCTGTGTATAGGATCGCTGAACGACCGATAACAGCCCACGGCATTCCGAACACCTGGAAACTTGGTTCAGTTAGACTTACTAGGTAAGATATTATTACGGCATAGTATAAGATTGCAAAAACATAATTAAGAGGGTATGTCAAGTCTGCTAACCCGCATTGAGCCAGCGTGGTGGACCTAAACCTTTCAGCAGTAGAGGAATTCCGTGCTCAGCAGTGGACAGTATTATATTATACATTATATAAGTTCACGCCGTGAGGAATCCTGAATATAATTTATTAGATAAAGGTTATTTGTAGAATATAATTATTATAGTACATAAATTAAATTACAATTGTATGAAAAACATAGTTTAATTGTTTTGTTTTTATTTTATGAGTATGTAAGTTTTACCTGAGGCCGTAGCCAAGACACCTTTCTATATTCGTGAACGCTAATAGAAAACAAAAATGAAAATATGAGAATGACATAGTTATCCAAGTGATATACTTATCGATTGGATATGTCCGATTTAAAAATTTGCCTTACTGAGAAACTGATATTTTTTTTGTAATTATATTCCAAATCCTGATAGAAACAAGAAGAGCAAGAACAATTATCTGTTTTTTACTTAACAGTAATTCAATTAAAGCTAATAAAACTCAAATAAAAATCATTTGATAAATTTCACAGCTTTCGAACAATCCGTTTCGGGCATGGCTGACGATCAAAGATAATCCGCTAAAAGTACTCGGCGATTCAGCGAGTGCTACATTCAATGGAATCCAATAATTCACCTTTATCTACTAGGCTTTAACACCGTGAAACACCTTGTAGGTGTTAATAAATTGTCAATTAAGGAGTGTTAGCAGACAATTATTAAAACTTGTAAACTCTTAATTGCACCGTAATTGGGTTGAAGTATAGGAAATAAATGGCTTATATGTGGAATGTTTTTGGTGATGAGATGCGTGTAAAACGGCATAAGCCATGTGAAGCTAAGTAAAATACCAGCCCTGTATATACTGACTACTGCTGAACACGGGCCTCGTCTACTTACTAAGGAAGGGTTTTAGTCAGGTGCGATAGGCCAAGTGCGGGTTCGTGACTTCACATACCTTCGGTATTCTTTTTGGAGAAATCTCAGGTCAACTAAGTAAGCTCACCCCAAATCCCTTACCCTAATAATAGTACCTATAACAGTGGGATATGAAATACCAAGACTCGTACCTCAGAAAAGCTGACTTTATTCACGTAGGGGCTGTGAGCCATCGCCATCGATTTATGAGCGATGAGCAATGACAACGCATTGAGCCCTCTGAAGGCATCGACTCCCTTCACCCGCGTCGGGGAGTCCGACAAGTCAAACACCTTCTTCAAATTCCTCTTCAAAGAGAACGCGTTGAGCAATTTCTCGAAATTTGTCATGCCTTCCTTGCCGTCGTCGAATATCGTCCCGAGACTCAGCAGTAGTAATATTGCAAGGAAGAATGTTCTGGAAGGGAATTGTATTTTTATAATACAGGTTGCGTTATTAGTATTTGTTGTCATGACTTTCATAGAATATGATTTGTATAAGTTAGTATTGTCTAAGGTTATATTTGTATTGTAATTCTAGGTAAAATATTTTAATAGCGTGATCATACTTTATTTAAGGTATATTTGCAAGATCTCAGATCACATAAATAATGGCATATTATTCGGTGTGAATTATCATACAAAACTTATTGAAGAATGTAAATGTAACATAATAATTCCATGAATTATGCGACTCAGCGTATTTGAGTGATATCAACCTTCTGACTTCGCAAATCGCTCTACTTTAATATTGATTTGATAAAAACCTTAAACTTTGCATGATCGAGCACCATGATTAAATAGTCAACTATTGCGCAAATAAGTTAATTATTGTGTCAAATTATTTACATCACGTTAAGTTTAATTCAACTGTGAAGAAATGATACGGTCGCGCTGCAAATTCTAAAGGCCATCATGTGTTTCAATATCATGTTATCATGTGATTTCAGTGTGTTTAATTAAATTATTATAATAGTAGCTGTTGTCCGCTGTTACGATAGCTTGAGTCTTTTAGTCCAAATAAAATGGAAATTGTTACTTAGGAGTTAGGGACTATGCAACCTTGTCGGTAAACACACAAACAATTGTAGACATCGATTCTAAGTACTATTTTCGTTTTTTCATTCCCACCTCTATTTATATTAAATTTCCAATTTTGACAACCTTACTCACATAGAAAGTGCTTTTCCGAAAGAGTAAGGTCTTCTGACATCCTTCACCGTACACATGGTGTTGTGAACGCGGACTGATACTCCAAGACCTGATAGCCTTTGGGATAGCTCCTCCTCCAGGTCAAAGCTGCTGCAGGAGCTTGGTATGCAGACACCCCACAGCAAACTGGAGAATCTGGGAACTCTGTGGCCCATCTGTAACAAATGTGGAATAAAGTTTTCAATATTCGATAGCATGAATAGGGAATCGGATGCTTTTCATGGGAATGACGAGACGAGCAAATTGATTCTCTGATGGTAAGTGCTTCAGCCACTCTTTAATAGAAGATATTGCCTTAGTGGCGTAGTTGTACTATTGGGTGCGCGGTACGATTGTCGCGCTGAAGTCTTGTTTTCGAATCCAGGGTCGAGCAATGTGATATTGGGTTTTTTACTCAATATCAACCCGGAGTCATGACATGTGGCCGGTAATTGGCAATAGTATCCCCTCCATATTACATGGGACTTAACTTATGCAAAATGTGGATATGATACACCTCTACATTCCCCCGAAATGTATGTATTGTTATGTATGTATATAGCTCGTTGAAGTAGCTCACCTAGAATATCTAACTACATCGGTGGCGTAGTTGTATTACGGTACGACTGCAGTGCTGAGGTCTCGGGTTGGATCCCTGGGTCGGGCAAAGTGATATTGGGTTTTTCTACTCAGTATCAGCCAGGAGTCTAGAATTTGTGCCCGATATGGCGATAGGCTCGCCCTCTATCACATCATGGGACGGAATACGCACGGCGAAAAGTGGGTGCACTAGTTGCGCCTCTGCCTTCCCCTTCGGGGATAAAGGGCGTGACTGTGTATGTATGTATATATTATGTACTAGCATTGCGCGCGGCTCCACGCGCGTAGAAAAGTTTTTCCGGGATAAAAAGTAGCCTATAGCACTCAAGAGTAATGTAGCTTCCTATTAGTGAAAGAATTTTCAAAATCGGTCCAGTAGTTCCTGAGATTAGCGCTTTCAAACAAACAAACAAAGTCTTCAGGTTTATAATATTAGTATAGACTAGCTGTTGCCCGCGGCTCCGCCCGCGTGAATGAGTTTTCCCGGGATAAAAGTCCCGCTTTATATTTTCCCGGGATAAAAAGTAGCCTAAGTTACTCCTTATTACATCAGCTACCTGCCAATAAAAGTCCCGTCAAAATCGGTCCAGTCATTTCAGAGATTAGCCGGAACAAACAGACAGACAGACAAAGAATGTAAAAAATGTTATTTTGGTGTATGTACCGTATATATATTCTTATACATGTAGTAAAAACGGTTATTTCAATATTACAAACAGACACTCCAATTTTATTTATATGTATATAGATGTATATAGATGTATAGATAACTATAAGTATAAATGTATATACATTTATACTCACGCCTTTTATTTTACACATTCGGGGAGGACAGGCGTGAATGTTTGTGTTATGACCTTGTACATCTCAAATCCAATAATTGCACATCAGAAGCAAGAGCTTACTTGATATTTATAGCTATGTCTGTTGTAACACTAACGAAATATCATATCAAACGCGTTAATATCCTTAAAATTCATAAATTTTAATTAACTGTATTGAGTTCTGTTATTATTTGAAATAATTTGAATGCGAAATGTTTGGAAACTTCACTTTGGAAATCATTAATTGTTTCGACTAATATTTAGCAATTTTTTTTTTCAACTTTAAACCGTAATAAATCAAGCTTATCAATACTAATATTATAAAGCTGAAGAGTTTGTTTATTTGGTTGAACGCGCTAATCGCTGGAACTACTGAACTGATTTTTAATAATCTTTCACTAACAGGAATCTACATTATTCCCGAGTGCTGTAGGCTACTTTTTATCCGGGGAAAACATTTTTGATCTCAAAAAAACTATTTCACGAGGAGCCATGGGAAATACCAATCTCTCACATAAGCGACGCTCTGCTAAGCACAGAGACAGTATGGTGTTACATGCCCCTAATACCAATTAATTAGACACAGCCTATCCCCCTAAGGAATGCAGACCTTGGACAATACATAAATAGTAACAATGTAATTGATACCAAGTATAATGTATTTGTAATGTATGTAATAGACGCTTGAGATCGGCTCAGGCGTGATGTCCACTAATCATTTGTCATTTAATATTATGCAACCATTGTTATTGTAATATGTACTTCGTTTTGTAATCAGGACTTGCTTGAGGCTTAAGAGTTTATCTTATTACCCGTTGTTATAATAATTTAAGGTGCTTAGACCTCGTGCCCTATGCAAGTTGAGTATTTCAGATATGTTGGTATGTAATCATATCATACCAGCTATGTATTATATACTGCCCACTGCTGAGCACAGGCCTCCTCTACAACTTAGAGGGTTTTTAGGCCTTAGTCCACCACGTTGGCCTAGTGCGGGTTGGCAGACTGCACATACCTTCGAAATTTAGAGAACTTCTCAGGTATGCAGGTTTCCTCGCGATGTTTTTCTTCACCGTTAAAGCGAGCGATAATTCACAAAGAATACACACATAACTTTTTAGAAAAGTCAGAGGTGTGTGCCCTTGGGTTTTGAACCTGCGGACATTCGTCTCGGCAGACCGTTCCACTCCCAACTAGGCTATCGCCGCTTTTTAATTGGTATGTTGGTATGTAAATTATTAGGATATACAGTTTGTATTGTACAAAGGCTAAAGAAAGAAAAGGAGGGGCCGCAAGATCGGTCCCGAGCAGCTATCTTAGTGCAACATGATATCCCGGGGTAGTCTCATATGCGCCGAAGAAGGCCATCGCAGGTTTTGGTTGTTATACCGGTGTGTATTGAAAAACGTTTTCGTTCGAAGTGTTTAAGGGTTAATTACAAAGGGCTTTGGTTAAAGACCAATAACTCGTAAATTATCAACCCTTTTGTTCTATTGTGGTCATAAAGTATTAAATATATTTAAATCCGTACCATTGTTTTTATCACTCTTTTGTAATCAACAAGGCTTTTGTATACGTTTGAATGCATATCAACATGATTGTCATTAAACAATAAGCTACCAAATTGGAAGTGCACTGCGCCAATTCTTTGTATCCACCATTTTCGACGGCGGGCTTTGTCAAGGGCTCGTTTTGCAACAACAATTGTGATTCAAAATCAGTTCGGAGACCAAATAAGCTGGTTGACAGACGGGTGCTTTTAGAATATTAATTGAGCAACCTTGGGAACGTTTTGCGTGTTCTCGATACAATTGATAAGTCTGTTGTGGTTTGATGCGTTAGAACGTTGCGTGTATCGAGTATGACATCTGCTTAATTAATACAGTTTGCTCGTCGCTTAGCCTGCATTACAGTCGTGAATTAATCTTTATATATATACTTCTGTGCGTATGCCACTGAACTCCTCCTAAAGGACTGGACCGATTTTAATGATTTTTTTTGTGTCTTCAGGTGGATTCGAGAATGGTTTAGATTTAAAATTCGGTGCGGGAAAATGTATGACGGGACTTTTATCCAGGAAAAAACCTTTCGTGCGGGCGAAGCCGCGGGCAAAAGCTAGTAGTATTATAAAACCGCATCAGTATCGGTCCATTCGTTTGGGAGCTACGATGCCACAGACAGACACACAGATACATATCTTTAACTTATAACACCCCTCTTTTTGCGTTGGGGGCTATAAAAGAACGAATGTTCTACAGAACTCATGGGTTAGATTTTCTGAAATGGAACAGTGGTTCCATAGAAGCGCGTTCAGAAAATAAAGATATTCTTTAGCTTTATATAATAAAATAGACTTCTGCTCGCGGATCCGCCCGCGTGAATGCTTTTTCCGGGATAAAGGTCCCGCTTTATATTTCCCCGGGATAAAAAGTAGCCTATGCTACTCGCTGATAATGTAGCTTTATATTGGTGAATTTTTCAAATCGGTCGAGTAGTTTCGGAGCCTATTCAATGCAAACAAACAAACAATCAAATCTTTCCTCTTTATAATATTAGTATAGATAGATTAATCGCTACAATAGTAAGCTTAGTCCTAGTTGTTTGAAATCTTTTGTAATCGCTTAAAGCCTACGAATCTAGTTCAGTTTATTTCTAGTATATCGAGCAGTTTACCTAATACACATATTGTGAGATGATGTCTTCTCATAGTCTCCGCGGTGGCTAATAGGAACAAAAAATATAATATCATGTTAATCAATTGTAGCTGTTATTACTGGGCAATATGAGGCTTAACATTTGGTGTGTCAGGATGACAGGCGCAATGAAGTGATCTAGTCACCGTTTTGTATTTTGAAGGTCTGGTGCTGATACTGTTTATGATTAAGCAGGAGGGTGAACTGCTTGTCTCGTCATTCATTCATTTAAAATGGTCTAAATACGAAACTTCCCTATAAATTCTTCATTTATAAAGGTAATGACATTTTGCTGGCTTTGATAAACCTTATTCCTTTTAAACTCGGGGCGCATTCATCATTCTTTGGGAACTGTGGCTGTTTATAGGTGCAAAGATCACTTACCATTAGGTCAGCAACAACAAAAATATGCATATAATTATAAGAATTGTTAAAGTGCTTATTCTAATAGGACAAACAAAATGTGTTGCAATGTCAGAATGGAGTTCATTGAACTGATCGCTTGGATGGTATGCTTCGTATTTGCTGTCTCATCATTACTGCAAGTAAATATGTTTTATGCGTTGTTTTGCATGTATGTCTCAGCTAATATAATCTTTGGTGTCAGTAGGCAACTTAAAACATTTTGGTTGAGGCGGTAGATCATCTACAACCAGGGTGATGGCACTACAGTAAAAAAAATATGATGAAAATAGGAGACAGTGTCTAATGAGCCAACGGAAACGGTTTTTTTATTAGCATTGTACCTTTCATATAGATAAACAGATTGTTAAGCGTTTTTTTCATGACCTTTAATCAGGATGGCATTATCTATGTGTGATATAAACTCTCCGTCTCATTTGGCACCTAAAACTAAACACACCTTACCTTCAGTTAAGAATACCCGGAAACATAAATATCTATAAAATTAAATAACTCTCGTAAGAATTCGCAAATGATTCATACTTTATACAGTTTTATTGCTAGATTTACATGTTAACGACTATTGTTCTTATTTGTCAAGTCTAGTATTGTCAATGTCGTGAGCTGAATTCTAAAGGCTTGTCCTTGGTTCTGTGTTCCGTTTGTGACTTACGTCATTCATAAACTTTTGGCCTCATCGGAACTGCTACATTGTTTTAGTAAGTCGTTAGTTCTTTTATGGCTCTTATAATAAAGTTCGCCTAAACGAATTAGTTCCTTTTTAATATGGGGCTTAGCTAAGCTTGATGAGTTTTAAGAAATGGATTTATTTAGAATTTAAATCAAACTGCTATTACGCCTTTTATCGCGGTTTTTTTTATTTTTTCTCCTGACGATTCCAAAGCTTTGCAGCACTTCGTGGTCACGGGGCGGACAATGTCTAACATTCGCGTAAATGTAGGAAACGTTCAGAATTTTTAAAAGATGATTTTAGACTCCTTATTTGATTATCCGACATTTTAATATTGTTTTCTTTTCTTGGGATTTGGGTAAATTATAATTTAGGAGAAAGTACAAACAACTGTTGATATAGTGGATGGTTTATGCCTTGTGATGATGAATGCAGTGCAATGTCACGCAATATTTTGAATTTTAAAGTTATGCGTGGCGTAAAATCTGTGAAGAAATCGGCAAATCTCCTACGTTTCAAAAAGCAAAAATTTTTATATCAAGTTTTAAATAAAAAAATTGTACCTAACTTACTTGATTATGTTACTTATTTAATCATATTTTCTTTTAGTGCTTACCAAGCCAACAAATTATAGCAATTTTAATAAAGTATTTATTAATATTACATAATAGTGGTTCTTACATAAGATTTAATATAAAATAGTTCGTTATACTCGTTTAGAATATTGATAGGTCTTTAAAGCAAACCTTGAACAGATCTAAACCAGTTATATATTTAAATAAAACTATTCCGGATTTTATCGCGGTTTTTAAGTTATGCATCTCTATAGATATATCTATAGATGTATATATTAGTCTCTTGTGATTAGTCTGGTCTTGGATAGGACTAATATCTTGGGCAATGTTTTTCAGAATGCATGGAATGTTTTGGCTGAAATGGCTACTAAAAAATTCGTGCATATCATTGATGTATAATACATCAATGATATGCACGCTTTAAACTGTTGTGGATAATGTGTTGTTTAATTGTTTTTAATTTATAAGAGTTATGTTTTTTCTGTAGTTTTCCAAATAAAGTAAAATAAAATAAAATAAAATTCCTAATTTAATTTAATTTTAATTTTACTGGTGGTAGGTCTCTCATATGTAAGAGTACGTCTGGGTGGGTACCACCGCAATGTCCATTTCTACCGCCAAGCAGCAGTGTGCATGCACTGTTGTGTTTCGGTTTGATGGACATTGTAGCCCAGTGTAACTACAAAACATAGTGAGACTTGACATCTTATGTCTCAGGATGACGAGCGCAGTGGAATACCACACAGTACTTTGTAACTCAAGGTGCTGGATGGTGTTGCTACTGATTATGGGTGGTCGTATCCCTTACCATCAGGCGAACGGCATGCTCGCCTCGCCATTCAATGCCATAAAAAAAAAACGTAATTTAAACAATTCAAATGCATTATATACTGTAAATCAACTGTTTTTAAATAAATCTTTGTATCCCACAAGGATTAAGGCGATAAAAGCCAGCCATGGCGATACAGCACAAATCTGAAACCGAGTACTTACAAACTGATCACAAAAAATTCACGCCAGCAGATGTCGAAGAGCGGTCAGACATGTATCCCATACGGGGTGGGTTGTGCAAACAAGGTCGAATCTCGCAACAAAAGCAGCTTTTACGAAGGTCATGGTACCGAACTGCGTGCATTCAAATTGCAACAGACTTTACGAAACGAAATCCATTGGAAAATGTCGTCGCATTTGGCACGTTTTTTGGATGTTGTTCATTATTGTTATCGATTGTATAAACTGATGTATGGAAGTGAGTCGTGGGTGTGGCAAAACAAGCATGTAAGTAAGGTAAATGCAGTGGAGATGAGAGCTTTGAAAAGTATGTGTGGGCTGAAAGTAAGTGATAGAGTAAGGAATAGCGTGATAAGAGAAAAATGTGGATTGAAAGAGGATGTAGTGACTAGGATTGAGAAAGGAATGCTTCGGTGGTTTGGCCACATTGAAAGGATGGATGAAAGAAGAGGAACGAAAGAAATCTATGTCGCGAAAGTGAGTGGTAGCGTCGGACGGGGACGTCCTAGACGTACCTTCATGGACCAAATTGACGACCTCCTAAGGAAGGACCAAATAAGGAGTTCTCGTAACCGACGAGCATGTATGAAGAGACTGATGACTGTAGAAGAAGCGAAAGAGGTATGCTTGGATCGTAGCACTTGGCGCTCCATAGTCTCTGCCTACCCCAATGGGAGAAAGGCGTGAGTTTATGTATGTATGTATGTATGTATAAACTGTCGGTGGTGTTGTATTTGCGTACGCGCGATTGTCTGTTTGAGTTCTTGGGTTCGATTCCCGAGATGCTAAAAACTTCACACTTCATGTCACACAGTCATCTTGACAAGTTAAATGTCTACTATAATCTAACGTATTGCTACTGAACAGGCACAATTCCAGGCTGCTACTGAACAGAAAACCCAATATCACTTTGCCTCACCCGGTATTCAAACCCGAGACCTCCGGGCGATAGTCGTACCGCGCAGGCAGTAGGTACACCATTGAGGCAGTCTTAAAGATTTTATTAAAGTGAATGTTTTTATTGTTTAATAGCATTATGACAAGTGTATTAAACGTAAATTTTATTGCATTACAAACACCATTGTTTTTTTTACAAGAGGCATCTCTGCCTATGTTCTGTAGTCAACCAGGCCAACTATTATGCGATTATTAAATTTAGAAAGATTTTGTTTACTTTGATAAACATAAATTATCACCGGGTTTCCATTTATCATTATTAAGAAGAGGTTATTAGTCAAATTATGGATTAATAACATGGATATTTCAAATAATTTTAGAGTTTAGAGTGCAATAATTCTGTCAACACACTGACCATTGAACCGCCGAGAAATCTAATCCCAGCATAATCCATTTTGTAACGTTTGCATAAAATGTTTGCCGACCCGTCATCGAATCTAAAACTCGCAAACTATGGAAATATTCGTAATTCGATCCTTCATTTTGAAATTGACTCGTCTACGCCCGCGGCGGACACTGGCGTCCGGGTATATAGGGCAACCACGTATATATCTATATAAATATATAAGCGGGCCTTGAAGGGGTAGAATGTGTAAATTGCAAGGTCATTTGAAAGCATTTCTAAATTTATGCAGATGTCGTAATACTTTGAATAATTTAGCTGCGTGCAATGTGTAATATTTAATACTCTAATAAGCAGGTTTTTGTAATGAGAAATAAACTATACTTAACAAGTAACATTCATTTTTTTAAAAGCATATTAAAGCAATGTAAGAAATGTGCAGAATACGTAATTTTATGGTTGCGTACATTCATGCTATTACCAATTCATTTTAGTTCGCATTAAACTATAGTAGTAATTGCAATAATAAAAGTCGACTTTTCTACACGTTGTACTGTGATCAATTGCAGTAGGCACAATCAGTGACATTTAATTATTAAAAGTAGAATCGTCGTCAAATTATAACTATAAAATAGAAAAAAAAATATGATTGTCGATGATGTCTGCAGAAGACGAAAATACATCGATTTAATCGATTGTGCTAACATCAACGTCGTTTATTCGTATTTTAATAAAATATTATGCAGTCACGCATAAAATGTTTAGGAATAAACGTGTTTTGCGGATTTTACATTGATTAATGACATTCATTTGTACACATTTCACATAATATTTTTGTCTTTATATTCCAGGAAACGATTTATTAAATTAATAAATTTATTTTTAGATAGTAAGTAAACGGTTTCTTGTATTTATTTGCAGTTTTCACTATGGAATCCTGGGTTAATCGTATTTATATTTAAAAAAATACGAAAACCGGAGAGGGGCTAAAAAAAACTCTTCAAATGCAATACTTAGCAGGTATTCTTCTTATGCTTTAAAGAATCGTAATATGCGGAAAATATATACATTTTAATTTGAAAAAATGAACAGGTTGCACTCCAGGAGTGCCGGCAGAAGTGAAAACTTGGAACATTAACGTTGTGCATTTCGGAATATTTTGGAATGGTTAGGGAATAATTTCGCACGAATTGCTTTATTTATCAGTATAAATGTACTAGCATTTATTTGGTTAAATACAATATTTATTTATTGCGCTATCGTACACAAAAATGACAATTACACTATTTCTTTATAAATCAAAATTTGTAAAAACAATTTTACGCTCTTTTGTACTCGTGCCGTACCAAGGCTGGGGAAATAAATAAAAATGTAGTCGTTTAAGAATTATAGCTTCTACGCATTGTATTTAAGGTTCATATTAGTAAGGGATGGTTTTAATGAAGTAAATAAATAAAAAAAAATCTCGTTTAAGAATTATAGCTTCTACGCGTTGTATTTAAGGTTCATATTAGTAAGGGATGGTTTTAATGAAGCAAATAAATAAAAATGTACACGTTTAAGAATTATAGCTTCTACGCATTGTATTTAAGGTTCATATTAGTAAGGGATGGTAAAACCTCCTACGCATTCAATCGGGCTCACGTGATCCTGACACGAGTTTAAAATTTTATACCCATCCCAAAAGTGCTCAACGCCGCTAAAGAAGTTTTCACTTCAAAAAATAGTAATGTTTGGAATTTTCTGGAATTTTATTTTTTTGAGAATTTTGTTACTATAGTGTGGATTATTTAAACCTTGGTTGTGTGTTAGCGATGGTATGCATATGACATACATTAGTGTTATATCAATGATCACTTCGTGAATTGAAAGTGTTAAGTTTGTTGACAAGCGACGGATTGGTATGATCCGTCGCTTGTTTCGTATTATGCTAGTATCGTACAGAATAAACTATAATTTAATACTGTGGGTAAAACGGTTCACTACTATACCAATATCCTCAGTAACAATATAAAAATACCCACAAGTCAACACTTTCACAAAGATATAGAACAATAGATATTGATAATATCTTAAAAAGCACCCCACGCTTTTTTTTACAATAAAATAATTTTTTTTCTTAATTACACTATTCTTAATTCAAATTTATTTTCTATTTGTTAGTTGGATTTTCTATAAAGCGTGTTTTTTAGTTGTTTTGAACTATTATTTATTATACACCCAACCTTTACTTCCACTACTAGTGTTCGATATCACAAATACCCTCACAAAACGTTTTATCCTAACAGTATAATAACTCATGACGATTTTATGATCTCGAAAAAAGGAGATGTCCGCTTGTTGCATGGGTGCTGGGCCT
Organism: Sphinx pinastri; assembly: GCA_947568825.1. NCBI lineage: Eukaryota > Metazoa > Arthropoda > Insecta > Lepidoptera > Sphingidae > Sphinx > Sphinx pinastri. Next base: position 3,708,084 of record OX387623.1, read on the forward strand.
CAAAATCTAACCAGCCTCAAACTTTATGGATCAAAAATATGGATCTTGGATCCACTAAAAAATATTTTTAAACCCCCCTATTTATAATTAACTTATTTAAGGACGTTCATTGTAAGTATATTTTTTAAGCAAAATAAAATTACATAAATCTCAAAATTGGTGGACTTTAGAATTATACGATTTATTGCAAAGGCCTAGTTTTTGGGAGCACTATCCAAATATAAATATTATTATAAAGTATCTTGGTTAGAATTTTAGGCCCGTTTTTAGACATGTCCTTTCAGGTAATACCTATTGTCAATCAACTTATCTTTGCTTTGTCTTTTAGTCGGAATACACTGCCTGTAGTACGATGAGTCGATCGCCTTATTGTTGATAATATTTATTCAAACAATGAAGTACAATTGATGTTCTCAAACTACAAAACTTCCGTAGTAACATTCTTGATACTAACGCGTCTCTTTGAAATGACATTGCTATTGTCCGTACATACAGTACGGAATTGTAATTTGGTATATTAAATATGTAGGTAAAAAAAATACTTAAATACTTGGAAATAAAACAGTAGTGCGCCTTTTATAACGGTTAAAAACAAAAAAATTGTTGGGGAAGATTTCATGTTCATTCCAGAATCGTAATTTTTTATATTTATATCGTGTTAAGGTATGCAGGAAATTATTACGAATATAGTATATTTACAACTTGATGGTAAACAAGGCATCGCCTTTCAAATAAAAATAAAAATATATTCAGTTCGTTCGTTTGGGAGCTACTATGCCACATAGCCGGCGATAGCCTAGTTGGGAGTGGAACGGACTGCAGAGACGAATGTCCGCAGGTTCAAAACCCAAGGGCACACACCTCTGCCTTTTCTAAAAAGTTATGTGTGTATTCTTTGTGAATTATCGCTTGCTTTAACGGTGAAGGAAAACATCGTGAGGAAACCTGCATACCTGAGAAGTTCACTGAATTTCAAAGGTATGTGAAGTCCGCCAACCCGCACTAAGCCAGCGTGGTGGACTAAGGCCTTAACCCTCACAGTTGTAGAGGAGGTCCGTGCTCAGCAGTGGGCAGTATATAATACAGGGCTGGTATGGTATGGTATGGTATGCCACATAGACGCAAATGTTAAGCTTATAAGTTTTAACACCTCCACATTTACGTCAGGGGTAAAAACGGCAAAAGTAGTCGATTTTTCAATTTTGTATAGAAGGACTACTAAAATGTACATACACCCACTGGATTTACAACATAGTTATCATCATCATTAGCCACATAAACTCCACTGCTGAACGTAGGCCTCCTCTAAAGATTTCTAGACATAACGCGTCTAGGCAATTATGGCAAATTAAAGTTACTTACATCAGTAATATTGCTTCTAATATAATGTCCGCTGTGCACCAGGTAGTCCAACTTCTCATACTTCTTTTCTTCGAAGCTAAGCAGAAGAGAAGCTAGGCAGTACTTCCCGCGTACCGCACCATCCACGCTGAGGCATTCGTCAAAGTCGCCATATTGGTTGCCGTTGCCGCTCAGTATGCCTGACGGGGGCTTGGCGGTTGCGTCAAACACTGGAACAAATGTTTGCGTTAGGTAACCCAATCTTGTCCTTCAACTTTCGAGGTTCAAGGTATATGGTGTTTGCACAGTGATGACCTTTAAATGTGTTACAATGCTTGAATGTAGAAAGTTCAATGTAATGTGTATTTTTGTAGTTTGACGCTGCGAATGCAAGGTAAAAATTATATATGGAATCCATTCCCTAAGAAGGTTAAATCTCAACTGGCACATCGGCTAGTAACAAATAACGAACAATATTGATTATAACCAAGGTTTTTAAAACATTTTATTTCTCTGAATATGCTAAAGAAGCTTTTTCAGCGATTTGCCTGAAACATTATGCATAAGTAATGTAGGTCTTTCAGTAAAGCGTTACCTTCCACAAGGTCGCGGGTTCTTTCATCAATGTTATGAACACGAGTTGTTTTAATTTTTTCCTGTCCTTGACGACGCGAAAGGTATTATGCTTTGAATGGTCTAGATCTAGATTCTATTGCTGTACAATTTTCTACCTTATTACGCTGAGAATAAATGAATACATTTATCTAACCTCTAAATGTATTTGTTTTTCATACACCATAAAGTAGTTGTAGACAATAGACTAATTAACACGTTACAATGTCATATTTTTATTAAGGAGTACGCATTATGCATCATCATTTACAAGTTGCATTCGTCTGAAGTTTTTAGAATACCAATTTTGACCGTTGAACCTTGTCATGTCAAATGTCACCAGTGAAATGTATGTGCGTGGTGCATACGAAATGTGGCATGTACGAAACGTGCGAGCCACAGCCTCCAAGGATGACATCGCAGTGATTGGAATACGCTACGCTAACCCGACACGCTCGTAGCACGTACGCCTTAACTCCTCTTGACGTTCTAAAAAGTCAGTTTACAGCTTTTGAATTTGGAATTTCGATTTTTGTATTTTGAATTTGGAATGTTGAGAATAAATTAAATCGTTGGTGTTTTTTACTTTTATTGTTCTATTCGTGTTTTTATGTTTATAAAATTGTGTAGGTATACTTTTATTTTGTATAGTTATAAATCTTAGAAATGACAATTTTATGGTTCAACCTCTAAGCTTGTTTCACGGCGGTCCGTCGAAATATATTTAATATGTAGATTTTTATTTTTTTATATTGTATTATGCATTACAATGCGATTCAAATAAGAATAGGATCGAATTTGCATCATATTGTGACGTCTAAATAACTAAATATTATATCAAGCTAATTTAACAATAACGTTCTTTATTTAAATTTGATGTAATAGTCAATTAGACAAAATAAAACAAGCCGTTATTGATATGCTTATATGTTTTATATGCAAATTTTGAACTTTAAAAGTGACATTTGACACATAAAGGTTATTGACGTTCCTATTCTTATTCGAATCGCATTGTAAGTATTTTTTTTACTTTTAGCTATTTTTGTAACAAGTCAAAATAGCTTCACAGCCCCTTTAAGTAAGCGAGGCCCAAGAAAAATAAATAACAGCAAATCATTTTGTATCCCTTAATGATCCTCACAAGCATTGTTTTAATACGATGGTGTCTCCAGTCGGCTAAAAAACATACTGCTAAATCGATGCGTAACACAACGGTACCGCAAGTCTGAGGCAAATTCTAGAACTAACGGATTTTGGAAAGGGTTTTTCGGCAGTTTACCTCGTCGGCTGTTTAGTAAGCCGCGGGCGCGTCCAATGCCCACAGACTACTGATGAGAGAACGTTATGTCATTGATTCTAATCGACCACATGGGATTTTTGACCCAAACCGGTACGAAGGTCTTGTTATGGTTAGGAATCATAAATTTTGGTTTAAGGTACTTTTGATTTTGTAAGGAAGGCCTTGTGGCATATTGATGATGAATTGAAGATCTTGGTTACGATTCCCTGGTCGGGTATACGTTTAACAAAATAAATGATTATTTTTATGGTACTATTAATGGATTTTTCCCACTTTGCCGGGAATCGAATTCCCAAAGATTATTGAAGTAAGGTAAGAGGTCATAAAAACTTAGCCAAATATATTCTGCAAGTAATTGAAGAGTGTGTTACGTAGATATTGAAACGGTATAAGAGCAGAAAGATATTTTGACTTTACTTCTACTTTTATGTATAAAAGTCTGTGATGTGTATTCTATTAGTTTTAAATATGATATCATGAATTAAAGGACCCACGCTCGTGCATGCCAGAATGCGAACTTCTTTGAATGACGTCAATTTAAAGTTCAAAAACGTCTATCATAAAGACATCTCGTGAATACTTTTTGTGGTACAGACATTGATGTATTAAAAAACCCGGTACAGATTTTAATACTTGCCATATTTACGTCAAATATTTAAATACACACCCAAAAGACATTCAATGTTTGACAGTGAACCAGGATTAAGATATTAGTTTTATATCGTACTTATTAGAAATCACGTAGATTATGGTCCTGTACTTCTTTCGTTCTTCTTTAAATATTTTTGTAAAATATTGTTCTACAAATCGATATTTAAAAAAGCAAGTAGAGTAAGTTAAGGAAACTTCCCTGAGCCAATAGGGGTCATTTTGAACGCTGGAAATAATACGGGAGCTTTATTGTGCAATTCTTATGGTCAAGACGGTTATAGTGCATTTGGCAATTTTGGCAAGAGCTATTTGAAGCCGGGAAAGCTAAATTCCCGGTGGATACAACCTTACAAACACCGGGACATACCAGGGTATGTCCTGGTGCACTGAGACTTATGGAAATCCTAAGGAAACGCCTAGTTTAAAGAGTTCAATGCACTTCATTGTTTTTTATGATTGCAATTTATACCACATGCAATGAAATTGTCGTGATTGCTATATTAATGCTGTGACGTGTGAAATATGAGCGTATATGTGGTGAACACACCTACTTAAAATATCATCACGCCTTTGTCCGTAGGTGTAGATAGAATTGTGTTTTATACTGTAATAAAAAGCATAAATCTATATTTTGATTTCTTTGCGCACATTAAAAATCCGAATAAATTTTGATCATCAGTTTATTTTGATAAGCGTAACTAGTGTTTTTGGAACATCTTTGGGTATAGTATGATTGTATTAAATCAACAGTAAACACAACTATTTAAAAATATGTTTCTTGTTCTTAAATAAGTATTTGCCTATTTTGCAGTTGCTTCCACTAATCGATTAGTTTAGCAATTTAGTTTGGGTGACTGACAGTTATAGTAATTCCATGGAAAGAAATATTGACAGATGTGCAACAGTGAATGCCTCCGTGGCGTAGTTGTGTTGCATGCGTGGTACGACTGCTTTTGTGAGATCTCCGGTTCGACTACGGATGGAGCAAAAATTATATAGAATTTTCTGCTGAATACTTATCAGCCCTGAGTCTGGAATTTGTGCCCGATATGCTTGTGGGTTCGCCCTGTTGCATCATGGGACGGAACACAAAAAGTGGGTGCATTATTTTCACCTCTGCCTACCTCTTCGGGAGTAAAAGCGTGATGTGTATTTGTGCATCAGTAGAGAGCCTATGCGCATCATCTAAATAATATTAGTTTTGCTGACGTCAGTTGACTTAGCACAAAAAAACAATTGGTCGTCAGTTATGACTTTAAGTCGACTTTCATAGTTGAATCTGCAATCTATACCAATACTAGCTTTTGCCCGCGGCTCCGCCCGCGTGAATGAGTTTTCCCGGTATAAAAGTCCCGCTTAAAATGTAGCTTATATGACACGTTCGTAGATTTACCATAGCAGCGCCATCTATTGATTACTTACTCAACCCAGTCGAAAGGTATCGACATCTGTTAGAATCATTCATAGCAGCGCCATCTATTGATTACTTACTCAACCCAGTCGAAAGGTATCGACATCTGTTAGAATCATTTGGAGTTAAGATAATTGTGACTGTCAAATAATAACAGACAAATAATTAGCAATAAATTAAAATTGCGACTATAATTTGAGATTTAAACTATCCTATCTGTCAAGTTGGATCGAACTGCACATGGTGTGCGAATTTTATTATAATCGGTTAAGTGGTTTAGGAGTCCATTGAGGACAAACATTGTGACACGAGATTTATATATATTAAGATATAAAGCTGAAGAGTTTATTTGTTTGATAGAATATAAATGATCGGTCAAGGTGATAGGTTATTTTTTGATTCATAAATAAGACTTGTTATGTATCAATATCTGGTCTGCGGGCATGGCATTTGCTTGGAATTTTAGTTTTTTTGGTTATATTAGTTTTAACATTTCTAGAGAGCAAATCAATATAAATAGAATGATTTTTTGTATTTTTGAAATTTAAGCCATTTTTACCATGTTTATGGTAACTTCACTTTTCTGAATCGTTTACTTGGAATGTACTTATTTGAAATTTTCCAACTACTTTAACATATTTGGTTCGAAAAACAATATTTAGCTGGAAAAGTACAAACTGGGCGGTATATTGGCGAAAATAAAAAATATGCTGCATAAAATTATTAACATTACTAGGTGTTGCTCGCGTTTTTCCTCGCCATAAAAGTCTTTCCCAGTACAAAATACCCTAAATGACTGTATCGATCTGTAGCGCCATATGCAGCGGAATCTATTTAAAAAAATTGATTAAAAAAATATATATTTTCCTAAGATAGTAAGTTACCGGGATAAAAAGTAGCCACTGTGTTATCCAGGGCATGGTCTATGTGTGTGGCAAAATTTCATCCAAATTAGTTTAACAGTTTCTAAATTTACTTTTAACAAACATCCGAACATTTTCATTTTTTCATTTCATTATTTAGAAGTAAGATTACTGTTTTTTCCATGTCTGTGAACTTACGGCAGATTTCAGTAAAAATTCTAGACCGGTTCCTTCGGATCGCCAACGCAAATGGACCAATTAGATTAAAGTATGTTTTAGAATATTTACAAATTACTTATTTTGATTGGTTTATCCTTATCATTGATCCGCAGTTGATTACAACCCCATCTTACTGAAAGTATTCTGTTCTTTTTCTTCTGGTTTCCGTCCGTACAGTGGGTTTTTGTTCGCAATAGTAGTTTTTTTGACTTGTTGTGACTGCCTCGGTGGCGTAGTTGTATTACGGTACGACTGCAAGGCTGAGGTCTCGGGTTCGATTCCCGGGTCGGGCAAAGTGATATTGGATTTTTCTATTCAGTATCAGCCCGGAGTCTGGAATTTGTGCCCGATATGGCGATAGGCTCGCCCCCTATCACATCATGGGACGGAATACGCTTGGCGAAAAGTGGGTGCACTAGTTGCGCCTCTGCCTACCCCTTCGGGGATAAAAGGCGTGAGCATGCGTAGTAGTTTTTTTCGAAAGCAAGTGTTGGAATAGGGCCAGGTTCAGCTATTCATAATTATTAGATAATTATTAATTGATTGTTGTTTTTGATCAATGTTTGCGTGGAATAGCGGTTTTATATCGTTGATTTGCGTAGCAGGATGTATGATTTTGTGAAAAATTTATTACTCATCCTTTTGCTAAATATAGATTTATAGCGCGTAGTTTCGGTTCAGGAAATAATTAATGTTGTAAAATAATCTGTTCTAAATGATAGGTTCGATCATCGTTATGCAAAAAATACGGCATAAATGTTTAACCCGTCAACGCCCACTTATATATAGATACTAGCATTGCGCGCGGCTCCACCCGCGTGGAAAAGTTTTTCCGGGATAAAAAGTAGCACTCAGGAGTAATGTAACTTCCTATTAGTGAAAGAATTTTCAAAATCGGTCCAGTAGTTCCTGAGATTAGCGCGTTCAAACAAACAAACAAACAAACAAACTCTTCAGCTTTATATATTAGTATAGATATACGTGACTGCCTCGGTGGCGTAGTTGTATTGCGTACGCGTTACGAGTACGATTTGCGCGCTGAGGTCCTGGGTTCGAATCCTGGGTCGGGCCAAAAACATTGTGACTGGGTTTTTCCATCTTAAAAATTACTCAGTCGCAGCTCGGAGTCAGGAAGTTGGCGCTGTGATACCCCCGTGCCTCGGAAAGCACGTAAAGCCGTTGGTTCTGCGCCTGATCTCTCTCCGGTCATGTCGGATTTCCGTCTCACCGGACTATGAGAGTGAAGGAATAGTGAGTGCACTTGTGTATTGCGCACACACTTGTGCACTATAATATCTCCTGCGCACCTGGCTGATCTCCGTTGAGATTGGCCGCCGTGGCCGAAATCGGCTACGAAGGGATTAGATATACGTGGTTGCCCTATATACCCGGACACCGGCGTCCGCCGCGGGCGCTGACGAGTCAAGCTTTGGTATACTATAGCTCTCGGTACTTATACTGAGCAAAAGTATCAACTCTGGAGGTAGCTATTTGACCGACATAAATTTTTCGACTTCTCGGTCTAAGTACGCGTATCGTTATAAGTCATTTCTAATATGTAGTCACAAGTTCCTTGTTTCGTCTAGAACAGCTATTTTTATAACGTATTTCTAAAGACTAGGTTCCCCTAATCCCAAAACGTAGCACAATCCATCCTTAGTTTGCGTATAATATACAGTGTGGGTGTCCGAATCATATGCTTATTTCAAAAATCTATTGCGTTATGGAGGCTATCAAATCGTGAAATGAGTTCAATAAAATAAAATTTACCGCATTACATATCAGCAGCAAGAATTGCTTGGTTCATAAACAGGATTACGAAAAATTTCGCATCTGTCGGGCTTGTACGTTGAGAAATTGCCAATAAGTTATCTATACTAATATTATAAAGCTGAAGAGTTTGTTTGTTTCAACGCGCTAATCTCAGGAACTACTGGACCGATTTTGAAAATTCTTTCACTAATAGGAAGCTACATTACTCCTGAGTGCTATAGGCTAATTTTTATCCCGGAAAAACTTTTCCACGCGGGCGGAGCCGCGCGCAATGCTAGTTAGTATATAAAACGCGACCTTCAATGAACCATAAAATCACCGGTACCGTCGATATTAATCGCTTTTTTAAACCTATGCATTTAAATGAGATATTGCGTCAAGAAACATCCGCGGCCCAGACACTCGCTACCATCTAAATTTACATTCCATTCCTTTAACCCCAGCAGTGCATCCATGCTTCTAGTATTATGGGTGTTTTTAGGTAGTCGCTTACTTACTTACTTACTTATTTTACATGAACCGCCTGTTCATGTGCAAATTACAAACGAATTAGTTTTTTTTATTTTGCCCACATTCATTTAATCAACCTAGTGCCGTCCACTGATGAACGGAGGCTTGACATGATCGCCAACCATCCCGGTCTTGAGCAGCCAGCTACCACCTGTAGCGACAGTGAATGAGACATGGATAGTGTATCCATGTCTCATTCGGGAAACGAAAAAACAAAATGTAAATAAAGCACACTCTTCCACATAAATCTCCTGTTTAAATCAGTTGATTACATCGAATAATTGAAAAGTGGGCAGATGGATAGACATGGATAGATGTGGTATAATGAAAAACAGTTCAGAAAAAACGGATTTGGTTTGTTTATATGATAAGCTTTTGGTATTCATGGCTTTTTAAAAAACAAGTTTTATTTAAATTTTAAATGACTCCATCTTATGTAGCGACAGGTTTTCCCAATGAATTATAAGTAATTTATTTATAAGTATAATGCATTTATATGTAAAACTCTAACGCATTCATTTCGCGTGACATTTGGAATGTATAATTAGGTATTATTTATCACAAAATAATGATCCCAAAATATCCATTATGATAATTTAATAATACTAGTTTCGATGATGCTACAACTATTAAAAATCAACTACGTTTATTTTTCCGTTATAATAATATTTTTGAAGTGAAAACTTCTTGAGCAGCGTTGAGCACTTTTGGGATGAGTATAAAATGTTAAACTTGCGTCAGGATCACGTGACCCCGATCGAATGCGTAGGAGGTTTTACCATCCCTTACTAATATGAACCTTAAATACAATACGTAAAATCTATAATTCTTAAACGTTTACATTTTTATTTATTTGCTTCATTAAAACCATCCCTTACTAATATGAACCTTAACTACAACGCGTAGAAGCTATAATTCTTAAACGAGCAAATGTTTATTTATTTACTTCATTAAAACCATCCCTTACAAATATGAACCTTAATTACAATGCGTAGAAGCTATAATTCTTAAACGACTACATTTTTATTTGTTTGCCCAGCGTTGCTACGGCACGAGTACAAAAGAGCGTAACATTCTTTTTTTAAATATTGATTTATAAACAAATAGTGAATTTGTCGTTTTTGTGTACGACAGCGCAATAAATAAATATCGTATTCAACCACATAAATGCTAGTACTTTTATACTGATAAATAAAGCAATTCGTGCGAAATTATTCCCTAACCATTCCAAAATATTCAGAAATGCACAACGTCAATGTTCAAGTTTTCACTTCTGCCGGCACTCCCGGAGTGCAACCCGTTCTTTTTTTTTTTTATAAAAAACGAAGAATACAAGAAATTGTTATTTTCATACCTAGTTAAATAAGGTTTCTTTTTAATACAAATAAAAACCTTTAACTGTCGACGATATGTGAAGTTACACTGCTACACTTTTTAAACAAAAATACATTTTACGCATACATATGAATCTATGGTTGGGACAAACTAAGCTGGTCGGTATGACAATTACATCTTTTCGCGACGTGATAACTTTGTGAGAACATCTACTCAAACAATTAAAAACTCAACTACATAATAACAAATACTTATCATGTTCTCTATACATTATAACAAAGAGTATCATACTTATGTAACATATTTGAATTAATATTGTAAAAATATACAGAAATAAAGAATATAATCTTTACTCTTATATCAACGCGACGCTTTTACAATGTTGTATATTTCAGTTTATGAGCGTAGTGTTGGGAAAGTTTTAAATCGCTTGGCAACCAAACGTAACCGATTACTGAAAAAAGAAACATTGGATCTAAATAAAAATCACTACCGTTAATTAAAAAAAATATGTTTAAAGTACATTTTACAAATAGTTTTGAACAATACGTTACATATTTAAAAAAAATACACATTTCATACTCGAAGAAAGAAAACCAAAGATCTCCAAAGCAAGTAATAATTAATAAAAACGTAAGCAGCTATTACGAATTTAATTGTGTATTTCATAATTTAATTATGATTATAAATTTTAATGTTTTTTCATTACGATTTTTTTTACTAACTATATTAATTATTACTGCCTCGTTGGCGTAGTTATATTACGGTACCACTGCAATGCTGAGGTCTAGGTTGGATCCCAGATCGGTCAAAAGTGATATTGGGTTTTTCTATTCTGCATCAGTCTGGAGTCTCAAATTTGTGCTGGATATGTCGATAGATTAGCCCCCTATGACATCATGGGACGGAATTCGCGATACGGAATACGAAAAGTGGGTGCACTAGTTGCGCCTCTGCCTACCCCTTTCGGGGATAAAAAGGCATGAGCGTGTGTTTATTTGATTATCTAAATACAATTTTTCTACCGCCGAGCAGCAGTGTGCATGCACTGTTGTTTCGGTTTGAAGGACATTGTAGCCAGAGTAACTACTGGACATAATGAGACTTAACATCTTATGTCTCAGAATGACGAGCGCAGTGGAATGCCACACAGTACTTTGTAACTCAAGGTGCTGGATGGTGTTGCTACTGTTTATGGGTGGTCGTATCGCTTACAATCAGGCGAACGGCAGGCTCGTCTCGTCACTCAATGCAATAAAAAAAAAAAAACACGGGCGGAGCCGCGGGTAAAAGCTAGTATTGTATATGCTTTTATACCGTTAATATTACGACACCTGCGCAATTTATCGACGAAGTTTTATTCAGATAAGATAAAAAATTTGATTCAAAATGTTTCGTTTTTGATTTTAGAAATAATTTTCAACATATAATTTATCGTAATACTATATTAATATGGTAATGAGTACTGGGAGTGATAAAAATGGCATAAAAGTAGGTTACATAAAGGCTACGATTTAAAAACGTATATCTAGATTTGGGTTACACTAACCGGTTCAGTTTTTGTTTTCATTTACAATATAACCACTCTGGTGGTGCGCACATACCGATTTTCGGATAATATCCTAATCAAATTAAGTTGGTTTGTAGTAACAACGCTAAACATAACAAATAAGTAAAAATAAACAAGCCCAAATATGAACCGCTAAATATAAAATAAGTAAATATACTTCTATTTGAAATCATAGCCTAAAATAAGTATGGTGATAAAAACAAATAAATAATAATTTGCATAATAATATTAGGTAGGCAATCTAAGTTGCATCTGTCGAATACGACAGGGGGTTACATCTTCGACATCACTATACTTATTTTATAGTCTATGATTTCAAATAAAGAATATTTTTACTTGTTTCATGTTGTCCAGTTATTTTTTTCCATAGTCGGGTTTTAGTTTTTTAAAGGTATTTCTTATTTCTTTAAGCATGCTTTCTTCATTCCTACTTTCGTGCTATTTTTTACCATGGAATACGTAAAAAAAAAATCCAAAATAGTAGGTAGCCTAAAATACTACTCTAAACGCAAATAAAAAAGATATATATTAGAGACTAGATTAATACTTAAAAAAATATTTACTTTTCAGCGCCCACAGTTCCAACCTCTCCAGACTGTCGACGTACAGCTGACTGTCCCTGCGGCACTGCTCTCCTGTGCCATTCCTGAGCACCACAACCTTCGGGAACCTCTCCCACAAGTCCAACACGTTAACCGGGACACTTTCGTCGAACGTCTCATTCTTCGCAGACAACTTTAGGATCGTACTGTTTAGTATACTCTCAGTGATTATAGTGTTATCAGATATAGTGAGTTCGATGCACTCCCGCGCCGCGGCGATGTGTGCCGACAATACGGCAAGCACGGCGCATGCGATTGCCGCCATAGTACTAGTCGTTATGATGCCGGGCCGGCATTTCGCGTGTATAAACTCTCGTCTCGCGACTCGGTGACCCTACGGCATCGACTGGACAATGGAGTTAGGAAAACTATTGTCCTTAATGCGCAACGTTTTGTTCGCAATTAAAAAATACATCATTAATTTTATTGGTTTTTTTATGCATGTTCCATTTTCGAATTTTTGGAGCGTTTATTTTTATGCAAATCACTAGTCACTCATGAATTTACACTTGTATTGCATTTATAAAAAATTACCTTTATTTTTTTTATTTACACGACAATTTAATTATTTCCAAAAAGTCATTGCGAAAATCATTTTATTCCATAAATAATATTATTTATCAAGCACTTTCACTCAATGTTTTTACTTGGTAGCGGTGAGTTAAGAACTGCTTTTTTTTGGCAAGTAACGTGAGGTAGGTAGTTAACTAATGGTGTTGTTATTGGATAAGTGAGACGTGGTTATTTTGAAGTTAATTATTTCAACATGATTTCGTAAAGTATCTGCTGTTAATGAATCAGGTAACGGTTAATCTTTTGATAAATAACGTAAAATGGGGGCGCGGTTCATTTTATTATTAAGCAAAATGCTTTTATTAGTTGTTAAATTAGGAAAAATTGAAATTACAATAAGGCTGGAATCTGTATAAATATAATAAAGATCCTTTATCAAGGGATGTAAATGAGTATTTGAGTGTACTGGTCCATGCTTGATTACTCTGTGGAATAATTATATAAAACTAATCAAGTTAAAATGTTGTTGATTGTAATAAATAGGTATTTACGTTATTTTAGTTTTAATGTAGTTGGAAATGTTATTTACCAGTTAATTAAAATAATCTGATATGAACTAGTTTAATTAGGGTCAAGGGATATATTTTTTCTATTAAATTCTACATGGTTGAACATTTTATTTATAATTTTCTTAAAATATGTTGATGTTTTCACTGGTGGTAGGTCTCTCATTATGTAAGAGGCCGTCTGGGTGGGTACCACCGCAATGTCTATTTCTACCGCCAAGCAACAGTGTGCATGCACTGTTGTGTTTCGGTTTGAAGGACATTGTAGCCAGTATAACTACTGGACATAATGAGACTTAACATCTTATGTCTCAGGATGACGAGCGCAGTGGAATGCCACTCAGTACTTTGTCAGTCAAGGTGCTGGATGGTGTTGCTACTGTTTATGGGTGGTCGTATCGCTTACCATCAGGCGAACGGCATGCTCGTCTCGTCATTCAATGCAATAAAAAAAAATATACGCAATTCAGATCAAAATGGGTTAATTATATATTTTTTTTGTAGTTTTGGTATAGTGAGCCACAGAAATCCTTACATCACTATACATTAAAAATCAAAGTCGTCCTGGCACATCTGTTTGTCTGTCTGAACGCGATAATTCACATTCTCCCTAACGCATTTGGATGGGTATGAAGATAGTGTAAGACGCTGGGTGGGACATGGGCCACTTTATATAACGGGACTTTTATCCCAGAAAACCCCCATCACGCAGATGGAGCCGTGAGCGAAAGCTAGTCGTTAAATATCTGCATAACATATCACTTCAGTTAATTAAAACATTTTTTTATCACTAAAATTATATTTTGCCGGTATATAAATGTAGTTTATGAAATGAAATGAAATCATTTAATCGAACCCATAAAATGTTATACATTATTTAGATTCCTTCAATATTTAACTCTACCACAAGTTCGGAAAGCAGTTCACACTAGAGAAGAACGGGCAAGAAAATCTTGTGTTGCTCTTTTCAAAGTTCAAGGTATAAAATACAATGCATGACATAGAGAAAAAAAATACAATTCAGTATTTGTTTACTTTTGTTTAGAGCAGTTCATTTATATACTCGCAAAATAGGTAATGAATTTTAAATTCCAACACGAGTGCATAACTGTCTTAGGAATTATGTAATAATTTGATCAGAAATTTTTCAAGATGTCGTTATTAATCTAAGTTCAAGATATACCCCTAATACTTGGATATAGTAAGCGAAAAGGACAGACCAGTCCACACAAGCACCCGTTGTTATTATGTATACCCCAGTATGTTACTCGTTGATAATGTAGGTTAATATTGGTGAAAGAATTTTTAAAATCGGTCCAGTAGTTTTTGAGTTTATTCGTTACAAATATACAAAAACACAAAAAAACAAATCTTTCCTCTTTATAATAATACTAGCATTTGCGCGCGGCTCCGCCCGCGTGGAAAAGTTTTTCCGGGATAAAAAGTAGCTTATAGCACTCAGGAGTAATGTAGCTTCCTATTAGTAAAAGAATTTTCAAAATCGGTCCAGTAGTTCCTGAGATTAGCGCGTTCAAACAAACAAACAAACAAACTCTTCAGTTTATATATTAGTATAGATTAAAACTTACGCGAGACATATCACATTACTAGATAACAAAACGGTTTAACTCACGTATTCTTTCTTCTTTATAATATAATATCTACTAGTTTATTTTAATGAAGAAAATAATATTGGTTATTAGGACACAAAATAGCATCACGTTTTTTTCCTTTTGAGAGGTAGGCAGACGTAAAACACATACATTTTCGGTAGCTATATTAGGTCCCATGTAATAGTGGCGAGCCATTTACAATACTTTTGTGATTGGCCGTAATTGAAAAGCATTATATTATACTAGCTTTTGCCCGCGGCTCCGCCCGCGTTAAAAAGTTTTCCGTTATAAAAGTCCCGCTTTATATTTTTCCCGGGATAAAAAGTAGCCTATGTGTTAATCCAGGACATGATCTACCCGTGTGCCAAATTTCATCAAAATCCGTTCAGTAGTTTTTGCGTGAAAGAGTAACATACATCCATACATACATTATTACAAACTATCGCGTTTATAATATTAGTAAGATTTTAAACATCTGTGAAAAATAATTCACGTCTAAATGTTATCAAACGGCGTAAACTTTTGTAGTAAACGTTCACGCGATCGGCCGCGACCCCAAAATATAATTGATACTAACAACTTCAACAAACACATAAATACGTAGATATTTATAAATACAATCTCTGTTGTAAGGCTACTATGAATTTATTTATTTTTATTTATTTTATTACACTTTGTACACATGGTATACAGGCGGACTTAATGCCATGGGCATTCTCTCCCAGTCAACCTTAGGGTGGTGTAGAGAGGGACGGAGGCAGGTGCAATAAATAATAATAATAATAATGATAAACATATAAAGTAAGGGTAATAATAAAACAAATGTAAGAAATAAATAGATAACATACTAAGTTCAATACTATAGACTCACATATATAAAGATATATATATAATATATAATTTAGAGATTTGATTCCCCAGATGGGAATTTTAATCTTCATTTATTTCGGATTTGATTTTAGTAACGAACCAACAATACGTTTGATTTCGTGGTAAAATAATTATTCACTTGGAATTAGTTACCTTTAGGATGTTATAGGAAACCCAAAGACAGAAAAAATTGGAAACTAGATATTTCACGCAAAACATATTTTGTTAATGATTCCTTATGTTTACGCGAATGTTAGACATTGAAATTAAACTATTATAACGGATTTTATCGCGGTTTTTTATTTTATTTTCTGAACGGACTGCCGAGACGAATGTCCGCAGGTTCAAAACCCAAGGGCACACACCTCTGATTTTTCTAAAAAGTTATGTATGTATTCTTTGTGAATTATCGCTCGCTTTAACGGTGAAGGAAAACATCATGAGGAAACCTGCATACCTGAGAAGTTCTCTGAATTTCGAAGGTATGTGAAGTCCGCCAACCCGCACTAGTCCAGCGTGGTGGACTATGGCCTAAACCCTCACAGTTGTAGAGGAGGCCCATGCTCAGCAGTGGGCAGTATATAATACAGGGCTGGTATGGTATGGTAACTCTTATACCAGTGAAATTTAAACTTAAATAAAACTAATTTTTTACACAATAGCATCCAAAATTGGTTCATTTTGAAGGTCTCGATGTGTTGATATCCTAAACAATGCGGTTACAAAACTGTATAATAAGCGAATTGTTGTCGATTCTCAGGAAATTTCGGCGATCAGGTCATGTGAAGATTAGTAGGTACTGTCGTGTATTTAGTAATTAATACTGTTGTAAAATATTCCCACGCTAGTCTGCCCATACTGGATGCTATATCAATAGATACTTAGCTTTGATTAATTATATACCTAGATAGAGCGACGCGCTGCAATGAAACTAAAACAAACAGGCCAACTTTTCTTAAGCTAGTATGCGTGACGGCTGTGTCGTACGCTATCGCTGCATCATTCTGCGTATCCTTTTGTGCGCGCATAATGATACCAGTTATTTCATGGCTTCTATTAAAACGGGGAGAAAATTATATCCATGAAAAACAACAAAAAATAATTCACTCGAACTCATTTAGTGGGGAACAGTTCGCATCTATTTTTTTCGACGCGTTTGAAACGTTTTTATCTAGGTATATAATTAATCAAAGATACTTAGAATAAACTAAGCAAAAGACAAATTTACCACTAAGGTACGATAGTAAATTCACCTAGTCCGGGATCAATTCGTACCACAGAATACGTACCTAAAATACGAAAAATAAGAAAGAAAGAAAAGTTTTTTAGTTTTCACGGACATAACTGACTAAAGAAATAAATTACACGTTAAAAATATTTAAAAACTATAATACAATAGGTTAGTTGAATACTTTTTTTAAATACAACTACGAAAAATTTATGTTATCCAAAATCTAAGCGAAAAAAAAAACAAAATTGACGCAATAATGGGTAAGTTATAAAGCAAAATATTCTTTATTGTAACCATTTTATAATAGAAAAACAATTAAAAATTATACAATTTCCTTAAATTTATGGTGTACATTGGGCGGCCTCTCTGGCCCTCTGGCCAGATGGCGGGACGACTTGCACAAGAGGGCCGGCAGCGACTGGATGCATAAAGCAGCAGACCGGGCTCTGTGGCGTATCTTGGGAGAGGCCTATGTCCAGCAGTGGACTGCAACCGGCCGTTGATGATGATAATGATATCCTAACGAAAGACCTATCGATCGGACATGTCATTTCCATACATTTTTTTGTTTTTTTTTAGCGCTAAAGATTGTAGCAAGGTGTTTTAGCCTCGACCCCTGTTTATATTCATTTATATTGATAGGTCTCAATTGAGACCTCTTAAGGCATGTTACAGTCAGTGTAGCGGTGACTGCCAGGAAACCCTAGATTTCAGCCTTTAACGAGGTATATAGTTCGCGTATAATCGAATACCTAATAAAGGTTTACAATCTTTATCTATTCTTGATATAATGACTCAATCGGTTAATTGTTAAAAACATTTTCTTAACTATTTCATAATAAAATTGGAATTTGAGATTTATTTAAAATAAATCGATTATAATTAATACTGAAACCACACACTTGCCAAACTATTACTAACCCAAAGGTGGCTAAGGAATCATCTTATTTCTTATTTTAATAGTCATAGAAGTTATGTTTTTGTTTATCAATATCCAATCTCTAGTTGGATAATAATAAATTATGCTTATAATTATTAACATTAACCTTAAACAACCCTCAAGTGTCTTTCGGACACATTTTTGCATTCGGTTACTCATAAAACCTAAAGTATTTATTTTTACGAATAACCGCTTTATCTAATCTACCTCCGAAGTTTATCGAATCTAAATGTGCAATAAAAATATTTGTTACATAAATAGTTTAATATTTATTACACATAAAGCAAAACTGTAACGCGTCAACCCACAAGTCTCCAATAGACACAATCATATTTTGTTTGATTCAAGTACCAAGGTAGATTGCAGTGGCGTAACTATATCATCTGAGGCCCTATTCCATCCAGGCATCTCCATCTGAGGCAAATTAATTGGTTTGGGATTATTTTATGCTTCTTGTTAGTTAGAAATCAGATCTAATTGAATCCAATACAAAAAGAATTATTTTTATCCTATTTGACTTTGGGGGGCCCTTCTGCAGAGTTCAAGTTCAAAAAACAATATTCTTTATTTTGGTAGCCCAACACAAAATAACTATTAAAATCCTATTTGACTTTGAGGGGTTCCCTTCTGTGCCTTCAAAATTCAAGTTCAATCAACGATATTCTTATTCATTGTCAAAACTATACTGAACCTTTACCTTTACTGGTGGTAGGTCCCTCATATGTAAGAGTCTGTCTGGGTGGGTACCACCGCAATGTCTATTTCTACCGCCAAGCAGCAGTGTGCATACATTGTTGTGTTTCGGTTTGAAGGACACTGTAGCCAGTGTAACTACTACTACATAATGAGACTTAACATCTTATGTCTCAGGATGACGAGCGCAGTGGAATGCCATACAGTACTTTGTAACTCAAGGTGCTGGATGGTGTTGCTACTGTTTATGGGTGGTCGTATCGCATACCATCAGGCGATCGGCATGCTCGTCTCGTCATTCAATTCAATAATAAATAAAAAAACAAAAATCTTAAAAAGTATGCTACGTAAATGTCGAATGTTCACATTTTGATATAGAAATAACGAGTATTTGTTTTAGATAGAAATGACAATTAATTATCTATAATTTATTCAGACTGTTGTAGTTTTTTTTGTTGACCTTTTATTATGTATTTTAAGGTAATTTTATTTAGGAAATGAAATATTATTGTTACGTAAACACTAAGTTTTTTAATAATAATTGTTTATATAAAATAAAAGTAATATTTTAACCCCACTAGGAAGGAAGGGTAATGATTTAACGCCCTATGTATGCTCAATCCATTTGAGGTTCAACTCTAGTGTCGGTTCTATTGAACCGATTTTCACAAATGAGGTAAGTCTATCGATTCGTATTTATTACGTGGTTGTTTTATTTAAAAATATACTCTGCAATAGGGAAGATGCAATATTTTTATTTTTGCTTTTATTTGAATGAATTTCATGTAGAATAATAAATAATAAATAAATAATAAATACATCTTTATTAGACCAAAGCAATTACACCATAGTCACAAATTAGCAAAAAATCACTGCACTAGGTCAAGCCTGTATCGCAGGAATTTTAAAATATTAATGACAGTAAGAATTAACATGTGTGGACATCGTTAGATATACTAGAATTGGCAGTCTTAATATTATAATATATACAGTACTGAGTAATTGTTAGTTCACGTTCACATCCATAAATTTGTCAATAGTTCACACTTAAAGTAGGTAGGTACTATTCTAACATACTGAACTTACTAGAATTAGGTATAACAATACAAGATAGGAATAGACTACGACTATATTAAAAATTAAAATACTATAATTAATTGCTAAAAATTTCGGTTTGAAAATGACAGTTTACAATGTTCGTGTGCAAACGGAGCTACACGCCTAGTATACGCATAAGTTTGGATTTTCGATATGTTTTTAATAAATACATGAATGTTACTATGTGTTCATAGTAACATACGCATACGCATGCGTATGTTACTGTTCATAGTATCATACGCATGCGTATGCGTATGTTACTATGAACACACACACAATCACGCCTCTTTATCCCCGAAGGGGTAGGCAGAGGCGCAACTAAGTGCACCCACTTTTCGCAGTGCGTATTTCGTCCCATGATGTGATAGGGGGCGACCCTATCGCCATATCGGGCACAAATTATAGACTCCGGGCGGATATTGAATTCTAGAAAATCCAATATCATTATGCCCGACCCAGGGATCGAACCCGAGACCTCAGGATTGCAGTCGTACTGTAATACAACCAACACAAAATAATCATTCTACTCCTGTTTGAGTTTGAGGAGTTCCCTTCTGTATATAATAGTGCGAATTGGAAGCTATTTGAAATTTAACACAAAAATAATTTTCAAAGTTGGAACATAATTTGACGCAGAAAGTCCGTTAAAAAAAAAACAATAAACCCGACTGCGTCAATATCTGCCATCTTTATTAAATTCATTGAAGAACTGAAAAGATAGAAACAAGATCTTAATTTGAATATTTTATTTTGGTTTTGAATAATCTTAGTTGACAGTCGGAGGCATAACACGCTCACTTCTCATAATTTGGTTGGTGATATAGGTAGAGCAATAAAATCTCGGAGTTAGAGATGCCTCCGACTGCGTTTGTGAACACTGTTAAATAAGATTATTCAAAACCAAAATAAAATATTCAAATTAAACTCTTGTTTCTATTTTTTGCAAAACAAACAAAACTATATCGTACCAAGTAGGTAATAAATCAACAAACAGTGCATTGTTTGTGTTATATTAGCAGTCTTTGTATTTGTAATTTTGATTATTTGGTTACAGTCACAGTGCTTAGATATTTTTGTTATAAGCCAGTCATACTCGTTTTTGTTCTGAGAAATCAACACTGAGATAGGAAGAAATTCACGGCGCCCTTGATACAAAATCTCTCAGAAAATCAAGAAATATACTTACACCCATTAGAAAGTTGTGAAAGTACGTGAGCCTATACCTAAAATAGTTTTATTTGCGTGGGCAAAATGTTACAATCGATGAGCATCTACATTTTGGAGATAGGGTATTACTCAAAAAGTATCTGGCCAGAAAATCCTGACAGGTACGATTTGAAAATTTAAAGGATCAGTGCCTAAAATAAAAACAGTAATACCCTTTATTTGATATGAATATCTGGAAAAAAAAGTACAAAATATTCCGTACAATATAGTCAACTAGTCATGTGAACCATAGGTACGGTCGAAGTAACAGAAACGTTACTTTTCGTAATTATTTTACATGCCTCGCAGTAGGAAATCCTAGGCACAAAATGGTCTCATAGTAGTTAACACTATGAGGACAAAATAACGGTTCTATACCTCAAAATTTTCAACCATACAGAAGCCATGTCATCGCAATTCGCATGTAATACCTTCAATTTTATAAAAAAATAAATTGGTATTGTATGTATCAAAGATGAATTGTACTCATATGATCCAAGACATGATGTGATCGTCTGATGCTACCACAGATCAAGGAGCTGCTCAATCCTCTCAGCAAAAAGCAAGAAGTGTTTTCATAATATTTGTCCATCGAAAATATATAGAACTTTTTAACAGTATTCTGATATGAAATGTTGCTCTGAACACTCGTTGAAAATATTATGTTGTGTAATATCTGTTCCAAAAAAAGTTATAAAAAGGCAAAATAAATACATAATGATTTATTATGTTTACGCGAATGTAAGACATCGAAATAAAACTAGTTTTTGGATTTTAATGCGGTTTTTCTATTTTATCTCTTTAGTGTGTCCACTGTCCACCGGACACTATACCTCAGTTACATTACAAACGCATACTGATTAGTGAATGGGTTGTTAAAAGTTAAGTATAGCATTACTCTTTTGATGTTCCATAATCAGAATTTTGTGTGTCCGGTACGAGCATTTTTATATATGCTAACTACAACACGGTTTGCACGACTGGTGACCCAAAACTCGGTTCTGGTTGTGAACCGAGTCAGTCAATGACCGGTCATTTCTGCGTCCTGTGCCTGGGTACCATTTACATTTGTAGCATTTTGTAGGTTTATGATAAAAGAAACAAAAAACACAACACAAATTAAAGAAAGCAGGTACTTACTTGCGAAAAGCGGCTGCAAGGCATCCATTTCGGATTAGTCTCTAGAAGTGTTTGTTATTGGCATAATGCTTGACTGATTATCATTTTTAGATGAAGATTTAGATGGATGAGGAGATTCATTTTTATTCCATTGTATTAATAGTTTAGACAAAATTAATTCAAATAAATTAATATCAAAAATACATGTGACCTCTGGGGTATTTCTACAAAAAATTTAAAGTCTGTAATATTTGTACTAGCACCCCAGTTAGCTACAATTATTAACTTGTGTATTATGAGTGGTATATTTGCTTATAGAATGAAATTAAGTGAAATAATACCTCTTTTTAAATCCGATAGTACAGATGACCCCACTAACTTTAGACCCATATCTGTGCTACCTTCATTAAGCAATTATTTAAAATCTCATGCTAATACAAATTCAACATTATTTTACTTAAAATAATTTACTTCGTGGTAAACAATTTGGATTCACTAGAGGTCGCTCCACTACAGATGCTGGTGTGGAGCTTAGACAAACTATTTTTGCTGCTTGGGAGGATTCTCAGGACGCTTTAGGAGTGTTCTGCGATCTTTCCAAAGCTTTTCATTGTTTTCACCATGATATTCTTATTAGGAAATTGAGCCATTAATTAATGGCAATGCCCTTGAACTGTTTAAATCATATTAAAGCAATAGGGTACAAAGTGTTGATGTGAATGGAAAATGATCTCAAATTTTACCCTTTGCCATACAAAATGTTTTTTTACACGTACACAAAATAAAACTAGGAAATTAATCATCGCAATTATCGGTTTGAGTTCTGGTAAATGCTAAATCTTAAATTGAAAGTAAGATGCTTATATAGATTCAAAATATGTGATCGATCCTTAACGCCGTGTACTTGCGCCGATGTTAGCGAGAAAACCACAATGAAACTGGCAGTTACTAAAGTTGCTGAATTAACTATAAGTTTCAGATTAATGATTCCCGGTAACAATTTGACAGTCTCGCGTTGCCTAAAATAATAGACTCAAAAATCTACTTTAAAAAAATGTTAAATGGTAAAGTACACGATTTAGGTGACGTAGGCGTTATCAGTACCTACACCTCTCAAGTCATTTAACATCAATCAATATATTCAAGAGTTATAGATCTATTTTCTATTTCACTTTCAATGTTTTTCTTCTCTCTAATTTATCAAATACTGCTTAATCCTTGATGTATTTTAAATGTGTTTCAAATTGGACCTGGGTGACGGGCGACAGCACGTACGCGGTAATTTGGAAATGATTCATTAATTGCAACAGATATTATGATGGCACATGATTCATGTCATCACTCCGATGACTGCGACACGGATATGGTTTATGACCTGGTTACAATTGATTTCATTCTGGCTAAAAAGGGCTATGGTTTGGTAAATACATGTTCATACTTTAAGCAAATCAAATTCTTATATTTAAGCATTGATTTTCAAAACAGGAATTTCATTCATTGAAGTATGTTACAGTTACGTCATAGCTAATTTTGCATCAACTTATTTTATTAAAATTTGCAGGAATTGACCTAATCAGACGCAAGTTAATAACACACTATCTACCAATCTCGACCTAGGACTTGAACCTAGATCTTCCCGATTTACAGTCCATATACGCTAAAGACTATAGAGGAGACAGATAAATAAAAATTGACTATATTACATTTTAGAGAGCAGATTATGAGAGACGTGGCGCAATAAGTTGCAGTCTGATCAATATCCTGCGAAGGCCACGTTGTAGAAGTTACATTAAAAAGTTAACTTTCAATGTGTTGTAATAGTGATATAATTTATGCGGAGATTAATAACAGAACGTAATTTAATTATGTATGACCTCAGTAGGAATAAGCAGATATGCAATATCTAAATAACAATAAAATGACATTACTTTCACTAGTGGTAGGTCTCCCGTATGCAAAGGGCCGTTGTGGTACTACCGCAATGACTATCTCTACGGCCAAGTAATAGTGTGCATTCTAGCCAGCGTAATTAATGGGCATTATGAGACTTAACATCTAGTGTCTCAGGGTGACGAGCGCAGTGGAGTGTCACGCAGTATTTTATTATGAAAAGTTGTGTTTGGTGTTGCTACTGTTTATTGGCGGTAGTATCGCTTACCATCAGGCGAGCGGCATGCTCTTCTGGTCAATCAGAAGCAATAAAAAAAGCCCTGGACAGATGTAGATTAAATTTGGCACACATATACTCCATGAGGTCAATAGCAATTAGCAAATAACTTTGTACAACACCGCTTTAGTATATCTGTATTGGTTTTGTATATATGTATAAATAAATAAATGTTCTGAATTAACATACATAGGGAAATTTATTTCTGAAGGGATCATTCACGCGAGCGGAGCAGCGGACAACACTTAGTACTATCTGAATATGGAGTCTGTGGACACATGGATAAACTATTGCATGTTTTCGCAACCTTGAAGACGCATGTTACACTACAGCTAACAGGCAAAAGGTCAAGATCGGGCTATCACGACAATTGTTTTGCCATTGAAAACGATGTTGAAAGATGCACGTACGATTTGAAATTTTTGGATAATTTAGATCAGTGGATATATATCCACTGATCTTTTATATGTATATATTATTAGGATATCCTAAAATAATAAAAATCTATATACATATTAAAATGCTTTGTCCTGAATGAATGACTGATCAACGCACAGCCTAAACCATTGATCGTAGAGACCTGAAACTTGGAGGTTGTGTTCTTTGTATGACGTAGGCGTCCGATAAGAAAGGATTTTATTCTACCCCTAAGGGGGTGAAAAAGGGGGGTAAAGTTTGTATGGGACAACGTGATTCCTAGGTTCAACCTACTTCAAATTTTGCATATAAACCTTTTTTAACAGAATTTATGCTAGACGTGTTTCGTATTTTATTGAAATTCGTCCCCTAATGGGGTTAAAAAGGGGTAGAAAGTTATTTTGTGCAATACACAAGATAAATAAGGGGCTGTGACTGAGCCCAGCGTAAGAAGTGGAAGACCAGGCTTTAAAAAAATGTACTTTGATATGGTAGTTTACGATTACTACAAGTATGAATTTATGCGTCCCTTTAACGATACTAACGATGAACAGTAATTTATTAAAACATAAACATATATAATTTAATACCAGCTTATTTAAATAAAAATAATAGAGATTCTCAATGCTGTTTCTTTGGAATTAAAAAATAGCTGTGCTCTAAACTTATGTTAGACCATTGCAATGTAAGAATCTTTTAATCACTTTAATAAAATTATACAATGATTTAAATGTCTTTTTAAATTAATCAAGTACTTTCTTATAAGGACACATAATATCATTTATTTATTTATTTATTTATTTATTATGACACACCAACAGCACATACATTACTACATTCTAAAAATACATTATCCATAATGGTAATAAATCTAATGCATATGCCTATTATAGGTATGTACAGTATTTGCTGAAAATATGCATACACACCAAACATTAATCTCCTACATCAAAAAACAAGAAACAAGAATTAAAAAAAAACAAACATATTAACGAACAATTAGAACATGGTATTGTGTACAACTAAACAAATGAAATTAAATTAAATGAAAATTTATGACATTATAAAAAAAAAAAAACAAAACACTTATTATGTTAGATAATCTAATCAAATAATATTGTGTTAGATGGGCTCTGAGTAACAAATAACGCACTTTTACTATTCTCGATCTAACAATAGTGCTTTATCAGTTTACGTCCATACTTCATGACGTCCATATGTAAAAACCGTTTTAATTAACTACACAAATACGCAAGTTTCCTTTCAAAATCAACCTTTATTACAACGGTATTTTTACAAAATACAAATGGACATTCAGCAAGAACATCACACGAATAAAAAGAAGCATGCTAATTCGACGATTCTAGCAGTCGTACACTAGCTTTGATTTATTGAAAAGCGACATAGCAACTGAAAAGTCCTTTGAATAAACCAAAATACTGATTTGCTTACTTCGGATTCAGAGCGGTGTATTGGGCTATGTGTCGACCCTCGGTAGCAACATAAACATAAATCAGAGGCAATTGGATTTCTAATTAAAGTATTTCCTAGATATTATTGAAATTTTACGTCACTAATTACTGGATACTAATTTATAAAAAAAACCTTTTCCATAAACCATTTTTACTAGCCATTATATATTTTTGATTTTAAACATAAAATTACTTGCCACTCCTATAGATTTATATTTACAAAAAATGAAAGGGGGAGAATATAAGCCTGATTAAGCCTTGACAATCAACTTGATAAATCCGACAAAATCTGGAGTCCCAATGAGTTAAGGTATTATCGCTCATTTGGGGGTTCTAACAAGAGCTTGACGAATAAGCAGTTCCCATACAAACTGCTGTATTTTAAGCCTTAATACGTAGGGTACAAAGTTGGTATTCACATAAATGTAAATAACTCCTTGCATCCTCTCCACATTTTTCCTGACATACACATGTAGGTTTGCATTTATCAACTGTGCTAGGATTACTGCAGAATTTACCACCATTTACGTATTTTTCTGTGTTTCCCTTAGAGCTTCTGTTTTTAGAGTTCCTTTGACATGAATACGAAATTAATAAAAATGCGTAAAGGCACAAGTTTTCAAAAAATAATGCGACTTTGTTTTTGTTGTCTTAGAAGGCACAAGCCGAGGATTAATCTGACCATGAGTGGAAATCATTGTTGGTAGAAAGTCTACTACCAAATTATTTTTTAAGATCTCTTTTGAAGAGGGATATAAGATTGATGTTTCTGATTGATCGAGAGACAATATGTCAGTCACGTGTTAGTCTCTCAACCAATCCCTATAAAACAAAACGGAGTCGTGTCGTGTTTTTCTGCCACATTCTAAGCCCACAGGTTTTCGTCGCGAAGAAATCTAATAAATCTTCATTTATTCTATATAATATCTAAATAAAATGTGTATGTTCCCCGTGAACTCGAAAACCTTCAGTTTAGCCTAGCGGGGAATCCTTTGAAGTTTGATAGTGATTGGAGTAAGACAGTTTATCTTGCCTGCTGGCAACTTAGTGTCATCATCGCCATCTTGCTATAAATAATTATGAGTGTTACCCGTGAGAAGCCGTGGCGGGTCGCGCGTACTAAATAATATAAGGAACCTTAAGCTAGAAAATTCCTCACGGTATGCCAGTTTTGGCAAACGTCCCCTTGTTTGGTTACCTCCTGGTTTCCAACAAGCACTCTTGATTTTTATTTCGGTCCCGCGTTAGGAATTCTTTCGACGTCGCATAAGTCTTGAGAAATTACGCAGTTGGGGCGAACCGGTTTTCATTTTATCACGATTGTGGCATTATGTTTAACTGACTTTTGAAAGAAATAAAAGGTGAACTTGGGAATTGCCATGTTAATCTCAATGATATGTGTACTGTGTAATTTTTTGTTGCAGGACATGATATAGTAAATAGGTACTATATCACTCTATAATCAATATATGTTTCTGTAGATTATAAAAGGCGTGAATACATTTATTCCATCACGCAAGCCTAATACGAGTGTAAGTCTTCATACAAAAGAATTTTACTATAATGGAATCGAACCTGTGACCTTTTTCTCGTCTCACAGTTTGTTGCAGTGTTCTACTGCTGTTCTTCAAGCGTTAATAGTAATGAATAACCACAATTTTGAGGTGGTGTCACTTTCAAATGGTATTTGACACTGGTTTGGAGGTTGCGGTCTGGAATATCACTCATATTAAATTGATACAAATTATGAGAATAGTGAAACCTCAGAGCAGCAGCGTGCCTTAAGCTTAAATAAGCCAAAGCCGACATACAAAACCAGATCCTGTCACCGATTCATACAAAAATTGTGCTACTGTGTTTATATACATACGCATCTACACTAAAGAACGGGCTATATTAACAATTTCAACCCTTCTAAAAATGTTAATAAATCTAATGTGTTGTCATTTAAATGTCTCAAAATTAAACCACAATTATATTCTCGCGTATAATATACTAGATTACCTAGAAAATCCATTCAGCCTTGACCGAGACCGCAACAGAAAGGAAATACAAGCCGGCTTTTATTATGTAAACGAACAATACCATATGCATGACTTGTCCGTCATTTTGTTATGACTCATGGTGTTTCAGTCAACCACGGTGGTCTTTGATCTATTGGTTAGACAGGTCGTATACGTCTCGACGGTCGTGCGGACAGTTGCGTATCATGGCCAATCATGGGTTTGTTGTGCCACAAGCCACTATAATATAAAAACACTGCCTCGGTGGCTTAGTTCTACTGGTGGTAGGTCTCTCATTATAAGAGGCCGTCTGGGTGGGTACCACCGCAATGTCTTTTTCTACCGCCAAGCAACAGTGTGCATGCACTGTTGTGTTTCGGTTTGAAGGACATTGTAGCCAGTATAACTACTGGACATGATGAGACTTAACATCTTATGTCTCAGGATGACGAGCGCACTGGAATGCCACACAGTACTTTGTAAGTCAAGGTGCTGGATGGTGTTGCTACTGTTTATGGGTGGTCGTATCGCTTACCATCAGGCGAACGGCATGCTCGTCTCGTCATTCTATGCTATAAAAAAAAACCTGACATGCCCATATCTCGGTTTCGATTCCTGGCTCGCGTAAATTGATACTGGGCTTTTCTGCCCAATATCAGCCCATAGTATGAAATTGTGCCCAGTAAATGGCTATAGAATGGTAGATATAAATGGCTAGGAACTCTTCATAATAATTTCGAAGGTATGTGTCTGTCAATCCGCACTATGCCAGCATGGTGGACTAAGGCCCAAAACTTCTCAGTAGTAGAGGAGCAGAGTTCAGCAGTGGGCAGTATATAATATAGGGCTGGTATACTATACATGAGACCAAACATACATGTCGAAATGTGTGGAAACGCCTCTGCCTACTTGAAAAGAGTTACGACGCGAGGCTGTGTATTTATATACATCGCACCTTTAGGACGAAAACGACACAATTCAAAAAAAATCGAAAATTGAGTTATCGTCATAAAATTACTTAAAATGAAATTTTCAATACAATAGTTCAAACACCACCATATTCAAGCGGCAAAAGGACAAAACTATTATATTGGTTCCTTTTTTATTATGTTTTCATAAAAAAGGGACCAGTTTTAAGTCATTTTAGGACGATAACCCAATTTTTTATTTTTTTGAATTGCGTCCTTATAAATTATAAATTATATACACAGCCTCACGTCGTAACTATATATCGCTCTAGGATAATTAAGGTGACCTATTTGATAGTCTTTAGCTAGGTCAATAATGTTATAATATTTGAAGACTATTTATTTAATTAAGACGCAAAACAGAGCACAATCATGACAATTTTATATAACATCCAGGCTTACATTAAAACTATTTAGAGCTGATTGGTCCATGATATCATAAACGTGATGATATACGTTTAAATTACATATAATAACATACTATTCATCATTTGTAAATTACATACATACATAAACTCACGCCTTTCTCCCATTGGGGTAGGCAGAGACTATGGAGCGCCAAGTGCTACGATCCAAGCTTACTCTTTCGCTTCTTCTACAGTCATCAATCTCTTCATACATGCTCGTCGGTTACGAGAACTCCTTATTTGGCCCTTCCTTAGGAGGTCGTCAATTTGGTCCATGAAGGTACGTCTAGGACGTCCCCGTCCGACGCTACCACTCACTTTCGCGACATAGATTTGTAAATTGTAGGCGGATTATTACGGACACAATATTGTATTGAACATTTTCTGGTATTATTCCCTTCGTTGCGAAGTAGTAACTGTTAGAATTATCTGTTGAGCGAAGCTGGGTCAATTAACACGTGGTTGAGCTTCCTAAACAAGATTTCTACCATGCGTTTTGTGTTGTTGGTGGTAGTGATGAGTAATTTTAGGGATTAATATGACCAAACTCTGGAGTATCATGTAGGGTCCTTTTCACGCCTCGGTGGCGTAGTTGTATTACGGTACGACTGCAATGCTGAGGCCTTGGGTTCGATCCCCGGGTCGGGAAAAAAGATATTGGGTTTGTTTAATCAGTATCAGCCCGGAGTCTGGAATTTGTGCCCGATATGGCGATAGGTTCGCTCCTTATCACGTGGGACGGAATACGCACAGCGAAAAGTGGGTGCACTAGTTGCGCCTCTGCCTACCCCTTTGGGCATAAAAGGCGTGAGTGTGTGTTTGTGTTCTTTTTATGCCAGAGAATTATGACTTTTATTTCCAGAATCTGCCTCAAGTATTTCACGCAGAAAGAGCTTGAGCTGCAAAATATATTTTTCGCGGTAGAGCTCCTGGATACAGATCTAGCCACTGGGAAAAGTAGATGATAATGCTGGATTTACCGAACATAAATAAAATAATACTTTTAGAATTTAATAAATATTTATTTTGAAATGATTACAAATGATTACATAAACACAATACCAGAGCCCTCAAAAGTCAAATTACTCGTTCCTCCAAATTAATTACAATAATTTCATCACAATTAAACACTTGAGAAATGTTACGTTTTGAAGTAAATTATAAATTTGAATTAATAAGCATATTGTGAAAATAATCCCATTCTTACCTAATCAAAAACAGTTCGCATTTCTTTGCAAATGTTTTAAATAAATTTGTAAAAGTAAGCCAGGGTCATTGCACCGGCTTGTTCCACATGTCGATCGGCAACTATCGTGAAGACATCAGCTTGTTTGCAATACTGACATACACACACTCACTCATGCTTTTATGCTCGAAGGGGTAGGCAGAGGCGCAACTAGTGCACCCGCTTTTCGCCGTGCGTATTCCGTCCTGTGATGTGATAGGGGGCGAGCCTATCACCATATCAGGTACTAATTCCAAAACTCCGGGCTGATGCTGAGCAAAAAAAAAACTATATCACTTGCCTGATCCGGGATTCAAACCCGGGGCCTCTGAGCGGTGTTGTACAGCGCAATACAACTACCACCGAGGCAGTCAATACTGAAGATTTTTTACGGTAAAGTGACTCCACTGCATCTCATGATAAGTGCAGTCGCGTCTGGATACGGTATCGATTCACGAGTGCTGATTATCCATCGCTAGTCGTTATAATTATGCCGGCCTGTTTGACATATTTGTTGGATCGTCTTTGTCCTGGGGTGGACACATTTGTATGATATTAATTTTCGTATACATGAAGTGAGGAACTTCGCACTATTAACAAAAGAGAAGGTTTGCGAACCGCCGCTTATTCGATATAAACGCATTTTCATAATAGTTTTATTTATAGATCTTGATTTTTATCGACTGACCAAATTAGCATGTCCACTTTATTATAAGCACTTGGCCTAAAAACAGTGTCAAGAGCCTTAGGCCCGTCGAGCAATCTCGAGAGGGAATGGCAGAGAAAAAGTAAGTTCAGGGTCGAGGTCAATTACAGGGGAATGTTGCAGGGGTACGCGAATCCTTAAAAAAGCCTTTAATACGGCAATATAAAATGTCTAACGAAAGCATTAATTATAGTTCGAATTGCCTCGCTAGTTCAGTTTTATGAACGTAAGCATTAGGTTTCAGTTACATGTCAGTTTGCGCGTCAGCTACGCTGGTCACGTGGAACTATTTGCATTGGTTATCTCACGATCATCAGCCACAAGTCGACTGCGGTATATACTCCTCCCCTAAAGATTTCCGGAGGGATCTGTCAAAAGCGACCTGCATCTAGCGTGTACCTGCGCCTTATGTCAAGTCGTCTGTCCACTAGCAGGTGGATGTCTAACATTGCGCTTGCCGATACGTAGTCTAACACAAGTAGATAGTATATAATAGTTAAAAAAAACTAAAAAACACGCTTTATAGAAAATGCAACTAAAAAATAGAAAATAAATTTGAATTAAGAATAATGTAAATAAGAAAAAAAAATTTTTTACTGTAAAAAAAGTGTGGGGTGCTTTTTAAGATATTATCAAAATGATATATAATACTTCTACGCATATTATCTGTCAATAAAATATTTATAACTATTGTCACCATGCACCCCACTCTTTTTTTACAATAAAATACAATTTACACTATTTATATTTTATATTTACACTTATTTTACATTTATTTTTTATATTTACACTATTCTTAATTCAAATTTATTTTCTATGTTTTAGTTGGATTTTCTATAAAGCGTGTTTTTTAGTTTTTTAAACTATTATTTATTTTTATTTTTTTAGTTCTGTTCTGCTATTGTCCAACAAATGTCACTAGAAAATATATAAATTTGCAAAAATGTCATTTTGCGAATTGAATAATGGCTAATCTTATCAAATTAGTGTATTGTTATCGGTCCTCGACAAACCTACAAAGTTTGAATAAAATCTGACCGTTTAAAGGTTTGGTACCCACGCAGACGGACTCTTACATAAGAGACCTACCACCAGTAAAAATGAAAACCGTCTGGAAATGTGTTCGGTAAATGGCAATGGGCCCGCCCCCTATTACATGGGACCCAACATAGCTGGCGAAATGTGGGTGTGATACACCTCTGGATACCCCTGAAAAGGGAAAAAAGCGTGATGCTACGTATGTATGTATGTATGTATGTATGGAGAGGGGTCACCTGATGGTAAACGGTCATACCTTACCACCACTCGAGAACATCCACAGGAGGATTCATCGATGCGTCATTGAATATTTGTTTTCATGAAGAAACGAACAAATTCCATGATCAGATCTCTGGGTCAATGCCCATTGCCCCACGTTAACAATCGTACTGAATTATAATACAATGTGATATCTCGGGCCTTTGTTAATTCTAATCGTGAACTGTTGCGACAGTGACGAGTCGTGTTACAGCAACTGACAAGTGCAATGAAGCTTGTATTTAGTAAATAACAAGGTTAAGTGTGCGAAGATAAGGTAACATACACCCGTTTTTAATAAATGATCCCATTTGCTATCATGCTATCGGTCACGAAAATGGAAGTATAAAAGCATGAAGTTTGATATGCTTACAAAATGGCTTATTATGAGTGGTTATGACCTAATTTTCAATTCGATTAATTTCGTTGCTGGTTAAGACTAATTAGTGCGCCCAGAGACTCGCCGAGCTTCACCGCGCGGTGTCATAAATTGCGTTCCACTACCGATCCTGGCTTATAGGAGTTGCAGTGGTAGGTCATGGGTGTGAGGGCGGGATATTCTCGTGATCTTAATATAGCAATTTGATTCTCGGTTCCCTTCTAATTTTGCAAAGTAATTTCTTTTTAGCCTTTAATGATAAGAATATAATTTTCTCGTATATTAATTCCAGCGCCAGTCAAAATGTTAATGGCAAAGGCTTAGGTTTTATTTTCTATGATGGACCGAATTTTAAATGACTACTCCCGATTTTTAAATTAATATATTTAGGAAGATGCTTCGAAAGATTCTGGAGATGGACAGTACGGATCTAGATGGATTGCTTAAAGCAGGGCTTGTAACCAAGATGCTTTTCTACAAGCGTTACCTATCTCCAATAGAATAAAAACAAATATATTCGAATGATTGCGCTATACTTGTCGATAATATATGCCATTCGCAATCATTATTTTCTGTGAATGATGACCGACCGATCATTGTGTTGCGCATGCCTTTAAATTTATAAATTATTTAAATTGTGCGTTTTGCTCGAAAACCAAGAAAATTTGAAAAATTATGTTTGTAAATGTAGACGTATGCACTCTGTACACCGTTTAGTTATAATTATTTATTTGTGATCTATTATCTTACTATGATTTTTTTAGGTGTAGAGTTTACCACCATACCAGCCCTGTATTATATACTGCCCACTGCTGAGCACGGGCCTCCTCTACAACTGAGAGGATTTAGGCCTTAGTCCACCTCGCTGGCCTAGTGCGGGTTAGCAGACTTCACATACCTTCGAAATTCAGAGAACTCAGGTATGCAGGTTTCCTCATGATGTTTTCCTTCACCGTTAAAGCGAGCGATAATTCACAAAGAATACATAATATAAAATCCTTTGCAAAATGAAAAGAAATTAAAGTAATTGACTAAATAAAATTAAAACTCATTGTAGTCCATTCATCTATTATACCGCGTATTTCCTTTTAGAACAGCTGGCAGCCTTTATACCGTCTCCGGTCAGGCTGCGGATTTTCCAATCCTCACCACAACGCAACAAAGCTATTTCAAAACTTGCTAGAACAGCTGACGTAAATAGACAAAATCCAGACAATAATGACAGACTCCGAGATGGATTGGTGTTCTGTATTCCGTTAGTTTTCAATTTCAAATGAATTGGTGGCCCTGGCAACTTTACCCCTGAAGGGGTACCTACGTGGAGGCGCAACTAGTGCCAAATTTCGCCGTGTATAGGTATTCTGTCATTAAGATGCTGTTAAAGAGGGCGAGCCTTTCGCCATATCGGATACAAATTCCATATTCAAGGCTGCTACTGAGAAAAAAAACCTATATCACTTTGCTTGACCCGGGATTCGAACCCGAGACCTCAGTGCGGAAATCGTATCACCAGGGTATTCCTCCAAATACCACATTAAATGATTAAACATATTGTCTGTTAAACCAAGTATTTTTTGCGCGCAACATCGGAAAGTCAATTAATTTTATTAATACACAAGCATAAATTATTATTCATCACAGGCACAGAGTGCCTATCAAAGTTTTAATAGCAATATACTACATGGGCAACTTCCAGCGCCAACAAATATCAGGAGCCGCTTTCCATTATACATACGTTAGTCTTCGTTGCTATAATATTAATCACGTAATAAGTTGTTACGCAAATTCAAACCTCATTGACATAATTAGACTAATCAAAGATTTTCGAAACTTACAAGCACTAGAATTTTGAGGATACGATTGTGAAATTAGTTGAAGGCTAAAAAATAGAGTAAAAGGATTACTCAGTATCATAAATCATTTTACAAAACGTGTTATGAAATTAATTTAATGATTAATTTAATTAATGATTGCTTAATGCTTTAGAGACAGACAGCTTGTAGGTTATTATATAAAGAAGGTCGTTGGTTCGATCCCCAAGTATCTAGAATAGAGCACAAAATTCGATAGTGTAGACTGTAAGTTCAAAATAGGATTAGGTACCTATACTTAAGTAATTTAATTTGAAGCCGATATGTGGAGAAGCTTACCTATAATTATCATAAAAAATTACCCTATAACACTCAAGTATACTATAGCTATTAGTAAAAAATCCATGAATATTCAGAATCGAACCAGTATTTACAGAGATGACCGCGCTAAAACACAGAAACATCTTCCGATTTTATATACATAGTATACATAGAACCTAGGAATTTACGAGATGATTTGAGTAGGTGAATGATTTCGAACGGTGTCCTACACCTTAGTGTTAGATTATGCAAAGGGGTTGTTACTGTTATAGACTACGTAGCCGATAATCCCATTGTAACAAGGGGTAGACAGCAGACATACAAGCTTCATAAGCCGATTGTGTTACAACTGTAATGCAAAATGTATACCTAATAGGATTGTTATAAGGTGGTGAATTTATTAAGTTTTTGATAATTTGAGCTGACAAGACTGTCATAAGAGCTTCACATCACAAAACGATTTTTAACCATGTTATGAGATTTGATGAGACATATAGTGCAGTTTGTTATGCTCTCTAAAAAATATGATTATTTAGATCCAAATGCAAGATACACAGCAATGGCAGAACGCAAACCAAGTGAACGAATCTTGGAAAGAGGACTACTGCTTATAATTTCTGTAAAGAACCATAAGTACTCGATGGCTAGAAAATGCCATCTTTTTGAGATTAGATGATTCAATTCCTTTTGGGGATTTTTTTAAAGTATTTTATAACATCTGTTACTAATATTATAGAATTGCCCAAATGTTAGTAATTGTAATTTCAATTTAGATATTACTAACAAAGGATTCGTGGTTAAGAAACGTCTCGCTACGTTAATTACCTGAACAAATATATAACTTTTGAAATAACATCCTAGACACAGATTTTAGCAGGATGATAGCTTGATAGTAAAATTCATATTCTGAGAATGTTAAATAAAAGTGTGTCAGTGTATAAAACAGGCCATGAATCTTTATTCTATGTCTTCAATTGTTTATTTATAATGTGTTTAGTTATGCATAGTTCGAAGTCATGGCTACATTACAGTATGCATTAGGGTGGGTCAAAAAACTTTTTTTTGTAATTATCTATTCTAATAGCAATAATATGGTGTCACCTGGGGCTGGTATGGCGTGTGTAAAATATTTTTGTAATTGGTATAGTATATCTGCCTCCGGATCAGGTTTGAATTTTGAAATTTTCATTAAATTTATTAATTTTTCAAAGTAATCGTAATAATAAATATGCACCATTTATGCTTTAAAAACTGTTTATATTTATATTAAAATGAGGTCTAATATTACAACGGTACCGAAAACATTAAAAATACCCTTGTTAGATGTAAATATTTCATTAATCGCAAAGTGATATTTTAGTCGTTTAGTTGCGTTGCATTTAGCTGGAACAAAGTTGTGTTACTTTCATTTTTTAAATTGTATTCGAAA
This sequence comes from Sphinx pinastri, assembly GCA_947568825.1. Lineage (NCBI taxonomy): Eukaryota > Metazoa > Arthropoda > Insecta > Lepidoptera > Sphingidae > Sphinx > Sphinx pinastri. The sequence goes on from OX387623.1 coordinate 3,744,721, forward strand.
AGCTTTTAAAGTTACTGTATTTGGTAATACAAGTGACATGAAAGATTATATTATGCCTCTGACTTACACGAAGATGTTAGATGTATTGAAGTGCTAAGAGTGGACGAAAGTTGAAATGAAATAAGCCAAAAATAGGACAAAGGAACCAAATTTTCAAGAAGTTACCATTATTGTCATCCTAAAAATAGATAGCATAATGAAAGAAGACATAAATAGCAATGATTTCACATGTTATACTGCAGCAAATACTTAATACTTATCACCACAAATTCTAAAATATTTTAAAATCTTACCCTAACATAACTAAAAAAAAGTTTAGGTCTTCTAAACACTTCTATACTCGTTTCCAGCAAAATTTTACTTAATATTTTTTCTTACAAGTGCTCAAATATCGGTAATACAACGCAACAGTTATTTCACCTCTCCTGAAAATCTACTGGTTGCACTGGGATTTCAGACTCTGAAAAATATATAAAAGAGTTGGTTTTGCGTCGTATTTTGAGTGAAAATGTTGAAAAATCTTAAAAAATTAGGCTGTTTCAGGTTCCAGAAGTAAACCATGGATGCAAGAGTTTATTGCGATCTTATAAACTGGCAGTATCATGTTACAGAACCACCTCTCCCAAAGCAAATCTCGACCGAAGAGCTGTAATCTCTCATTGTTTGAGGAGGTGACAAAAAAGATGATTTTTTGCGTTTTTTTGTTTTTGGGAGGTCAGTGGAAACTTTTAAGAAAGCTTTAGGAACTTTCTGCACGAAATTAGGATGTTAGGGGTTCATCAAAGCTTAATCGAGTCTCGTAACCTTATACCAAACTTTTGATAGTAAAAAGGATTTTTGGGTACAATAGAGTAACTCCATAAGGAAAACCTATTCACTTATGCCTGTATAACCATATAATTAATTAAAATACAGTATAGTTACTTATCTTTTTTATTAATTAAATCCACCTTTAGTTAAAATAATAAGCAGTTAAAATAGTTATCAGTAACAAGATTTTTTAAAATATTTCAAAATTTCAAGTTATATCCGGAGGCAGAAAATAGTATCCGATTATTATAATTGTTTCTGAAATAGTTCATATAACCACAAGACACGTTTTTATTGCTATTACAAGTCAATAAAATAACTTTTTTTTTTCTCCATACAAAAGTGACCCACCCTAGTATGCATGCCAATAACATTCGGTTACATAATTTAGAATTATGAATGAGTGTTTTATTTGTAGAATATTTAAATAAAATATGTCTTTTTTCAAATTATAATTTTTAATGAACTATTAGAACTTATCCATCAAACAAATTATAAACTGACCAACTAGCGGTAAAAATTATGCTGTTTTATCTATGCAATTGCATTTAAAATTTCTGTCTTATTTTATGTTAAATTAATCTGATGACTGAAAAAACATTCCTAAGAACAATATCGAGATATTAGAATAAAGAAAATGTCCCTGTGATCCGTCACGCAGCAGTCAACCTTATCATCAAATCGTTTCGTGCGCCGGACAATCGCCTTAACAGCACTATTTTTACACTGCTCTTGGACGGATGCCATCAGCTGGGCCCGCTCGCCAGTATGTTACAACATTTGCTCAAACACCTATCCTAACTAAATATCAATTGATCCGAATCCCATAACCTAGACCGCGAACCATCAATGAAATCAGCCAGATTCAATGAGTTACAAATAAACGTCAGGGTCCGTGGGTGAGATCGTTTCCAGTCGTCTTTAGAATGGCGCCGTGAGCGTCTCCCGCGTCGATCATGGCGCAACGGTGGACGCTTGCTCTAATTATAATCTGCTTACCGATCCTAGCAACATTGATAACCGCATTCCGCGTTCGTGATTTACCCAAAACCACCCATGATAGTGTTAAAAAGCCGCAAAAATGTGATGATTGTGAAGTGAAGGTTGAGCAAAAGTTTCCAAGTGTTAAAATCGATAGTGAAAAGCATTCGTTTGTGGATTTAAAGAAGAACGTTCGGGATAAAGAGCCAGTGAATATAAAGAAACCTGAAATATCCTTGTCTCATAAGTATGAAGCTAGAAGTGATGAGAAAAAAAGTGATGATCATTTGGACTTATTGAAAAGCAGAACTGGTTTTCGACAGGAAATTCTATCACCTAGCAAGGTAGATAAAATATCTAATATAAAACAAGAAGCTAAAAAACCCTGGGCTTCTCACGATGATTATGACAGTGAGTTTGATGTTAAAAGAGATGATGATGAGGATGTTGATTATGAAGCGGCCGATTACGAAGATGATGATATTCAAATTCCTGAGATTTTACGTAAAGCTAAAAAGGAATTTAAAAAGAAAGATATTTTGGATATGGGCACGTCTACTGAAAGTTCAGAAATAAAAAAGAAACATTTTCCAGACTTAGAGTCATCTTCTGAGAGTTCAGAAATTAAAAAGAAAACTCTTTTAGATGTACAGTCGTCTTCTGAAAGTTTAGAAATAAGAAAGCCTGAACAAAAGCCTACAATAAAAGACCGACAAGAAGAAGACAGTATTAAAAAGGATAAAGTTGATAGTACACAAAGTAAAACAAAAGCATCACACCCAAAGAAAATGACAGACGAAGATAAAATAAAGAAAGACGAAACAATTAAGAAAAGTTCTTTTAAAATAGAGCTCAATGATGATGATGACGATGACGATGACGACGACGAAGATGATGATGATAAACCTAAAGGTGTAAAAGACCAGGAAAAGCAAAAAGTGGATACAAAAACTAAAAAGTCAACCAGTAATATTAAAGTTGAAAGTAAAATAAAGCCCGGACTAAGCTCATTAGAAACAAAAATCAACGATATGCTCAAAGCTATTCCTTATTTCAATGATGATAATGATGATGACGACGACGACGACGACGACGATGACGACGACGAAGACGACGATGATGACGATAATGATGAACATGATGAAATTGTTGAGAAGAGTGAAAAAGCTCCTGAACATCAGTCAAACATTTCTAGGAAAATTATTAAGGAAGAGCTTAAAACTAAAGACAGTTCTAAAGAAATAAAGAATAAGAAATCACAAATACCGAAACAAAACAAAATAGATAGCAAAGAACAACGGAGTGCTGAGGAGGATAAAAGTAAAATTGATAAACGTAATCTTAAAAATAAAGGTTTAAAATCAATCCCGATGGAATCTAAAGTAAAAATTGATATTAAAGCATCATCAAAAGAGATGAAAAAGATTTTTAAGGACTATGATGATTATGAAGATGGCGATGACGATGATGAAGATGAAACACCAAAACCTACCCCACCACCTAAAGTAATTGAATTAAAACCGATTGGGAGACGTGAAAAGAAAGAATCGAAATCCGCAGAGAAAAAAATCGAAGCAAAATCTAAAGAAAGTAAAGCAGATGACTTGAAAAAATTAAAAGTTGACAAAACAACAGAGACAGCCAAATTAAAATCTATAAAGGAAGACAAGAAGAGCGCAAAAGCTGGTGATGAAAGTCTTCAAAAGAAAGAAACTCCAAAGTTAACAGAAAAAGACAGCTCCAAAGAAAAACTAATTTACGAGAAAGATAAACTAGAAACTAAAAAAGAGGATAAAAAAGACATCTCCCAGTCAAAGGTTAAAGAAGAGAAAATTCGAGACACATTAAAAACAACAGAGTCTAAAAACACAAAGATTGAAATGAACAGCAAACGTGAAAGAAAAGATTACGGACAATGGGATAAAACGTCAAAAGAAAAGCTCTTTGATATGCAGGAAACGTTCACGTCTAGTGAAAGTCATTTAAAACCCGTTACGGATGCTTTGCACAGACGTAACTTGCTCAAAAGTGAATTTGAAGACTTTTATGCATTCTTACCAACTTTTGCACCGAATTTTTCACGCATCCATAACCCGGAATGCAGGCGTCACGGCCAGATTGTGTTAAGACAGCTGCGAGGAACAAAATTGTGGGCTTTGAATAGTAAGTTATAAATCGAAAATGTTTATGTAGTTTTAGCGTTTACACATGCATATTTTGTTAAGGAGTTAGAAAGTCATTAGAGGAATATTATGTTCCAAGGATTAGCTTGTTTTTACATAATTGATAAATTCCCACAGCTGTACTAAAAGGGGTAAAATTTTGAGATATAATTATAATATTTAAAATGACTCTGAAGTAGATCTTTAGTTGGATAAAGATGTGGCAACAAAAATATTTTTAGACGCGTCACTGTGATTTTCGAGTGCCTACATTACCTACATGAATTTTAAAATTTCTTGGATTTATTGACGTCGGTTGTGATGATTCTTTTATGCTACAAGTATTTATTCAAACTGGCATCGTTTCAGAGATTACAACAACAGATGCTGTGTGAAAAATATTACATTTTATAACGGTTTTCGGTTAATCAATGATGCACTTCTTTTAATTCTTTTCGACAAATATGTATATGAGGCGATGATAATTTTATTACATACCATGCAGATATTATTCTCGTTGCAGCTGTTTTTGTTATATTAGAAAATGCACTGCAATATTTTGATAAAAAAAAATCTTCATGGTAAAATGCTTTTCTTTAATAAATTCGCGTTAAAAATATTTAATGAATTCTTAAATAAATAGAACTTTCAAACAACATACTTTTAAAAAATGAATTTCTGAAAAAACAAAAAAAGGTAAACAGTATGAATATCGCAGAAGCCTAGAAAGTTGCGTGTTTGCAAGCATTCCCCAAAGGTTATCGTGTAACACTGGAATGTTTATTACAGTGCTCGATGCCACAGCTAAGATCCCCTCGGGATTACTGCAAGGTAATGGGATCCAGCTTGGTGATTTCGACCAGTGCCTGGGCAGTCGCGCTCGTGTGCAGTTGGATACTGGCAGTGTGGTCAAAGTGCAGGGGAAGTACTGCTTGGCTAGAATCGACGTGAAGGCCGAACACCCAGAGCTGGAGGTGCCTGTGCATTTGGCGCAAGCCAAGAATCTGATCAGAAGCAGAATTGATGATGTGAGTTCTATTAGAAACTCACTTTGACCGAAATACTATAAGTTACTTGTAGATCAATATAAATAATTGTGAAAAGGTATGTGTTTTCACTAAGAAATAAATAGTTTACTTCAAAGATGGTTTTAAAATCGTACCATTGCAGAATACACGCAAACTATAAAAATAAAATAAAAAATACTATATGATTTTGTACCATGTATAATATTAAGAGATTTTTTCCTCTTTATTTTTCTTGATTGGCGTAAGTTATACCTACAGAAACAACAACATTATTTTCTAAACTCTATCATTTAATCTAT